>CM076675.1:31288153-31888153 GCA_038501925.1 Xenopus petersii | reverse complement strand
GATCACCCTAACCACCGACGCATCGGGATCAGGTTGGGGCGCAGTCCTAGAAGGAAAAGCAGCACAGGGCTGGTGGCAACAGCCCTTTTCAGACATGCCCTCGAATGTGCTAGAGGTCAGGGGCATCTTAGAGGCACTCACCTTTTTCCAGGACGAATTATCGGGAAACAGGGTCAAAATCAGAAGCGACAACACTACAGCAGTCGCATACATCAAAAGACAAGGGGGAACCAGAAGTCTATCAATGTTGTCAGAAATAGAGCCAGTGTTTGTGTGGGCGGAAAAACATGTCTCCGAAATAACTGCAGTCCACATTCCAGGAAACCTCAACAAGGAAGCCGACTTCTTAAGTCGGAGCTCCCCGGATCCACACGAATGGCAATTACACCAGAGAATCTTCAACCAGCTGGTAAGGGAATGGGGACGTCCTTGCATGGACCTAATGGCATCAGCGAACAATGCCAAATGCAGGACTTATTTTTCCAGAAATCAGGAACCACAGGCTTCGGCAGTGGATGCCCTAGTACAACACTGGCCAAAGAATTTATGCTACATCTTTCCTCCTCTTCCTCTGATTCCGAGGATTCTGGAGAAGGTAATGGAGTGCAGAGCAGAAGTCATCTGTATTGCCCCAGCCTGGCCGAGGAGACCTTGGTTCCCAACTCTCCTCAGATTATCAGTCCGGTCTCCTTGGAAATTGCCATTGTCAAGGGATCTTCTGATTCAGGGACCATTTGTACACCCAGACCCAGGTCACCTAGCCCTGACGGCTTGGAGGTTGAGCGGAAATGTCTAGAGGCTCAAGGGCTTTCCAAAAAGGTAATTGAGGTTCTCATGAACTCAAGAAAGCCAATTACCAACTCAAGATATTGTAACATTTGGAAAGCTTTTAGAACAAAAGGGAAGGGCGAGGATCCATCTTCATCCTCAGTCTCGGTAGCGGAACTTCTTGATTTCCTTCAGCAGGGCCTTGACAATGGGTTAAAACCCAACACCCTCAAAACACATGTCTCAGCTATCTCGGCCTTTTCAGGAATTCGGTGGGCTCTCCATCCACTGGTCGTCAAATTCTTTAAAGCAGCCATCAGAATATTGCCTGCAAGAAGACCCTCTTGTCCAGTATGGGACCTTCCGCTATTTCTCCAATTTCTATCGGAACATCCCTTTGAGCCGATTCAGGAAGTTCCTGTTGGATTGCTGACCTTAAAGACGGTCTTCCTCGTAGCAATTTCATCAGCTAAGAGAGTGGGTGAACTACAGGCCTTGAAGTTTGGGGAAGACAGTCCAGTGTTTCTTCAGGATAGGGTCATTCTGAAGTTCGTTTCATCCTTCAAACCTAAGGTGGTTACCAACTTCCATATTAGGGACGAATTGTCTCTCCCTTCCTTCCGGGTTCTTAATCCAGATGACGGAGATCATCCTCTACACTCTCTAGATGTCGGAAGAGCGGTGAATACATATTGTTCAACAACTCGAACCTTCAGGAAAACAGACAGACTATTTCTCCTTCCTGGAGGTAATAGAAAAGGGGAAGCAGCTTCCAAATCAACTATCTCCAAATGGATCAAGTCAGTAATATCAAGGGCTTATTCTTCCAGAGGATTGCAAGCTCCTACAACCTCAGCTCACTCAACCAGAGGTCAAGCAACTTCATGGGCAGCAGAAGTTGGTACTCCTTTGGAAGTAATTTGCAGAGCGGCTTCCTGGGCATCTCCTAACACTTTTGTCTCACACAATTGTCTAGACGTGGCTTCAGCAAACTGTGCTCACTTTGGCCGTAAAGTACTTTCCACTGTCTCCTTTGCACATTAATTGCATTTTAAAAAAAAAAAAAAAATGAATAATAAAGATAATTATGCTGACTCTATTGGTGTTGCCCGCCCATTCTTTTTTTTGTCGGGAAGCTTGCTATATCCCGATGAGTGCTGATATGGAGAGGGCCAGGGAAAAGGGAAAATTGCTACATACTTACCGTGATTTTCCTTTCCTGGCTCCTCTCCATATCAGCAGGTTCCCTCCCTAATTATTTTCCAGTTAAAGCTTTTTACAAGACGCGGGTATGTTCCTAAGCTGGATATTTAATTACTTGTGGGAGTGGTTCTTCATTGAGGTGAGGGAGGGGCTAACCCGATGAGTGCTGATATGGAGAGGAGCCAGGAAAGGAAAATCACGGTAAGTATGTAGCAATTTTCCCTTTTTTTCAGAATCAGTCAGTTAATAGTGCTGCTCCAGCAGACTTCTGCACTGAATCCATTTCTCAAAAGAGCAAACAGATTTTTTTATATACAATTTTGAAATCTGACATGGGGCTAGACATTTTGTCAATTTCCCAGCTGCCCCTGGTCATGTGACTTGTGCCTGCACTTTAGGAGAGAAATGCTTTCTGGCAGTCTGCTGTTTTTCCTTCTCAATGTAACTGAATGTGTCTCAGTGGGACATGGGTTTTTACTATTGAGTGCTGTTCCTAGATTTACCAGGCAGCTGTTATCTTGTGTTAGGGAGCTGCTATCTGGTTACCTTCCCATTGTTCTTTTGTTTGGCTGCTGGAGGGGGAAAAGGGAGGGGTGATATCACTCCGACTTGCAGTACAGAGTGATTGAAGTTTATCAGAGCACAAGTCACATGACTTGGGGCAGCTGGGAAATTGACAATGTGAATATAAAAAAATCTGTTTGCTCTTTTGAGAAATGGATTTCAGTGCCGAATTCTGCTGGAGCAGCACTATTAACTGATTCATTTTGAAAAAAAATGTTTTCCCGTTACAGTATCCCTTTAAGCTATCTGTCATTGTAGTATAAATGCAGGAATGTTTATTACACATTAACTGTTCTCCCCTTTCTTTTATGATTTGAATATAGCGTTCAAGGTGATTGTGGCAGCACATTGCAGGGTGACTAATGATTTCTTTATGGTATTAACATTCACCTTATAATATGGCATGCAAGCTGACAGAGGGGAGAGCTCATCTTTGCATTTGGTAGTGTTTATGTCACAGTTTTGTATTAGGACTGGAAAGAGTTCAGCTTGCCACCCACCTGCTAAATCACTATTGTGCTAACCCAAACCCACCTAACTTGTGGGTTAAACCCTGGCCCTGATTGGCAGTGTTCTCCACTGCCCTGCAGCAGACCCCCATATTGGCTAATACAAATGTGCTAGTCCTACGGCATCAAATTCAGCAGGGGGAATAATGCACATGCACCACATGGAGTTTATTCCCCACTGTGTATTTTCTGATTGGCAAAAATTATTTAAAGGGAGGGGCACTAATAAAGAGATTGCAGACTCCATGAAGCCATCAAAATGTAGGAAGCCTAGAGAAGAGTCTCTATAAAAAGTTAAATATGTGACAGAGGCTTTAGTTTTCCTTTAAAGGGGATGTAAAGGCAAAATAATAAAATCCCATTTTTACTTTCTTTAATGAAAAATAAATCAATCTCCAATATACTTAATTAATTTTAAAAAAAAGGATTTTGTTTTTGCATTTACGTCCCCTTTAGTTTCCAACTCCAGTGGCAGGGGAGAAAGATCATGGAGCCAGATAGATAAACAGGGATTCTCATTGAATGATTATTTTGCTGCAACCACTGATTCTGCAGAGTTGGAGAAAGTATGTATTAAACAATAGAAAAACTATAAAATCCACATTAGATTACATGATGACACATGAGCCAGTGCAGTCTGTATTTTTTGATTAATCAGTCTTGCTGTATCTGCTTCTATGGCAGATATTTGACTTGAGCGGTTTTGATATTTTATGACGTTGCTACGCTTAAGCCAGACCACACTGAGCATGTGCATTGTCTTGGTCTTGCAAATATCTTTAACAAATAAAGTTCATGTTTATGTTTAGTATACAAAATACAGCATTACTAGCATTATTCTATTTTAGACTTTAATTCCCCATTAAAGAAAAATCACCTTAACAACTAAAGTGGTGGCATGGTAACTAATTGGTTATTACTGCTGCCATGCAGCTTTGAAGATTAGTGTTCAATTACATTGTTCTCCCCTCTGGACTTTTTAATAAAAAGCCAGGAGTGTGGACTAAGCCCGCAGCAAACTGGATAGTTGGGAGTTATTAAATTATTTGCTCAAGTGGGGCACAAACTCTCATGGATGATATACAATCAATGTAACATTGGTATGAATTAGTAAATTATTCAATAAACCCCTATATGAAAAAAGAAAGACCACCTGCAAAGCTGATATTTTCATCAAAATACGGTAACATTTAGGTGAGCTTCTCCTTTATTGCTGCTCAATTTGTGGTTTCTTATTTAACTTATTCTAGCCACTCAAAGACCAACCAGCTGTCATTTTTAACTAATATTTCCCCAATCAGAAGTGTCAGTTCTTAAGGGCTCTGTCCGAATCGTTCTATCACTCAAATGGTGGTTAAGTGTTTCGGAATTGGCTGTTTTGTTCCCATGCCATTGACTGACGTATACAGGAGCTTGCCTGTGGATGGGCAGATGTAAATGTGTCAGGTGCTTGTGTGCCTAAATTAGTATTGCTAAAAACATGGTATGGTAGTGCCATCTAGTGGTTTTTGTGCTAAAAAGAAAACACAAGTAGTGCTAGAAGAAAGTGACAGACTCTCTGGAGGTCCACTTAATCTTTTAATTTGATGTGAATGTGTTAAAAAGGGACTTGTTTATTTGGGAATGTCAGATTTTCTTGGATAGATAATTATGGTGGCCAGAGGTAGTTGTGTTCCTATTTGATGCATTTATTGAATCTGTTCATTCGTTTTCAGGTGACTAGCGAGATATGGGAAAGATAAACCAATACCTTCCCCAATTATGACTGACATGTTCATTAGAATATTAATAAACACCACGAATTGGAATATTAATATATCAATGAAATCACGAGACAGACAAGCTTTTTAAGTGGCAAAATGTGGCGTTCATTTTATTAATTTATATCTAAATGACTAAATCCACAGCAGGGTCCTAAATGAAAGTTCTGTTGATTCAGAGGAAGGCGAGAAAAAAAAACCCAGCAACACTATCAATTTGTGTTGGTTATGGAAACAATTCCTTCCTGGCCCCACACTGCAAAGTCCCCATGTTGTTGTTTCTTCTCTTCAGACTGCCAGGGCTGAGATGCTGGGAAACAAAACAAAATAAGTGTTATGTGTTTTATATAGCCCCTGCCCACACCTAGTTCATAACCCAACCTATGGCCAAACCAACATTTTCCAGCCTCCTCTGACTTCCTCCACTCCGTTTCAAAGTTTAAATATTATAGTTTATATTAAAATAAAACCAATCACCATGAGTAAGAAGCCCTCCAAATAGAGTAGTACTAACTACTGCCACTTTAGCTCCAAGTTTTCTACAGCAAAGCAGGAGAGCTCTGTAGGCACAGCTCCTCATTGGCTTCTTTACTCTTACCCTTCTTGACATCTTTCTGATTCTTCACACTTCTTTCTATTTAGGACTACTCAAAATGACTTAACCTTACCTTAACCATATAGGTTGTCCTTCATTGTTGATAAACCAATCATATAAAACATCCTGTGTTTTCTACACCTTATCAATAGACTAATGTAGGATAAACAGTGAACATGCAGATTACATACAAAAATACAACCGATAAGCAATACAAGAGATAAAGAGGGGCTGCCTAAAATAGTTTACAATCTAAAAGTGGTAGGAGACACAGGGAGGCCCATTTATCAAAGGTCGAATTTGAATTCATTGAATTTTTTTACTCACAATTCGACTGGGAGGTTATTTAAAATTAGAATGTCTAATATTCGATCGAATAGTTCCGACTCAAAATTCAAATCGTACTCCAAAAAAAAACCCTCGAATGTCAGGAAGGCTATTAACATCTATTAACATCTCCAAATGACTCAACGGACCTCTGCTATTGACTTGTACATGAACTGTAAGGAACACTACCTGCACTTACCCTCCGGCGGGTCGGCGTTGCGTCAAAGATGGCGGCGCCCAAAGGAGGCCACGCAGTCGTCAGACGCCAGCGTGACATTCCGCGCAGTGTGTTGACGCTGGCATGTCTATTTGGATGCAGCGTAATGATGCTGGCATCAAAATGTGCATCTACGGCGCGCAAATTGCCGCACAACGTATCATGTCATCAGGCACATTTTTGGCGCAAAGATCTGCCTATTTAAGGATGCCAGAAGATCCATTCAGTGCCCCATTATAGGTTCTTCTACTTAGAGTTCCTGGGTGTGTTTACTTATTGAATTCCTGATCCTTGACCATAGCCTGAATCTTGACCACGAAACCTTGCCGCCTGAACCGACCTTTGCCTGAACTGACGACTCATCTGCCTATTCCTTTTGTACCATGAACTGTGTTCTTCCTATACTGCTTCCTCCTTGGTCCACACTGCTAACTGCACCTTCAGGCCCTGACAGTATAATCGGGCCATGGACCCTTCTGAGGAAGCTCCATCTCCAACTGATTTAGGAAGAGCATTCCGTGGATTGGCCATGCGCCTGGAGTCCTACAAGGCTCAGCAGGTCCATTTCAGTCAAGGGTTGGAGGCCATATTGTTGAATTTATCTGTGAATCCTCCAGCAGTCACAGCAGCTGCTCTTCCAGCGGTCAGCACTTCTCCAGCTCATTGTTCGGAGCCCAAGGTTCCAGCTCCCCCACTCTACCATGGAGATCTGCAGGCCTGTCAAAGGTTTGTGAACCAATGCAAATACAATTCGAGCTCGATGAATTATGTCTGTTATTTTCAAAAATTCTTTCTATGTGACAATGAGCACAAAGTATCAACTAGAGGCTGAATCTGTACTGTGAAAATGCAGTGTAACTGACACAAGTATCTTAAGTATAAGGACACAAAATAAGGACATAAACACAAAATAGTATAATTTATGTATTTATTTCATTTTATTAAAAAATAAGGTTTAACTGCAATGATAAAAAAAAAATTCTGGCATGAAAACAAATAACCAGAAAACCATCATACTCATGTCTATTTTATAAATAGGTTTTATATGTTACTATTACATGATGCGTATCAGTTTCCTTTATGATCCCCTAAATCAGTGATCCCCAAACAGTAGCTCATGAGCAACATGTTGCTCTCCAACACCTTTTTCGTACTTGTGTTGCTCCCCAACTCCTTTTACTTCTGAATGTTGCTCATGGGTTCAAAAGGTTGGAGATCACTGCCCTAAATGATGAATTATGTCTGTTATTTTCAAAAATTCTTTCTATGTGACAATGAGCACAAAGTATCAACTAGAGGCTGTATCTGTACTGTGAAAATGCAGTGTAACTGACACAAGTATCTTAAGTATAAGGACACAAAATAAGGACATAAACACAAAATTGTATAATTTATGTATTTATTTCATTTTATTAAAAAATAAGGTTTAACTGCAATGATAAAAAAAATTTTCTGGCATGAAAAGAATTAAAAATATAAAAAGCACATTTTTTTCGTTTATATTACAGGATATATAGAGACATGAAAAATACTATTTCTGTCAAGCAACAGGCATTTTGATATATTTCCAGAGACTGTGCAGGTCCTGGCTTCAGATCTACCCAATGAGCAGATCAAGTGCTACTATCTCTGCATGAAAAAACAGGACACACCGGCACAGCATGGGTAAGTTTCAGCAGGTTAAACCTTGCTCGTTTATTGCGGATGCAACGTTTCGGGGCGTGACCCCTTTCTCAAGCAACTATCTCTGCATGAAACATAGAAAGATGGATGATCGATAAATACAATAATAGATAATTATTAGATAGATGGATTATTATGCTATATTTTTCGCACCTATAGTTTTCAAAAGTAAATCATATTTGAGGTTTAGTGGCCTCTAAATTCTAATTTGTGATATGTGAGAGGTTTTTTCTTCTTCAAATAAACTCACATTTTTATAAAACAGAAATTTGTCTTATTTATTAATAAATCTGACTATAAATTAATTCATAAATTGATAACCAATTTCTACTGTATCATTTTCAGTGGGTCAAAAAAAATTCTAAAAACACATTCAATTTGCCATAGACAGCTCCCATTGACTTCTGCATTTTTTTATTTGATCGATATTATACAAACAAGGTTTTGAAAGCAGATAGAGAAATATTATTCAAAACTGTGGGTTATAATTTGGACATCCCTTTGTTTAGATATTTTTTGCTACATTTGTACACTAGATGGCAGAGCAAGCTAAGAATGATAAAAAATACTTACTGCATTATACAACTGGCTGGGCAGATAAAATTAGATAGGTAGTTATATGATGTTCCACTTTTGAGATTCAGAGTCAGGCTTTACAAAAGTACACTAAACTATATGTCACACTACGGGGGATATTTATCAAAATCCAAAAATATCGGAGTATTTTCTGAAAAATACCCCGACCAAATCCGCATTGGGTTTTTTTTCCTGTGAGGGAAAAAGCTAGAAAAAATCATGAAAAAATCCAATTGTACAGATTTATTGCTCGAAATCCAGCACAGATCAAGATATCTTCGGAACTTCCGCAGGTCTGAGATGCCAGATTTTCCGATTCAGACTTTTCCCATCCTTATATCTTAGGGTATAATAAATAACCCCCTACATGTGGCAGTTTCTTTTTGTTATGTAGATCTTGTCAGGAGCGCTCTGGCTCCATTTCAAGATGGTGGCTCCTATGGCTGTAGTGTCATGCCGGTGCACTACAAAGAGATGCGCTGACACACGAGGTTGTCATGTAGCACTTTGGCATGAAAATTCAAAATAGGTAGATGCTGACGACCCAGGTTCAATGCCCGAACATAGGTCTTACTCTGTGAGTACTATTTTGACTTAATTCTGGTTTTTGACCTTTCTGCTTTGTTTCTGACTATGCTGAATGCTGCCTGCCCTGATTATTGCCTGGACTTTGATTCTGAACATCTTAACCCTTTGGATACCATTTATTGGACTGCTCCAGGAACAGGGTCGGACTGGGCCAAGAAAAAACCTGGTGGGCCCTGTCCCTCATGGGCTCCCACCAGCCCAGACCTGCTCCCCCAGAAAAGAAAGTAAGCGGTGCCGCACGTGTTCTGCGCATGCGCGTCTTTTGTGCTCACGTGTGCATGTCGCGTTCATGGAGGCGGGCAGGGGGCTAGAGTTCAGGAGGGGGCCCTGTGACAGCAGTCCCAGTAGGCCCCGGGCCCCCCAGTCCGACCCTGAAAAGGAATGATCAGTGGGGGTAGTGGAGACACCAAAGAAGACAACAGTTTTTATTAAGCTTAGCTAAGACTAGCGAAACCAGGGTTAAATTCTAATTAAAGGTGCGATGGCAGCACAAGATAGTGAAGCGGAGGAGTAGCCCATATCTCGAGTGAGTGATAGTGGGGTCAGTATCTCCATGCTCATGTTTCCAAAAACTTATTATGAGATTTAGGTTCTGTTCCCAGGTCTTTAATATAAGGTAAAAATAAAACCCTTAAATGGGCCTCCTTTCCCTCCATCACTGAATCCTCTGAATAGTGCTACAAATACAGGACAAATAATCCTTCTATTGCAAACCAGTGATATGTAAAAATGGCAAAACACGGGCCGATACAAGCTACCGACTTCAGAACACGGCAGCTTCTCAGCCTGTAAAGGGCCTGCCTGACCGATATTTGGTCAGGTCTGACCAAATGAGTCAATCTCACCTATGGGTCAGGCCTCCCCGAGATCTTTGTGTTTATGTCAATCTTAACTCCCAAGGGTAGTGTGGTACTTTAGGGTGGAGACACACTGGCAGATTCGGGGAGATTGGTCACCCGGCGACAAATCTCCTCTTCTTCGGGGCGACTAATCTCCCTGAACTGCCTCCCCTGCCTTACCGCCGGCTAAAATGTTTCATTTTCCAAAGCCGCCGAAGTTGCCGAAGGGGAGGCAGTTCGGGGATATTAGTCCCGGGCGACTTATCTCCCTGAATCTGCCTGTCTGCCCTGACCCTTAGACGAGAGAAAACTATCAATTACATCTCGCTAGATGCAAACACAGGAGCAAAACTTGAGTTCTATATTAGCCAATAACTGTCATATCTGCCAATAAAATGCAGTTAATTTCATATCAAAATTCCCTGGAGCACTTTAGGGGCAGATTGAGTTTATTGGTTTGTCTTTATGACAAAAAGTAAAAGCCCAAAAGGCAAGTATAGGAAAAGGAGGCTTTCAGGAGGGAACTGCTCCCACGGGAGGCCACCCATTCTACTGAATGAATATTCCATACCCAACTGGATTTTTAGCATTAAATTTATGTTTTCTGTAAGAACATCTGGGAATATAACTTTTGATTTGTTTTCATTCTGTTTAATCCCACAGTGGATTTATTCTGGCAACCCTCTGGGTCTTAATGTTTTTTGGATTTTTTTTCTCTCTTTAAAGTTTATGGCCAAGATCTTGAGTGAAAATATTCTGAAATCCTGCGCGCTCAGAATGAGGCCAATGAACTAATTGTGTGACTTGTCAAAGTAATTATGTGCACCTGGACTCATTCAGGTTCACTAGAGGAAACGCCTTTTTCCATTTTTAATTACTGTATTTATTTACCGTTGTTTGTTTTTTCCCTTTTGAAAGCGAAAAGTATGTTGTGTTGATCAACCTTATTAATTTCTAGTTAGAGCCCTAATTCTAAGGAAACTCTGAGGCAACACATAATCCTTTGGAGGTCATTTACTAACACTGGGCACATTTGCTCTGGTGCAGAAACTCATCTTGGCAACCAATCAAATTGTTTCCTGCAGCTGTTGGAACAAAGCTAATCACTGACTGGTTGCTATGGGATACTGTCCAAGTGCAAATCTTTGGAAAGTTAGTAACCAAGCCTGACCATCACAGAAACAAGTACTTTGGCAAGACAATTATTTATTAGATTGCCTGAGTACCCATCCTTTTTAAAGGCTATGGCAGAGTAGATTACTCCTTCTTGTAGAGGAGGTCAGAGCACCCACTACCAATCCAAGCCTCATATTATCCAACAAACAATCAGAAGGAGAAGGTAGGTGTTACTTCCCAGCTTTGATGTTCCCATATAATAATAATAGTAGGATAAGAATGGGATATATAACATACAAAGTCCTTTATCAGTTATCCCCAACCCGTGACTCTGGTACAACAAGTTGCTCACCAACCCCTTGGATGTTGCTCCCAGTGGCCTCAAAACGGGCTTATTTTTGAAATCTTGACTTGGATGAAAGTTTTGGTTGCATATAAACCAGAGAATCTTGTAAGATGCCAGTCCACATATAGGCTACCAAATAACCAACCATTGTTCTTATTTGGCACCCCTTGGAACTATTTTCATATTTTGTCTCAACTCTATTTATATTTGAATATGGCTCAAAGGTAAAAAAATGTTGGGACCCCTGCCCTATATACTTCCCTCACTGAGTATGTAACGGAGATTGAGGTTCAAGATATGCTGCTATGTTCCATTATTTGAAACTTCAGTGTATGTGGTACAGTTCAAGGGATTTGGTCACCTGGCGACTAATCGCCTCAAATTTGCGGCGACCAATCTCCCCAAAACGCCTTCCCTCACTCTGCGCTGGCTAAAATAAAAAAAAATGCTGGCGCTAATCACACGCGGCGATTCGTTTTCCAAAAGCACCCGAAGTTTCCTGAGGCAACTTCGGACGACTTCGGAAAATGAACCGCCACGTGTGATTAGCGCCAGCGTTTTGTCATTTTAGCCGGCACAGAGTGAGGGAAGGCGTTTTGGGGAGATTGGTCGCCGCAAAGACAAGGCGATTAGTCGCAAGGCAACCAAATCTCCCCAAAACGCCCAGTGTGGCCTTACCCTTACCTTCCACACCTCTTGTAATTGAGGCAGCTTTTTTATTTTACCTGTGTCTTGGTGTGAATTTCGGGTTGCCAGTGGTAGACTGCAATAGGCTGATTTTTGATAGAAGAGAGCAATGTTTAATGGCTCTCTTCTATAGCAATACAGTAAACTTGGGTATTTTTTAATGTAGCTATATGCCCTTTAGTGATGAGCGAATTTTTCACCAGGCATAGATTTCATAGTGGTGAAATTTCTCACTTAGCCATCTGAATTTTTTTTTGCAAAACGGAGGCCAAAATCTGCATCAAAAAATGTTGCCACGACAAAAAAGTCTCCATAAAAACACCAATTGACTTTAATGCAATAAGATAAAAAAAAGTCGCTGAACTCTGTGTCTTTTCAGATTTCTCTTTGCTCCAATTTCCTCTCCCCCCCCTTTTTTTCTCTTTTCTTTCCTCCGCTTTTGGCATACCAGCTTTACAATAGTAGCTGATTCATCTGTTATTGTTCTACTATTAGCAATATGAGAAGTCACGAAGGTATCTATGCAGCTTGTGATGTATGCTATGCGGTATTTTGCCAAACTCAAATGTTGCGAGTTTGGATAAGTAGGACAATAGGACCTTTTATTCTAGTAATGCACTCTATAGTTGTATTCAAAAGTACTGCTGTGTTTTGTTGTAAAAATTGCAGAAGAGTCTTTTATAACATGGATCCACTCTATTCTCAGCTCTCTAATATTCAGGATGCATTTGCTTGTATTGGATGTTACTATTGCCTACTCCCCACTTCCCCTTTCTTTTTTCTGTATCCCCCCCTGTCTTTTTCTTTACTAAAATGAAAAATAAAGAATTTATAAAAAAAACAACAAAAAAAAAGTCGCTGAGACAAAAAAAGTGCCCACAAAAAAAAGCTGTGAGTCTAACTTCTCCCAAGGGACAAAACTGTTACAAATGTATCTGTTCTGGGCTCTCTGCCAAGAGCCAATTAAGTTTGAAACATTGTATCTTTTTTTGCTGTTCAGTGCAGAGAAATCGTGACTTTCCAGTACAAATGCAGGACTGCGTGTTGAGCTGTCAAAAGAGGGACTGTCCTGCTCAAAACGGGACAGTTGGGAGGTAAGCTTCTGTAATAAATGCCTGGTGCACGGTGATGGAGGGATCAGCACCCTCCTAATCGGACAACTCCAAAGGATTCACTGGCATTCAAAGTCTAATGCAAGCAGGGACGAACCTGTGCGTGTTTATTTGCAGTTGTGCAACATTTTGGGGTTGTACCCCTTTGTCAAGCTAATGCAAGCAGAGATGAACCCTTGCGTGTTTATTTGCAGTTGTGTCAAGCTTGACACAAAACATTGCACAACTGCAAATAAACACGCACGGGTTCCTCCCTGCTTGCATTAACCTTTGAGTACATTTTCTTACTCCCAGGACGAGTAATGCAGATGCTCCATTTTACAAGTGCACTGACTGCGATAGCACACACACACAGCAGATTTCAGCACAAATGCATAGACAAAACATGAAAATGGATTTCATTCCCAGAAAAAGTTAAAAAAAAAGCTTGAGAAGTGTTACAAATCTTTTATAACTCTGGCCCTAAATATTATTAGTAAAATAATACGTGAAAAAAGACAAAAGTGAGTTCTTTCAGTGGTGGAACCAAACGATTTCTTTAAGCATCAACAGCATACGTTTTATTTCTTGTGATTTTATATATATGTAAACACGCCATTGTTTAAAACTAATCTAAAAGATTACAAATAGTACAAATCTATTGTTTGCGTTGGGAGACATTTATTCCTTTTGGGTTCATTTAACATTTCCTATGTAACCGTTTGTTTTTTTAACAGATAAGAAAAAACTGCTATACGAGAACCACAGGCAGACAACGTGTGCATTTTATTTGCTTTGGTTATTGGACACAAATCCTGTGTTTAATCACAATCTGCAATGACCAAACTGTGCATTACTTTAGAACAATAGCAGGAATCAGGATTGCTAGCAGCATCAATGGAAATGGCATACTCTATACTCAAGATCATTGTAAGTGACCATGCACTCTTTTTGCTTAAAGCAACAGTAACCCCCAAAAATAAAATTATATCAAAGTAATTAGACAATTACCCTGCTCTGGTAGAAGCTATGTGTTTGCTTTAAAAAAAAAAAAAAACAACTATAGTTTTATAAACTATACTGTGGTGTTGCCATGGAGGCAAATTAGGGGTATATGACACAGGTTACATAGCAGAGAACAAAAAAGCTATGTAAACCACCATTGTATTCTACAGAGCTTATCCGGTGTGTAACCTTTTCTCATTTTGTTCAACTTGAATGACTGCCCCCGTGGCTACACACTTCTACCAGTGCAGGACAACAGTACATTATATTTTAATAATTTTAAAACTCTAGAATTTTTTTGTTGTTACTGTTCCTTTAAACTCCGGTGGCTAAACTGCAGGCAGTCTTTTGAGAAGCTTACAGTTACATATCTGCCATCTTGGTCATTCTTGTGATAAACTGGAACACTAATACAGTAGTAGTGATTGGCGAATCTGTCCTTTCGCCGAATAATTTGCGAAACAGAGAAAATTTGCGAAATGCATTGAAGTCAATAGGCGTCAAAATAATTTTCGCCAATTTTTATACGTGCGACTATTTTTTCAAAATACATTAAAGTCAATGGGTGGCAGAATAATTTTGACTCATGGCCATTTCTTTGTGCAAGCCAATTCTGACTACGGATGCACCGAATCCAGGATTCGGTTCGGGATTCGGCCAGGATTCGCCTTTTTCAGCAGGATTCGGCCGAATCCTTCTGCCCGGCCGAACTGAATCCGAATTTGCACATGCAAATTAGGGACGGGGAGGGAATCGCGTGACTTTTTGTCACAAAACAAGGAGGTAAAATATGTTTTTCCCTTCCCACACCTAATTTGCATATGCAAATTAGGATTCAGATTTGGTTCGGTATTTGGCCAAATCTTTAGCGAAGGATTTGGGGGTTCAGCCGAATCCAAAATAATGGATTCTGTGCATCCCTAATTTTAATGTGCACAACATTTTTTTATAGTTGCAGCAGATTTTTCACCGGCAAATTTTCTACGCAGTAGAAAACATTTGCGGGCAGCAAAACTCTTAAATTCGCCGCGGATCCACGCCTGCCTGTTCCCCTAGTATGCCCAAATCTGCCCCATATCCATATTAAATGCCATAGATATCTAAGGCATCAACCCATCACTTCATACAAAGGGAGGATTTCAGGTCCGAAAACACCTGCCCATTTTCAGGTCAAAATCCTCTACTGTTATATGCAATAACAGGCAGATATCACATTTTGACCACAAATGCAGTCTCGCAATATTCTCTGCAGTCAGTGGCATGTTATACTGAACTCATCTCTAGCATTTGTGTGGGTGAGCATTTAGGGAATAGTGATCATAACATGGTCTCCTTTGAGATTCTGTTGCAGAAGCAATTCTATAATGGAGTAACTAAAACACTAAATTTCAGTCATGCAAACTTTGACAGTATAAGGGCATCTCTGCAACATATTAAGTGGGAAATGCTTTTCACCGGGTTAAACACAGAACATAAATGGGTAGTCCTTAAAATGCTGCTTAATAAATATACATGTCAGTATATTCCCCTTGTAAGCAAGGAACGTCGTCGTTGCCAAGTAAAACCTTTTTGGTTCAATAGAAGTGTTGGTATTGAGGTGGGTAAGAAAAGATGTGCTTTTAAGGCTTTAAAATTAGCTGGGACAGCCAAATCATTTATAAGGTACAAGGAGGCCAATAAATCATGCAAAGAAGCTATAAGGCAAGCTAAAATTGATATGGAAAAGGATATTGCAGCAAGCAGTAAAAAGAATCCAAAATATTTTTTTAAATATGTTCATAGTAAAAAAACGAAGCAGGAAGGGGTGGGACCTTTAGTATCAGAGGGGGGTCAGCTGGTTGATGAAAACAAAATAAAAGCGCAGATTCTAAACTCATATATTTAGTCTGTCTACACAAATGAGGAACCAGTTAATGAAGGTTTCCTTCTTAATAGTCCCAATTCTAGTAATACAACTACTGATGCATGGTTCACACATGAGGACATTCAAAAGAGACTAGAACATGTTTAGATAAACAAAGGTCCGGGGCCAGATGGTATTCATCCCAGGGTACTTAGCGAGCATAGCTCTGTGATTTCCAAACCTCTTTACTTAATTTTTCAGGATTCATTGAGGTCTGGCATAGTGCAGAGAGACTGGCCAATTGCTAATGTGGTGCCGCTATTCAAAAAAGGATCCTGTTCTCAGCCTCAAAACTATAGGCCAGTTACTCTGACGTCAGTGGTAGGAAAGCTTTTCAAATGGTTAATAAAGGATAAGATACTGGACTTCATAGCAAATCATGATACTATGAGTGTGTGCCAGCATGGTTTTATGAGTTATAGATCTTGCCAGACTAACTTAATTTCTTTTTATGAGAAGGTAAGCAGGGACCTCAATTCTGGGATGGCAGTGGATGTGATTTACTTAGACTTTGCTAAAGCATTTGATACAGTGCCACACAAAAGGTTACTGGTTAAATTAAGGAATGTTGGCCTGGAACATAGTATTTGTACCTGGATAGAGAACTGGCTAAAAGATAGACTACAAAGAGTGGTGGTAAATGGAACATTTTCTAATTGGACCAGTGTTGTTAGTGGAGTACCACAGGGCTCTGTACTAGGTCATTTTTCAACTTCTTTATTAATGACCTGGAGGTGGGCATTATTTTTGCAGATGATACTAAATTGTGCAGAACTATAGGTTCCATGCAGGATGCTGCCACTTTGCAGAGTGATTTGTCTAAACTGGAAAACTGGGCAGAAAACTGGAAAATGAGGTTCAATGTTGATAAATGCAGGTTATGCACTTTGGCAAAAATAATATAAATGCAAGTTATACACTAAATGGCAGTATGTTGGGAGTTTCCTTAAATGAGAAGGATCTAGGGGTCTTTGTAGATAACAAGTTGTCTAATTCTGGGCAGTGTCATTCTGTGGCTACTAAAGCAAATAAAGTTCTGTCTTGCATAAAAAAGGGCATTAACTCAAGGGATGAAAAACATAATTATGCCTTTTTATAGGTCCCTGGTGAGGCCTCATCTGGAGTATGCAGTGCAGTTTTGGACTCCAGTCCTTAAGAGGGATATAAATGAGCTGGAGAGAGTGCAGAGACTAAGTGCAACTAAACTGGTTAGAGGGATGGAAGACTTAAATTATGAGGGTCGACTGTCAAGGTTGGGGTTGTTTTCTCTGGAAAAAAGGCACTTGCGAGGGGACATGATTACTCTTTACAAGTACATTAGAGGACATTATAGACAAATAGCAGGGGACCTTTTTACCAATAAAGTGGATCACCGTACCAGAGGCCACCCCTTCAGACTAGAAGAAAAGAACTTTCATTTGAAGCAACGTATTTTAAACCATGCTCATGTGTTGGGTCAGTTTTGATTTCTTTTTGGGATTATTCCCCTTTTTCTGTTTTGTGTTTTAGCATTTGTCTCTGTCTATGTGGGAACATACCTCCAAGCAGGAGCACATCAGACACATTTAAAAATGCTTATGTGCACATAACCACAGCGGCTCCTTACAATAACAGGATGGGTGTTGCTTCAAATTGCCATTGTCTATACTCTGCGTCTGGTGCTCAAAGGGTTTCCACAGCCTAATTATTTGGTTTCACTTGATAATAAATGGACGCTAATTATTATGGTGCCATGTTACTCACGGAAAATGATTCCTACCCCAACAGCTAATCAGCTAATAGTGATAAAGGTCATTTTAATAAGTGCTTGAGATTTCAGACATGCTGCTTCTCTCTCTTCCCCCAAACACACTTTTTTTTCCTCTCTCAGCTTAACAACCTGGTCCACAGCCAGCAAAGGCATCAGTTGAGTAATAGCTTTGAGCATCGCGCGCTGCTAACATGGCAGTTTAAATTGTCACTTTCTATTAAAAGGTCCAAATCAGAAGGTTTTTGAGGAGCAGCGTGCTGCACTGACAGTATAATTAAAATGGTAGAAAAAGCATGCACTTTTTGGGGGATGTCAGTGAAAACACTGATTTAAGTAGCAGTTCAGCAGCTGCTTGCTAATTTAAACTACAGTATTGCTTTCTATTAAAAAATAGAACTTGATTCAGATTTTTTCCCTGCGGTGTGACAGCCTGAATTGAGCTGTAGTGCCTGAAAGAGTACTTTAATCGTGCGGTGCACACGCTGACGACAAGGAGTTCCCAGAGGAGATTCTGAAAGCCCCCTACGAGGATATTAAATAGGTATAATTACATAACCTTTAAGCGTAACTCTTTAAAACAACATTTCATGTTTGAATAGTGAAATCTCTTTCCTCTGAAAAGGTAACGTTCTGTGCTGTATTGGAAAAGTCAGTATACCTGCATAATTCAATTCATTCCCCGTAACAAAGATATATATATATATATATATATATATATATAATGCCATGCAGTTCAGACTATAATAAAACCTTCTTGACATTTTTTTCAGCAAATTTTCCTCTGTGGGTGTGTATAAATGCATACTTTTATTGCAAAATGTGTCCTTTTTAAATATTATTTCTGTTTTGTTCTAATCAGTGATGGGCATTAACTAAATATCAGATTTTCATAAATGTACATATTGTAAACCTACTGCCACTTGCTTTGTGAAGCTTCATCTCACTTACGCTGCTAATTAATACATTTAAAGCTCCCCATAGACGCGACGATTCTTCTTGCCGAACGACCGATTTTAGGGAAGCCCGACCAATCCTTCGAAATTATCGTGCGGTTAGTGGTATTGGAACGATCGTACATCTTACGATTTTTCGCCCGACATCTGTCGGGAAATTGATCGGCCAGGTCAAAAAATCTTTGTCGGTCCCAGTGCAATGTATCTATGTTTGCAGGGCCAAGCAGGCAGCTCCCCTTTGTTTTCCTGGTAAATTGGTCTTTTTAGTTGATGGTAAATTTGTACGATCGTACGATCGTTCTGAGAAGATCGTGGTCTCGTGATCAGGATCTGATCTTTTAAAAATCTCAACATCTATGGCCAACTTAAGAGCTCAAAGTCCTGCAGTGGTATGAACAATGGGTTTCAGATAGGATATCAGATCACTGTGGTCTGAATGCTGTGCTATAACTATGGCTTGAATTATCTTCAATTACTTTATTCCATATATAAATCTACATTCTCCTTGACTGGGAGAGTAGCTCTGCTTGAATTCAAAGGCAATACACCACCAGTCTACCTTTTTGAATTATTTATTATTTAGACTCTGCAGCTTTCAGGCTTGGAGCTGAATCTGGTTGCTAGGGCTTAATTACCCCAGAAACCATGGAGTCGATTTGAAATCAAAATGGACGATTACTTATGGAAGACCTGAAAGAAATAAAAATGAAGACTGACAATAAAAAATGAAAGGGAATAAAAAGTCAATAAAAAAAAGCCTTACAGTTAGTGAGACTGACAACCAGATATTTTAAGCTACAAGCTGAAAGGAGGCTGAATAAGACAAATTAATCCATATAACATGCAAAAGAAATAATGAAGAATGAGTACTTCTATACCATATTAAAAGTTGATAAACTTTCCCTTTCGAGAGATACTGACAGCAGAAATGAAACCATTTTTTTACATTTATCGTAATATTGTCTTTACATGCTTTTTATAATTTTGCTATAAAGTTTGCTATAAAGTTTTTCCAGATGCTTTTACAAAAACTTATGTTCCTCTGTGAGGGGACTGCCATATTTGTGCAGCAGTAGTTCATTGGCATTAGAAACTCTGACAGGTTAAGAAGGGACTGTCAGGCTTACCGGCAGGGACTTCAACGTAGGAGACCCACAAGCGGCTCACACAACACAAATTCTACCTGAATGTTGAACAGGAGGTCTGTGAGTGGAGAGAAGCCAGTGAGGCTACAAGTAGTTACCCAAGCGAAGTACCAGGGGTGTAATGTACACGTCTGTTAGGAACCTTAAAAGCCGTGAGTACACTCACAAGCAGAGGCCATCCCTGTAGATTCCGGTGTTCACCAATGGCCTTTTGGGGCCCCGGGCTTTCTACAAGGAGAAGTGCGTAAAAATTACCAACAATTTCAATTAACAATTTCAAAATGAAGTACCTGCTAGGATTAGGCAAATCGTAGTCGAAGATCAGGCGAAAGGGTCAGGGTAGGCGTCAGGAATCAAAGTCAATAATCAGGCAGGAGTCAAAAAACAGAAATTCAATCACAGTATAAATGCATCGGCAGGATCTGTAAACAGAAGGCAGTTTGGGGCACTGGCAAAATGGAGAATTGGCTTTTTAAAAAGGATCACCGAAACATGACATCATGACGCTCAGCGTCAAAATGTGAGCGTCACGACACTCAGCATCAACCACTGACAAAATTACACCAGCGTCATTTGCCCCTAGCGTGAGGAACCCAGAAGTGCATGTTTGTGCACCAGAAGACGTAGGAGCAAGAATGACCCATGAAGATTGCACCTGCCCTTACATTGTCTTTAATTCTTTGTCACTCAAAGTTAAAACATAACTTTGAATAATATCTTAAAATAAAGGGAAAATAAATTGTATCCAGAAATTGTCCTTAATGAGTTAAAAACCACATTAAGCTGAGAAACCCCTACAGAAAATGATATCTGGTTTCATATTCCGTGTTACGTTCTATATAACCAGTAATGTTATTAGCGTTAACATACGTAACCTAGACTACCCAGATCTGACACACATCATCTCTGCGTCCCCTCCAAACTGGATTGTAGATTGATATGAGCAAAAGTTCTGACGCCCTGCCTGAATAATCTAAGGACGAGTACGTCCCTTCATCCCTTCCAAGTCCCCTCTTGGTTGGTGAATATAGTTCAAGAACAATTTTAGTTAGAGTTCCGACGCCCTGCCTAACACTTCTACAAGCAATTGTGGAGTGGGTGGAGTGATGTTGGGTGTAAATAAAGAGGATCAAGGTGCACTTTAAGGAAAAACTACTGTGCCAATAACTGTAGTTAATGAGCCCTATAGTGTCACTTGTACATATACAATTCTTTTCAGCCATAGATTTAAATTCATATTCCATTGTCATTTGGATGGAAACTGTGTGCGCTCTACCAGGCGGCCATTGATTTTGCATTATTTGTGTGTGCGGCTGTACTTTTAAGGCATGAGTTCCATTACTATTCCATGAAAATGATAAAATAATTCATTTGAAAACCGAACTCCATTTCTGGCTTAAACTATACACTTTAGGATGTGAGCAGGAGCCTTAATAGGTGACATTTTATGTTAATAGCTTGTCATTTCTAGTCTGAGAGCCCCTTGTGTTATTCAATATATTTCTTCTGAAGAGTTTTTGAGTTGGTAGACACAAATGAGTCATAACATTTAAGCTCTCTATCACATTCACAGCTGTTAGAGTTATTACTCTGAAGGGCACAGAGATAGTCATCTTGAGATAAGTATCTATATTATGGTTAAATGTACAATTCTTATGTGGTCCCAATTGCATATTTAACTTCAAAGCACGCTGCATTTTATCACTTTTTCCTGTAACAAAATTGAAACAGTGAAGATCGATTTGCTTCTTATGCTTGAGAAAGAATATTTATTCCAATGATTGAGATCAAAGATCATTTTCTTTACAGAATAATGGAAGTTTAGCTGGTATTTACTTTGGGGAGATTGGAGGGGAGGTGGTTACACAGCTAAAGTGCTCCTTTAATCAGAATGAAAAATGAACATTGTACATCAAGTTGTGGCCCCTAATTGCTTGTATTACCAGAACCTTCGCCAGTTTGTATAATATAAGGGAAGTTATATTCTTTACATATCCAACATATATTGGAGATTAAACTAGAAGCCTTGAAGACATAAGCATTATGGCATTTATGCAGTAACTGCACTTAATAAGACTTTCATTTGTCCAATTACTTTTGAGCCCCTGAAATGAAGTGATTGTGTAAAAAAAAAAAAAAAGGCTTTAGTTTCTCACATTTTTATGCAATCTCTTTGTTCAACCCACCGATTTTAAAGCTAAGAGTCTGCAGTTCAACTGCATCTGAGTTGTTTTATTTAAAATTCATTGTGGAATATATATGTATATACAGAAACTGGTATATAGTCCACAAAAAGGCATCAGAAATTATTTTCCCCCAAGTGACTAGCAGATTTCAATTGTAAAAATTGACCCATCGGCCTCTACTCACACCCTGTGGCATTTCCTTCTTTTCACTGAACAGTAACTTGAACATATTCCAGGAACTGAAAGGTGTGCCAAGGACACAGATGAGTATTTTTTAAGTTTTATAACTTCTGTATTTCATCATTTTTATGAGGCATTACAAGAAAATAAGTACAAGATCGCAATTAGCTTTTTTTTATAGCATTATGACACTTACTCTTGGGATGGAGATCTTTTGCAAGATTTGATATCTGAATTGTGATCGTTATCTGATAAAACTCGAGGCTCAAGGACAGCGACCTTGAGGACTCACCGGTTTTGACTTTTACAATGTATATGAAAACATGAATGTTATGCAACACAACTGAGGCATTGCCAGACGGAATGACAAGTGATCATTGTTAGATTACACGTGAGGTGACAGATTATAAATAATAACCATTATACACAGATCAAAAATCCAACAAACAGCTCCATCTGAGTTTAGACATCAACATAAGGGAGTGCAAGGATCTCTTTCTCTCCTCCTCTGCACCGAATCCAGAATTCGATTTGGGATTCGGCCAGGATTCAGCCTTTTTCAGCAGGATTCAGATTCGCCCGAATCCTTCAGCCCGGCCAAACCGAATCCAAATCCTAATTTGCATATGCAAATTAGGGGCGGGAGGGAAACTGCATGACTTTTTGTCTCAAAACAAGGAAGTAAAAATTGTTCCCCCCTTCCCGTCCCTAATTTGCATATGCAAATTAGGATTCAGATTCGATTTCCAGATTCCTCTGAATCATTTGCAGAGGATTCAGGGGTTCGGCCGAATCCAAAATAGTGGATTCGGTGCATCCCTAAAGAGAATGATCCTTTAAGATTCCTGAAGTAGAATGTACAATTTACCTGCCCACCCAGAACATATTATGTTGCAAGACCTTCCGCATAAATAAACCTCTGGAAAGGTTTAGAATTTCTTTGCAGATCTACAGAAGAAAGCATAGCAATAACTTCTGCCATAAAGAGGGCTCTAGTGCTGAGTAAAAAAATCTCTAAAATATACAGCACCATGGCACATGGGACAAATATTGCCCAATATCTTACTGTTGTTTTGATCTTGCTTAGAAATAAATAATAAAAAAAGCAATAGCCATGAACCTGGAGATAGGATTGCTTTTTATTTACTTCCTTGCACTGTTTTCAGCGCTCCCTGCCTTGTCTGTATTATAAATGTATTGTAAGACTGTTGAGTGCTACATACCATAATGGCACAATACAAATAAAAATATGCATACATACATATATACATAATATCTACATGTCAAAACAAAACTGATAAAAGTAATAGCAATGAGAAAATGGAGATGAATGGGAAAACATAAATGAATCAGAAATGTGATCCTGAACAGAATCAAGTATTTCTTTATTCCCTGCAGAAAGGAACTTATGCAAGAGAATCCCTGAACTTCAACCATATACTGGACTTACTTATCCACCATAAAAAAGTAAAGCAGTTAGTTCTGAAGCATCACATTCTTATAACCCCACAGAATACATTTCACCACTTTTTTAATTGTAAAAAAATAATTTTCTAGGAAAAAGTTTCTCTGCATAATAAACAGCATGGCATGCTCTGACTTCAGGGCCTTTGTATGTATTTGTGGATCATCCTGACCCTTGAGCACTATTGGGTCAGTAAGGTTCATAAATACGTATATATAAGAGCCAACCAACTTCTGGGGGAGCAAAAGCTGGGCTGCCAACACCTAACAGTTACATCACTTTGTCCCTTTGTCCATGCCAGCCATACTAAATGTTCAGTGTTCATGTTCAGTTGGTAAATCATCCTCATGAATGCCTGTATAAAGCTCCTTGTAGTCCATTGAAACTTGGGCTGTATTTTCTGGGTCTCCAGTGATAATACAGGGCTGGCATAGAATAGGGTATCACAAGTAGGGATGCACCGAATCCAGGATTCGGTTCGGGATTCGGCCAGGATTCGGCCTTATTCTGCAGGATTCGGATTCGGCCGAATCCTTCTGCCTGGCCAAACCGAATCCTAATTTGCATATGGTAATTAGGGGCGGGGAGGGAAATCACATGACTTTTTGTCACAAAAGAAGGAAGTAAAAAATGTTTTCCCCTTCCCACCCCTAATTTGCATATGCAAATTAGCATTCGGATTCGGTTCAATATTCGGCCGAATCTTTCACGAAGGATTCGGGGGTTCGGCCGAATCCAAAATAGTGGATTTGGTGCATCCCCAATCACAAGGGCCTCTAAGTGGGAAAAATGCTAGTAATAGTGCCAATTAAATACTATATCCTGTGGATATTTCAAGTATATTCATCAAGGATATCAAGTCTGCAGTCCTCCAGCTGCTGGTGAAGTGCAACTGGGGCCCATCCTTCCTGCAATGCCAAGGTCTTCTCATCTCTCTCTCAGACTTTGTCTACTCATTTAATATTTTCTTTTTTCCCCTTCTAGTCTTATCTATCTATCTATCTATCTATCTATCTATCTATCTATCTATCTATCTATCTATCTATCTATCTATCATCTGTCTTTCGATCTATCTATCTATCTATCTATCTATCTATCTATCATCTATCTATCTATCTATCTATCTATCTATCTATCTATCTATCATCTGTCTTTCTATCACCGTTCTATCTATCTATCAATCAATCAATCTGTCTGTCTGTCTGTCTGTCTATCTATCTATCTATCTATCTATCTATCTATCTATCTATCTATCTATCTATCTATCTATCTATCTATCTATCTATCTATCATCTCTGTCTATCTTCTTTATCCATCAATGTTCAATGAACTGTAAATCAGTGATAGTTATATTCTCTGAAATAAAGCTGTTTAAAATATCTACAAGATGTGTACCGAGCCACTGGGGTATTTCTTTAAATAGTGAATTCCTCAATTTGCACCATCTGTGATTTGCTTATTGAGATAGGCTTTGGTTTTGCTTAATGCACGTGGCATGGAAGTACTACAGCACTGTCTAAACATTGTCGTTAACATAGTATTGGATCTGAAAGAAAAACTGATTGCTTAGTTAATGTTCCTAATCTTAAATGTTGGTAGGCTTTTTTTCCCCTGTCCCCTTAAAAAACACAGACACACACACACACATATAGATGTATACTTACAGACAGACTTGCCCATGCTATAATAGAAAAAACAAAGAAAGCTGTGATTCCTACACTCGTGATCAGACTGCAGCCCGGTGCTGCCAACAGGCTTTAATGCAAACATTAGGGATATGTCACCCCTACAAATAATAACCCTTTTTAAATTAAATGAAACCTGACTAGTTTTTCTATGTAATACATCTATACCCGTCTATACCTGTTGTTAATAGATGTCAGCTGTCAATCTTATTTTGTCATAGCAACCACTTCACATACTGCTCAAAGCAATTACTGGTTGGTTGCTAATTGCACTATTGCAAATTTGCCATGTGTGAGTAAATGAGCCCTATCTCAGCAATGGAAAAAAAGTAAATAAAAGCAAATTGCCCCTTCGTCCTATTATAAAATCTGGACTCAAGCTCCATTTAAGGAAGAGTCTAGGGAGCTACATATGTTATATTGTCTCATTCTTACAGACTTGTCCATAAAATAAGCTCATTCAAACAATGAAACTTATACTTTCCAACATTTTTTACATTATCCATGAGTTCATAATTGTTACAAAAAGGAAACAAACCTGATTTAAAAACAGAGATTTTACTCTGCATTCCGAACATTTTCTCCTTCATGTGCCCGTACACGGCTAAACCTGAGACCATTCAGGAAGCTGCTGTTTCCCCACATTTATGCAGCGAAGCATCTGCAATGTACATTATAGATTTTACTAAAGTTTCCTTTGTGTTAACTTCTTCTGTATTTATCTGCTGCACTCAAATTACTGTGCACTGAATTATGGTTGAAATATTAATAGCCTCTGTCGGGAACAGTGCTGGGTTTGTAAAGGCGAAATATAATTTATTTTAGAATGTTATTTTGCCTATTTGATTTACACTGAACACTCTAATTCAGTATGACCCTTACTTTGCATAGGAGGAAGGAATAATACAAAAAACTCTAAGCCAACTTAATCATTTATTGACTGAAAGATTCAAGAGTATAGATATTATACAACCCAATATCCAAAAAGCTCTGAGTCAAAGTCAGTTTTAATTGACTTTAATTAGTTTAGTTTTCTCTGCAATAACAAAATAATACCTTGTACTTGATAGTAACTAAGCTACATAAATCTTGCTAAAACTATCTTATTAGATTTAATAAATGTTTAAATGTGTTTGTAGACCCCCCCCCCATCCAGAAAACCCCAGGGGGGAAATTTACTAAAGGGAGAAGTGGCTAACGCTGGCAAAAGAGCGTTACTACATAAAGTTTTTGATTTTACTGAATGTTACCTCTATCGCCAGACTTCCCACCACCTGGCGAAGTGAAATGGAGTAAAGTTTGTCAAAAAAAAGTTGAATTTTTTTCTAAGTACTAAAAAAACGCTGGCGTCTTTTCTTTTTTACATGGTGATAGGCTGAAAAAGATTGAAATTATTTTTGGGGTACCCTCCTTCCCCCCTACATTTAATAACAATGGCATCTAAACTATACTGTGGGCACATGTGTAGGGCAATATAACACCTCTATATAATTTTATTAAGGTTCCCTGGCCTTGTGTAGCGTAATGTATTTGCTGCAGCATATACGCCCATTTACTTTAACTGCACGCTGGATGCAAATTAGCCAACGCTAGCGTAACTTCGAACTGCTGATCGTATTTTCGATAGCGCAACTTCGCAAGCGCTCGGTACCCTGTGCGCAACGATTCTTCTTGCCGAACGACCGATTTTAGGGAAGTCCGACCAATCCTTCGAAATTATCGTGCGGTTAGTGGTATTCGAACGATCGTACATCTTACGATTTTTCGCCCGACATCTGTCGGGAAATTGATCGGCCAGGTCAAAAAATCTTTGTCGGTCCCAGTGCAATCTCTCTATGTTTGCAGAGCCAAGCAGGCAGCTCCCCTTTGTTTTCCTGGTAAATTGGTCTTTTTAGTTGATGGTAAATTCATACGATCGTATGATCGTTCTGAGAAGATCGTGGTCTCACGACCAGGATCTGATCTTTTAAAAATCTCAACATCTATGGCCAGCTTAAGCTGGCCAACTACGTCAAAGTCATCCCATATCTGGCCATTCCTATGCTCAATTTACATCTGATTCATTAAGAATTCTATTGTTTCATTATGCATTTTATAAAGGGACTACGTTTTACCTGCAACTTACTTGCTGCTTTCAAAGTAAAACTCCCAAACTTGGCTGCCCTTTTATTGGCCATCAGTGGGATCACCTGACATTAGAAAATGGTGGGAGCTACAACATGGAGCTGGCCACCACTTCTGTATAACTATAACAAACAAGGGAAAGTTGTGTTCACCACAAATTTTTAAAAGCATTAGGCGGGGGTGCAATGAGGTTGTGACCACAAAATTCACATAGACTTATACAAGAGTCCTCTGCACTCAACCCATTATCAATATAGTAAGTACATTTTAAGCTACTAAAAATGCCTTACCCTTCAAACCAGGGGTTCACAACCTTTTTTGGCCCTGGGACCAAAAAAGAGCAAATTTTTTTTCCAAGGACCGGGGGGTCGGGAGAGGTTGGGTAGGGGGGTCGGGAGGGGTTGAGAGAGGGTCAGGAGGGGTCAGACGGGCTGGGAGGGATTGGGGAGGGGGTCGGGGAGGTTGTCGGAGGGGGTCTGCGTCCAAATTGGGTGCGTTGGCGTCAAATTCGGTGCACCGCGTTCATTGTTCGGCGCCCCAGTTCAGGACTGTACACAGTCCAGTTCTGGCCTGTTGCCTGGTGGTTGGGGACCCTGCTTCAAACAAAACAGGGATTGTTTGTGCATATATTGCAATATATGGAGAAACATGCACCCCTGCCTAATGTTTTTAAAAATTAGCGGTGAGCACAACTTTCTCTTGTTAGTCACTAGCAACATGTATTGTGCGTTTATTTATAGAAGAAAAAAAGACTGCTGTGTTTTTTTCATTACTTTAACATTCTTAATGCCATGTTTTTCAATATATGAAATTGTAAATCGCACAGAAAGAAAATCATATATTATTTGCCCAGATATAAGAAACAACTGTAATTATTCAGTCCGCTGCAAAAAGGAATGTTTTTATATGGTAATGTCAGAGCGGAGTTTGTTAAACTTCAGACAAATCCTTTTCCTGCGGTGACTTTGACTAATATCTTCAAAAGCCGTAAGAAAAGCAAACATATCCTGTGAGACGGAACACATACCTTCCCGCAAGCCATTTGGGCAGCGCCGCACTGCAGTGTCTTTACAGGGAATATCCTTGTATTGTCCACAACCTTTTTCCCAACAGATAGACACCAATTTCCTGCTGATTTCTTTTATCCTTTTTGAGTTATTTCTGGGGCTTCATTTTGTTTTGGAATATGTGTTTATATAAAGCACCGTATGGTCCTGTATTTAACAAATGATGACATTTTACAGATTGAGGCAATTATGTATATGTATGTATATTTTTATTTATTTCATGCTACTTTTGCATAAAGCTCTGTAGAGAAAACCATACAAATGGGTCAATACAAAAATAAAATAAAAGAAATAAAAATAAAATACAAAATCGTGATTTTCAAGATAAGGTGCCAAAAGAGACAGAAGGAAGTGGCCCTGACCCATAGAGCTTACATTCTTAGTGAGTGGGTAACTTACACCCACTAGTGATGGGCAAATTTATTTGGCAGGCGCGATTTTGCAGTGAATTTGTGCGATTTGCCGCAGGCGAAAAAATTTGCGAAAAGTGGAAAAAAATTTCGGACAAAAATGGACTCTGGCATCGAAAACGGGAGCCGTTTCGCGAATTTTTCGCCCATCACTAACACCCACTAATAGGATGATGTGTTGCAATTTACAGAGGTTGTCACCAGTGTTAAGATGGGGTGAGTGGGGCCCACCGGGGACGCTACCTCAGGGGCCCCCCACCCCAGTTGTGAGCTTCTTTGCCATATGATCCCCATATGATTGCAATCAGTGGGTGGGGGAGAGCACCCACAGTTCTTTTCAATAGTATGCCTGGGTCTGCTGGGCCCACGTGGGCCGAGAACCACTGGGTTTTTTCTGTTGTCCAGCCAAGTCCAACCCTCGTAGACACTGCCTCATAAATTCCTTATTTTATTAGATGTTATGCAAGTGTCTCTGATTTAGCCAGGAATGTATGGAGACACAAGAGAAGAGATCTATTAAGGCACAACTAATCCAGGTTAGAAGTGTCTGGACTGCACTAAACACAAATCAACACAAACATGTTAGTGGAATTCTAAAAGGAGTTTGTCTTGACATGATGATGATTTTTATGGTGTAATTTTTATTTCTAAATTACTCTATTTACACTGCAAATAATTCAATCTACCATGTAAAATGTTATTCCTGAACCAACAAGAGTTGTAATATTGGTTTGTAGATAAAAATAAGATAAAAATAAAATAAGGAAAAGTCTTTATAAATATAAAGGCCTCTTCTGTTACTGCAAGAAATCTAGCACTGATTTCCTTCTTTGTGACAGTACAGGAGTCCTGTACCTCCGCTATATGGGAGATTAGGCACACTATATACTGGCGTGCCTCCACCCAGGGTCAGGACAGACTGAACTGTAATACCCCTCCCTGGAAACTTCTCTGATCCACAATAACACAGAGAGAAAAGATTGGGTTAATGTGCAAACACTGTACCTTTAAATACCATGCAGCTATGGGGATCTCTTTGTAGTCTCTCTTAGATGGCTGCTGTTTGTAGTCACACAAATGATCAGTAAGTGCTTCCGACAAATAATCATCCAGTGCATACTCACAACTTTCAGGATGAATGTACACAACACCTCAGAGGTTGTATTGCCTGCCTTTGGTTCACAATCCCCATTGAAGGCAATTCTCACAGCTGGCCTGGCCTCAAGCTCCAATAATCTCTCTATCCCTGAGCCTAACCTTGGCGGCCTTGTTACCACAGGGTACTAACTCTCCTAGTTTCCGTGTTTGGTCCTCTGGCTACTCACTAAATAAAGGTGGCCATACATGGAGAGATCCGCTCGTTTGGCGATGTCGCCAAACGAGCGGATCTCCCTCCGATATGCCCACCTTGAGGTGGGCAATATCGGGCTGATCCGATCGTAGGCCCTAGGGCCCAACGATTGGATCCTAACGATGCCTAACGGGAGGTCGAATCGCGGGACCGCATCAACGAATAGATGCGGCCGCGATCCGACTGGATTTTTTGTCCCAGCCGATCGAGATCTGGCCGACTTTCGGCCAGATCTCGATCGGTGAAGCCCGTTGGGGGCCCCATACACGGGCCAATAAGCTGCCGACACGGTCTGTTGGCAGCTTTTATCGGTTTACCCGTGTATGGCCACCTTAACTCATGATCCTGTCTTTCACTCATAGAGTGACTATAACAGTTCTGCCCTTGTACTTACTTCACCTATACTTGAAACTTCCATTGTTCCAGGCCCAATGGAGCACCACTGTGCTTTCTCCGGTAAGTGTGCCGCCAGCTAGTGAGACTGAGCACATGGGACCTTCCCCTTTTATAAAATTGAATATCTACATATAAAATAGAACATCTACCAGCCAGTCTCTGAACTGGCAACACAATAATTTCACAATAAGAAACAGCTTCACTTCTAGAATTGAGGACCCAATCTAGCTAAATTATGCCCAGGGGACCAAAGGACATAAAGGCTGATAAAACCTTTTCCCTCCTACATTCACATTTGTTTTTCAAACACCAAGCTTCTTGATAGAAGAATGTTTTGTAATCATTAATCTTTTTTTTACTATTTTAATGACAGGGTATATGTATTGTGCCAGTATTCAGACTCAAGATGTTTATCAAAAGGGAAAATGTGTAATCTGTGATGGGAACATTGGAAATCCCCAGTTTCAGTCTCGGATCAAGGAACGAGTGGTTAGTTTGATTTCCGCATGGACATTTGAGCTGTTTACAGAAGTAACTTTAGATGGATCTGGTTTATCAGTCCTTAAAATCCAAGAAAAAAATCCTATTGATGGTGCAGAGAAAAGTTTAAGACTGTTTCACGCTAAAAGTGATTTATTTAGCCCAAACAATACATACTCAATGGGCAACTTTCGGGCCCTCAAAACCCTTTATCAAGCCTAATTTGTAATCTGACTTGTTCCATGTATGTCAGTCTGCTCATTTCCATTACTACAAGACATGTGCATATTCAAGCAGGTACTGCTGATCTTTAAATATGTTTCCAATGTTCAGATAACATACTGTATGCACCTCTTCCCCTATGGTACTTTTTCAAAACTTTATTCAAAGCAAAACATATCAGACAGTTTGAATAAATGCAGATTTGAGATCATAAACTAAAAATCTCAGCTCTGTCCTTCGTCTGGTACCCCTCTGGTTATACTGTTTAATGTACAAAGAAGTATGGGAGAGATTAGGGTAAATGCTTTGTGTTGTTCAACAAAACTCACTGTTTTTAATATGTTTTTGTTATCTTGCTAACTGTAATACAAGCTAAGGACAGGCCTTTGTTAGAAGGAAAAAGTGGGCCTGAACCCAAAGAATCTGGAAACCGTTACTACTTTCTTGTAAACACAATATTTGCGTAAAAAATGGACGCAGGCGTCGTTTTGCGGAATTCGCCCATCACTATGCATGAGGCCCGTGCAAATTGTGGCGTGCCCAAATAATTTTTTGTTAAAACACAAAATTCGGACCAGATCACACAGTCTTTAAAAACTGCGCCCACAAGTTTAGAACGTGTGTACAGAATCATTTTTCTTTGTACACATAGCAAATATGGAATTAGAGGGACCCTATTGACCAAACTTTCTTATATCGGTTATGTATCAGCTATTCAGAATGGGCTTTTCTGGATAAGAAACCTTTACGGAATTTAGATCCTCTAATTTAAACAAAAAAACTATTTAAAAATTAAGTAAACCCAATAGGATTGATTTACGTCTAATAAGGATTATTATGTCTTAGCTAGCATCAAGTACAAGGTACTTTTTTATTACTTCTACGGAAAAAGGAAATCATTTTTACAATTTTTAATTATTTTGTTAAAATGACAGTGACGGCTTTCCCGTAATTTGGAGCTTTCTGAATAATGGGTTTCCAGATAAATATAAATTGCTTTTAATGTTTAGATTGAAGGCAATTGATCAAACGTATATCTGATTAGATGCAAGTCTTTGTTTGGTTTACTAATTATGTTGGTTTCTATACATGGTAGGGATGCACCGAATCCACTATTTTGGATTCGGCCGAACCCACGAATCCTTCGTGAAAGATTTGGCCGATTACCGAACCGAATCCGAACCCTAATTTGCATATGCAAATTAGGGGTTGGAAGGGGAAAACATTTTTTACTTCCTTGTTTTGTGACAAAAAGTCACGCGATTGCCCTCCCCGCCCCTAATTTGCATATGCAAATTAGGACTCGGATTCGGTTCGGCCGGGCAGAAGGATTCGGCCGAATCCGAATCCTGCTGAAAAAGGCCAAATCCTGGCCGAATCCCGAACCGAATCTTGGATTCGGTGCATCCCTAATACATGGTAATGTTAGTCCTACACAACTTCATAATGTTTTTATCACACATGTGGCAGATACTGTTAGGGAATATTGTCCCTCGTTGCCTTCAACAGTATTAAACTATAAAGAAACAGGCACTACCACCCGATAGTGTGGAGCTTTATGGAAATTGAATATTCAGCTGAGAAGGAGATTTCCTTGTGATTTGTCCAATGAAAGAGGAAATCTTTAGCTTACAAAACTGAGGAGCAGCACTGCAAATATACAGCCAACATTTATTTTCTTTTTTTTTTGTAATATTTGTCTGTGAGTTGATGGAGATTGACCAGTGGGATAATAACCCAGTGTTCCATTACCATAATGTTTATAAGTGGCTTATTATGATTCCCAAAAAGATACAGTAGTAAGTACAGTATTACAGATGTATTATCACATTGAAAGATCTCACATATCTCTGTCTGCATCAATTAGCTAAGCTACATTCCTAGGTATAATTAGTGAGATAACCCAAGATCATTTGAATTCCTTTTGGGGTAATGATGACTGTAATTGTAAATTTATTGTTATATTGTAATGCATGGTCTAGGAGTCAATAAAAACATGTGCTCCCCATGAAGCCAACTCAACCAGTAGGTTCTTGAGCACATTCTGATCATACAAACTCCATGCTGATAACGCAGGGTTGAAATCTGGATTTAGGTTGTGCTACAAAGCCGATATGCTAATAATTGTACCACCTTGCTCATTTGTTCATTAAAGGGGGAACTATCGCCAAAATTAAAATTTAATATAAGCTTCATCGCAATGAAATAAGAAACTTTCTAAATACAATTGATTAAAAATTCTGTAGAGTTTATCTTCACTATTCTCTTCATTCCGTCTTCCTGCGGGAGTTGGGTGTCAGATAGTTATTGACAGTTAGCAAAATAAAAGAAGATAAAAGAGATCCTCTAATGTTCCAAACATGAGCCCACCCTAAAACAAATGTGGTTGCCCCTCAATGGTAAAAAATGGTAAAAAATAAATTTTTTTAATAGTTACAAATTTTAAAGACAATCCAGCTTTAAAATATGAATAAAACGCTAGCGTTTTTCAGCACTTTTTGGCATATAGGAGATTATGTCTCTGACATAAGATTGAGGAGGATGTAGCTTCATTTTATCAATTCATCTAAGCTGAGAAAGGAAACTCTGGCGAAAGAGGTAATGTTCTGTAAAATTCCCACTTTAGTGAATTTACGGAGTAACAATCATTTAAAATGCTCCTGTCGAAAGGGCACAAAACTGCGTTAGTAACGATCTCTTTCACTAGAGGATTGTCCTCTGTGCCTTTAAGTAAATTGGCAATGTCCCTGCGGATGGGATTTCTGGCGAACTTTCACTAGCGACGGCGATTTTAATAGAGTGAGCTCTAATACTATAATCTTCTGTGTACAGTATTCCATCTGCTCCTTCTCTGTCATTTTCCTCATTTGAGGTTTACTCTGTTCGGTTCTTTTCTCCTGTATCACATGACATTGTTGTCATATACCGACCTCTTGTACCGACCTCAAAAACTTTCTTTGCTTTTTGCATTACCTTTCCTCTGATATCCCATCCATCATTCTAGGTGACTTTAACATTCCCATTTACCATCCTAATGACCCTGCTACGGACATCTACTGATTTGCTCCTCAATTCCTCACTCATGACCAATACAAATACTTGTATTCAAGACTTTACTATTCACTCCCACATTCTGTTTGACTTTTGCCAATTGTATTTCACCTAAATCTTTTCTTAAAACACATTTCTTTAGAGAAGCTTCCCCTCATGTAGCCTAACATAACTTTAGTTAGTATATGCTGCTATATGCTCAGTGCCGCATCTCTCACCTTGCTTACTCCTGACCATGGCCATTTCCACTCCTTGTTCCTTATTTATCTAATCTTATTTCTCCACTCTCTCCACTAACTAATGCTCTGTCACATTTACACTTTCCTATATTATTTCTGTTGTGCGTTCATACCCCCATCTTATTTCACTTTTGCTGCACTCCATTTTCTTCTTTCTCATCAGTTTACCCCTTTAAAACAGTTTTCCCATGTTATGTATCCTGGTAGAGGAGGTGCAATGTTGCACTTATATGTCAGACTTAATTCTACTACTCTCTCCACTCCAGTGAGTACATTCTACCCAGGAAGGTGAAGCTACTTGGGGAATGCATATGGCAGCAGAGAACTTTGAAATTTGGGGCAAGAGGGCACCACTGATCACAGCACAATCACATTCCTGCCCCCTGCTTTCCCACCAACATGGTTTCTTGGCCAAACTAAGTAATAAAAAGTAATTGCCACCTGTACCACTTTCATGTGTCTTAAGTGATAAAGTTTTTTTTTTTAATTTTAATTGTTCATTCTGAAAGTGCTCCTTTCTTGAGTTTGTTGTAACTATAGTATAATTCCATACCTCGCAAACCTAGGGTTTCCAGATAAGGGGTTGTTGTATAAATTAGACCTCAATACCGTAGGCCCTTAGGCTCCTAAAAACCATTAAATAAATCCAAAATAATTGTTTTGCCACCATAAAGTACAATGAACTCTTTTATTATTACAAAATAAAAGGAAATAATTTAACAAATTAGAATTATTTAATTTAAATGGGCTAAATGGGACCTGGCCATCCATTATTTGGAGCTTTATAGACCTCTGATTTGGCAGCCATAGGGTTATACTGAGCCACTTGGAGGCAGAAAGATATACAAAGAAGTAGCCTTATAGAGACTCCCAGAAGCCTTAAGGAATGGCTCTTTTGTCTTCACAACTGGGTTTATAGTGTGTGAAACTTGTTTATAGTGTGGGAAACTTGTCTCAGACACCTGTAAAACTAATGTACAGCCTGTTTTTATATCCTTAGGTTGATGTTTACCTGACTCGCCCATGCACTTGTGCTGCAGGATATAAGTAGTGTATAGATGAGACGGAGCCCTGTTCAGCACAGCACACACAGTATACTCTGGCTCAAGGCCTTTTTCACACCTACATCCTTAGTGTTGGGGCAAGGATAGAGCGGGCTGTATTGTTCATTATCTTATAACCATTGATAAACAGGAGCTGGGCTGCAAGGTACAAGGGAAGCTCAGCTGATTCAATGGATCCTCAGGAAAATGCTACCCAACCACCAGTTGACCCCATCTGTAGATCCAAGGATGCTCCTTATGCCTATGAAATCCTGCAAAGTAAGTGCAATGCTCAGCCTTGGGCAGCAGTGTTGGAGCAGCGCGTTGCGTAGATCAACTCTGCCTTTATTTTCTGCAGTGCTTTCCTTTACTTACAGGGAAAAAAATTTTTGCCATTCCCCAAACACATTCCAGATTGTGGAAATTATTAATTTGCAGAGACAATCAATCTAAAACCCTTCCACAGTTGTTGATCTATAACAGTGATTCCTAGGTATTGTAGTTCACTAACAGTAGGATGTCCACAGAGTGCATTATCCTAAGCCAATTATTTGTAATATGTAATTTGATTAACTCAATAATATTCACCATTTCTATTAGTAACCGTATACTGCCTTTTTTTGAATTTGTTGCCCCTATAGCCAGTGGTAAAGATTAATATTTTGTTTGAGGCTACCAATTGTTTGACGCTTTCTATTGGAGAACTTAGGAATATATAAGAATATATAGCAGTTTGGGGAGGCTGAGCCTGCTTAAATCATCTTTATTCTCCACCTATGTCTATGGTGGTATAAGAATTAAAACAATGACTGCTCTAAGAAGTCAATCATGCTATGTCACAACTTTGTATATACAGTATTTAAGTACAGTATTTGGACACATGATCCATTATACCAAGATTAAGACAGTGATTGTATATACCTTAGAATAAGTTAACAGGGACACTGAGCAGATGTTCTGAAACCTCAGAAATCGAGTGGCCAACAAGTCCAACTGACATAATAAAACCAGAGGGTTATCGACGTAGTGCACATACATCTAAAATAATGGTGTTTGCTGCTCAGACCAGAAGGCTTAGCTTGCATATTGAAAGGGTTTAGTCTATGGGCACACGGGCTGAACGGCTCCATTGCTTTATTTTGCAGGCTGAGAGAAGGGGGTCTGCTCCCTGCCTGCAAATACACACAGTGGAGGTGAACCCAAATACAGTACGCGAAGCATCTTCAGTCTGACCTCCACTGCGTGTGTGTGCACACAGGCAGATAACATTCAAGTCAATTGAGCAGGGACACAAAGCAGATCCGCCTTTCTCAGCCTGCAAAAACCTGGACCTTTTAGAGTTTAAGAGAGATAAAGAAAACAAATGTACACGAGTTCTGATAAGAAAATATGATTCGTGGAAAAAAGAAAATCAGAATGTTTGCAAATAGACCCCTTTTAGTGTCGTTGAGTTTGTACATAAAATTGAATTTGGAACCTAATCTGACCCACAATATTGTTGTGGTGGGGGGGAAAAAACATATATTGTTTCAATGTGTGAACCACCCTGTTGCAAACATGAAATCCAGGGCCAGTGCACTTATTATTTTGACAAATCTGAACAGATGCGGCAACTCCATCTTGCCCCCACTGCCAATATTCTACAACCTGTTAGTGGCTGCCATTATTGATCATGCATCTATAAACTGTACTTAAATATAGGAATAGTATGATTGACTCCTTTTAGGTTACTAGGTGGACACAAGCTTTAACTCACAAACAGCTGCAATGTATATTTCCCCACCAAGCTGTGGCAGGGATTTCTTTGCACATTTTCATTAACATCTATTTTTTTCTCCCAATGGTCTTCAACTGGTCTTACATGAAATTGGTGCAGTATTGGGAAAATCAGGGTCTGGTTTTCAGTGGACAGTGTAAAGGCAGATTGGGAAATATTCCAAATTGTTTCTATCTTCTATATAGGAAAGCTAGGAGGTACACTATCTCAAAATATATGTTGAATAAAAATATCCAAAATGCATGATTGTTCTTTCATCGGCAGTAAATGTTGTAGATTTTACATTTTTGAAAAAAGTATGAATTAAGCAAGAAATGAACTCAATCATGCTTCAGTAACCATAACTAATTCTCAGCTTTCATCTGCCAACAAGTTGGGTGCAGGAATGCTGGGAAGTGCGCACCTACAGTCTACAAAATTAAGAGGAGCTACATTGCTAATAATAATCCCTGATATATGTGTAAACTTTACCTGATGTGCTGGTACCAACTACTGAAAGGAGACACTTACATAAAGGGATATATTAAGTGGAAATTGGAAATCCTTTAATTTGGTAGTATTAAACATTCTGCCATTTGCAAAGGAATATTTTTTTCTCTTGGGTAAATAACCTGAAAATATTTACTAAGCATCAAATTATTCAGTGAATGAGATTTCGGTAAAAAAGCCTCGTCACTTTAGATCTGACTCCAGGGAACATAACTTTGCCCCTTAACCTTTTCTGTGAACACTTTAGCAGGTGTAAGAAAATGGAACCATTTTTTGACCCTCTTCTCTGAAACCACATACAGTAGAGTAGATGGAAATGCCTAATAATGCTCAGGGATCCTAAAGTCTGCTGACTTGAAGATTTCCCTCAGACCCCCTTCCATTCCATACCCAGAGGGCACTACATCTGCAATAATTCCTATGAGCCCCTACTCCTTAACTGAGATGGAGCACGAGTCTGGCAATCAACGTTAGGATTGCCACCTTATACCCATGGAGGATGGTCCTTTGAAAACAATCTTGCCTCCATTCTGACCAAAGGATCCCCACTCCTTACTCTTTTTGAGGGAGAATGCCATAATATATGTATGCAGAGGGGACCCAATACCTTTATTTATACATACAATAAAAGAACATTTTGAGGCAAACTCTCTAGGGCCTTTGTCACTGTCCTATTCCTACCTGCTGCAAGAAGGAAGATGAAGGCAGTAGTGCTCAAAGGTGTCTGCACCGGAGTGTGGGGCGAGGAACAGGCCCGGACTGACAATCTGTGGGTTCGGGCAAATGCCCTATGGGCCACTTGCTTTAAAGTGTAAATGGGCTGCTCACCTAAAAATGCAAATTAGGTCTGTATTTAATATGTAAATGAGCCACTCACTTTAAAAATATAAATGAGCTGTTGCATGAGTCAGCCTAGTCTCTTCAAGTATGCCATACTTTGGCCCTGTGACACACATGGTCCTCTTATCTGTCAGGGTGCATGATCTAGCTGGGGGCACAAATGGATGCCAGCTTCAAAAACTAGACGCCGGCGCCTTTTTGCGAATTTTTCGGCGACGCGAAACACCCGAAATTCACCCATCACTAATTATATTAGCTTTTGCTTTCATTACAACGCATCTGTTAATAAGCCTGTATCAATGTAACACAGTTATATTTTGCAATTTTATGCGACTGAGGTTAATTTGCAAATGATATTCAGTCCATACCCTCCTTTTCGATCAGATACAGATGTTTAGCCTGAGATTGGTCTATTTAGTTTTGGATTAAAAACGGCTGTCACTTTTGTCCCTCCTTTAATGACATTTTTGTTTCAGGGCTTTCCTGGGTACTTTAAAGGCGAACTAAAACCTAAAAATAAATGTGGTTAAAAATCGCAATTTTATATACTAAGCTTATTGCACCAGCCTAAAGTTTCTGCTTCTCAATAGCAGCAATGATCCAGGACTTGTCACAGGGGGTCACCATCTTGGAACGTGACACTCACATGCTCAGTGGGCTCTGAGTAGCTATTGAGAAGCTAAGCCTAGGGGTCGTCACAAATTATCCATCAGAAAACAAGGTTTGTCTGTAATATAAGATGATGCTACAGGGCTAATTGCACTGGTTTCTGTGCTGCCATGTAGTAATTATCTGTATTAATTACTAATCAGGCTTATATTGTGACATATCTGTTCTATGTGTACTGTATATTGTGAGTGGGTCCCTAAATTCAGTAAGTGACAGCAGCACAGAGCAGTGAATAGGGTTGCCACTTTTTCTGGAAAAAAATACCGGCCTTCCTATATATTTATCTTTTTTCCCTATTAATAACATTGGGATCAACCATCATTTTTACCGGCCAGGCCTATAAAATACCGGCCAGGTGGCAACCCTAGCAGTAAATCAGCAGAAAAGATGAGGAGCTACTGGGGCATCTTTGGAGACACAGATCTTTACTGCTAAATGTAGGACTCCACAAGCAATATTGTCGCAATCCGAATTGTTGCATGCGACAAAAATAAGGCAAGATATAGTCGCATGGTGTCGCAGCGTTGATCCGACACGATCTGACTGTCGGATGCAGACGCAGCACGCAGCGTCTCCATCCGACAGTCGGATCAACCCTGCGACACCAAGCGACAATTCTATCTCTTGCCTTATTTTTGTTGCATGCGACAACTCGGATCGCGACAATATCGCTCGTGGAGTCCTACCCTAACGGGCTGTAACTTATTGTAAAACATTCATACCTACTTCTTTAGTTAAACTTTAGTTCTCCTTTAAGGCCAATGGCACACAGGCTGAACACTGCATTTTAAGGACAATTAGGTGACAGGGGGAATAACCTATAGGTGCGATACCAGTGAAAGCCACACCTAAAATTTTACAGCTTTATGGTTTATTTCTGTGATTACAGTAGGTTAGTGACCAGTGGAGTAACTATAGAGGAAGCAGACTCCTAGGTGCAGGTGTGCCCACACTGTGGGGTGTGCTTCCAATGTAGCTAAGAGATCCCCAGCCGATCTCTTAGCAGCGAGGAAGGGGGCAGGACATGGGCAGATTTAGGGTGGGACGTGAGCAGGAAGTGAGTGGGAGGATGAGGATAGGAGTGTCTTGGGACCCTCTGAAGCTTTTTTTTTGCAGGGGGGCCTGGAGCACTCTAGTAACGCCACTGTTAGTGACACATGTAAATTTCAGTATGATGTAAGTTCTGGAGAACAGCCATAAGCAAATTATAACTGCTGTATGAAATCATTGTACCATGCAGTATCATACTGAAATTAGAAATAATCCCATCCATAGTCCCGTGTGCAATAAATGTGGTCCATTGAGCATTTATTGGGCCCAAAAGCAAATTTAATTCAGGGCCTTTAGGTCTATAAAATCTCACATAAATTAATATAGATTGTGGAAAACTCTAAACATGCCCATTAGTACAATTACATAAAGCTGTCAGATATGTGACAATTCTTTTATTATGACATAGAGAAGGGGTGCCCAAAAGTTAGATCGGGGTCCCCCAATAGAACTTTAGCTGGTGATCAGTAGATCTCAAGACACTGTCAACAAACAGCTTGTCTAAATCACCCTTCTGTCTCATGCTTTTCATTCAGATATTTATTACATTAAGCTAAGATAAGAAATAGTGGTTTGTTAAATATAGCAATATACATTTTACATGAATCAGTATATGTTCCATGGAATATAATGCTAACGCATATAATTTATATTTATATATAATTTTTATTATTTGTGGATTTGAGTTATTTATTTAACAGCTCTCCAGTTGCAATTTCAACAATTAAGGAACCTGTGCATGAGTTTACTTATCATGCAGGGTTTTTATGCATGTTAAACACTAAAAAGTCTTCGCCTGAGCATTGCAGGGTCATCATTATCTAATGTATCAGTTTGTTTGAAAATAATGTAGCATTAATGTAGCCATTCTGTAATTTGCTTTCTGGATAACAGGTTTCCTGATAACAGATCCATACCTGTATATATATATATATATATATATATATATATATATATATATTGTTCTTTTTCTTCTTCTAGATCTTGACATAACTGGTATGTTGCTCTTTGCTATGTTAACGTTCATGACGCTGGTATCGCTATTGGTGTTTTTGGAAGAAGCTTACTATATGTACAGAAAAATGCCTAGCCCCAAAAATTCCATACTCATTTGGATAAATTCAGGAGCCATGGTAAGTCTATAACCAGGTACAAGTGTTATACCAGTTTCTGCCACTACCTTGAAGCATTTGATGAATTCGAATTCTAAAGGCGTTGTTCATCTTACCTTCATTTCAGTATGGTGTAAACAGGCGGCAAGTCAATTTGCAGCTGTCAAAGACAATTTGCAATTGGTCTTTGTTTTCATTGTTTTAAATTGTTTACTGTATGTGCAGCTTTCAAGCTTGGAGTAAAAAATTACTTGCTGGGGATTAATTACCCTATCAGCCAGGCAACAGTTTTGAAATGGAAGATGAATAGGAGAAAGGAAAGCAATAATGCTCCTTTCTTGCCTTGGTAATTGTCTCGACCTTATCATTGCATTCCCGAGTCATGTGATTATCACTCAGAAACATAAATTTATGCCAAATGAAGAAAGACCCTGATTGGTACAGTGTGGCCACGTTGTATTAGAACTGATCACTTGACCCAGAGTCTAACAATTGCTTTACTTAAAGGGCATGTAAAGGAAAAAAAATAAAATCCCATTAATTAAAAAATATGTACCATTTTTATAAGAAACCTGACTGTATGCAGTGAAATTCTCCCTTCATTTACTGCTGTGGATAGGAATTGTCAGATGGTCCCTAACTGCTGAGCAGGGAAACAATCATACTTATGAACAGCAGGGGGAGCCCCCGCCTTACTTCCCAGCCATGCAGAACTCAAGCAGCTTTGTTTATGACGATCCCTAAGCAGCCCAGACCACACTGAGCATGTGCACAGTCTTAGTCTTGCAAAGATGTTTAACAAAGTAACAAGATGGTGACCCCCTGTAGCCAACTTTGAAAGCATAAATTATTTGCTTGATTAGGCTTGTGGTGTTTACTATATAAAATACAGCATTTCTAGCCTTGTTTTATTTTAGACTTTACATGCCCTTTAAGGACTACATAGGGTTTAGCCAGATTAGCAAGTCATAGCGTTCACAAGGATGAAGGACTCTATGGGAGTCAAATACTATGTGCTAAAAGTCACAACGTTTGTGCAAGGTTTAGTAACCCATAGCAATCAATCCACAGGTAGCATTACTGACTACTTGTTTGTAAAATAATATCTGGTTGGTTGCTTTGGGTTACTAGACCTAGTGCAAAGTTTGTGACTAGTCTGTGGTCTGTGACTGTATGCTCAGCATTACTCATTTTGTCTTTTATTCTGTAGATGATTTCAACCACATCCTGTTTTGGAATGTGGATTCCACGTAGCATCATGTTCACTGACTTCACAGCCTCTGTGTAAGTTTTAGATTTTTTAAGGAAGTTTTCTGTGTTTTTCTTGAGTTATAATTGTGCTCAGACCTGAAGCTTTTACATTAGTTACAGGTATATCAAACATGTAAATTCATAACACTGTGGCCATTCATGGTCACCCTACTATTGTCTATGTTCCTCATCTGGCACTCCACCAACAACCAAATGACTTGACTTATTTTATTAAAGGGGCAACTATCTGGGAAATACAAATTTAATATAAGCTTCATCACACTGAAATAATACGTTTTCTAAATATAATCAATTAAGAATTCTGAACCGTTAAACCGTGATTGAATAATCACGTTTATCTCCACTATCCCTTTTTCTGTTTCTCTTCCTGCAGGAGTTGGGTGTCAGATATTTATTGACAGTTTGATCCAATATATCTTATAGGGGAGCTCCTTTTGCCTAGAAGATGCATTAGAGCTCACTCTATTACCTAAAATGATCTAAAATCACCAGACATCATGTCTCTCTACACGCAGAATTTCTGCAAAAGGCAGTTATTTTGTTAGATTTTGTTTGTACTGGAATCAGTTATTTGAGTGAGCTCTAAATCATCTGTTAGGAAAGGAAGCCCCCCATTATAAGCTATATTGGATCTAACTGTCAATGAATATCTGACACCCAACTGCTGCATGAAGACAGAATGAAGAGAAACAGATGCTGAGAGAGTGAACATAAACGTGATTATTTCAGAAACGATGCAGAATATTTAATCGATTGTATTTAAAAAGTTTCTTATTTCAGTATGATGAAGCTTATATTAATTTTTCATGTTTGCGATAGTATCCCTTTATAAGTACAATTGTAATTTTCCTGCAGTTAGAACACAGCTATTTACAGTATAAGCCCCTTCCTCAAGATCTCTTTGCTGCTGTACAAAGGTTGCTGCTCTAGCTACTCTTTTAAAGTGTATATGTAAACAGAGCATAGGGGAGCAGTTCAATCTGAGATATTGAGATCCTAGAGAGGCTGGAGAATAGTGATGTGCGGGTCGGGTTTTTCCTGACCTGCACCTGCCCGAAGCCCAACCTCCCTCCACCCGTGCCCGTCCGCACTGGCTTCCTTTTATAGACCTGCGCGAACCATCCCGCCGATGCTGTCACAAAAGGGGCAGGACGAGCAGGCGGGTGGCAATAAAGCAGGAAGTCGAAAGCCGGCAGTTGAAGCCCAGCGAAGAGGAGTGCGAGGTCGGACTGAACCCACCCGGCCCGCACATCACTACTGGAGAAGTAAATCGAGGCATTTTTGGAGCTTGAAATGAGTGTGAGATATAGGGAGCCAGCCAGTCTGGTTATACTGTGCTGAAACAACTTCCTAATGTTTTCTGGGTACAGGTATGGGCAATGTCCAATCTAAGGTGTAAGCTCATATGCGCGCACACAAATTTTGAGGCCAGCACAGACAACAAATTGTGATGTGCACAAAGATTTTTTTGTGAAACACAAAATTTTGTATTAATTCTGACCCCAGCACAAGTTCTTGATCCAGTGCTGGACTGGCTAACCGGGATACCAGGTAAGCTCCCGGTAGGCCCAGGTGTCTGTGGCTGTTCTGCTGCTAACTAATAATATATCGCATGTCTGCTACTGGTTGTTTTTATCTGCTTCTCATATAACTTTTAGTTCACTATTAAAACATCAGTAGGTATAGCTAAAGGAAGTAATAGCATCCATGTGCATTTAGTCATGCCATTTGTTTTAACCTGCTTTCTATTAAAGGTTCTTTGCAATGTTTGTACACAAGTTTCAGCTCATGCTGGTAAATGAATGTGGGGGAAGAAGTGAATTTCTCAGGAAATTTGGTGATATGAAGCTCAAGATTAGCACTGGTCCCTTGTGCTGCTGTTGCCTGTGCCTGCCATATACCGCCATCAACAGGTCAGTTTCAAGGAATCTCAGTGGCTTAGAAACAACAAGGAGTTAAGCACCACATACTGATATTGTATTATACCGTACCTAATACACTTAATAGGAATTTACTTTTTAACATATTATTACTAAAACTAATTTCAAGCTATTTTTTGTGTACTTCAACTGGGGAATAGTCCAAATTCGATTCAAATTTGAAAAAAATTCAAATATCAAAAATTATCATGTACTGTCTCTTTAAAAATTTGACTTCGACCATTCGCCATCTAAAACCTGCCGAATTGCTGTTTTAGCCTATGGAGGACCTCCTAGAACCTAACTAGAGTCTGGTGGACTTTGAAAAATCAAAACTTTGAATCTAATTTGATCGAATGCGCTATTCCTTCAATTCGTAAGATTCGAATTCGGCCAAATGTGGACCTATTCGATCGAAAACAGACCTATTTGACCAAAAAAAAAAAACTTTGTCTTAATTTCGGTTGGTCTTTTTGAATTCGAATTTCAACGTTTTTTCAATTCGAACTTGGACCCTTGATAAATATGCCCCTATGTGATACAATAACATTAAGGGGGTTATTTATTAAAGGTCCATTTTAGAGTAATGTGAATTTTTTAAATTCTAATAAATTAGATTTTATGTTTTAAACTCTAAAACAATTGATTTTATTTTATTTGTTCGAATGGTATGTTATTTATGAAAAATGTAAACGTCTAAAATTCGATCAACAACAACAATTCAAATCGAATCAAATTGGAATTGACACGCTACATTTTTTTCTCCCATTGGAGTCTATGGGGCATCATTTTAAGTGGAACTTGGCAAAAAATTGGCTCATCACTACTATTAACATCTTCAAATAGCTCAAGGGACCCCTGCCATTGACTTGAATTTTTTAAAACGATGAATAAATGAGATTTATTAACAATTGGAATGGTATGTTATTTATGAAAAAAATTGACTGCCGATCGACGCCGATCGAATCGTCCCGACCTGAAACTCGAATCGAAATTGAATTAAATTTCTTTTGAAGCGCAACATTTTTTTCTCCCATTGGAGTCTATGGGGCATCATTTTATATTCCTCACATCAACTGATGATTTGGAGTAAGGCAGGAGTTTAGAGGAATAGGTATTGATTCAAACACATTTAAATGCACATAAGGGCAGATTTATTAAGGGTCGAATTTGGAGGGTTAATAAACACTCAAATTCGACCCTCGAAGTAAAATCCTTCTAATTCGAATATCGAATTCGAAGGATTTTAGCGCAAAAGCTTAGATCGAACAATTGAATAAAAATAATCGAACGATTCGAACGATTTTAAGCGATCGATTGAAGGATTTTTATTTGACCAAAAAAAGCTTAGAAAAGTGCTGGGGAAGGTCCCCATAGGCTAACATTGGACTTCGGTAGGTTTAAAATGGCGAAGTATGAAGTCGAAGTTTTTTTAAAGAGACGGTACTTCGATTATCGAATGGTCGAATAGTCAAACGATTTTTACTTCGAATCGTTCGAATCATTCAATTCGATCGAATTCGATAGAATTTGACCAATTCGATGGTCGAAGTACCCAAAAAATTACTTTGAAATTAGAATATTCTTTTATTCGAATTATTCACTCAAGCTTAGTAAATCTGCCCCATAGTGTTTGCACCTGCATTTTTGAGCCATTGGGAGTATGCTTGTAGAGTTACCATATGAGTAAAAGGGAAATGATCATGTATTGGCTGAACTTGTAATCTAGTGTTGTATTTGCCCATTAAAACTATTATTTAAATTCCTTACAAAACTGTGCTCTCTGTCCCATTTGTAGACGGACTTTTTTCATCCTCAAGCTGGGTACGTTTCAATTTGCATTCCTACGCCCGGTGCTTATGTTCCTGGCTGTTGTTCTTTGGACAAATGGAAACTTTACAACTGGTAATGTAAGTACTTCTCTATGTTACTGTGCGATGATGAAAGGTTTCATAGAAAATACTGGTTATCTACAAATCTAGAATTTCTCTAGAGCAAATTCTAGGTCACATGGTTTATAGTCATGTCCTTTGTGTTCTGTGTTGCCTGGTCCCCTTTAACAGAATATAATAAAGTTGTGGAATTTGAGCAAAAATATAATTCCCTTGGTTTTTAACCATACCGTTAAAGGAGAACTATATCCTAAAAATGAACCACAGGTAGAACTAGAGAGGACGCTGTGCTATACCTTCCTTGATCACTAAAGTTGCTGTTAGTGAGACGCTTGTTTCTTCATCCATAGTATTGTTAACAGATTTATTTATTGAACACGCCAGCATTTTTCATGCTGAATCCTCATTGTTTAGTCTGATTAAATCTAAAACCTTAGAGACAATTTTTAGAAAGCAGAGTCAATTTTTGAGGACACTTTCCATTTAGATAAAAGTTTGATGCAACTTTAACTTCAGCCCTTTTCTTCCCAGTTATTTCTATGGATGAAAAAGTTTGACATCCTCCGTTTTTTGCAGTTCGGATCTGGATAAATGCCATTATTTCCTTTAAAAAGATATTTTTTATACCACTTTATGTCACTGTTATTTTACCAATCAATAGTTTAGGTAAAGGACATGTAAACCTAGGGGCAGATTTATTAAGGGTCAAAGTGAATTTGAGGGAATTTTCAAAGTAAAAAAATTCAAAATTGAAGTAATTTTTTGGATACTTCGACCATCGAATAGGATACGACGACTTCGGCTTTGAATCGAAGTAAAATAGTTTGAATATTCGACCATTCGATAATCCAAGTACTGTCTCTTTAAAAAAACGTTGATTTCAATACTTCGCCAAAAGTGCTAAGTTAGCCTATGGGGACCTTCTAGAGCATTTTCCGATGTTTTTTGAAGTCGAAGAAAAATCGTTCGATTCGAAGGATTTCATTGTTCCATCGAACGATTTTACTTTGACCGTAAATGGCCAAATTAGATGTAAAAAACTTCGACTTTGATATTCGAAGTCGAATTATTCCAATTCGATGGTCGAATTTCAAAGCTTTTTCTACTTCGAAATGCGACCCTTGATAAATCTGCCCCCTAATGTAAATTTGAATAATGAAAGAAAATACATTTCTAAGCAACTTTCTAGTGTACATTAATTCAATGATTTCAGAGTAGTTTTATCATTTCAACAAGAACTACTTGGACATTGCTTTTAACTAGTGATGGGCGAATTTGGGGCGTTTCGTCGAAAAATTCCAGCAAAATTCGCTAAACGGTGAAAAATTTGCAAAACGGCGCCAGCGTCTAGTTTTTGACGCCAAGTCCGTCTTTGACGCCGGTGTCTATTTTTTTGGACGCTGGCATCCGTTTTTGGCGAAACTGCTCCGGCATCCAAAAAAACTGATGCCGGCGTCCATTTTTTTTTGCCGCTGGCGAATTCTTGCGGTGGTTTCGCAAATTAATTCGCTGGCAGCAAATCATGGGAATTTGCCGTGAATTTGCGCCTTGCGAATAAATTCGCCCATCACTACTTTTAACAGAATCTTTTTTCTGAAGCTTTATAGACAGTTCCAGCAAGCTGAGTGTCGAAGTAATTAACAATATGCTGTTGCTTTCTTGCAGTCATCTCTGAATAGCCCTGCATTGTGGATCAATATTGGAATTGCCATTATGACAATAACAGCCCTATGGGCAGTGGGAGTCATGTTTAATCTGGTAAAAGACACCTTGAATGACAAAAATATTTTTGCAAAGTTTGCAGTCTATCAGGTAAGATCAGAAACATCACACTGTGTAAACTGATGTCTATATATAATAGCTTTGACAGGTACAGACATTCCTAAAACATGTACAGAGCTTTGCTAGTGCATTTTATACTGTGTTTTATTTTCAAAGATCCAAAATAAGAAGGCTTAGGGGCCGATTCACTAAGGGTCGAATATCAAGGGTTAATTAACCCTCGATATTTGACTAGGAACTAAAATCCTTCGACTTCGAATATCGAAGTCGAAGGATTTAGCGCAGATAGTTCGATCGAACGATCGAAGGATAATTCCTTCGATCGAACGATTAAATCCTGCGAATCGAACGATTCGAAGGATTTAAATCCAACGATCGAAGGAATATCCTTTGATCAAAAAAAGTTAGCCAAGCCTATGGGGACCTTCCCCATAGGCTAACATTGACTTCGGTAGCTTTTAGATGGCGAACTAGGGGGTCGAAGTTTTTTTTAAAGAGACAGTACTTCGACTATCGAATGGTCGAATAGTCGAACGATTTTTACTTCGAATCCTTCGATAGTCGTAGTCGAAGGTCGAAGTAGCCCATTCGATGGTCGAAGTAGCCCAAAAAAAACTTTGAAATTCGAAGTTTTTTAACTTCGAATCCTTCACTCGAAGTTAGTGAATCGGCCCCTATATAATCTGTCTCTCGGGTGAAAAGGACATAAAAAGGGTGTTGGGAGACTTCTTGGATTATATATATAGTGAATAATGTAAAATATAAGAATATTATAAGTTATCGAGGAGTATCATGACCGTATAAACACACGAGGCCAAAGGCCAGTTGCTTTTATGCAGGTCATGGAACTCCGAGGTAACTTCTAATATCCTCATATTTTGCAACTGGGGTACTTTATTTATTATAATACACAAGTTTCAGTGAGTCATGTGACTAAAATGACATTAGAACTCACCGTTTATAACTGATGACATCAGAACTCACCGTTTATGAGGATATAAGGATATAATTTACAAGATATTCATGGCTCTTGTGTATTATATATACTGTATATATATATTTTTTGACAGGGTGTCTGGGAAACACCACTGTCTTGGAGGAAAGTGCCCTGAAAAGAGTGCATTTAAAGGAGAATTCAACCCTAAAGTTAAAAAAACCCTACCCCCCTACCCGACATTGACCACGCTTCCTCCTCCTGCCTAAGCGTTACCCCGGGCAAAAATCCCCTAAAGTTTTACTTACCCCTTGGTGCAGGCATCGGAGTTCACAGGCACCATCTTCAGCCGCTTCAGTAATGTTTGGAATGAGACCGGTTCGGTGGCGCATGCACAGTTGGAGCAATTTTGTGAGTCGAGACAGCTGCACATGCGCCGAAACTCTCGAAAATTGTGAAGCGCTGAGCTCATTCCGAAGATTACTGAATGGCTGAAGATGGCGCCCATAAACTCCGAAGCCTGGATCTGCACCGAGGGGTATGTAAAACTTTAGAGGCATTTGCCCGGGGTAACACTTAGGCTGGGGGGAGGAAGGAGGGGGGTCTGTGTAAGGTAGGGCCTGAGTCCTGGGGGGGGGGACTAGCAGGGCTGAGTGAGAAGCCCGAAGGCTCTGAAGTTCCAGAGGGTGAGCTTTTCTTAGACGGTGAAAGCCCAGAGGGGAAGGGCACCCTGGATCTACAGACTAATACAAGAGTCCTCTCCATTATCAAAATATTTACACTGAGTCAGTCTGTGCCTTAAGCAACTAAAAATGCCCTTCCATTAAAACAAAACAGGGATTGTTTGTCCATATACTGGTATTGCAATATATTTAAGCTTGCCAACTACATGGTATAGGATCCCTTATCCCTTATCCATAAACCCGATATCCAGAATGCTCCAAATTAAGGAATGGCTGTCTCGCATAGACTCCATTTTATCCAAATAATACAAATTTTTAAAAATTATTTCCTTTTTCTCTGTAATAATAAAACAGTAGCTTATACTTGATCCCAACTTAGATATAATTAATCCTTATTGGAAGCAAAACCAGCCTATTGGGTTTATTTAAATTAATTTCTAGTAGGCTTAAGGCATGAAGACCCAAATTACAGAAAGATCGGTTATCCGGAAAACCCCAGAGCATTCTGGATAACAGGTCCCATACCTGTATATGTTCCGTTGCTTGAAATATATATATATTTCATATTTTGTCCATGATCTTCCCAAAGGGATCTACTGTAGCTTGCTGTTATACTGAATTTCCTTAAAAGTGCATTGTATAAGTAGTATTCAGCCTTTACCTGTATGTTAGCAGACTACCTATCACACGCCTCTCAAATAAGACACCCATGTTACATAAGTAGATTTTGGCATTACAGTTTGTTTACAAAGGTTTTTATATTATATAGTTAATATATGTATATATATTAATAGTGTTGCCCTGTTTGTTCTCTGTACTGAAAAAAGGGAGATATAGGCAATGGCCTCACTTTAAGCTTCAGATACTTATAAGTATAAATATAAACTTATAAAGTATAACTATAAAGTATCACATTTATCAAAGGTCGAATTTCGAATTCATGTGAGTTTTTAAAAAACGTCCCTAAACTCCAGTAATCTAATTCTTTAAACTCGGATGAATGCAATCGATCCAAAAACTCGAATCGATTTCGAAAGACTCGATTCCAGTTTTTTCTCAAAAAAACCCTCAAATTTCAGGAAGGCTACAAACAACTCAAAATTGGTCCCTGGACCTCTCCCATTGACTGAAACAGCAATCCGGAAGGTTTTAGGTGGCTAATAGTCAAGTTCAAGTTCTTAATGGACCAGAGTATGATAAATCTCAAAAATCGAATTCGAATTTATTTAAAAACGCGAATCGAATTTGAATAATGAGCGATAGCTACACTGACTCATTTAGTTGTATTTGTAAGTCTGCCACTTACTGTACATAGTGGCCATACTTGTTTAGTTTAGAATAAATTCAACATCCCCCGCATTACTTCTAATTTAGGTGTTGCTGTTAAAGTACTGCCTCTATTTTCATTTGCCCTTTCATACCCCCAAGACTTTTAACTGTATATTCTGATTTTTGTGTTTTACAGTTTATAGTCATTCTGAGCCAATTGCAAAGCACAGTCATCCATATTCTTGATAAAATAGGTATTATCGGTTGTGTCCCTCCTCTCTCTGGCCCAACAAGGTCTTCCTGTAAGTACCATTACTTTCCCCAGGTTAAATCATGTAATGTTATATTTGCCATGGCACAGTAATATTGTAAGAAATTAAATTTCAAATTCTGATTCCTTTTGTTCTGCTCCTTTCATGTCACTCAACCCAAATCCTTCCAGCCACAAACTCATTAGATAAACAAGGCTGCCCCAAAAATTGAACAAAAAGCTCCCCACTCTACAGGGCAGATTTACTAAGGGTCGAATTTCAAAGTTAAAAAAACTTCGAAATACGACCATCGAATTGAAATCCTTCGACTCTCGAATATCGAAGTCGAAGGATTTTTATCGTATTCGAACGAATAGAAATCATGTGATCGAACGATTTTTAGCGATCGATTGAAGGATTTCTATTCGATCAAAAAAAAATTAATCTTGGGGAAGGTCCCCATAGGCTAACATTGCACTTCGGTAGCTTTAATTTGGCGAAGGATGAAGTCAAAGTTTTTTTTAAAGAGACAGTACTGTGATTATCGAATGGTCGAATAGTCGAACGATTTTTACTTCAAATCATTCGAGCCGAAGGTTACTTCGAAATTCGAACTTTTTTACATTCAAAAATCCACTCGAGCTTAGTAAATCTACCCCTACATGTTACACTTCAAAACAGGCCCTCTGAAGGTCATACAAACCATCCCAGTGTTAAACAACCAGTAAAAATTTATTTTTTTTAAAAATTCGTTAGTATACATTGAAATAAAAACACCAAGACGAATTAAACGTTAAAATCGCAAAGTCTTTATTAAGAAATAACTTACCGAAACTCTGCTTGCGCTCATCTTCAGAAAAGGTGATCGGTTGATCCATCGTGCGGAGCTCGATTTCTCCTCCCTGCCTTCCTTATGGGAGATAGCCAGGGAGGAGAAATCGAGTGCCACACGCTGGATCGTCGCCGTTTTGCCTTTTCTGAAGAGGAGCTGAAGCGGAGTTTCAGGTAAGTTACTTCTTAATAAAGGCTTTTCCTGGTGGTTTTTTTTTCCGTTAGTTTACTAACAAATTTTTTTACATTTTTTTGTTATATTACTGGTAGGGATGCACCGAATACACTATTTTGGATTCGGCCGAACTCCAGAATCCTTCTCAAAAGATTCTGCCGAATACTGAACCGAACCGAATCCTAATTTGAATATGCAAATTAGGGGTTGGAAGGGGAAAACATTTTCTACTTCTTTGTTTTCTGGAAAAAAGTCACGCGATTTCCCACCACTAATTTGCATATGCAAATTTGGTTTCAGATTCGGTTCTGCCGGGCAGAAAGATTCGGCTGAATCCTACTGAAAAAGGCCGAATCCTGGCCGAATCACGAACCGAATCCTAGATTCAGTGCATCCCTAGTTACTGGTCCTTTACATACCCCTCTAACAATTAGTTACTTATATGACCAGGGCCGCTCCGGCCATGAGGCAAGGTGAGAATCTTGCCTCAGGCGGCACGGAGCGGCCAGTTACCAGGGGCGGCAAAAAGCCGCCTCTGGTAACTTTAAGAGCCGAATTTCCGTTTTTTAAAACGGAAATTCGGCTCTTCTAGCGCAGCGAGCGCAATAGCGCTCACTGCTCTAGCGATGCGGCCCCTCCTCCACCCGCTCCGACGCTGTTAGTTAGAAGAGCGGAGCAGGAGGAGGGGTGGCATTGGGGCTGCTACCTCAGGCGGCAGCAGCCCCTGAAACGTGCCTGTATATGACAGTGGGTATTTTTTCAGTAGGATCAAGGCCATTGTCAGAAATCTTGTGGGCAGGGCAAATCTGTGTATGTTCTAAGCAGAATATGTATCCTTTGTGGTGAACAATTTCATTTTAATAATGGCCCCAACCAAAGCTTGGTTTATTCCAACATCCTAATATTGATAGTATAACTGAAATAAACAGCCATAGCCATCCACTATTTTTAAGCACTCTAAAAAACTAGCAAGTTAAAACTACATGAAGCAAACCAAAGCAAACAGAATTTCTATAGACTGGGTAATCAATAGTATATATATATATAAAGAGTTAAATAAGCCCAATGGGCGGCACACTAGAGTCAAATAAATCTAGCAAATAAAAAATTGTGCCCATGTTAGATGAAAAGGAGATTGCTTGAACAGAAGCAATTTATCGAAATTATCGTGCGGTTAGTGGGATTCGAACGATCGTACATCTTACGATTTTTCGGCCGACATCTTTCAGGAAATTGATCGGCCAGGTCAAAAAATCTTTGTCGGTCCCAGTGCAATCTATCTATGTTTTCAGGGCCAAGCAGGCAGCTCCCCTTTGTTTTCCTGGCAAATTGGTCTTTTTAGTTGATAGTAAATTCGTAAGATCGTTCTGAGAAGATCGTGGTCTCACGATCAGGATCTGATCTTTTAAAAATCTCAACATCTATGGCCAGCTTTACCCTTTGACTGACTCTCTCCTTCTTTCTCTATAAACATTTTGTGTTTGTTTGTCAGACATGAACAATCAGCTGCTCATTATGGAAATGTTCCTGGTCACAGTCATCTGCCGAGTGCTTTACCGGAGGAGAAATGATGATGAAAATGTTATGGAAAACCAAGAGATCACTGATAATGTACAAAACAGCATGGTGTATGTGAATGCTAAAGCTTTGGAAGATGGACTTCATCGTTTTTAAAGGGCACCAAGACACATAATATTCTCAGTGGATTGTTTTGTTCAGACTTCTTGTACTGAAAGTTTAGAGCTCTCCCTTTAGGGGCACATGTACAAATTCAGTGCAGTTATAGAAGCCTTCGTACCTCTTTAACGGCATTGCCTGACCAATACTGTGTGCTTCTATAACTGCACTGACTGACCAACTGCAATGTACACGGCTTCTGTGACTCTATGGGGCAAATTCACTAAGATTCGAAGTTGCGCCAGGCGCAACTTTGCCGCACTTCGCCAGGCGTAGTTTCGCCAGCGCTCCGCAAATTCACTAAAATCCGAAGTTGCGCACAGGGGTAGCATAAGTTTGTGAAGTTGCTCTAGCGTTGATTCGCCAAGCGAAGCGAAGTTTCGCTAGCAATGGTTCATTTGCATACGGCGCCAAATTCAAATTTCAATGGAGGAATACGTATCAGCACTACAAAGGCCTAGAAAACCTTCAAAACATCAAATAAAATTTTTATTTTGCCCTACACATGTGCCCACTGTCTAGGTAAGTTGCCATGAGTCAGGAAATGTAGGGGGGAAGGAGGGGAGCTCCAAAAAAAATTTCAATCTTTTTCAGCCTATCACCCATAATGTAGAAAACACGCCAGCGTTTTTTGGGACTTAGAAAAAATTTTGACTTTTTTTTAAGCAATCCCTATCTACTCTATTGCGCTTCGCCTGGTCTGAGGTGGCGAAGGAAGTCTAGCGTAAAAGGTAGCGTTCAGTACACTGCGCGCGTTAGTGAATTTGCGTAGTTACATCCGTAGCGAAAATTCGCCAGGCGTAAGGGTGCGAAGTAACACTAGCGAATCTACGCCAGCATTCGTTAGTGAATTTGCTAAGTAACGAAAATGCCCAACGCTAGCGAATTGCTAGCTTCGGCGCTTAGTGAATTTGCCCCTATATCTTTAGAAATGCTTGACCTGGTCTATCAGGAAGTGCAGAGCGTTTATGGCTTCTATGATTTCTTTGACTGCCCAACCAGAATGTATAGTGCAGTGGCTTCACTGTTTATTCCCTCAATATGCAGGGAATCCTAAGGTACTAAGGTACAGTAGTAAAGTCACAACTTTAAACACACAATGGGGCAAATTCACTAAAGGGCAAATGACTTTTCACTAGCGTACATCGGCATAGCGAAGTTTCGCTAGTGTTTGTTTCTGACTAGCGAAACTTTGTTAGTCCTGTTACACTTTGGGGCACATTTACCTAGGGTCGAATATCGAGGGTTAATTAACCCTCGATATTCGAACGTCGAAGTAAAATCCTTCGACTTCAAATATCGAAGTCGAAGGATTTACCGATATTCCTACGATCGAACGAATAATCGTTTGATCGAACGATTAAATCCTTCAAATCGAACGATTCGAAGGATTTTAATCCATCGCTCGAAGGATATTCCTTCGATCGGGAAATTGTTAGGAAGCCTATGGGGACATTCCCCATAGGCTAACATTGGCCTCTTTAGGTTTTAGGTGGCGAACTAGGGGGTCGAAGAAATTTTTAAAGAGACAGTACTTCGACTATCGAATAGTCGAACGATTTGTAGTTCGAATAGTTCGATTCGGAGTCGAAGGTCATAGTCGAAGGTCAAAGTAGCCCATTCGATGGTCGAAGTAGCCATATTCGACCATTCGAAATTCAAACTTTTTTTTCCTCTATTCCTTCACTCGAACTAAGTAAATGGGCCCCTTTCACTTCAATTTGAATAGGGAGGGTACATTAAAGTTGTATGGACTTCTTTATTAGTCTTTTATTAGTCTTTATTCTTTATTAGTGATGTTGTTGAAAATGCTTAAAGTGGTTACTTTTTATTACTAATATGCAAGGAACTATAATAATGGCATAAAACACCCTCTAATGCCCTACACTTGAGCCCACCCTAAAACAAAAGTTCCGTGGCCCTCAAATGTCTGGAGAAAAAATTTTAACGTAAAAAAACTTTAATATTTTGGACTTATCCCGCTTTAAAAAAGTAAAAGTCGGCAGCGATTTAAAAACTTTTATGAATTTCCGGCATACAGGATATGATGTCACTGAAATAAGATTGAGGAAGATGTAGCTTTGTCTTATCAGTTCGCCTGATCTAAGGTGGTGAAGGAAACTTTGGCGACAGAGGTAATGTTCAGTAAAATCCGCACCTTAGGGAATTTACGACCGTACGCCAGAACGAAAAGTCGCCTGACGAAAGGGTGCGAATGCTAACGACGGTCTCATTTGCTAGCGAATTGTCCGCTATGCCTGTTAGTAAATTAGCAATGTGCCTGTGGATGTGATTTCTGGCAAATTGACGATAGTGAAGACCACTTGGCCCTTTAGTGAATCTGCCCCCAAGAGTGTGGACTGCCTCTCTATAGTTTAAATATATAGCTGGGTTGCATCTGACCCCATTTCACTTTTTTCACCATGGGCTATAGGAATACCATATATTAATATATGTTGTATATATACAGTTTGGGTATACCTGTTAAGTGTTTGGAGGAACCTTGTGAGGCCTTGACAAATGACCATATATTTATGTTACTATTAATTATTTTATGATTAGTGATGGGCGAATTTGCAGCGTTTCGCGGAAAAATCTGCGAATTTGCCACGAAATTCTTGAAACGGCGAAAACTTTGCAAAACGGTGCCGGCATCTCGTTTTTGACTCTGGAGTCTCGTTTTTTGATGCCGGCGACAAATTTTTTTGACGCCGGCGAATTTTCATGCCCGTTTCGCGAATCGCGCAAGTTCACGCCTGGCAAATAAATTTACCCATCACTATTTATGAGTGAGTATGTATACATCACAATACCATTCACCTCTTTCTCTGTTACCCCTGTCTGCTTTAAACACCTCTGTTTTCCACCAGAGCACAGGGGCAGCTGAATTGAATTGTGTAACACAAGCCTCAGAGAGAGGCAGAAGAGAATGGCACATAATTAAACACAAACACGTGAATCAATTGTAAAGTTGCTTTAAAAAAATCTTGTTTTTGTTTGCCCAAATTGCTTCAGCTTATAGGTGTATGTGGTGTAAATCATGTTGTTAAACTAGCTGTGCTTGCTATGATACCACAAGGATATAAATATGTATTATAGGAAACCCTACTGTTACTTACAGAGCCAAAGATTCTAGAATAATTAAGCCATACTACCAACTATATTCAGAATGATGGTTCAGTTGGATGAGGTGTCAAAATAATCATAGTTGTTATGTAGGTTTAGTATATTAATGGGAATATCTGCAGCTCCCTGACTTTTTATTGCAGGGTTATTACTATTAGAGTGCACCTGTCATGCCTCAACAAATGCCTTGATTCTACAGAAAATCATATAAATCCCACTGCAAGATATTTGTCCACATAATCAAAATATATCCATCATACTCCTTTTTCCCTTTGCTGGAGCAGCTGCTATGTTGCTCATTGGACACTCGGCTTGACCTCCCTCTATAATGTACACATATGGAGGGGATACCAAAAGGTTCTCTATTTTCTGTTGTTTGTTATTTTATTAAATTAGTCCCTTACATAAGGAAAGGCTGATATTAGGTGGGTTGTAAAACTGTTCTGAACTCAGTGAGAGATAATGGTACAGGTATGAAATCCGTTATCCGGAAACCTATTATCCAGAAACCTGTTATCCAGAAAGCTCTGAATTACAGAAAGGTCGTCTCCCATAGGGGGAAATTCATTAAGGTGCGAAGTGGTGAACACTGACGAAAGTCCGAGTAAATTTGATACTTTGCCTATGTACTAATGAGAGCTGGCGAAAATACGGTAACGAAGGAGATAGACTCTAGCGCAACTTCACACTCTAACGCCAGGCAAATTTTCGCCAGGGCTAAAGATCGTTACTACGCAACTTCACTAAGAAGTTGATTTTACTGAACGTTACCTCTTACGCCAGACTTCCAGACTTGCCTTCGCCAGCTCAGACCTGGCAAAGTGCAATAGAGTAGATAGGACTTCAAAAAACGCTGGCGTCTCTTCCATTTTTATGGGTGATAGGTTGCAAAAGGTACCCTGCTTCCCCCCTACTTTTCATAACATCTGGCACATAAAATATACTCTGGGCACATGTGTAGGGCAATAAAACATCTCTATTAAGGTTCCCTGGGCTTGTGTAGTTTTATGTATTTGCTGTAACATATACGTCCATTCAAAAGTTCCCGCCGTATGCAAATTCCCCTTCGATAGAGCAACTTCGCTTTGCCTGGCGAATTTTCGCTAGCGCAAATTTGCCCCATAGACTTCATTATAATCAATAATCCAAAATTTAAAAAATGATTTCCTTTTTCTCTGTGATAATAAAACAGTACCCTGAACTCAATCCAAACTAAGATACAGTATAATTAATTCTTATTGGAAGCAAAACCAGCTTATTGGGTTTCTTTAATGTTTACATGATTTTCTGGTAGACTTAATGTATGAAGATCCAAATTGTGGAAAGATCCATTATCCAGAAAACCACCATGCCTGTAATAATATTGTCATTCAGTTCCCTATCCCAGGAGTAGTTGTCCTCAATACCTCCCCAATGGCCCCCTTAACTACCACAATAAGGTCCTTAGCCTAGTCACTTCTCTTTATCATACTTCTCTATACTATCATTAAGCCTTCTCTCCTTCTCTCCATTTCTCCTCTGAGAAATGACCAATATATACTGTAGGTATGCAAGGCACAATGAAGCAGGAGATCCATCAGAGAGTTTTTCCTGGTATCCTGTTGGGCCAGACCGATACTGCTATTGTCCATACTTGGGGAGTCTAATTCAAGACATTTTCTGTACAGATACTTTTATAACCAATTAAATGTAGAATATCCCAGAACTGAACTGGCAGTTTCACATAACACCTTGTAGGAAAAAAAAAAAAATATATATATGTATATATATATATATATATATATATATATATATATATATATATACACATATATATTATATATATATATATATATATATATATATATATATATATATATATAAAAGTATAGGATCCATTATCCAGAAGCCCGATATCCAGAAAGCTCCAAATTATGGGACAGCCATCTCCCATAGACTCCATTATATTTAATTAACTTACATTTTTTTAAAATTATTTCCTTTTCACTGTAATAATAAAACTGCACCTTGTACTTTATCAAAACTAACGTATCAGTTATCCTTATTAGTGGCAGAACAATATAATTGGGTTTACTGTTTAATGTTTAAATGGTTTTTAGTAGACTTTAGATATGGAGATACAAATTACAAAAAGACAGAAAGGCACAGAAGTGCTAATCATAATTCCATAATTAAATAAATAAATCCACAAATTCATATAGATACTGAAAGAATATAAAGGTTCCAGCTTGTGACTTTACTGCTGTGCATTCAATACAGTTAATTTCAAGTATATAACTAATTATTTTTATACATTGTAGGACTACTGTACCATAGGCAGAGATGCGCTGTGATCAGCACTGCAAGTATAAATAAATACCAGCCCATATCAGTAAATAATGAATGGATACAAAAGCTTTTAAATGGCAGGGCTTTATACATGGTGCCATTTGTAGGACATATTTTGTTGTGACTGCAAAAGGCCAGAAAATGCCCTGCTATAGACAGTACTGAAAGTTGTCCAGGTCCGGATTTGTGGCGAGGCCTAGGGCGGCAAAGCATTAAGGGCGGCATGCCACTCTGGCTGCTTTCTCTGGAGTACGGGGGATGCGCAGCTCCCCAATGCTCCATCTCCTCCTCCGTGCTCCTCGAACGGTGCGAGGTAGTGTGGGCGGGACCTATATGACCACACAGCCTAGGGGCACCCGCCCGTCAAATCCGGCCCTGAAGTTGTCTCTGCTAAAATACACAAATTGCATAATCTCTCAAAATGCGTTTGTATTTCAGGGTATTTTCTGGCATTTTGTAGTTGCAACAATACACAGGCAACAAATAGCACAGGGAATTAAATGACACAGTAAGTGCAAATAGAAGCATTGTTTTTGCTTGATACATGTTGCAAAAAACATAAAGTACATTAAGAAAACAAAAATATATGGAACCTTTGTTATCAGAGGGTGGTAAATTAGTTGATGGGAACAGGAAAACATTCTGAACTGTTATTTTTTATATGTCTACACAACTGAGGAATCAGCTAATGAAGGCTTTCTTTTTAATGGTCCCAATTCTAATAATATAAGTTTTGATGCATGGGTAACTCAGGAGGAAATTCAAAAGAGACTAGAACATGTAAAGATAAGCTAAACAAAGGTCCCGGACCAGATGGTATTCATCCCAGGGTAATAAATGAGCTCTATCACTGCCAAATCTTTGTACTTCATTTTTCTTAACGTAGTGCCAAGAAATTGGCAAATTGCTAATGTGGTGCCACTCTTCAAAAAGGGATCCAGTTCTCAGCCTGAACTATAGACCTGTTAGTCTGACATCAATTGTAACAAAGCTGTTGGAAGGGGTAAAATCCTTCAATACATTGAAAATCACAATACTATAAGTATGGGTCAGTCTTTTTTTTTAATGCATAATAAATCATGCCAGACTAATTTTATTGCCTTTTATGAGAAGATGAGCAGGACCCTAGACTCTGCGATGGAAGTTCTTGTGATCAACTGAGACAATAATCTGATATAGTATAACACAAAAGATTACTGAATAAATTAAGGAGTATTGGACTGGGACATTTGTACTTGGATAGAGAATCATCTGAAGTATAGATTAAAAAAGACTGGTGGTAAATGGAGCAATTTCTTATAGAATCAGTGCTGTTAGTGCTGTTTAACTTGTTTATAAATGACCTTGATGTAAACATTGAAAGTACTGTCTCTATACCAAATTGTACAAAAGTTCATGTCAGATTGCCAAGAAATTCGACTAAACTAGAAAACTGGGCAGCAAAATGGCAAATTAGGTTTTTAAGTGCAACTTTGGTAGAAATAACATAATGTTACATGAAACAGTAGTGTGTTGGGGGTATCATTATTTGAGTGGAATCTGTGGATTTTTGTGCTTAATACGCTGTCTAACTGTAGATAGTGTCATTCGGCGACTACTAAAATAAGTACTGCCTTGCATAAAAAAAGCACACTGAGTATGCAGTGCAGTTTTGGGCTCCAGTCTTTAAGAAGAATATTAATGAGCTGGAGAGAGTGCAGAGACTAAGTGCAACCAAACTGGTTAGAGGGATGAAAAATTCTAACTAATAGGATAGACTGTCAAGGTTGAAGAGTTTTCTCTAGAGTATAGGCTCTTATGAGTGGACATGATTACTCTTTACAAGTACATTACAAGACATTATACACACAATCTTTTTTACAATAGAAAGGATAAACACACCAGACTACACTCCTTGAAAGTGGTTCCTCATGGTGAGGATAGTGAAGCTGTGGAATACTCTGCTGGGTGAGGTTTTGATGGCATATTCTATTAATAATAATGAATAATTATTTAGGCTTCAGAGGCCATTCCCACTGATTAGGACTACTTAAGTCTTGCTGTAAAGAAGTGCCCAAAAGGTAAATTGGGATCTACCTGTAGACCTTTAGCTGGTTATCAGTAGATCTCAAGACACTGCCAACAAACAGCTTGTCTAAATCACCCTCCTATTTCATGCTTTTCATTCCAATAATTATCATGTTAATGCTACATGAAAAATAGTTGTTTGTTAAATGTAGCAAGATACATTTTCTGATAAATAAATATTAAAGTAATATTTTCCATGGAACAGAATGCTAACACTGCTTTTATGGATGTATATCTTAATGGGCCAACAACACTAAAAGTAGACCCCTCATTAGTAAAGTGTGGGCACACTTGGCCAACAACCTCGTTCCTCCCCCTGTTTTTCCTGGAGCTTTGTGCTTAATACAAGGCAAGACCATGATAGCATATTCAGACATATCCACTCCCCTGTATTTGTTGAGAATCTCCCAGGTTTAAAGGAGTCCAAAGACAATCTTTCCAGGGACAGATCTTAACTGGAAAGATGGTTCTTTTCAATGCACACGTATAGAACTGAATCATCAGATATACAGATAGAAACAATAGAATTCTACCTGTATCTGACAATTCAGCACCAAAACAATGGCTGATGTTTGGGTGCCTTCAAAGGCGTCCGATCATAATTTTCTGGCAAGCCCAATCGACAAGCCAACCGATATCCAAATCTTCTGCCGATATCAACTCATCTCCCATCATACACGCACCAAATATTGTTCGAAAATTAGTTTTGTATGATATTATCAGTACATCTATGGCCATCTTAAGACCCCCTCACTCAGTCCCATGTAGTAACAGCTCCTTCTCCGACTGTAAGCAATTTGTACCTAACTTATATATTTCATGAAAATACAAAGGACCACCACCTGATTATCGCCTGAAGGAGTGGAGCAGGGAACCCGGCATCTCATCAGGGCATCAAAGCTGGCGTGGGACCAGGGCATAACAAGTTACTTTGGATCAGTTTGGATCTGGGTTGGCATCTCTAAATATGGTGTATATACATAAAAGAAGCAATATTTACTTACCAGACGCAGTATGCACAGTGCAATTTTGGGACACATATCACCATGTCTTCCACTCACATTGCAGTGGATCTGTGCATCTGTGGCCATGCAACACTTTTGAAGGGGGAATTACATAATTTATGGCACACAATGGTAATATGCTCTTGGTGTGTGATTCTTTTTGAGCAAGCCTGGTGTGACTTTGAAACTGGCTGCTGTGGAAATCTTGGAACAATTGCTAAGTTCAGGCAATAGTTCCAGGATACAAGTCACAAGTCTATATGAACAACCTTTCCATTTTATCACAACCAACTTGTACCATATAACTATGGCGACTTCCAGGGTTCCCACAGTGGACTTTTGTTTTCCCAAAAGAAGAAAAAGGACTGGGTGACAAAGCTGAATTACAAACACAGCTTAGATGAACACAATTTTAAGATTGTGAATGACTGTTTTTCATTCATGGTGGTGAAATAATTCAGAGTTGGACATATAATAGCATCACATGTTCCAAAGAACGTTGAAACAAAAGAACGCAAGAAAGAAATACTCTGATACAAACAGATACAAGGCATATGTCACCTGGAATGTAAACGGAAAACATCATTGAACATAAATTATTCTAGAGAAAATGGGGGGAATGTAATTAAATCCGCAAAGAAAAAAACAATTTGCACCAATAAGAACAAAAAATCCACATCTCTCAATGTAATATTGTTCATTAAACAGTTATTATTTTGCAAATTTTAATTGCGCATTGCTAATTTTAATTGTAGACTCTTAAGAAGTGCTTGAAGGTGTCACAATCTTTTGGAGCAAACATAACGACTTTTTCAGTAAGAAGTTTTATTTCATTTAGTGCGCATTGGCGCAAACTGTAAAATTCGCAAATGGTCTACCACTGTCGCAAGTGGTCGCTAAACAGTTTCCGAGTTCGCAAAAGCTATATTTAATTCGCGCAAAGCAAAATTTGTTCGCGAAAAGGCTAAACATTGCAAATATTTCTTCCGTTACTGAATTTTATTACATACCCCTGTAAATGTGCTGCAGGAACATTACAATACAAGTTATATTTAGGGGCTGATTCACTAAGGGTTGAATATCGAGGGTTAATTAACCCTCGATATTCAACTAGGAATTAAAATCCTTCGACTTCGAATATCGAAGTCGAAGGATTTAGCGCAAATACTGCAATCGTATGATCGAAGGATTATTCCTTTGATCGAATGATTAAATCCTTCGAATCGAACGATTCAAAGGATTTTAATCCAACGATCGAAGGAATATCCTTCGATCAAAAAAACTTAGGAAAGCCTATGGGGACCTTCCCCATAGTCTAACATTGACTTCGGTAGCTTTTAGCTGCTGAAGTAGGGGGTTGAAGTTTTTTTTAAAGAGACAGTACTTCGACTATGGAATGGTCGAATAGTCGAACGATTTTTAGTTCGAATCCTTCGATTCGAAGTCGTAGTCGAAGGTCGAAGTAACCCATTCGATGGTCGAAGTAGCCCAAAAAATACTTCGAAATTCAAAGTTTTTTTACTTCGAATCCTTCACTCGAATTTAGTGAATCGGCCCCTTAGAGTTAAATAAGTTTAAGGTAGCATGGCAATCTTCCTTTAGTACTTGGTAAAAAAAAAATGAGGTTTACTTGCATGACAACATTAAGTTTATTATTTATGTCAATAAAAACAAACCAGATCCACTGAAAAGCGATGATTTTTATTCAAAGTTGACATAGTGTAACAGTGTAAATATTTTCACACTGCATATTTCAATAGTAGATTTTAATATTAAAGATCCAACATACATTTTAGTGCAACTTAGATGATGATATAATCGTTAGTTTTGCTGAAAAGGGCCAGTATATTCTGGATTGTACTCATGAGTGTAGTGAAGACCTGTGCAGAAAGGTTTCCCTGATAAGGCTAACAACACATGAGGAGATTGGTTTTCAATTCATTAACCTAAGAAACGTGTAGATCCACAGATTCAAACTACGGTAGGAAGTTTTTATTATCCCCCCAACTAATTATTATTAATTACTTACCTGATACCCTGGCCAATGCTCCTGTTCATTAAAATCACACTGGGTCAGAGTATTTCTGTAGAAGCTCCTCTTCACCATATTCTTTGGCCTCTTTTCTCTTTTTTTCATTCTGATCCAGGCAGAATGAATGAGAAAAAACACCTTTGATAATCATTGTGGTGTTTATCAATTGATCATTTATATCAGTCCTGCACTTACTGAGTGTCAGGGCCCGAAGGCGCAGTTTGTAGTTGCGGACCAAGGAGGAAGCTTTACAGATATAAACACAGTTCGCGGTACAGAAGGGGTCAAGAAGAAGAGTCGTCAATCCAGGCAAAACATCGGTTCAGGCAGCGAAGTTTCGTAATCGGGATACAGGCAAGGTCAAGATCAGAAGTTCAGAATAACAATAGTCACACCCAGAAACACAACAGAGTTGAACCTATAATCGTTCAACTTGACGGCCGGCATCCAGATTGACGTGCTGCTGTCCAAACTCCACGTGGTTCCCCCTGGGCACCGCCATCTTGGAAAGGACGCCGCCATGGACGGAGGTGCCGGTGGGTGAGAGCTCCGGTGAGTGCTCCTTACACTGTGAAACTTAATTCATTATGTGTGTATTGGAATACAGTGATGTACACCAGGGGGCAAATTTACTTAAGGTTGAATATCGAGGGTTAATTAACCCTCGATATTTGAATGTCGAAGTTAAATCCTTCGACTTTGAATATCGAAGTCGAAGGATTTAGCGCTATTCGTTCGATCGAAGAATTAAATCCTTCGAATCTTTCGATTCGAAGGATTTTAATCCATCGATCGAACAATTTTTCTTCGACCTAAAAAAGCTACCTAAGCCTATGGGGACCTTCCCTGTAGGCTAACATTGACTTCAGTAGATTTTAGGTGGCGAAGTAGGTGGTCGAATTTTTTTTAAAAAGACAGTACTTCGACTATCGAATGGTCGAATAGTCGAATGATTTTTAGTTCGAATCGTTCGAATCGAAGTCGAAGTAGCCCATTCGATGGTAGAAGTAGCCAAAAAAAACATTCGAAATTCAAAGTTTTTTTTATTCATTCCTTCACTCGAGCTAAGTAAATGGGCCCCCAGGAGTTGTTGCCAATCCTGCATGAATCCTAAGGGGCTGATTTATCAAAGGTCAAATGACCTCGAAATTTGAATAGTATTTTATTTAAGAAAAAACTCTAACGTCTAAAACTTGAACAAACATTACCAACCTGAAAACTCGAATTGAATTTGAATCGAGTTTGACTAAAGTCGTATCGAGTGTTTTGAATGTCAAGAAGGCTATTAACATCTTCAAATGGGTCACTGGACCTCTGCCATTGACTTCTACATGAACTCCCCACCTTGCCCCTTTAAAAAAGTTTTTCCAACAGTAGTTAGCTTTTATATATTATATGAGGTGCAATGTTGCATTCATATGCCATTCTTATGTTACTTGTTTGCATCAGTGACTTCATTCTACTCAGGAATGTAAAGCTAAACCGTTTTTTTCTAAATTTCCTTTTTTTTCTTCTCTATGCAAAAAAACAAAACGAGATTGGGTGGAGATCCCCTTTAAAGAAACAATGTAAATTCAATCCCTGATAATATTATGCAAACAAGGATATGGTTATAGTGAGCTGCTATCAGACAAATGAATATACAATCCCGGGAGCTTTGAGGAATGCCGCCTCTGTTTTCTTGTTAGCTGGGAGTATATTGTGTCACTGGCAAACTTGTCTCAGACACGTGTAAAACTAATTTACAACCTATTTTTTTATCCTTAGGTTGAGGTTTATCTGACTCATGATCTTGTGCCACAGGATATAAGAAGTAGTGTATAGGAGAGAAGGAGTCCGGTTCCCGGCTGAAGGTTTTTCTTTATTCCCAGATCCTCAGTGAAGGGGCAAGAAGAGAGTGGGGCTGTTTTGTTCTGGATCGCTTAACCATTCACACAAAAGAGCTGGGCTACAAGGTATAAGGGAAGCTCAGGAGAGGCACCAGCCTGCAAGGAGACTGAACAAGAACAAGCCTGAAACACACTGATTAAATGGATGCTCAGGAAAATGCTACCCAACCACCATTCAACTCCATCTGTTCCACCAGGCAGGTTCCTTACTCCTACGAAATCCTGCAAAGTAAGTGCAACTTTCAAGTCCAGCCTTATACAGCAATGTTAGAGCAGTGCATTATAGTTCAGCTCTGGCTTTTTTTCTGCTGTGCTTTCTGATACTTATGGGGGGGGGGGGAATTCTGAAATTCCCCAAACTCATTCCAAATGGTGAAAATGAACAGAGACCTTCAATCTGAAACCCTCTAACAGTTGTTGATCTACAACTCAGCATCTTTCAACAGAGATTTATGGATATTGTCCTTCACTAACAGCAGGAGGGCTGCAGAGTGTATGTTCCTGAATTATTTGTTACATGTCATTTGAATATTTCACAAATTTTCACCATTGCTATTAGTATCATTTTTTTATATGATCTTGCTGAACTCCATCTCCTATCATTGCTATTTTTGTAGTGGCTGCAGAATCAGTACTTATAGATATTCTCTTGTAATGTATGGGGTCCCTAACTGTCAGACTGCCCCCTATATCATCTCTAAGTACCGAAGATTTTATACAGAAAACTAAATGTGCAACATGATTTGACCCACAAGTTATTCATTTGAAGGGCAACAAAAACTTAAAAGGTGCCAATGTATGAGCCTTTCCAGTCGCAAAAAAAGGAGCAGTAAAAGTTGTAAATTTTTTTGAACAAAAATGTGATGTGTACAAGAAAATAAAAGAAATGTGCACCCCATATGTTCCAGAAATATTTCTCAGCTTTCATCTATCAACAAAGTGGGTGCAGGTATGCTGGGAAGTTCCCTCTGGCCCTTATCTTTCCCATATACTGTGCCAGTGGGAACTAAATCTGTTTGCTAAATGTTAAATGTTGACCACTTCTCCTTAGCAGAGATGGGGCAAGAGTCTGGCAGTCAGCCTTTTCTCTTCTTAAAGGAACAGTAACACCAAAAAATGTAAGTGTTTTAAAGTAATGAAAATATCATGTACTGTTGCCCTGCACTGGTAAAACTGATGTGTTTGCTTCAGAAACACTACTATAGTTCATATAAACAAGCTGCTGTGTAGCAATGGCGGAAATTGAAAAATGGCTATATGGCACAGGTTAACTAGTGGATAACAGATAACACCATTAGACAGACAGAGCTTATTTGCTATCTGCTGTGTAACCTGAGCCTTTTCTCCTTTGAATGGCTGCGCCCATTGCTACACAGCAGCTTATTTATATAAACTATAGTAGTGTTTCTTAAGCACACACACCAGTTTTAACAGTGCAGACCAACACTGCATTATATTTTCATTTAAACACTTAAAACACTTATTTTTTAACGTTACTGTTCCTTTAAGTCAACAACTTTTTGAAGATGGGAGTGGATCATATTGAAATAAATGTATGCATTGTACAGTTTAGGGTTGCCACCCTATTCCTAGGGGAGATGGTCCATTAACAATTTTTTTGCCCCTGTTCCTACCAAAGGACGCAGACTTCCTAATTTTCTAATACCCTTCGTCAATGGGCCTTCACTTTGCCGAAAAATTTGCGAATTTCCTGCAAAATGGCGAAAATTTGTGAAACTTGATTTTTGCCGCCGGTGTCAACATTCGGACAATTCTGACGCACATTAAAGTCAATGGGTGTCTATTAATTGTCGCCGGCGTTGGAATTGTTGCGTAAAAAAAAAATTGACACCAGCGAATGTTCGCTGCGATTTCGTTTGCGTTTGTAGAACAGGAGTAAACTTTGCACCTGCTATTACTACACAGCTGATAACTTACAGGACTGGCCAAGCCGACCAGGCTTCCTAGGCAACCCGGCCGGCCAACATTGGGAGGGAGAGAGGTGAGGGAGCGGGAATCGACAGAGGGACTAGGGGTAGTAGGCAGAAGATGCTTTAACAGATACCTGCCCAGTGCCCCCCCAACTATTGTTTCGCCATAGGCAGGTGCCTCTTCTGCCTACCCCTAGGTCCTAATAACTAACTATAGGAAATGGTCTCATATATGAATGTTTTCTTAAACAGAAAAAAAAAATGTCATCAGTATAAGAACATTTCTTGAGAAAACTCTCCAGGGCGCTTGTCGCTCAGAGAAATTAGGAGCTGCTACTTGTAAGTGGATTTAAATAGGTTTAATAGTTTCCTTTGGGGGGAAGTGGCCTATTATGCCCTCTCAGAAAACAATGAGTCCCTAGCCGGCTGCAAGTAGCAGGATGCAGGCAGAAGTGCCCAAATGTGTCTGCAGTGGAGCGTGGGGTGAGGAATGCAGGGGCCCCACCAGTCACTTACTGTAAAACAGCATAATTGGTAGCCAGAATCTGTCCATTTACAGCTACCATTGCCCAGGCACAAACTAATATCCGCCAATTATAAACCATGGTCAGGGCTGCTGTAATAATGCAAATCAAGGGGCGTCTGCTCAGGGCCCACTTATTTTGGGGGCCCACTGCTGAGTCGTAAATTAATTATTTTTTTTACAGTTTTTTTTTAAAATCAGTACTTGGTGCTGGTGTTGTAGTGTGTCAGGGCTTGCTCCCTCCCCCGAGCCGATCCACTTATATTGCACACACCCCCCCAAACCGGAAAGTGGGTTATATATATGGAATTGCCCCTTGCCATCCTGCTGTGGGTTCTGGGGGCATTTATACATGGAATTGCCCCTTGCCACATACTACTATGAATTCTGGGGGCATTTATTCATGGAATTGCCCCTATGCCATCCTACTATGAATTCTGGGGGCATTTATTCATGGAATTGCCCCTATGCCATCCTACTATGAATTCTGTGGATATTTATACATGGAATTGCACCTTTGCCATCCTACTATGAATTCTGTGGGTATGTATACATGGAACTGGTACTGTATTTATCCTTCAGTTTTCATAGTTTCTACAGTGTTTATACTGGCACAGCTAGGGTTTATATCCATTTTTATGTAGTATACTGTCAGATCTGCGTTTAATATTCTGATTATTCATTTAATACTGGCATGACTGAATTATGTTTTGCTAAATGGGTGTGGTATTTGGGGGTGTGGTCAAAAGTGGGCATGGTTTAAAAATTAGCGCGCTGCGTGTGATCTTGGGGCCCACCAGTCAGCTCTTTGCCCAGGGCCACCAAGGCCTTAAAACGGCCCTGACCATGGTGCTTTTAAGAGAAGCAAATCAGTTTGTTTTTAGCTCTTTTCCCATCCTGTTACTGCTTAGGGAGTGCCAATAAAATAAATGTATCCAACTTTCTATTTACCATTTCTGCGCTGTTAGGACGAGTCTTCCCTGGTTGGAATTTCTTGGCACAGTGGCAACTAATGCAACTCTAAAGTTTCCAGTCACTCCCCATTTGATACGGAATGTTGTTTCAGGAAAAGGAAAACAGAACATTTTGTTGTGGTTTACTGAATTTGCAATGAAGTAGAAACCTATTATTTGTTATTCAGATTATGAATTTTTAAACCCTAGTTGATCAAATGAAAGACTGACACACCTTATTCTATATCACACCCACTACTTTGGATCATGTTTTACTCTTTTATTAACATGGGTGCTAAATTGGACCAGTGTAATCACCAATCAGCAACTACTTTTGTTATGACTACTAAATAGTGATGGGCGAAAAATTTGCGAAACGGCGCCGGTGTCTCGTTTCGATGGCGAAATTACGTCAGTGTCCAAAAAAACGGACGCCGTAATCCATTTTTTCTGACGTCGGTTTGGCGAAATTGTTCGAATTGCGGGAATTCGCGCCTGGAGAATAAATTCGCCCATCACTATTACTAAAAGTTACAAAAAGAAAATATAGATCTGATTGGTTGCTAACTTGCTATGGATGTCAGCAACTATTAGCATTTCAGGTGGCCATACGTATAAACCAGCAACAAACCAAAAAAGTATTGGGCACTCAGAAAGATTCCACTAGGGCAACCAAACATAAGTTAAAAATATAATATTTCTTGCAGATACATTAAAAGGAACAATATCTCCATTGACCCTACATGTTTTGTTCCCCCCATGGCACTTAATCATGGGCTCTATTTGTATTTCATACATATAAACCACTAGCTCATCCCCTCCAGACCAAGTTGACAGTTTATAAGGCCACTAGTCTACAGTTCACACTTTTATCAACCAGATGAGGTTTAGTAAAAACTCTCATTTTTCTTAACAGATGAACTCATTTTGCATTTTTTTACAATAAAACTGTCAATTAAATCCACTAACAAAAAAGATTGCAGCATAAGGAATTACTTTGTAGTGCAGGAGAGAGCTGGGTACCACTCACTAATGATTGGCATTGGTTTACAGTGAGTGCTGTAAGAACTTATTATCAGTGCATGATTTACATTGGGAATGAATAGAAGGCTTTTCTCAACTATGGAAGTGAATCAGTGGGAGTTTATTTATTTTCACTTTTCTCATCGGATGTGTGTGTGTAAGCTGCTTGTCAAAAAATCCTACAATTTTTTACGGCTTTTTCCAAAAAGCCAGATTTTTCGTATTTTTGCCTGAAAAGCCCGGATTTCCAGGCTAATTCCAGAGCAGACAGCAAAAACTTCCACATAGGATAGGGACCTCTCCCATTGACTTATATACAATCTTGGCAGGTCTGGGATGGCGGATTTTCGGATTCTGACTTTTTGCTGCATCGGACTTTAATAAATCCCAGAAAATTAGAGATTTAAAGAATGAAAATTGAGTTTTGCAATAAAAAGCCAGACCAGACTGTAGTAAATAACCCCCTATGTGTTCTACATTATTGCATTATCCACTTGCCAGGATCTCTTGGAGGCCCATTTAGCAAAGTCTGAATTTATCTCATTATTTTCTGAAAACTACTATGTCCAAATCCACACGGGTTTTTTCCCTTATTAATCAATCAATACATTTCCCAAAAATTCCCTGTGCGCGAAAAAAACGATCATACAAATGTTTCAGATTTTCCGCACAAACACTCTTTTTGGATTTTTGGCCGAAAACCACAAAATCTTAGAACTATTGCACAAAACCTAGTGCAGTTCATGATATCTTCAGGACTTCTCCCATTGACTTATATTTACAACTTCGGCAGTTCTGAGATGCTCGATTTTCGAGATCCAATTTTTTCGAAATAAAGTTCGGATTTTATAGTAAATAAAACACGATTTTTTAGTTCATTAAATCCACTTCAGCTTTCACAAGTTCCCTACTCTTAATCATTCTGAAATTGTATTTCACCTTCATTACTTCCATGATACTATTTTTACTGTAAAAATGCATCAGTGTTTTATTTAGTACAGTATTTAGTTTTGCATTAAATGTGTATTAATGAATGGGATAGGATAGGCATAGGATGGCCACTATAATAACATGGGAAAGGTTAGCCCCCTAAGAAGGCATAGCAATTAACAAATAGCCAGTTTGCTGGCTATACCAAATATAACCTCTTTCTAAGGTGTAGAAGTTCAGAGCTTGCTGGTAATGGCAGGAAAAAAATGCTGGGACTTTTAATTTTTCAGGGTGATAGGCTGCAAAAGATTGTAAATTTTTTCTGGGGCTTCCCCCCTACATATGGAACATAAACTATACAGTGGGCTCATGTGTAGGGCAATATAACAACTCTGGCTTGTGTAGTGTAATGTATTTGCTGCAACTTATACGTCCATTGTACTTTAACTTCTCAATTTATGCAAATTAGGCAACGCTAGCAGTACCACTAGCGCTACTTCTCCAGCGTTCGGCGCCCTGGACGCAACTTCAGATTTTAGTGATTTAGCGCTGTCCTGGCGAATCTACGCCTGGCAAAGTGTTGCGATGTGAGCGAAGCCGTGGCTGGCAAATTTTTGGTGGTTAGTGAATTTGCTGTAGTGTGATGTTCAGCCCCTTTCAAAAATTGTATTGATCCAGATACATAAGACTTCTTTACAGCTTGCAAATTAAAATTAAATCTGGTTTTTAGTGTGACTGACCCAGCAGGGTCAGACTGGGGGGCCCAGGGCCCACCAGGGCTCTGCCTCAGGGCCCCCCTGCAAGTCATTTGCTGTGACTGGCTAATAGAGGAAGAGGTGCGTGCACATGCGCAAAAGTGCACATACGTGTACAGTGTTTTTGCCATGACCGGCAGAGGAAGAGGCGCCGGGAAGGGACGCAGGGTGCAAATGTGGGCCGGTGGAGCCCACAAGAACCGCGGGCCCACCAGGTTTTTTCCCGCTGTCCCTCCGGCCCAGTCCAACCATGATCACAGTAAAGGTATGGGATCCATTATCCGTAAACACACTCTCCAGAAAGTTCCGAATTATGGGAAGCCTATCTCTCATATGGGCAGATTCACTAAAGGAAGAAGCGGCTTAGAGAGTTCGTTCAGTGACTTTTCACTCTGGCGAATAGTCGTTACTCCACAAATTCACCAAAGTGCGAATTTTACTGAACGTTACCTCTTTCGCCAAAGTTTACTTTGCCACCTCAGACCAGGCGAACAGATAAAAATTATGCAACACCTTCCTCAATCTTATGTCAGTGACATCATATCCTGTATGCCAGGAAATGCATTAAAGTTGTTAAAAACGCTGGCAACTTTTCTTTTTTTAAAGTAGGATTGCCTTCAAAAGTCCGAGCTATTAAAGATTTATGCGTGAATAATATTTTTTAACTAATTTGAGGGGCATGCCGCATTTACAGTATATAAGGGTGGGCTCGTGTCTAGGGCAGTGATCCCCAACAAGTAGCTCGTGAGCAACATGTTGCTCTCCAAACCCTTGGATGTTGCTCCCAGTGGCCACAAAGCAGGAGGTTTTTTTTTTAATTCCAGGCTTGGGGCAAGTTTTGGTTGCATAAAAACCAGGTGCACTGCCAAACAGAGTCTCAATGTAGGTTGACAATCCACATAGGGGCTACTAAATGGCCAATCACAGCCCTTATTTGGCACCCCAAGAACATTTTTCATGCTTGTGTTGCTCTCCAACTCCTTTTACTTCTGAATGTTGCTCACGGGTTCAAAAGGTTGGGGATCCCTGGTCTAGGGCATTAGAGCATCTGTCTATATTATGGACATTTGTATTAAAAATTGGCCACTTCAAACATTTGCACCAACATCACTATTAAAGACGTCCATATGCGTATAGGCCCTATTCAAAATAACCTAAGCGTAAGAGTACTAACGAACTTTCACTAGGCAGACATGAACACTAGCGAAAGTGCTTGCACTGCCAATGTAACGCTAGCGAAAATTTGCCAGCGGTCAGGCTGCTGAGACGCAACTTCACATTTTAGTAAATTAACGTAGTGGTAATGAATTTGCACCTGGCGAAATGGCGCAGAGTTTGGAAAATCGGTCGCTGGCGAAAACTCGTCTCCCTGGGTAAAAAAAAACGGTAATTTTACTTGTATTCATACATGAGGCTTGAGGTGCTTTTCTTAAGACAACATTTTCAGAGCACATTATAATTTTTTTTAAAATCAGAGACATCTGCTTCATTTTTAAAATGGATCTAAGCAATAGTTTGCAAACAAAAATGCCAACATTCTTGTACTAAACTCTTGAAACAGGGAAAATTAATTAACTTGTTTCTTTAAAAATATAGATGCAGGTTGTTCTGCCCAAAGTGCCCTATTTATCTGTATATATTTATAGGCCTATATTTGTGGGCAGGCTACAAAGGCCCGGCCTAAAACCAGTTTAAAATCCGGCCCTGTATATCTGTTGATTTGAGTGGGGATTGTGCTGTGTGCATGTTGATTGTGTGAATGCGTTATAAAACAACTGAAAACTATGGGGCAAATTCACTTAGCTCCGAAGTTGGCCAGTGTCGGCTTCGCTCACTTCGCAACACTTCACCAGGCGTAGATTCGCCAGGGCAGCGCAAATTCACTAAAATCCGAAATTGCGTCCAGGGATCCAAAAGGTAGCGAAGTAGCATTAGCGTTAATTTGTCAAGCAAAGCGAAGTTACGCTAGCGATGCCTAATTTGCATACGGCGCCAAGTTAACGTTGAATGGACGTATTTGTTGCAGCAAATACATTACATTACACAAGCCCAGGGAACCTTAAAATAAAATAGAGTTGTTATATTGCCCTACACATGAGCCCAGTGTATAGTTTAGGTGCCATATGTTAGTTAATCTAGGGGAGAAGGAGGGTACCCCAAAAAAATGACATCTTTTTCATCCTATCACCCTGAAAAAAGTAAAAGACTCCAGCGTTTTAGAAAAAAATGTCAACTATTTTTAGATAAACTCCTATCTACTCTATTGCATTTCGCCTGGTCTGAGGTGGCGAAGTAAAGTCTGGCGCAAGAGGTAACGTTCAATAAAATCTGCAAACTTACGTCCTTTCTCCAGAGCGCAACTTCGCCTAAGGGTGTGAAGTACCGCTAGAGTCTGTCTACTGGCCAAACCTGGTGTATCTAAAAATGTGCTTTATTCTAATGCCAGGATAGTTGTTTTTAAATGATTAAAAAATATTTATACTTTGAAAACAATAGAGGGCCAGTGTGATTAAGTGTGGTCCCTTTGTGACACCTGTAATTACATAAAAGAATATTGCATCCTGCTGGAACTTTCCTTCTATGAAATGGTTCAGCTAATTGTCTGATTTTCAGTAATTATCTGCAAAGAATGAACTAGCCAGCATTCATATAAGCCAAAGGAAATCCCAAAATGTTTTATTTGAAACACTGCATTGTTGTCCAGCAACCAGATTTGTAAAGACCACAATTCAAAGCAAAAAAACCAATGAACTGCAGTCTGAAAGTCCTTGAGAGATATCCGCTGCTTCCCAGCATCACTTGCAGGCATTTTTACTGGAAATAACTGTGTTAAGAGAGCAGGTTTGCGTGCAAGTGTTGGGTCTCAGTCCTTAAAGGGCATGTAAAGGCAAAAAAAAAAATCCCATTTTTACTTTCTTTAATGAAAAAGAAACCTATCTCCAATATACTTTAATTAAAAAATGTGTACCGTTTTTATAAAAAACCTGACTGTATGCAGTGAAATTCTCCCTTCATTTACTGCTGTGGATAGGAATTGTCAGATGGTCCCTAACTGCTGAGCAGGGAAACAATCATACTTATGAACAGCAGGGGGAGCCCCCGCCTTACTTCCCAGCCATGCAGAACTCAAGCAGCTTTGTTTATGACGATCCCTAAGCAGCCCAGACCACACTGAGCATGTGCACAGTCTTAGTCTTGCAAAGATGTTTAACAAAGCTACAAGATGGTGACCCCCTGTAGCCAACTTTGAAAGCATAAACTATTTGTTTGATTAGGCTTGTGGTGCAGTAAGTTTGTGTTTATTTTTAGTATACAAAATACAGCATTTCTAGCCTTATTCTATTTTAGCCTTTACATGCCCTTTAAGAAGGATATTAATGAGCTGGAGAGAGTGCAACTAAATGGATAAAAGAAATAGATCAAATAAACTTTGAGGAAAGAGTATTACGAGTAGGATTGTTTTTTCTAGCGTAAAGATGCTTGCAAAGGGTACATGATTACTCTTAGTAATAGATTAAAGTACATTATAGGCATATGTCAGGGATCTTTCTTTCTTATTGCCAAAATTTTACCTGCAACAGTGCAAGCTAGAATGCCATTTTTATTCTTTACAATGCTTTTCCATATCTGAGTAAACAGCACTATCTCCTAATATCTCCTGTCTCTCTACTGTTGTAAAGGCTCATTCTGTTAATGCCTTTAATTTGGGCTTGGATGATTTCTTGCACAAGCACAATATCCAAGACTATTGTGATCTATAGATCTACAAATACAGTAGTTATTAGTATATATACACACACACACGTATGGGACCTATTATTCAAAATGCTGGAGACCTGGGTTTTTTGGTTTACTAAGGATCGAATATCAAGGGTTAATTAACCCTCGATATTCAGCCATCGGAATAAAATCCTTCGACTTTGAATATCGAAGTCGAAGGATTTACCGCAAATACTTTGATCGCACGATCGAAGGAAAAATCGTTTGATCGAACGATTAAATACTTTGAATCGAAGGATTTTAATCCATTGATCGAACGATTTTCCTTCGATCAGAAAAAGCTTAGAAAGCTTATGGGGAAGGCCCCCATAGGCTAACATTGTAGCTCGGTAGGTTTAAAGTGCCGAAGTAGGTAGTCGAAGTTTTTTTTAAAGAGACAGTACTTCGACTATCGAATGGTCGAATAGTCGAACGATTTTTACTTTGAGGCCGTAGTCGAAGGTTGAAGTAGCCTATTCGATGGTCGAAGTACCCAAAAAAAACCTTCGAAATTCGAAGTTTTTTTACTTCGAATCCTTCACTCGAGCTTAGTAAATGTGCCCCTAAGTCTACAAGAAAATCATGTAAACGTTAAATAAACCCAATAGGCTGGTTTTGCTTCCAATAAAGATTAACTATCAGTGATCGGTGAAAAATTAGCGAAACAGGAATTTTGACCCCGGCGTCAAAATTATTTTGACGCTGGCGACAAGTCTGACGGTGGCGACAATTCTGACGTAAATTAAAGTCAATGGGCGCCTACTAATTGTCTGTGAATTTTTGCAAATATTTCATGAATTTATTCGCCGGTGACGAAACGCGGAAATTCGAAAACCTGGTGAATAAATTTGCCCAGCAGTATTAACTAGATCTTATTTTGGATCAAGTGAAAGTTACTGTTTTATTATTTCAGAGAAAAAAGTAATCATTTTAAAAAATTTGGATTATTCTGCTAAAATAAAGTCTATGAGAAATGGCCTTTCCGTAACAAGGTGCTTATGGATAAATTATAGGTTTGTGTATAAATATACAGTGGGATTCATATGGAGGGTTAAATTGATGGTTTTTATTCAGTCCAAATAACTATGTGTGCAACTAGATAACTGTGTAATGCAGTTTTTAATTAGATTAGATTATAAAAATATGCGGTATGCTACAAGCAAACTAAAATTGCCATTGTTCTTTTTCTTCTTCTAGATCTTGACATAACTGGTATGTTGCTCTTTGCTATGTTAACGTTCATGACGCTGGTATCGCTATTGGTGTTTTTGGAAGAAGCTTACTATATGTACAGAAAAATGCCTAGCCCCAAAAATTCCATACTCATTTGGATAAATTCAGGAGCCATGGTAAGTCTATAACCAGTTACAGCCGTGAAAACTTGCCTTTGTTGTTTTAGCCTTCGCTTCCAACAGGGGGCTCAAATATGAAATTTATCATCAGTTTTCTAATGACAATAGTGAAACACCAGTAGGTTTACCCTTTCCCAAGACATTTGGGGGGTTATTTACTAAAGTCCAGTCGAGCTTTTTGGTGCAAAACTCAAATTTTCTAGGTTTTTTTCTCGGGTTCAGAGGTTGCATACAATTCAATGGGAGAGGTCCCTATCCTATTTGGAAATTTCTGTTGTCTTTGCTGGAATTATTTCTGACTATCCGACTATTTCAGGCTTTTCGGTCAAAAATCCAAAAAATTTGGTCTTTTCGGAAAAAAAAAGCCTGAAAAAATCATATGATTCAGGAAAAAAAGTCCAAAAAAATGGTACCATATGGGTTTATCCCCCCAATCTGATTAAATTATGCTTTCTTAATAATAAATAAGGTCCAATTGTGGATTCTAGTTTGCCGTGACTTTTTTCTTTAAATAATCAGAGAATGTGGATTTTAGTAAATAACCCCCTTGATGTCAGCAGTCGTAAGATGGCCACTGTTGCAATCATGGGTTATTGAACTCAGCTGCTCCCACGAATATTACAATGGTGATGGATAATTTTAGGGTCACACCTGCATCCTATGAGGAAAAGTCAGGCCAACAATTAAAATGAGTTTTAGTACCTTAAAGCATCTGCTTAATTTTAAGATGGTCTTCACCTTCAATTTAACCTTAAGCATAAACCACAGCAATCTGCAGCTGATGTTCATTTGATTTTGAATCATTTATGTGTTTTGTTCTGCAACTCTCAGACTTGGAATGTAAATATTTTCTCTGGTTGCTAGCAGTTAATTACCATGCAGCAGTTTTGAAATTGATAATTAATAGGAGAAAAGAAAGATAAGCAATGCAAATATACCCAGATAGCATTTTTATTTGTAGTCTGTAAAGGAATACAATAAAAACAAAACAAAAATAAAAAAGGAAACAAAATAAACAATCAAGACTCCTCTATAATAGTACTTTCCAACTGGTGGCATATGGCCTGCTGCCCCCCCCCCATTTGTGTGGCCCTCCATTGAAGTATAGTTGCTTTGATTGTTTAGATTTGTGTAATATTTAAAAGGTATCAGATTCAGGCTGCAAAAGTCCTGCATTATTCACACTTATAATCCCATGTATTGATCACACCTTTAAGACCTTGTATTGTTCACACCGGTAAGGACCTCCGTTGTTTACACCTTTATTACCCTGCAATGATCACACCTCAGACTGTTAGGGCCCACTTTGTTCACCTGTTCACAATTCAGACAGACTGTAAGAGAAGCACTGGCATTGTGTCCCTGTATATAGCACAGAATGTACTGTTCATTTAATAGGTCGCCTACCATGCCCTGCCCTGTGCCATACTCTGCCTGCCTTATTCTTTCTGTGTGTGCCATACTCTGCCTGCCTTATTTTTTCTGTCTGCCATACTCTGTCTGCCTTATTCTTTCTATGTGTGCAGCGCCGGATTTCATTGACCGCCGCCCCTAGGCCGCGCGGTCCGACCAGGCGGCCGCGCGGTCCTAGCGCCCACCTACACCTCCCCTTCCCAGCACGCCGGCGAAAAACCGCCGGCGCAGCTGCTGTGATGCGGCTGGGCGGCATGCCGCCCCTATTTTTTTGCCGCCCTAGGCCCGGGCCTATGCGGCCTTGCCGCAAATCCGGGCCTGTATGTGTGTCATACTCTGCCTGCCTTATTTTTTCTGTGTGTGCCACACTCTGCCTGCCTTATTCTTTCTGTGTGTACCATACTCTGCCTGCCTTATTCTTTTTTGTGTGTGCAACACTATGCCTGCTTTATTCTTTCTGTGTGTGCTACACTATGCCTGCCTTATTCTTTTTTGTGTGTGCAACACTCTGCCTGCCTTATTCTTTCTGTGTGTGCCATACTTAGCCTGCCTTATTCTTTCTGTGTGTGCCATACTCTGCCTGCATAATTCTTTCTATGTATGCCAAACTCTGACTCCCCTACTCTGCTTGTGTATGCCATAAGGTTGTGGTGGTTTGTTAGCATTTGGAAATACTTGTTAGGGGTTCCCCAAGGTGTTTAGGTATATGGATTTAAGAATATGTCTTTCTATGACATGAATTTTCCACATATGAGTGATATCCCAGCAGTGAGCACAAACCATTTTGTTTTCATGTGTTTACTACCAACATTAATGTTGATATGGTGATAACATGGGTGTAGTTTAAAAGGGGGCATGGTCAACACTGGCTTCCATTATCGGCCCTCCACCGTGTAACCCAGAAAAAGTCCCGCCTCCGTACCACAGTTGGACAGCACAGCTCTATAAGGTTTAATGTGAACTTCCTTTGTAAAGGTCACACATGCTGATTCTCAGAATTCTGGTAGCTCAGTGGTACCAATGGCCGTCCAAGACGGCCTGGTGCCCTAGGCCACATATGCGAACATGTGACAAGTGGCAGTGGGGTCAAGAGAGTCTGGACTAGGGGTAGGCAGAAGAGGTACCTGCCCAATGCCATCCCATTGTTGCGCTCTAGTTAGGTGACTCTTCTGCTTACCCCTAGTTCCAGCCCTGAGTGGTGCAGCAAAAGGCTTGGAATTGCCCCTCCCTTCATTTGACCCAGAGCCAAAAATATATAGGGGTCACTGGCTTGAAATTGATTGGGTAATCTAATACAATCTGTAAAGTGTGCACATTAACACAGGGATAATGTAATAAATCTCAAATTTTGCACAATGTATACTAACCCATAGCATCCTTTGAACAGGTAGCAGTTATCAGTAATGTGTTTCCAAAAAAATATCAGATTTTTTTGTCTTTTCATCTTTAGATGATTGCAACAACATCCTGTTTTGGAATGTGGATTCCACGTAGCACCATGTTTACTGACTTCACTGCTTCTGTGTATGTTTTTGGTGTATTCCTGGGTTGTAATTGTAAGATTATGAAACTTGTTCTGACTAGGCTTGAATGTTGGTTATTGGCATTTAAAATTGTAAATAAAGTTATGGCCACTAGTGGTCATTCTCCCATTGTCTATGGTTCTCATAGACTTACATCTTACAGGTATGGGACCTTTTATCCAGAATGGGGTTTTCCAGATAAGAGGTGTTTTTGCATTTTAGATCTTCATAAATTAAGTCTACTAGAAAATCATTCAAACATTTTTTAAACCCAATAGGATGTTTGTGAAGATTCTCATTAATACAGGTGATGGTATATATGTATAAATAAGTCATATCAACTGGATTTGCAGTGTTTTTTTCCTTGAAGACTTTTCACCAGTCATCCAACTGGCTTTCTCCATTCAGAGAAAAGTAATTCTCAAGTTATTCTGAATTGAGAAAGCCAGTTGGGTGACTGGTGAAAAGTCTTCAAGCAAAATACAGTACACAGCAAATCCAGTTGATCTGACTTATTTCTACAGACATACCCAATAGGATGGTTTTGCCTTCAATAAGGAAGATTTTTTATCTCAGTTGAGGTCAAGTACAAGGTATTGCTTTATTACAGGAAAAAGGAAATATTTTTTTAAAAAAATCAATTATTTTATGAAAAAGGAGTCTGTGGGACATGCCCTTCCTGTAATTCAGAGCTTTCTTGGTAGCATATCCCATACCTGTACTTGATGGTATAAATTCATGTTAGTGGCAAAACAATCCTATTAGGTTTATTTAATGTTTAAATGTTTTAGCCATGTAACATTTCATTTATTATATTGTCTCAAGAGCAGCCAGATTTCAGTGGGTTAACTGAGAGAAATAGTATGCATGTGCATTTATTCATGCATTTTAACTCACTTTCAATTAAAGGTTCCTTGCGATGCTAATACACAAGTTTCAGCTCATGCTGGTAAATGAATGTGGGGGAAGAAGAGAATTTCTCAGGAAATTTGGTGATACGAAGCTCAAGATTAGCACTGGTCCCTTGTGCTGCTGTTGCCTGTGCCTGCCACATAAAGACATTAACAGGTCAGTCAAGTAATCTCAATAGTTGAAAGATGTGGCACCTTAATGTAATACTATATTTTAGTTAATAAAGTAATATAGAACTTGCTCAAGTTTTTACTAAAGCAAAAAGAAAAATGGGCAACATGGACTTGATGTGATATGAATACTCAGAATAACAGAACACTTATCAAAATACAATGCTTCAAAGTATATGGCAAGAAAAAGTGCAAATATATGGTACAAAAGAGATATTTTTTTAACTTCAATGCACAGTCAATGGTCTAAGATTAAAAACACTGCAACTCAATGCTTTGTTACCATTTACTGACTGCAGGAAAATATAATATAATAACCGGGTATGATTATGGAACTATGAAAGAAAGGAGAAATGAGGCAAAAAATAAAATAAAATATGCAAGCAATCAATGCAGCACATTAATATAAAGTGGGTCTAGTGGGTTTTTGGCAATATTTTACTGATGTCTAAGACAAATCTATAAATACAAGTGCTCAATATGAAGGGTTTGACACACACAGGGATACCTGGAAGTAAAGAGCGCCTTTAGGCAGGTGTTAGTTCCAGGGATCCCATTCATGAGCCCTGTACTTTACGCAGGCGCATTCCAGCCTGTAACGCCGCCTGAGGCGTTCGAAATGCCGGGCGAACCATTATGAATTTCCCACCACCACCACATAGTCTCCATCTGCATATAAAGTTTTATAAATAGGCATATATTTGATACTGATTAAGAGCGATGCGGTCCCGAAACGTTTGAACTGTGTCAAGAGCACCATGGAATAAAGCTTGGGATCCCCCCGTTTGTTGCATAAAAAGGTATTGGCTTTTCATTTATTGTTGGATTCATTGCTGGTGTGTGGCAAGGCCAGTGTTAATACCTGCATCCCCTTCTGCTTATCTTCTGTTCATATGTTTGGGAGGACCTTATATAATAGAATTATAGTTTTATAGGTGATCAAACCTATGGGAGAGGGCACATTGCTAGTGCAGAGAGCAAAATTGCTCTCTCTGTGCTAAAAAAGCAGAATTTCCGGTTTAATAACCGGAAATTCATCTCTTAAAGTTACCAGGAGCGGCTTTTTGCCACCCCTGACTTTATGCCTTTCACCTTTTTCAGAGAGAATGGAAATAACTGGTGTTTTGGGCAATGCACCAGTTTAGAGGAGCACGTGTTGTTATGTATTGACAAGAACCTTTATATAAATGGTCACAGTTGGCTCTAGTGATCTATTACTTTAACTTAAATCCTATGGCATATGTATATCAATACTTAAAACTAATATTTAATAATGAAACGACTAAATATATGAGGAGATTATCCATTAACAAAGTCTCTGAACAGAGCACATACAAGAGAAATTTCCTTACAAAACTGTGCTCTCTGTCCCATTTGTAGACGGACTTTATTCATCCTGAAGCTGGGTACGTTTCAATTTGCATTCCTACGCCCGGTGCTTATGTTTCTGGCTGTAGTTCTCTGGACAAATGGAAACTTTGTAATTGGTAATGTAAGTACTTCTCTATGTTATTGTGAAACAATGAAAAGTTTCATGGGAAAGGGCAATGTTTTTGCATATTCTAGATGGTCATTTACCAAATTTTTCAAAATCTTTAGACTGTGCAACTCATTTCTTAGAGCAAAATCTAAGTCTTGAGGTTCGTAGTCATAGAGCACACTGCCTGGATCCATGGTACACTGTTCTTGCCATTTGTTTTATATAATGACATTTAATTGATTGAATGGGCCCATAATTAAAGGAAACCCATATTTCCCACCACCAACACCACGTAGTCTCCATCTACATATAAAGTTTTATAAAAAGGCATACTTTTGGGAGGACCGTGGTCAGGGAATTATTTCTTATATAAAATGGAACTTAGGCTTTCCTTCCCCTTTAAAAGAATATTATACAGGTGTGGATTTTCCCCAGAATTATAGTTTTATAGGTTATCACACTAAACAATACAGTTAAACCTGTGGTATTCCTTGAATAAATGAGAGGTGCGTCAGTATATACTATACTGTACTTAGAGGGTTATTTATTAAAATCTGATTTTCTGGGGAAAAACACAATTTTTTCTTAGAACAAAAATGCCACAATATTTAAAGATTTATTTGGTATCAAAAGTTCACATCTGCCGACTTCATGTAGAAGTCAATGGCAGATGTCCCGTTGACATTTTGAAGATATCCTGATCGCTGGATTTCATTCAATAATCTGAAGGTTTTATAGTTTAGGGTGTCAAATCCGAAAAAGTCACAGGTTTTGGGCGTCAAATCACGATTTTATCGAGTCTTTTCTCACACACGAAATTTTCTTGAAAATGTATTGATAAATAGTGGGAAAAGTCTGTACAGATTTGGTCGGAGTGGTTTCAGAAAATAGTGAGAAAAATGTGGATTTTGATAAATAACCCCCATAGTATATGATTATTTTACAACCACTATCATCATTAGCTTATGAATCAATAGTTAGTTGAAGGGGGTATAAATATTAATATAAATTTTACATAATGAAAGAAAATATATTTTAAGCAACATTCCAGAATGGATTAATTTCTAATCATTTTTAGTTATTAAAGGACATGTCAACCCAAAAAATTATATTTGATGTAATGGAAGGAAAGGCAGGTTCTAGTTATAGGGGATTCAATTATTAGAAAGGTGGATAGGGTAATCTGTCGCAAGGCCCCTACATGCCGAACAGTCTGCTGCTTGCCTGGTGCTAGGGTTCGGCATGTGGTGGAACGAGTGGACAGATTATTGGGAGGGGCTGGGGAAGACCCAGCGGTCTTGGTACACATAGGTACCAATGACAAAGTTAGAGGAGGTGGTGAAGTCCTCAAAAATGATTTTAAAAAACTAGGTGCAAAGCTGAGGGCAAGGACTTCCAAGGTAATTTTCTCAGAGATATTACCTGAGCCACGAGCAACACTAAGGAGACAGCGGAAGCATAGGGAGATTAATGCGTGGCTGAAAGATTGGTGTAGGGAGGAGGGTTTTGGGTTTTTGGAGAACTGGGCTGATTTTCAGTCGGCTACAGGCTCTTTGCTAGGGATGGGCTGCACCTCAATGATGATGGTGCAGCTGTTTTGGGAGAGAAGATGGCTAGAGGGTTGGAGGAGATTTTAAACTAGGTGTGGGGTGGAGGGTTCAGTAAAAGATTCAGTGGAAGACAGGTTAGATGAGATAGTGGGCAAAGAAAGGGAAAATGGGGGAGGAGAGTTGGCTGGGGATACTGTTAAGAATAGGGAGGACCACATGTCATATGTTCAATATGGTGCCAGTATTAAATGTATGTTTACAAATGCAAGAAGTCTGACTGGTAAGATGGGAGAGCTGGAGCTGCTGGTGTTGGAAGGAAAATATGATGTAATTGGTGTGGCCGAAACATGGCTGAATGAGTCGCATGACTGGGCAGTAAATATCAGTGGCTATACTTTGTTTCGGAGGGACAGAGGCAATAGAAAAGGAGGAGGGGTATGTCTGTATGTTAGGCAGGATTTAAAAGCTCATATAAAGGAGGAGGTTATGTTAGAAAATGAGGGGGCAGAAGTCGTATGGGTGGAGTTCTTCACCAATCGTAAAGAATCCAGCAAATTAATCGTAGGAGTATGTTATAGACCCCCTAATGTAAGTCAGGAGGAAGAGACAAAGCTCCTAATGCAAATAGAAAAGGCTGCTAGTTTAGGTAAAGTAATGATAATGGGGGATTTTAATTACCCAGATATTGACTGGAGCAATGTATATCTGACCATAATGTTATATCTTTTAATGTCTGATGCAAAAAACAAAAATATACTGGGGCAACAAAAACCATGAATTTTGGAAAAGCTAATTTTAGTGCCTTGAGAGCTGCCCTACAGAGCATTGATTGGGGCACTAGGTTTTCGTCTAAAAACACAGAACAGAAATGGTTGTCCTTTAAAATGATATTAAATAATTACTGTTCTCAATTTATTCCCTTAAGGACTAAACGTAGAAGCTCTAAGAATCATCCTGTGTGGCTTAATACAGAAGTAAAGAAGTTAATGGGAAAGAAGAGAAAGGCATTTAAAAACTACAAATCTGTAGGGACAGAAGCTGCATTTAATGAATATAAATGCGATGGAGGTGAAAATTAACCCTAAAGTTTTTTAAATATATTAATAGTAAAAAGATGCAGGTTGAGAGTGTTGCTCCATTAAATAATGGTACCTGTATGGTTGTAACAGATACAGATAAGGCAAATGTGTTAAATCAGTTCTTTTCTTCAGTGTATACAATAGAGGAGTCTGGGTTCACAGGCTCACTTAATAACTGCACGAATGGTTCAGCTCAATCTAGTCAGTCGCTGACTCAGGATATGATTCAAAAAGCTTTAATACAAATTAATGTAAACAAGGCTCCAGGGCCTGATGGCATACACCCCCGGGTTCTAAGAGAGCTTAGTTCAGTTTTAGACCAGCCCTTATTTCTGATTTTCTCAGATTCTATGTCATCTGGTATGGTGCCTATGGATTGGAGAAAAGCTGATGTTATTCCAATATTTAAAAAGGGATTACGATCTCAGCCTGGCAATTATAGGCCAGTAAGCTTGACATCTGTGGTAGGCAAATTATTTGATGGCTTGTTAAGGGATCACATTCAAAATGTTGTCCTAATGAATGGCATTATGAGCAACAATCAGCATGGCTTTATGAAGGATAGGTCATGTCAGACAAATTTGATTGCTTTTTATGATGTGGTAAGTAAGATTCTGGACAGTGGGGGGGCAGTAGATGTGATCTATTTGGATTTTGCCAAAGCGTTTGATACTGTGCCCCACAAACTACTGCTTTCTAAACTAAGGTCTGTTGGGCTTAATGAAGTCATTTGCACGTGGATAGGAAACTGGCTACAGGATCAGGTACAGAAGGTGGTTGTTAATGGGACATTCTCTACTTGGAGTAAGGTTCTTAGTGGGGTCCCCCAGGGCTCAGTATTGGGTCCACTTTTATTTAACTTGTTCATTAATGACTTAGGGGAGGGTGTTGTAAGTAATGTATCAGTGTTTGCAGATGACACAAAACTAACCAGCCCAATTAATTCCATCCAGGATGTGACATCCTTGCAACATGATCTTGACAAACTGGCAATCTGGGCAGCTAAGTGGCAAATGAGATTCAATGTTGATAAATGTAAAGTCATGCACCTGGGATGTAAAAATATCCAAACCACTTATACCCTTAATGGGACTGCACTAGGCAAATCCATTATGGAAAAGGACCTTGGAGTCCTTGTAGATGATAAACTTGGCTGTAGCAAGCAATGCCAGTCAGCAGCATCAAGGGAAATAAAGTCTTGAGCTGTATTAAAAGGGGCATAGAGTCAAGGGAGGAGGGGGTCATTCTTCCACTGTATAGAGCACTTGTAAGGCCCCATCTAGAATATGCCGTACAGTTTTGGTCTCCATCACTCAAACAGGACATTATTGTATTAGAGAGGGTACAGAGAAGGGCAACTAAGCTGGTAAAAGGTATTGAAAATCTTAGCTATGAGGAAAGACTGGCCAAATTGGGGATGTTCACTCTGGAGAAGAGGCGCTTAAGGGGTGATATGATGACTATGTATAAATATATAAGGGGATCATATAATAATCTCTCTAATGCTTTATTTACCAGTAGGTCTTTCCAGCTTACACAAGGTCACCCATTCCGATTAGAAGAAAAGAGCTTCCGCCTAAATATTCGGAAGGGGTTTTTTTACAGTGAGAGCTGTGAAGATGTGGAATTCTCTCCCTGAATCAGTGGTACAGGCTGATACATTAGATAGCTTTAAGAAGGGGTTGGATGGCTTTTTAGCAAGTGAGGGAATACAGGGTTATGGGAAATAGCTCATAGTCCAAGTTGATCCAGGGACTAGTCCGATTGCCATTTTGGAGTCAGGAATGAATTTTTTCCCCTCTAAGGCAAATTGGAGAGGCTTCAGATGTTTTTTTTTGCCTTCCTCTGGATCAACTGGCAGATAGGTAGTTAATAAAAAAAAAGGTTGAACTTGATGGACATTTGTCTTTTTTCAACCTTACTTACTATGTTACTATGTTACTATGTTACTATGTGAAGGTAACCAGATAACAGCTCCCTAACACAAGATAACAGCTGCCTGGTAGATCTAAGAACAACACTCAATAGTAAAAGCCAAGTCCCACTGAGACACATTCAGTTATATTAAGTAGGAGAAATAACATCCTGCCAGAAAGTAATTCCATCCTAAAGTGCAGGCACAAGTCATGTGACTGGGGCAGCTGGGAAACTGACAAAATGTCTAGCCCCATGTCAGATTACAATATAAAAAAATCTGTTTGCTCTTTTGAAATCCTTTGATTTCAGTGCAGAATTCTGCTGGAGCAGAACTATTAAAAACTTGTGTTTTGGAAAAAACATGTTTTTCCATGACAATATCCCTTTAACTCCTGGTTTTTACTTTTTAAACAGATGTTTCAAAAGCCAGACTCCACCAGCAAGACAGATCTGTCAGTCCATCAGCTTGAGTTACATTGTTTCAATAGTTAGAGCCACCATTGTAATGAATGTATATTGCAAAGTTTTCGAATTTTATTTTCTTTTATTAAGCAAAAAATATATTTTTTAGGTTGATGTCCTTTTAATGTTATTTGTAACCAAATGTACCAGCAGTGAAGGGAACAGCAATGGACAGACAGATACAGTTGTTAATAGCAAATGCATGCATATATACATTTAAAAATCAATAAAAATAAATAAATTAATGTATATTGAACACATTTATTTTTGGGCGTATATCCCCTTTAAAATCACCAAAATACCTTCATAATACAGTATTATTTTAGCATTTCAGTAACTACTTTGACATTACTTTTGAAATAATTTTTGAAATAGACTGCAGAACCAGTAGTTAACGATGCCATGCTGATATATTATAAGCAGGGCCCTTAATGTTATATGAATTCAATAGCAAGTCTCCTTGTAGAAAGATCACGGCTGCTCCTAGTCACATAAAAAAAACACATATATGCAGAAATATATATATACAGTATATTTTACTGTGCATTTATATAGTGGGATAAAAATACATAAGTCCATAAAAAAACCTCTAAATAAACCCCATATGTACTCAAGCCCCGAAGCCAAAGGCGGCTGTTATAGGAGGAAGAGTGAGCCGCGACCAGGTCCTTGGGGTCTGTTCTGAGTTTGGGATACCCTGCGTTACACTAATGTACTTGTAATGATAACCTTGCGCCCTTGCCTTCTACCCAGAGAAAACAAGCAACCCCAACCTTGACAATCTTTCCTCATGCAGTAGTTTTGGGGGCAGATGTATTAAGGGTCGAATATCAAGGGTTAATTAACCCTCATTATTCGACTGCCGAATTAAAATCCTTCTGATCGAAGGAATAATTGTTTGATCGAACGATTCAAAAGATTTTAATCCATTGATCGAAGGATTATCCTTCGATCAGAAAAAACTTGGAAAGCCTATGGGGACCTTCCCCAAAGGCTAACATTGACTTCGGTAGCTTTTAGGTGGCGAACTAGGAGGTCGAAGTTTTTTCTTAAAGAGACAGTACTTCGACTATCGAACGGTCGAATAGTCGAACGATTTTTAGTTCGAATCGTTCTATTCGAAGTCGTAGTCGAAGTAGCCCATTCGATGGTCGAAGTAGCCAAAGAAACACTTCGAAATTCGAAGTATTTTTTCTTCTATTCCTTCACTGGAACTTAGTGAATGGGCCCCTAAATGTTCCATTCACTTTACAAGTTTAGTTGCACATCCCTGCACTCTCAATAATATCCTGCTTAAGGACCGAGGCCCAAAACTCCTGTAGTTATGTAATATAAGGCAGTTAACAACTCGAGCAGCTGACTGATAAAATGTTGTACTGTTGTTCTTTCTTCCAGTCATCTGCAGACAATGCTACAATCTGGATTAATGTTGGTGTTGGTATTATCACCATAACAGCACTTTGGGCAGTGGGAATTATGTTCAATCTAGTAAGAAACACCTTGACTGAGAAAAATATTATTCCCAAATTTGCAGTTTATCAGGTAAGATCGAAAAACATCACAACTCAACACAATGATTGTTTAAAGGCAAGGTTTAGTTGCAGGAAAACCATGAGCACTGTCAAACAAAGCCGTTGGCTGCAAATCCACATATGAGCAGCTCCCTGACACCTGCATTACTAAAAATCCCCACAGAGTGGTAGATATGGGAAGATGAGTCAATAGTAAAAATTCAAGTCCGGCTTACCCAAGTTGTGACTCCTTCAATTACATTGAGTAGGAAAGATAATAGCTTATATGAAAGTAGTTCCATTGTGAAGGGCTGGCTCTTAGAATAACATTGTAAATGGAAGGATGAATTACTTGCAATGTATGCAATGGAATTTAGTGATAAAAACTATTGCATAAAAATCAAGACAAGGATAAGGAAAGTTAAACTAAAGAAATAGGCTAGAAGTGTTGTACATAATGTTTTGGGCTTCTGTACCAGTCCAAGGCAACCACAGTCCTTTAGCAGGGATGATCTGTGCCTCTGAAGATGCCCCAGTAGCTCCCCATCTTCTTTTCTGCTGATTAACTCTGTCCCAGAATTTGTCTGCAAATGGAGCAGCAGCTATAATCACTGCTTTAGCCTACTTGCATTGGCGGTTCTGCCACAACTATAATTGCCATATGTATTTAAATATAACATCACTTCTCATTTATTGCTAAATTGGAAGATGCACAAATCACACAAAGGCTGATCACTGGATACAAAGGATGAAGGATGGACCGTCAGCTATTGCTTTATAATGTTGCCTTTATGATCAATTGCCCTCGCATACCCCAAAACCAGTTTTAAAGCAGAACTAAACCCTAAAAATGAATATGGCTGAAAATGACATATTTTATATACTGAACTTATTGCACCAGCCTAAAGTTTCAGCTTGTCAAAAGCAGCAATGATCCAGGACTTCAAACTTGTCACAGGGGGTCACCATCTTGGAAAGCGTCTGTGACACTCACATGCTCAGTGGGCTCTGAGCAGCTGTTGAGAAGCTAAGCTTAGGGGACGTCACTAATTATCCAGCAGCAAATGAGGTTTGTCTTTAATATAAGCTGATGCTACAGGGCTGATTATTAAATTCTGATGCTAAATGCACTGGTGTATGTGCTGCCATGTAGTAATTATCTGTATTAATTACTAATCAGCCTTATATTGTGACATTTTTAGTCTATGGGGCAGATTAATCAAGGGTCGAATTTCGAGGGTTTAAAAACTCTCGAATTCGACCCTCGCAAAATGCTTGATCGAACGATCGAATAAAAATCGATCGAACGATAAAATCCTTCGAATTGAACGATTTTAAGCGTTCGATCGAAGGATATTTATTCACCCAAAAAAACTTAGAAAAGTGCTGGGGAAGGTCCCCATAGGCTAACATTGCACCTCGGTAGGTTTAAAGTGGCTAGTATAAAGTCTAAGTATCTTTTAAAGAGACAGTACTTCAATTATCGAATGGTCGAACGATTTTTACTTCAAATCGTTTGAATCATTTGATTCGATCTAATTCGATCGAATTTGAACAATTCGAAGGTCGAAGTACCCAAAAAAATACTTCGAAATTTGAATATTTTTCCATTCGAATTATTCACTCTAGCTTAGTAAATCTGCCCCTAAGTGTACTGTATATTGTGAGTGGGTCCATAAGCTCAGTAAGTGACAGCAGCACAGAGCATGTGCAGTGAATCAGCAGAAAAGAAGATGGGGAGCTACTGGGGCATCTTTGGAGACACAGATCTTTACTGCTTAAGGGCTGTGGTTGCCTTGGGCTGGTACAGAAGCCCAAAACATAGTGTACAACATTTCTAGCCTACGTCTTTAGTTAAGCTTTAGTTCTCCTTTAACGCTATATTCTGATTTTTGTGTATTACAGTTTACAGTCATTCTGAGCCAACTGCAAACCTCAATCATCAATATTCTTGGTACAGCTGGCGTTATCTCTTGCGTTCCTCCTCTCCCTGGCCCATCAAGGGCTTCTTGTAAGTACCTTCTCTTTTCTCTGATTAAATGATTTATTTATATTTATCATGGCATTGTGAAGTTATATTATAAGAAATTAAAATGCACATGCAGATACAGTCATTATGTAAAGCTGGCCCAAAAATAGAACAGAAAGCTCCCTTTTCCCCGTGCTATACTTCAAAACACCCACTGTGAAGAAAAACCTGTTAAATGCCCCTCCAGCAATTAGTTATTTATATCACAGTGGGTATTTATTTCAGTAGGGGCAGGGTCACCATCAGAAATTTGGTGGAAATTTGGTTTAGAGTGATTGTTTTTTATTATCATAAGCCTCCCCAACCTAAACCTGGTTTATTCCAAGTGAACCCAGTGAACAGACAAAGGAGGGTGGCTAATCATTACTGTCCATTGACTGACTTTGTCTCCTTGTTGATATATGTATATATTTTCTATCGGTTTATTTGTCAGACATGAACCAGCAGCTTCTCATTATGGAAATGTTCCTGGTCACAGTCATCTGCCGAGTGCTTTACCGGAGGAGATATGATGATAAAAATCTATTAGAAAACCAAGAGACCAATGATAATTTACAAAACAGTATGATGCATCTGAACGGCAAAGCTTTGGAAGATGGACCCCAAAGTGTTTTTTAAGGGCACCAAGACACATAACGTTCTCAGTGGATTACTCTGTTCAGTAGTAGTAGTTGCTCAGCACCTCTGCCTGACCTATACGTATATACAGTGTAGCTATCACTGTGTGCCTTTATACCTGCACTGCCTGACCAACTGCAACATGCACTGCATTTATGGCTCCTGCATCTGTGAAAACGCTTCTCCTAGTCTACCAGGGATTGCAGTGCATATAACTGCATTGACTGCTCAACCAGAATGTATTGTGCATCTGCTGCACTGTATATTCCCTCACTGTATGGAGAATTCTAAACTACCAATAACAGTAGCGAAGTTATGACTTCAAATACACAATGACCTCCAATGCATTGCCAGTGATACAGCTGCCTCTCTGCATTGTAAATATGTAGCTGGGTCATTTCTTACCCTTTCTGTGCCCGCATTGCACCATTGCATTTTACTTTTGTGGGGTGGGCTTTTGGAATGCCATATATAAATATATCTTGTATGTATACAGTTTGGGTATGTTTGTTAAATATTTGGGAACTTTGTGAGGCTATAAAAAATGATATTGTATTTATAGTGCTAATAAATATTATTGTATGGGATACGTATTTTATAATAGTGTTCACCTCTTTCACTGTTACCTTTTTCTTCTTTGAACACCTGAGCACAGGGGCAGCCAAAATGCTTTTTGTACCATAAGTTTTATAGAGAGGCAGAAGAGAATGGCAAATACTTAAAGGAAAACTATACCCCCCAAACAATGTAGGTCTCTATTAAAAGATACTGGGTAAAACAAATCATGTGTAAAACCCTGCTTCATGTAAATGAACCATTATCATAATAATATACTTTTTTAGTAGTATGTGCCATTGGGTAATCATAAATAGAAAATTGCCATTTTAAAAAATAAGGGCCGCCCCCTGAGATCGTAAGATTCACTGTGCACACATACAAACCACATGTAAGGTCACATGAGCCAATTAACAGACAGAGTTCTGCCTTTTGCTTCCTCACTTCTTCCTGTTACAGTTAGAGTTGTAGTATTTCTGGTCAGGTGATCTCTGAGGCAGCACAGATAGAGTCACGAAATGGTGGTTCAAGGCAAGAGATGTAAAAGGGCAATATTTATGTAAATATATATTCCAGTTTGGTAAGATTCTTTAATATGTCATTCAATTTGATATAAACCATCTGTTGCTTAAGCATTCAATTTGGGGGTATAGTTTTCCTTTAAACACATGAGGGAACCAACTTTAAAGTTTATTACAAAGCATCTTGTTTTTGCTTGCCAGAACAGCGTCAGCTTAGTATGAGGTGTAAATCATGTTTTTAAACTAGTTGTGCTTGCTATGATACCACAAGGAAATAACTATGTATTATAGGAAACCCTGCTGTTACTGTTACAGAGCCAAAGATTGTAGAATAATTAAGCCATACTACCAACCGGATTCAGAATGATGGTTCAGTTGGAGGAGCTGTCAAAATAATCATAGTTGTTATGTATGCCTAGCACATTAATGGGAATATCTGCAGCTCCCTGAGTATTTATTATGGTGTTATTACTGTTGGCGTGCGCCCATCATTCCTAAATAAATGCCTTGATTCTACAGGAAATACTATGAAACCAATAACTTTTTAAACTTTGAGATTTTTGTCCATTTAATTCAAATACATCCATCAAAGCCCACTTTTACCCTCTGCTAGAGCAGCTGCTGTGTTGCTCACTGGACACTCAGCTGGAGCTGTACCCCATCTATGATTTATTCCCATGCAGGGATTCAGCAGCAACACTTACAGGAAACTTCTTGGCCAGTGTTATTGGAGGTAGCTTATTTCATTGCTTGCATGTGGTTACAACAATATAGAAGCCCCAAATAAACATGGGATCCATAATTTACTGGCCATGATACTGCAAAGATGCTCATGGCTAAAGTGTGCCTAACAGAAGAAAGGTTATTTGCGTGCAAAGATGATCCAAGGGGCCTAGCACCTAGCTTTTAATGATGCCAAAACCACACAATGTTTTTGGGGAATGTCCATTCTTTGGGTGGTCATCAGTGAGTGAACAAAAACATGCTTAAATACATGTCACACCCCTGCTCATCAATATACATAAGAACAACATGGTCCCCAGTCTATAGATTCATATGTTTTGTCTACATCTAATTGGATTATTATTATTAAACCAAATAAAGTTCTGTCTTGCATAAAAAAGGGCATTAACTCAATGGATAAAAATACAATTTTGTCTCCATATAGGTACCTGGAGTGTGCAGTTTTGGACTCCAGTCCTTAAGAGGGATATAAATGAGCTGGAGAGAGTGCAGAGACTAAGTGCAACTAAATTGGTTAGAGGGACTAGAGATGTCGCGAACTGTTCGCCGGCGAACTTGTTCGCGCGAACATCGGGTGTTCGCGCTCGCCGGAAGTTCGCGAACGTCGCGCGACGTTCGCCATTTTGGGTTCGCCATTGTTGGCGCTTTTTTTTGCCCTCTCACCCCAGACCAGCAGGTACATGGCAGCCAATCAGGAAGCTCTCCCCTGGACCACTCCCCTTCCCTATAAAAACCGAAGCCCTGCAGCTTTTTTTCACTCTGCCTGTGTGTGCTGAAGAGATAGTGTAGGGAGAGAGCTGCTGCCTGTTAGTGATTTCAGGGACAGTTGAAAGTTTGCTGGCTAGTAATCGTTTTGATACTGCTCTGTTATTGGAGGGACAGAAGTCTGCAGGGGTTTGAGGGACATTTAAGCTTAGGTAGCTTTGCTGGCTAGTAATCTACCTTCTACTGCAGTGCTCTGTATGTAGCTGCAGTGGGCAGCTGTCCTGCTTCTGATCTCATCTGCTGACTGCTGCAATAACAGTAGTCCTTGTAAGGACTGCTTTTATTTATTTTTTTGTTCCAATACAGAGCAGTATCAAGCAGATTACTAGCCAGCAAACTTACTATCATCTGTCCCTGAAATCACTAACAGCTCTCCCCCTACACTATCTCTTCCAAGCACACACAGGCAGATTTTTCAGATACATTTTTGCCCTTGATCCCCCTCTGGCATGCCACTGTCCAGGTCGTTGCACCCTTTAAACAACTTTAAAATCATTTTTCTGGCCAGAAATGTCTTTTTTAGATGTTAAAGTTCGCCTTCCCATTGAAGTCTATGGGGTTCGCGAACCGTTCGCGAACCGCTCGCATTTTTGCGCAAGTTCGCGAATATGTTCGCGAACTTTTTTTCCGACGTTCGCTACATCCCTAAGAGGGACGGAAGACTTAAATTATGAGGGTAGACTGTCAAGGTTGGGGTTGTTTTCTCAGGGGTAATTACCTTTACAAGTACATTAGAGGACAAATAGAAGTGGACATTTTTACCCATAAAGAGGATCACTGCACCAGAGGCCACCCCTTCAGACTAGAGGAAAATAAATTTAATTTATAGCAGTGTAGGTGGTTTTTCACAGTGAGGACAGTGAGGTTGGGGAATGCACTGCCGGGTGATGTTGTGATGGCTGATTCTGTTAATGCCTTTAAAGGAGAAGGAAAGTCTGTTAGCACTTGGGGGTACCAAATGTTAGTGCAATTTTCTACCGATAGGAGCACGGCCCGGGATTTCGAGTAAGTCAATACAATCACTTGGGGGTGCCTAACATTTGGCACCCCAAGTGCTAACAGACTTTCCTTCTCCTTGAAGAGTGGCTTGGATGATTTCTTGGACAATCATAAGAGCCCAGATTAAAATCTATGGTTATTTATGAGTATATCTAGTTTATGTGAGTGCATGGAGGGGTCAGTGTGTGTATGTATGGATGCTGGGTTTCATTTGGAGAGGTTGAACTTGAAGGACAAGGGATAATTTTTGTTCTGGACTTCAGCTTATAATATGGACAAATCATTTGCATCTAAGGACTAGGGGACCATTTTTTTGCCCTTATGTATATCGATGAAGAAGTGGAGTGTGTAGTGTATTTGTATAGTGAAGTGTATTTAAACATGTTTATGTTCACTCACTGATCAACACCTGACAAAAGGTCACACCCCTGAAACATTGTGTAGTTTTGGTATAATATAAAGTTATGGGGTAATTCCCTTGGCTCAGCTTTGTATGCCAATAGCCTTTCTTCTGCTTTCTTCTGTCTCCTGGAATACTGTGTACTTAGCATATAGCACAGAGGCCTGGCTGTGCATGCCGTATTTCTTCTAATTTGGGCTGACGTTTGCCTACCACTTGTATTACATATATTTATTAGGTTATTTATGTGCTTCTCAGTCTGCAGAAATGTTTTTACGTATAATTGTACCTGACCGGTGTCTTTTTAAAACTACCTTTGTATCTAGTAAATAGTTGACCCTGTTGATTTCACGATAAGTAGCTGTGCTGCAATACTGTGCCTTTATTTCTGTTGTAGCTGTCCATAGCTATATATCAATAAAACAATGTATATATCTCTTCACGGAGGGGAGTTCTACCATCCGCAAAAAAAGGGGTTTCTGTCACTCCAAGGTTATTCCTCCTAATAGAGATGTGGGCTCACACAGAACCAGTGTACGGCACAAGGGAACCCTGTACTTTACACCCACCTTGGAACACACTGTAAAGACAGAGATGATACCTTAGCTGGGTTTCCACTTTCCAACATACAGCATTTACAGCATGTGTATCCACATGAGCAGACATAGCGGGTACTTCACTAATTATTTTTTATTAAAACTATACCTGTATAGGATTTTAATAAAAATAACATTTATGATGTATTTTTTTGGTTTTGTCCAGATCTACAAGGTATTTGAAAGCAAGAATGGAGCTAGCAGGACATTTTAGGAAAAATGTTGAGAAACTTGGCATTTCTTTACTCCAGTTTTCAGTCCCAGTGGCAGATGCAAAATATGAGTCCAGGGAAATGACTAGGGAATGATGGGGTCAGGGCAAAGCAAAGTCTTGGGGGTAATGATTATACAAGAATGTGCATTGAGTGTAAAAGCCGAACAGCAGAAGTTCCGAAGCGGTGAAAAGACCCAAAGTCACGAAAACAGCCAAAATTGAAGTCCTGAAGCGGCGAAAAGTCACGAAAGGAGGCTAAGTTGAAGTGCTAAAGCCATGAGCTCAATTATACTGAACACCAATTTGAGTTTTTTTTTTTTAATCCCCTGTATTATTTTAAGATTCTATAGGCCCCTGCCACTAATGTTTTTTTTTTTTAAAAAAAATTTTGGGGCCCCAATTTTTTTTAATTGTAAGGGGGGCCCTGGCGCAAATGTTTTTTTAAAAATGTTATTTTGGGGCTCCAATTTTTTTTACTTGTAAGGGGAGCTCTGGCGAGAATGTTTTTTTTTAAAAAAAATTTATTTTGGGGCCCAATTTTTTTTACTTGTAAGGGGGGCCCTGGCACCAGTGCTTTTTTAAAAAAAACTTTATGGGGGGCCCTGGCACCAATGTTTTTTTTTTTTTAAACTTAGAAGAGGGCCCTGACCATAAATAGCTTTTTTATAACTTGTGTGTGTGTGGGGGGGGGTTACTTTTTTAGGGCTGATGTCTGTGTGGTCTTTTAACTATGATGTGGAGTGGGCAGGGTCTGGGGCAGGGCTTGGTTACCACGGTGGGCGGGAGGCCCAGGGGGCCCCAAAAATATTGTTGTACAGGGCCCCGTGATTTCTAATGGTGGCCCTGCCCTGTATGGTGGCAACTGATTAGAGGGGCAGAAAAGTTTCTTTTAGGCTTTAGGTTATGTGCTCCAAATGCCATAAGTCTGAGTCACATGGTGTCTGCCAACATTGGGATAAATGTTCTGCACAGAAAATATAAGGCTATTTAGTAATTAATACAGATAATTACTACATGGCAGCACAGAAACCAGTGCAACTATCATCAGAATTTACTAATCAGTCCTGTAGCATCAGCTTATATTACAGACCAACCTAATATTCTGCTGGATAATTTGTGACGACCCCTAAGCTTAGCTTCTCAACAGCTGCTCAGAGCCCACTGATACTTTAATATACTTAAAATCGGGAGGTTAATATATCACAGATTGCAATAAATTACTACTACAAATATATGAAATCAGTTTCTAAAACACATTATAAAATATACATACATACAGTATATATATATATATATATATATATATATATATATATATATATAAATATATATATAAATATCCCTATTTAGAGTCTTTAGCAACTGTTTCAATTGTCTGGGTCCTTAGCAGCCTATTTTCACTTTATTAAATTTATATTAGGGGGACCCTGGCAACCAATGTTTTTTTTTTTATAAAACTTTTTATGGGGGGACCCTGTTCACCAATTAGTTTTTTTTAAAACTTGTGCGTTGTGCACCAAAGTTTTTTCTTGCTTGGGGGGGGGCTGGCCACCAATGTTGTTTTTTTTTTTTTCTTGTCGGGGGAAATCCCGACCCGCACATCACTAATTGGGAGATAAGTGTTAAAGCTCCCCCTAAGTATATAAAGGGAATTCAAGTCCAGACTCCCCAAGCACAGGTTACAAGTACTCAGAGCCAGGCCGGCTGCTGCGCCAGCTGGTTGCGCGCTTCTGCGCATGCGCGAAAAGACGATTCTGCGCATATGCAAAATGACGCTTTTGCGCATACGCGAATCAACGCATGCGTACTCGCTTACTCGCACAAATCGGAACAAGTGTGCAGTCGGCAGAGAAGGGACCGGACTAGGGGTAGGAGTAAGTACGTGCCTGGCGCCCCTCCACCTTTGCGCCCTCGGCACATGCCTACTCTGCCTACCCCTGGTTCCAGCCCTGCAAGTACTGAGTGCATGAATATCCCAGCTGACAAGAAGTCAAGGGTTCTCACCTTGCCTCATAGAAGGAGAGCAACTGATTAATTCATTTCTATTGCCTTTCTAATAAATCTTAACAGTAAATGAACCATATACATAGCATCATTTTTCTGTACCCATAAAGCTGTTCATCCACTTCTTGCCCTTATTGAATCAGCCCCTGCAGCGTAGTAAATGATTTAATAGAATTTAATAAACATACACCAGTGACAGATATTGCAGAAATATAAAGGTTCCAGCTTGCTATTTTACTGCTGTGCATTGCCCCTAAAATAACGTTCCATGCAGCTAATGGATTTTAAATACGACTAATGATTTTATACACTGTAGGAGATGCTCTATGGTGATCCCTGTACTGTGTAAATAAATACCAGCCCATGTCAGTAAATAATTAATGGATACAAAATGAATCCAGAATTAAATGACGGGACTTTAAGCTTTTAAAGGGCAGGAGCCATAACATGCAATAACATGTAGCTTTATCCACTGAAACCTTATATAATAAATATAATTATTAACATAAGTGTTGTAGCTGGGGTTTTGCAGAATGACTGAGAGGAAATTATATACATTATCAAGAAAGCTAAATAAGCAATAAGGGCAATTACATGACAGAGTAAGTGCAAATGATAGCATTGCCTGATCTGACTTGTGTTGCAAGAACACAAAGTGCATGAAGAACACAAAAACTTGGCCCTAACCATGATTGAGCCTTGCTGTAATGGATGGGCCACAAAATACTCTCCTGCAGCTTTGTTCTTAAACGAACAGTAACACCAAACAATGAAAGTGCTTTAAAGGAATGACAAAATAATGTACTATTGCCCTGCACTGGTACAAATGGTGTGTTTGCTACAGAAACTTTAGTTTATACAGGTATGGGATCTGTTATCTGGAAACTCGTTATCCAGAAAGCTCCAAATTATGGAAAGGCTGTTTCCCATTTTATCCAAATAATCAAAATGATTTCCTTTTCCTTTGTAATAATAAAACAGTAGCTTGTACTTGATCCAAACTAAGATATAATTAATCCTTATTGGAAGCAGAACCAGCCTATTGGGTTAATTTAATATTTTCATGATTTTCTAGTAGACTTAAGATATGGAGATACAAATTATGGAAAGATCCATTATGCAGAAAACCCCAGGTCCCGTGCATTCTGGATAGCAGGTCCCATATCAAGCTGATAAGTTTGGGAGAATCCTATTGTATGCTACAGCACTTATCTGTTATCTGCTGTGTATCCTGTGCCTTTTCTCGTTTTTCAGCTTTGAATGGCTGCCCACATGGCTACACAGCAGCTTGTTTCTAGAGCAAATACACCAGTTGTACCAGTGCAAGACAGCAGAAGATTATATTTACATTACTTTAAAATAGGGATGCACCAAATCCACTATTTGGGATTCGGGTGAATCCCCAAATCCTTGGTGAAAGATTCGGCCAAATACTGAACCGAATCTGGATCCTAATTTGCATATGCAAATTAGGGGCAGGAAAGGAAAAAGTGGAAAAAAATCTTCATTTGTGATGAAAAGTCACGTGATTTCCCTACCCGCCCCTAATTTACATATGCAAATTAGGATTCGGTTCGGCCAGGCACAAAGAATCCTGCTGAAAAAGGCCGAATCCCGAACCGAATCCTGGATTCGGTGCATCCCTACTTTAAAAAGCTTTAATTTTTTGGTGTTACTGTTCTTTTAAAACAGAGGTCCCCAACCTTTTTTTTTTTTACCCATGAGCCACATTTAATTGTAAAATAATGTTTGAAAGCAAGTAAGCATGCAAAAGTTCCTGGGGCTTCCAAATAAAGACTGCGATTGGGTACAAGTAGCTTCTATGTGGACCAACAGGAGGTTCTGTTTGGCAATACACATGGTTTTTTATGCAACTAACCCTTGCCTTTAAGCCAAGAATTCCAAAATAAGCTCCTCTTGGAGGCCACTGGGAGCAACATGCAGCTACTGAGCAACTGGTTGGGGATCACTGCTTTAAAGCTACACTGACTCCAAACTCCAAAAGGTTCAACATGATCTATAGATAACTTTTGACATACAGTAGTTTTGTTAATATCAGTTTTTTAGTGTCAATATAAGCAAATAAGGTGGCCTGGTAAGTAAAAACACTTTCAATTGTTTCTTGTTCTCTTTGTTCATGATGACTGAGGGTTAAATCATTTTCAGAAGAATTAGAATTGTTTTGCTTCATGTACTTGGCATGAAGCTGACCACTTGAAGCTTGATTTTTAGCTGAAGACCACAAAGACTATGGTCTAAAATATTAAAATGCTGCTCTGTTGTTTTGCGAATTCACATTGTGAACAAATTTTCACGAATGGCTCACAAATGAGATGGGTGTTAGCATGAGTGCCCCCACTGTGCGAGGCTGTTGTGCGTGAAAAAAGCATTGAGAGCAATTTAAATTTGCAGCTTGCGAAACTGTTTTGCTAATATTTTCTCCACCACCAAAGTTATGGCGTAAGTATGTGCGTAAATATTCCCAATTTGGGATTTTTGCCATATTTAAAAAGCTCTTACGGTCATTCGCAGTATGAAAGGTAATTTGCAATTCTGTTTACACCACTCTTATCCAGCTTTATATATATATATATAACTATTAGCAGGGCAAATATATTCACTGTGCGAATCATTCTGCTCTGCGCAAAGTTTATAAATTAGACCCCTTTTGCACATTTATGAAGTGTGGGGCAGGGTGCAAAGTGCAAAAAAATGGGTGCCAAGAGGATAGTGCAACTAGGTTTGCCACATTTTCTTGAAAAAAATACCGGCCTTCCTATATATTTATGCATTTTCCCTATTAATAACGTTGTGATCAAGCTTAATTTTTACCGGCCAGGCTGCTAAAATACCGGGCAGGTGGCAACCCTAAGTGCAACTCATTCACTTTGGCTAGGCCCCCAGTACTCATCAGAGAAATCACATTTTGATCTTTGCTATGTTGTTTGTTTACTGGCAACACTCCAGCACAGGCAGGGTTAAACTGCTCCCAGGCCTGGACTGGCAATCTGGGGGTTCTGGCAAATGCCACAGGGTCTGCTGTAAGATACCATAAACAGTCACTATTTCTTGGTCTGGTGGGAGCAGTCTGGCCTCTGTGTACTTGAATATCCAGGGCCTATTCTGAATTTCAGTTCCCCCTTTCTGTCTTTGTTCCCATAACTTACTGGTCTCACAAAGTCTAAGACCAAAAGAGAAATAAAGCCACATAATAAATAAATAAAGCCATGTAAACTCTTATGTTTTAGACCAAGAAATCACAATTACATCTATATAATTCCGCAAGGTTAACACTAGATGGCACTAATAACTCTGCTTTGGATTTATGCTCCCATGTTGCACAGGCTTCTCACTGACTAATCATTCTGGATGTACATAAGTAAATGAGTTTTTTTTTGCTGTATAATTATTCACAGATGATTCAGAAGTGTTCTTATGTAATGTTTTATCTGTGCCAAAGCATCGGTAAATTGTTATCTGCACAAACCAAAAATATAACCCTTTCCATTTTATTGATAGGAGATCCCTGGCGCCTGTGCACAGAAACAATGACTATTAGAATGTAATTACTGCCAGGCAGTATTGAAATACATTACAAAAGGCAGTGGTTGTAATAACTACATTAGAGATAACATGCACAGGTTGTTTAACTGAGACTAATTCCTTTTTAATTGGCAGCAACAAATATGATAGAAATTCGGCTGAGTCTTTGCAGTGATTTCTATCTATGGTCTATTTCATGCATGGGAAGAAAGAGGTAAACCAGAAGGATACATGTAAAAAAAAAAGAGCCTAGGAGAAGAAAAAGGTTAAATGCGAACTGTTAGTGAAAAAAAAACTCGAATTTTTCAGGATTTATTATACCCCAAAGATGGTAAAAGTCAGAATCCGAAAATCTGCTTTCCCAGACCTGCTGAGGTTGTATTTAAGTCAATGGAAGAACTCCTGAAGATATTCTGATCTGCTCTGGGTTTCGTGCAAAAATCCTAAGATTTTTGGGGTGGAAAATCTGAAAAATGCGTATGATTCGAATTTTCGTACGATTTTCACAATTTTTTCTAGTTTTTTCCGTCTCTTTTTCAGGAGAAAAGTATTGATAAATAACGGTAAATAACCCCTGTGCTGATTTGGACTGAGTTTATATCAGAAAAAAAAATGATAAATTTGGATTTTGATAAATAACCCCCTTAGTAGGCTAAGGTAAACTTTACAAATAAAGTTTGTAAGAGAATTAGATAAACATCACTGTCTGAGTCAAACAAACAGGCATTATGTCAAATCATGATTGAATATTTAAGGTTCAACAGTTTTTCTCTACAAAGCTGCTTCAAACAAAACCCCGTATCAAAGTATTACTCTGTGCCATCGTTGTATATATAAAAAGCAAAAAAAAATGTCTCCCATTACAGAGCCGAAATTCCAATTTTTAAATCGGGATTTCAGTGCAGACAGTGTAATTGCATTTCAGGCCCCTAGCAACCACATTGCTGAAACCGCAAACTGGAGAGCTGTTGCATAAAATGTGAAATAACTCAAAAAACACAAATAATACAAAGTGAAAACCAATTGTAAATTGTCTCAGAATAGAATTCTCTACATTAGCCTAAAATTTAATTTAAGGGTAAACGACCCCTTTAATGAATAAGTCTAAAAGATTTATTAATCAAAGGACTGCAGTCCATGAGTGCATTAGAGGTACAGCGGCCACTTGTTTTCACAGTGTGCTGAGTGCTCTCAAAGTAGTTTATGTGTTGCTGCCACAAGCAATATGGCATCAGTGGCTTCTATAGAAAAAGCCATGGAAATATTTACTCAATAAATGTTAGTTCATGTAGCAATTTGTCTAACTCTAACCAGGTTACATTGGCAAGATCAAACTTATTCCTTATACTAATTTATTACTGTATATTTGGAAATTTCCTGAATCGCTGTATTTGCCTGTGGGGAAGACCTGACCTTGAGGACCTTTAATCTGTAAACGTTGAATATCAGTCATCTCAGCGTTGTCTCAATTGTTGTGTTGTACATATATGACTTTTCAATGAGTGAAAGGGCCATCCTGTGCTTTTTTTGTGATGCTAGGATGATAAGACACGTTTTCCTTAAATTGAAACTAAATGGACCTGTTACATAGAACCTGAAAAACTGGTTTAGAAGAAAATGCAGTTTTTATCACATTGCTCTAAAGCAGCACCTTATTCCCGATGCTATAATAATATAATAGCATTGCTGGTAGAATCAAGTATCTGTTCTATTGGAAACGTTACCAGACAAGCCAACCTTTCGCTTGTATGACATATATTACCCTTCTATCTGCTACGTTGCTTGACCCATGGAAAACTGTGTTTTTAGGGAGGGAGCAGGCATTGGCTGGCAGCTTATATTTCTTGAACAATGTCAGATGGGTTTATCACTGTCAAATATAAGGAACCGAGTGACATAGCAGAAACAGTTGGGAAAGATAGTGAATAAAGGAAATAAAGAGAAGCATAAAAGTAAATATAGTGTAGGAAGAAAGAAAAAAAAAAGAGAGAGGAAGGGGAGGAGGTTATCGCTTATCACATCACTTGTGGGTGCCATTGTGAGCACAGTACGTTACTCAGGGGCGCTCCACCAATGAGGCGAGTTGAGGCACTCGCCTCAGGCAGCAGCGCCCCCCTCGTCGCCAGGGGCAGCAAAAATGCCGCTTCTGGTAACTAAGAGCTGAATTTCCGTTTTTTCAACCTGGAAATTTGGCTCTTGTAGTGCAGAGAGCAATCTGCACTAGCGACGTGGACCCCCCTGACCCCCGTCCGGCGCTGAAGGTGAGTGCCGTGGGGGAGGTGGGGGGCGGCAAAAACAAAGGCAGCCTCGGACGGCAAATTGGGCAGGATCGCCCCTGACGTTACTTAGAAAACATATATTTATATATACTGTTAGTGTATACAGGGAATTCAATATCTATTTAGTGTGAAAAGGAACATCATCCGCTCTTTAGCAGGGTAGAAGAGAACATCTACCAATTACATTTTAGCTTTCATTGTTCTACTTATATCATGTCGCTTTGGGTAACTCCAAAGGAGCGCATTTCCATATAAATGATGGGCAGTGGAATCAACACACAAAAACACACAAGTACAGTGGCACATGCACAAAATGCCAACAAAAAATTCCTCTCAATCAACGAGCCCCATTATCACATGTAGAAGGGTCAATGGAAATGACAGGCCTCTTTCTCACAATTGAGGTGGCCATAGACATATCAATTACAATCTTTCTTGGAAAAGATCTTTCCAGGAAAGATTGTTCATTTCAATACACACGTGTAGAGCTGAATGTCAGATATACAGGATGAAACAATTGAATTCTATCTGTATCTGAGGATTCAGCACTAACAACAACCGATCATAATTTTTCATCCAGCCCGATTGAATAACCAACCGACATCGGTCGGCTCTTTTCCCACCATACATGCACTGAATATCGTATGAAACTTTGTTTTGTACGATATTATGGGGCAGATGTATCAAGGGTCGAATATCGAGGGTTAATTAACCCTCGATATTCGACTGGCTAATTAAAATACTTCGAATATCGAAGTCAAAGGATTTTGCGCAATTACTTTCGATCGAAGGATTTTAATCCATCGATCGAAGGATTATCCTTCGATCATAAAAAACTTGGAAAGCCTATGGGGACCTTCCCCATAGGCTAACATTGGCCTCGGTAGATTTTAGGTGGTGAACTAGGGGGTCGAAGAAATTTTTAAAGAGACCGTACTTTGATTAATAAATGGTCGCATAGTCGAACGATTTTTAGTTCGAAACGTTCGATTCGAGGTCGAAGTAGCCAAAAAAAACATTCGAAAATCGAACTATTTTTGCTCTATTCCTTCACTCGAACTAAGTGAATGGGCCCCTATCTGTGTGTCTATGGCCACCTTTACTATGTTATTGGTGCAACTCAGTTATCTACATGTCAATCACATGAGCTCCAGTTCATCAGTTAATGTGGGAATCGTCCAGCTTTTCCCAAGCCAAGTCCATGCATCTTTAGGCCTATGCAAGATACTACAGATTAAATGAATTATTAATGAGAGCACTTTCACACTACATTTCATTTATGTTCTACATTCCATGTATCTTATTTGAAAACCAATGACTTTGTATTAGAGTTTATCTGGCACCAACGTGATGGGTTTTGTGTCGCACTTATCAGTAGGAGGAGTGGCATCTGCCCTTGTAGTGCCCTTCTATGCTATCCAGCAGCAAACTGTCGCTCTAATAAGGCCATGCATGACATCAATCTACTCGCTAAACATTCATTTTATCTTACCAACATGTCAACGCTGAGACAGGGAAAGATAGGTTACCAATTCTTGCATCCACACAATGGGATCAGATCCCCATGAAGTCTCATTTTCTTGTACAAAGAAAGTTTTCCCAAGTTTTAAAGCACTGGCCAAGAAACCACAGCTGAACACTTAGGGAACTTGTTTTTTGTGTTGTCAATTGCAGTACACATACGTTGGGCATGTTAATCACAGTGTTTAAAAGGTCACAGAGTTCTGTCACACCAGGGAACTCTGGGGCTTTCCTTGATAAGCACTCAATTATTTCCTACTCAGATTGGTGGTTCTTTGAATTACCCTAATGGAGCATTAAATGAACGCAACATGAATCACAGTCGATAGACTGCGATGTATTGCTGATTGTTACTTCAGCTGATTGGTACTTTCTAAATCCAATCATTCTGTTTTAGAGGACCTGAAAAGTCAAAGTCTCATGTTCGTTCACTAAAGTGTTTATTCCTTGCAAAATGTCACTTCCCGAAAAATCATTTCATTGTTCGACTTTGTATGAAAAATCAATTTTCTTCTTTTCCAGTTAATCATTTTGACCTACCAGAAAATCACAGCGAAATTAGTTCATTGCTACTTTTCTTTAAATTTGGATTTCATTTCTAGTACTATATATATTTAGAATATATATATATATTTATATCATATCCCTATTAGTCACGCTTTACCACAATACACTTCATAAACATCAATGTGTTTACAAAAGGATGAAAAACTTTTACAACCTAAATTTTAGATGCAAAGTTATAAGAAAAGATAGAAAAATATTTTTCATTTCTTGTGTAAAATATAAGTTTTGTAAAGGTGAACTACCCCTTTAAGTGGGTTGGAATAACTGCATAATAAAATATAAAGGAATTCAAATATGTAATTATGTGTGGAGCTCTATCTAAGATCGGTATGTTTGTAAATGTTATTCTTATATTAGGCTTGAACTCATGATAGTGTGTGGCAGTGGTTCTTTTTACAGCACTTCATTGAGACATTGCTCATATTACAGTTTGGAATACAAGTGTTACAACTATAACATCTGCTAAATGATGTATTCAGTGTCGGACTGGGTTGCCAGGGGCCCACCAGAAAACCTTAGACTGCGGGCCCACTTTCCAAGCTATTATTCCTCCTATCCTCACTCAACCTCTTTATTCTCCTAGTCTTTTATATCTACTTACTATATTCTTCCATTATTAAGCATTTTTACCATAAAGAAATAGGGAATGACCATGAAATAGGCTAAATGTTTAGAAGCAACAGGACCCACTGACAACTGGGCCCACTGGGAATTTTCCTGGTATCCCTGTGGGCCAGTCCAACACTGGATGTATTTGGCACTTTTGGGCATGGACATAGAAGCAAGACTGCCATTATGGCGTTGGCAAGAGTTCAGTGAACCTGTTAGTTTGAGAAACAGTGGAAGAGAGCTTGTATGTGCTTGCCCTTAACCACCCTAAAAATGTCTATGTATGTGGCTGAAGTTCAGACAGAAGATGAGTGCTAGTTTATGACAACCCCAGGCAAAAGTGCACATGAAAATAGTGCTCAAGAGCATATTACCCCCACCCTCCTCTCATAAATACAGTGTTTACCTGAATTAACCTGCACTTTAAATTCAAATATTTTGTTATCTGATTATATATAAATAGAAGCCTGGGGTCCCAGCCAATCTCCTGTGGAACACATGATGTCAACAAACACGCCACGCATTATTGTTAATTGGCTTGTTCTCAGCAGGGGTGTTTGTAACATCAGATATTACTGAGTGAAAAGGATATACTTCTCTATATATATGAAGATCTCATGCACTATAATAAATGTATTTATATTATAAGATAAATAGCAACAAGTTTGCTAAACTCGTCCTTCTCCTTGTTAAAGCTATCATTTACTAGACACCTTACAATGGTCTAGATATCCCAAAAACTTGTCCATGTTGGCCCACAATGGAACCGCTTGCTCAGTAACAGATGCGGAGTCATTTTGAAAGAAGGATTATTTTATGTGTATTTATCAGATGGCAGGGTATCAGATACAACTATGACTGGTCATGTAAAAAGTTATTAGATTATTTTTTATTTAGAGAGATTATTTGTGTACAGTGCTGCATACAAATTTTTTTTCCAGGGGCACTGCCCCACAGAGCTTATATTCTAAACTCGCTGCCTATAACTATACAAGGATCTCTGTGAATAAATGGCTCAGAATTAGACATTCCTATATAAAGATTTCAACCAGTGCATCAGCCAGACACTGACTAATCAAACAGTATATATACAAAGTGCTGACTTTCACACCATTTGTGGCTGACACTAGAACTATCAGTCTCTGCATTTATTCCCCCCCCCCCCCACACTGTAAAAACATCATACAGAAAGAATAAGCTTTACAAATAAGACTATTGTCTAGGGTTTATCCTATATCCTGTCTGTGCCTGCTGTTAGCTCCTATGGTGATAATCTACTGTATATCTAGCCTGTGTTTCCACCCCTCCCCCTTGTAATCAGTTAATTGTCATAATTGATCGGCCTAGCATGGTGACAACCTTTAATCTCTGTAAAACCAGTTATACTTTCATTTACTTTGAGCTAATGGAGGGAAAGCTCAATATCTTCAATGGAATTTGCTTTTTTTGATCCCCTCTCAATCCTTTTAATCCACTTTAATTACAATATATTGAGCAGTAGTTTAATGTGCAAAATGTTAACACTATTTAGTGAAAGTATGCATGGAGAGCAGCCAGTCATAATAATGCTCTGGAGGACCAACAGGACACTTGCTATTCAGCTCATCTCTGTAAAAGCCCAAATGAATATAATCAGGATACCTGCAAAAGTGAAAGATAGTACAAGCTAAATCATATATTTATACAATGCTCAGATTCGGGGAGATTAGTTGCCCGGGACCATTCTAGCCAGCGGGAAGGCGTTTCTGGGAGATAAGCCGCCCCTAAGAACAGATTTGTCGTCTCACAAGGAAACTTCGGGTGACTATGGAAAACAAAGTGCTCCGGGTGCCATCCCGCTGGCGATTTACATTCAAATTTGGGGAGATTAGTCGCCCCAAAGAAGTGCAGATTTGTCGCCAGGCAACTAATCTCCCCGAATCTGAGCGTGTGTCTCTGCCCTAAGGGTAGTGTCACATGTGGCTATTCGGGGAGATTGGTTGTCCAGCGACAAATCTCCTCTTCTTGGGCGACTAATCTTCCCAAATTGCCTTCCCACTGGCTAGAATGTAAATTGCAGGCGGGATGGCACTCGGATCACTTCAGCTTCCTTAAAAATTAAGCGATCCGAGTGCCATCCCGCTGGCGATTCACATTCTAGCCAGTGGGAAGGCATTTCGGGGAGATAAGTCGTCCGAAGAAGAGGAGATTTGTCGCTGGGTGACTTATCTCCCCAAATCAGAGCGTGTGCCACCACCCTAAGATAGGTTTCCTAAGCAACAAGAAACCAGGTCTGACTTCAAGTACTATATACTTATAGTCAGACCAGTGGCGTAACTAGATATTACTGGGCCCCACAGCAAATTATTTCTTAAGCCCCCAAAACGTTTAAAGGCCTACCTGTTTTACCAATATTTATTGAAATTGTACATGAATTAGAGTCTCATGGTGCCCCTATACCTCCTGGGCCCCCCTGCAGCTGCAACTTCCTCTGGAGCTACGCCCCTGAGTCAGACCTGGCTCAGACCTGGTCAGAAAGGTTTATGGCTTTTATTGTCTTTCATACATAAGCACATATATTGACTGTCAATATCTCTACCCAGGGCCACCATCAGGGGGGCACTGGGGGGACAATAGTCCCAGGCCCGATGGCTTCTATATATTAAGAATTGTCCCAGGCCTGCCCATGCTGCTTTTCCTGGATTAGGCGGGTCCCCTTGAGCTGCCGAAGTAGGAGCGGAGTTGCACTAAGTAGGAGCCGAGTTAGGCCAAAAAGGACTGGAGCCAGGTTGTGCCGAAGTAGGAGCTGAGCCGAAATAGGAGGCACTGCTGAGCCGAGCCATCGACAAAAGCCACAGAAAGGAGCCGAGGAAGAAGAAAGATAAATTCCATTGAACACCAATGGCTTTTTTTTTTTATTAAACCATTGGGCACTCATTTTATATTTTCATTTTTTACTTGTAGGGGGCCCCTGGTCACTTTTTTTGTTGTTGTACGGGGCCAAGCAAATTCTGATAGCGGCCCTGTCTCTACCTCTATTTTCTCCCTCTCATCCCTGTACACCAGCATGCTTTCTATCTCACATCAATGTGCTAGTAAAATGCTTTCTGAGATTTTCTGCTCTACAATAACTCAAATTGCATCTGATTCATTAAGAATTCTATTGCTTCATTACACATTTTACACAGGGAATAAGTTTTACTTACAACTTACAACTAGTTGCTTTTAAAGTAAAACTCCCACTTGGTTGCCCTTTTATTAGCCAGCAGTGGGATCACCTGACTATAGCTGGGAATGGTGGGGGCTACAACATGGAGCTGTTCACTGCTCCTGTATAACTATAACAAACAAATTTTTAAAACCAAGTTTGGGAGTTTTACTTTGAAAGCAGTAAGTAAGTTGCAGGTAAAACGTAGTCCCTGTGTAAAATGTATAATGAAGCAATATAATTCTTAATGAATCAGATGCAAGTTGAGTATAGAACTGGCCACACCAGGGATGACTTTGATGTACCGTATATACTCGACTATAAGCCGTCCCGAGTATAAGCCGAGGTACCTAATTTTACCTCCAAAAACTGGTAAAGCTTATTGACTTGAGTATAAGCCGATGGTGAGAAATGCAGCAGCTTCTGGTAAGTTTCAATATAAAAATTGAGGTTTTCTGTTCCCGTCGGAGGTGCCGGCGTCTCGTTTTTGGATGTTGGCGACCATTCTTGGACGCCGGCAAATATTCTTGGAGACTATTCTTGGACGCCTGCGACTATTTTTAGGCACCGGCGACTAATCTTAGACGCCGGCGACCTTTTTTGCGCTTGACCCGAGTATAAGCCGAGGTAGAGTTTTTCATTCGTAGGTGTGCCAGCGTCAGCTTTGCTGCACTTCGCCAGGTGTATTTTCGCCAGTGCTACGCAAATTCACTTAAATCTGAAGTTGCGCTCTTGGAAAGCATAAGGTTGCGAAGTTGCACTAGTGTTAATTCGCCAAGCAAAGCGAAGTTACGCTAGCGATGCTTGATTTGCATACGGCGCCAAATTTAAGTTACAATGGAGGTATATGTAGCATCACTACACAAGCCTGGGAAACCTTCAAAACAGCAAATACAATTTTTATTTTGCAATGTAGGGGGGAAGGAGTGTAGCCCCAAAAATTTTTTCGATGTTTTTCAGCCTATCACCCATAAAAAAAAGAAAAAACGCCAGCTTTTTTTGGGACTTAGAGATTTTTTAAACTTTTTTTGAAGCAATCCCTATCTACTCTATTGCACTCTGCCTGGTCTGAGGTGGCGAAGGAAGTCTGGCGTAAAAGGTAGCGTTCAGAAAAATGCGCGCATCAGTGAATTTGCTTAGTTACGTCTGTTGCACAAATTCGCCAGGCGTAAGGTGCGAAGTAACACTATCGAATTTACGCCAGTGTCCGTTAGTGAATCGGCAAATTAACGGAAATGCTCTACATTAGCGTTAGTCGCTTCGTCCTTTATTGAATTTGCCACTATGTCTCAATGTCTTAAATACATTGATAATGGTCTGAAGTGCTGAAATTATACGACAGATCAGACCCCAAAGAAGTCTCTATACTCCTGAACCCCAAGCTGTTGCTGGATCTGCTGTTTCTCTTGCTATGCCCTGTATAGAAAAGCAATGTGCAAGACAGCTTGTGGTAGACTGCAACTGCCCTTTCACCAAATTAAAAACAATAAAAATATGTGATCCTTTTTTAAAAAGTGAAAATACCCCCCACCCCTTTAGATTAATATTGGAATGCAATGAGGAAAATAATAAATCATTATTGTACCCAACAGATATATTTCTCTGCGAAAGTGCTCCAACTTTGTGATAGTGGGCATTGTTTATTAAAAGTAGGGTTGCACCGAATCCACAATTTTAGATTCGGCCAAACCCCCGAATCCTTCGTGAAAGATTCGGCTGAATACCGAACCGAATCCTAATTTGCATATGCAAATTAGGGGTTTGAAGGGGAAAACATTTTTTACTTCCTTGTTTTGTGACAAAAAGCCACGCGATTTCCCTCCCCGCCCCTAATTTGCATTTGCAAATTCGAATTTGGATTCGGTTCGGCCGGGCAGAAGGATTCGCCCAAATCCGAATCCTGCTGAAAAAAAAACTATTCCTGGATTCAGTGCATCCCTAATTAAAAGCAGGAAATTTTTTTACAACCTGCCATGATTTCTTTCACAATGCTCCCCCCCCAGAATTCCAGCATCTTACATCCATCACAATGAATAGGCATACAGTACTGATATTAGACACTAGAGCAGGGGTAGGCAACCCGCGGCTCCGGAACCTCATGCGTTCATTCTGCTTGCTGCGGCTCGGTTTTGCGGCTTTGCCTGTCACGTCGTCTATACAGCCCTCGTACCTGCTGGCGGCTTCTTGAGTGTGCGACCGCGGTACGCTAATGGTCAGCTTACTGCGGTCGCACACTCAGAAAGCTGCCAGCAAGTGTGAGGGCTGTATAGACGTCCCAGGAGTGACGGGCAAGACCGAGCCGCAGCAATATGATTCATCATGGTCCTTACCACAGTCACAACAAAATGAGGAGAAGCCTAATTTTTTTGTTAGTAAAGGTTTCTGACCCCTGCACTAGAGTGACAAGGTGTAAGCTCTTCGTGCAGGCTCTTTTAGCATTATACCCACTAATGTTGTCCATTATGTCTAAGACACCTGGAGAGCTACTGGTTTGGTTTTACACGATGGAGCTCAATAATTTTATTTTGCCTTGGGTCGAGTACTTATCAAGTGATACTCCAGAATAATCTTCCACGAGTAAGCAACTTTTGTATCAGAGGTAAGTGCACTGAAAGCCAACTAACATAGTTTGGGCTGTCTATTAAAGGATCCCTTTGTTTTACTGCACTTAAACCGAACTCATACTGTTGTGCAGAATCAATGGAAAGTTTCCAGATAAGATATAAAAATGGAGCAATAATTGCTTAGAATCCATGGATCCAATCCAGGGCTCTCTAACTGAAGGAAACCTCCAAATGAAATACAATGGCATTTCTGCATTTCATTTTGCCAGGCCTCTGACTACACAAAACAGAATATTTCTATGCCACCCTGATCAATATCTGGCATAAGTGAATTTTCTTTCTCTTCTTGCCATTCACATCGCTGCATTGCTTATGCCCAAGAGGTTCTCATTCAGCGTAATTTATGTGGGTACTTAGGCATCTCAAGTCAACTTTGCTCCACTACAAACGTTCGCACAATTATTCCTGTATGTAAACATTGTAATGACATATTATGGCAGCACCACCAACAAAACAGACGGATAAATGAAATGATTCACATCCTGCACATTTCTCTCCTCCATAAGTCAATGATGGTGAAAGCTGGTTTCCCTGGAATCTATAGAGCTGAGTGCTGCTGTATGTATGATTAGTTGGCATATTACGAGAATACACATTGTGCAATATCGGTTTATGATTTCACACTTAACTTGTAGCTTCTGAAAGGCTTTAAAAATGTACCAGTCAGGGCCGCCATCAGAAATCAAGGGGCCCCGTACAGTAACATTTTCTGGGTCTTCCGCATTTTGGGACTTCAGCCCTTCAGGACTTCGGCTTTCGGGACTTTGGCTTTCGGCGCATCACTTCCTTGCTGGTAAGGGGGGCATAGCTAATTCGAAAAATGCAGGACAGCTGGGCCCCCCTTGAGGCCCGGGCTCTGTACAGTTGTACCCCCTGCGCCCCCCTTATAGTGGTCCTCATACCAGTATAAGGGGCAGATTTATCAAACTTTGACCATTTGCCATCTAAAACCTGTCAAATTAGGGGCATTTTTATCAAGGGTCGAATTTCGAATTTGAAAAACTTCAAAATTCAAAAAGACAAACCGAAATTCAGTCAAAGTTTTTTTTTGGTCCAATAGGTCCGTATTTGTACAATTCGAATTCGAATAGTACGAAAAGTAATAGCGAATTCGATCAAATTCGAATCAAAGTTTTTCCCCAAAAAAGACTTATATTTTTCAAAGTCAACCAATTGACTCCAAATAGGTTCTAGGAGGTCCCCCGTAGGCTAAAACAGCAATTTAGATGGCGAATGATCAAAGTCGTATTTTAAAAGATACAATACATGATAAATTTCGATATTCAAATTTTTTTAAAATTCTAATCGAATTTGGACTATTCCCTAGTCGAAGTACACAAGAAATAACTAAAATTTGAATTTTCTTGAATTCAAAAATTCACCTCGACCTTTGATAAATCTGCCCCTAAGTGTTCATTTTGTCTGCCTGTCTGTACATATATCTATCCGATGAGACATGTTAATTTTGAACCTAAGGGCAAATATGGGCAAAAGAACCAGTTGTCTAGGGCCACCGAGACAGCGGGCGAACCATTTAATCTGCTCTAACTTGCTGGAGCAACTGGAAATCCTGGTGGTGTGTGTGGTCCTCATGAAGCAGTATCCCCGGCCAGCTGAAAATGTTTAATCTTGCACACTTGCTTTTTTATGCATTGAACACACAGGTTTGAGCACACCTAAACACATAATCTAATCAAATCCATAATATATTTCCTGGTTGCACCCATTAAGGGTTTAATTGCATTAGCATTTTATGGTGGTTTTTCAGATGGCATTTTCTTGCACTTGACACAAAGTCAAAAAACAACAGAATAAATCACATCTTGCTGATCAATATTTTGTGGTGCCAGAAGGCTTATTTATATCCACAAGTGCAGTTGCAGTCCCAACAATTTCCCCACAGCAAGAAAAAAGACTTTCTTTAAAGGTAGGTGCTAAAATTAGCTCAATGACCCTGGAACGCTGGGAAAAACTGTATTGTGGAGAAAAACATAGTGATAGTGCCTGAAATAAAACTACCATAAAATAAAGGACCACTCAACTATGTCTCTATCATTAATCTCAGCATCAGCACCTCCTTTCTTAGTTTATTTTATTGTATCCTTATTTTCATTACTGCAGAATCCAATGGCAATCTAATAATACAAAATTTTATCCAGTGGTTTTCTTCTCCTCAGTTTGCAAATTATCAGATTTACAGCAGGCCCTATGACACTAAAAAAAAGCACAGCAGCTGAATGTTACTAAATGTTTCCCCAAGCTACCCTTAGTTTTCACACCCCTTTAATTGTGTTACTTACTCACACATTCTAAAAGTGTCTTACTACCCTTAACACCTACGTCCCAATGATCACCAGCTTCATGGGACATTGCGAAACTGTAGGGCTGGTTTACAAAGTAAAGGTGGCCATACACGGGCCAATAAAAAGCTGCTGACAGACCGAGTCGGCAGCTTATTGGCCCGTGTATGGGGCCCTCCGACGGCTTCCCCGATCGATATCTGGCTGAAAGTCGGCCAGATGACGATCAAACGGGACTACAAATCCCGTCGAATCACCGGCGCATCTGTTCGTTGATGCGGTCCCATGATCCGACCACCCATTATCCATCGTTAGGATCTGATCGTTGGGCCCTAGGGCCCATGATCGGATCAGCCCGATACTTCCCAATTCAAGGTGGGCACATCGGGGGAGAGATACGCTTGTTTGGTGACATCGCCAAACGAGCGGATCTCTCCGTGTATGGCCACCTTAAGTGCAGAGTCCATGATGACACTTTTTGGATCCAAATTGCAGAAAGCTAACAATGCTTTTATGGCTGTAGATCATAATGGGACAACATCACTAAAATTAGATCTTGCATTAGTAAAGTAATTAAGTAACTAATTAATATCACACAAAAAACCATCAGAAGAGATATTTTTAAATCGACAGCCCCCTTATAAGTAACCGACATTTATAAAAGTATATAAAAGTATACAGAAGCACCCAAAGGTTTCATTTAAGAGAAAGAGGGAAAAACACTGAAGAATAAATGAAAAACACAACCACATGACTATAATAGTGTCTCATTATAACTTGGAAGTCTTTTAAACTGCATAATCGGGAACATGTTACGCAACTTTTCTCCCTTGCATACTTAAGCAAGAGCAACAAGTGCAGATTTGTTCAGTAGATGATCGATGGTGACACAGTTATAGTTTCAGAGAAATGCTGCTGAATCTGATTTTACTTGTAATTACATAATGTTCCAGCACAATGTTGTGTGCTATATAATGTACTCAGCATGTGTTTGTGTTTCCAGATGGTGTGGACCCATGGAGATGCAGACAAACAGAGAAGAAAATGTATTAGGACATATTTGCTCCTTTGCTCTGACAAAAGGACAGATTCCAAAATATGCTACAAATACAATTTCTTGTTTTTAAATAATAATTCAAAAAGTAAAGAAGGCCCCAAAGGGCATCAGCAGGAGTTGAATGTATTTTTTGATAACTTAAATGTAAATCTGGTAAGACGTGCTCCACTTATCTAACAATTTAACCATTCTCCAACTGAACTGTAGGATTGTCATTTTGTGTGTAGTCCCATACTAAAGTGCAAATTATACACCATGTTTTAAAAAAATGAAAGTATGGACTAATCGCTGACCAAGTTCACTGCATGTATGAGACAATTGCATGGGCTTATCATTATACTTAAAACTGTAAACAAATATCCCTAAATGTAATTTGGCCACCCATAGGAATACCTAAATTGTACAAAGTCACCCTTTGAACACCTTCATGATTTAATCAAGAGTTCAGCCCAATTTCTCCAGATAATTCAATGTGCACCTGCACAGTTCCCATTCAGTGACATCAGTAGAAGTGCAGTGAGGTCACTTCTAGTGATGTCACAGTTGCAGCAAAACATTTTTGACATCTGCTGCATGTACCAGACTTCACCCTGGTTGCCATATCTTGGGTATTGAAATCAGGACTGAATCCCACAGAAAAATGAAGATCTGGCAGGTTTACTCGTGGGATTCTGCAACCACATTATAACCATTGTTTATTTTAAATTCCATTTAATAATTTTACAAGTAGAATTTTGTTATTATCTTCATCAATTTAAAGATGCACAATTCATACATTTAGGGGGTTATTTACTAAGTTCCGAATACCCCAAAATCTAAAAAGTTTGTTATTTTTTTTTAATATAAAATCGGACTTTTAAAAAAATCATGAATTTATTAAACCCCGAGGGCTAAAAAGCCTGAATATAAAAACACGGCATCTAAAACCTGTCAAACAGTCCCATTGATTTTTGGTTGTGTTGGGGTTTCGGGCAATTTCACGATGTTTTCAGAGCTTTCGGGTGAAAACTCCGAAAAATTCTGAGATTTCTGGGAAAATTCACAAAAAAATCGTGAAAATCTGAGCTTTTCCCGCAAAGCAATTTTTTGGGAAAATGTAATAATAAATAAGCGTTAAAAACCCGAGCGGGTTAGATCCGGAGTTTGTAGCAGCCGATATTGAGATAAATTCGGACCTTGATAAATAACCCCTTTACAGTATATAGTACTTATTTCTTTATCCTCATTGCTTAATAAGACACAGGTATTACAAGCAGCAGTTCTATATATGTTAGTCATTCATATCAGGGAATGCTAGAATTCCTGTTATAAAGCAATAGGAACTGTTGTTGGCCAGAATGAAAACAAAAATGGCCCCATGAGTACCTCTGTGCATTCATGGGGAGCCCAATTTATCAAAATCCTAAAATTTCTGATAATTTTCGGTAAAATAGTAGGCCAAATCTGCATGGATTTTCCCCCTTATTTATCAATACATTTTTACCGAAAATTTCATGTGCGGGGAAAAAACTCGATAAAATCGTGAAAAAAATTAATTCGTACAAATTTTTGGGATTTGATGCCCAAAAACTCAGATTTGTTTGGATTTTTGCCCGAAAACCACACACTCTTCAGATAATTGCACAATACCCAGCGCATATCAGGATATGTTTGGAACTTTGACTTCTACGTGAACTGAGCAGGTCTGAGTTGGAGTACTTTTATATTCAGACTTTTAACACCCTCAGGGTTTAATAAATTCCAAAAAATTTGAGTTTTTTTTTCAATTTGGACTTTGATAGATAACCCCCAAAAAGTGATAATAACTGCTAACGTAATAATGTAAAATCCTCCCCAAAAATTACAATACTGTATTTTGTTTAATACTAAAGAATTTACTTTTCAACCCAAAAACAGTATCCAATTAATAACATCCCATTCAGACTAGAAATATGGTATGGGTTGTTTGCAATAACTCATATAGGTTTTAACATTTCTGCAGGAACCTGGTGTCTCAATACAAGAGTGGTTTCTGTATAACATATGACAAATTAGGGACACTCCTAGAAAATCCAGCTGGAAGGGCTGCACTGAATGTGTTTGATGCTGTCAGCATTTATTTTATCCCTAATTTTTTTAACAATCTGGCAACCGTACAGTATACAGTACTTAACTAGACAAGGCTAGATTCAGGGAATGGGACTGGGACTTCTTTTGAGAGCATCTCCTGAGCAAGGGTACACAGCATGTTCACTGGTCAGTTTGGGGGATATTTTCATGAAGGAACTGTGCAATGTCAGACTGGGTCGACATCAAGGGGAGAGCAGTGTGGTCACATTCAGTTCAAGATCTGCTGATATCTAATACTCTCATAGTAAAGAGACATGTGAAGATTAGATTATCTGGACAGACTGTGTGAGATCCAAAGTAGCATTATGACTAGTTCCATAAATAGGAAGTAAACCTGAAACTGGTCAAACTATATGAGAACTTATGACTATTTTCAGATGAGGTGTAAATTATGAAATAGGGAAAGGGGTAATTAGGCCAGATACATTGGTGTGTCCCCTCTTTGTTTATACAAACGACTCCAAAACAAAGCTTCACGTAAAGCAAACTCTTAAAGGTAGGGATAGTGAAGACTATATTGATGATTTATAAACAGTACATAATATTTAAATTATCATATTTAAAAAAGATTCGTATTTCCAGTTTATAAATATTTGTAATATGGTAATTCTCCTAATGTGTACCATTAATCACCATTTATTACATAGCCCTGATTGTGAAAGCACAAACCAAACTGCTTGATTTATTTTATTATGGGATCATCTAGGTTCAAGTCTGGTATCCTATCATAAACAGCTAATGATTGATGATGTAATAATGTCTAAGTCAGTTATTGGATTCCAGTAAATAGTAGAAATTAGATAGAATGGAAAACTCAATGGATGGAGTATCATTATGAAATGGCTTAAAGCGATACCGACACATTCCTATAAAAATCATAGGAACGTGTCCATATCAAGGAGGTGCTGGACGTCGAATATTTTTCTCTAAAAGCAAACCTGCTTATGGATCTTCTGCGTTGTTTCAGTGACACTGGGCTAGAGGCACATGGAAAATGTAACATAATTCTGAGCTTTCTGGAAAATGGGTTTCCAGATAATTGATCCCATACCTGTACGTAGTATGTTCCAAAAACAGAACGGCAGGACCAGATGACGATTTACTTTTGTTGCATGGACGCTGCCACCAACACACTTGGCAGGGTCCTTCACAGTAGCAACCACTTTGTTAACTGAAAGCAAGGAAAAAAATCTGCAAGCAATTGCCAATCAGATAGAAAGAGTCAAATGAGTAGGACTATTGAGAACTTTATTGCGGGGAGGGGGGTTGTGAATACAAGCCAGGATTTTTACATAGTTTCCTTCAAGCATGGTTCATCCTAAAGATGTGTTTTGATATGTTGACCTTGACTGAAGGGAGGACATACATCTTGCCTAGATCTTGTGAAGGTAAAGAAAGCTTTGAGGGGTGCAACTTTCCTGCTAGTGACTAGTGGTCTCTTGACATCATGGTTGAGCCACCCTTGGTAATTATCTCACGAAGGAACTAAGCGTTATTGGAGCATACATATTGGTCAGCAACTGGTAAAATAGTGTGATATTGGCTGGCAAATTAGCTCTTGGTGGTAGGATGTCCAGAAAATTAGCACCATAACTTACAGTAGGTTTAATTTATGTGGACCCTGTGCCATCAAAGAGGATTTATTATTATGGGTGGGCTGGTTTCTTCAGAGATGAAGTTTAGTTTGGCAAAAATGTTTAACTCTTCTGTTAAATAAATGACTCTCAATATTTTCTGTTTGTATCTTTTTTATTTGCCATTGTTATTATATTGTTATCCTTCGTTAGACATTCTGATAACTGGGATCTTTACTTTCAGAAAAATATTTTGTGGGGTTCACATCATGTCATGAGAACATTTTACAGGGTTGTGTGGGATTCCTGTGATTCTCAGTTCGAGGATATCAACAATGGAAAGCAGAAAGTGGATATTTAGATCTCCCAGTGTCTTGAGTTGGGAGGGGGCACTGTATTAATGGAAGACAATGTTCCCATTATCCAAGTAGATATTAACAAGATGTTTAAATCCCACACCACAATAGATGTATCTGTATTTCTCTTATGTTTCAGAAAGAAAATCATTTCTAGTGCTGAAGTCAAAATAAGCAAATTATGTAACATCCATTTGAATCAATAAATGCAGCTAAAATGGGATATCTGCTATTAGCTTCAGCATACAAAAAATTATATACAGGTATTGGACCTGAATGCTCGGGACCTGGGGCTTTCCAGATAACGGATCTATCCATAATATGGATCTTTAAACCTACTACTAGAAAATCATGTAAACATTAAATAAACCCAATGGGCTGGTTCTGTTCCCAATAAGGATTAATTACTACTGTTGTATTATTACAGAGGAAGAGGAAATAATTTTTAAAAATTTTGATTATTTGGATAAAATGGAGTTTAGGCCTTTCCTTAATTTGGAACTTTCTGGATAACGGGTTTCTGGATCCCATATCTGTACTAGATATTATGAATGTCAAATTTATCTTGAAAAATAAGATTTCAATAGATGTCAGACTGAACATAACTGCAAAAGGGGCAGGTTTTGGATGGATCCGGGGATATGTTTAGCAGTAATGGGGCATAGCCAGGTATGGATTATTTAGCTCAACGTTTCCTAAATAACGCAACAACGAAGTATAGAAGAGCTCTCCGGAATATTAATATTGCTGCATGTGGAAGCTGAACAGATTTTTTAGAAAATTTCAGTTTTGTCTGCTGTATTAGACTAAAAGTGGCCAGATTAAAGATATCGGTCCTTTAGATCTTATCTGCCCCTGTACTCAACAAGCCAAAAAAAAGCAATCCCTGCTATTTGTTTATTCTGTACTATACTGTTTAAACCTGGACATCTAACACTGTCCATTATCATGGGTGACTAAAAGGGGGAAATTTACTAAAGGGTGTAGTGGCTAACGCTGGCGAAAATTCGCCAGCATGACGTAATTTCGGCACTTCGAAAACAGTAGCTGGCGTAATTTTGCTGGCATAATTTCGCCAAGGAGATAGACTCTGGCACAACTTCGCAATCTAAGGCCAGGTGAATTTTCGGTCTGGCGAAAGAGCGTTACTATGCAAATTCACTAAGTTTTTGATTTTACTGACCATTACCTCTATCGCCAGACTTGTCTTCGCCACCTCAGACCAGGCGAGGTGCAATAGAGTAGATAGGAGTTCCTCAAAAAAAAGCTGAAAATGTTTCTAAGTCCCAAAAAACACTGGCGTTTTTCCTATTTAAAGAGTGATAGACTGAAAAAGATCGTAACTTTTTTTGTTTTTTGGGGTACCCTCCTTCCCCCCTACATTTGCTAACATATGGCACCTAAACTAAACTGTGGGCACATGTGTAGGGCATTATAACAACTTAATATCATTTTATTAAGGTTCCCTGACCTTGTGTAGTGTAATGTATTTGCTGCAGCATATATGGCCATTGTACTTTAACTGCACACCATATGCAAATGCGCCAACATTAGCGCAACTTCGAGCTGGTGCACAACTTCGGATTTTCTGGAATTAGCGTTGTTCAGGCGAATTTACGCCCGGCATAAATGTTGCGATGAGCGCAAAGCCAGCGCTGGTGAATTTTCACCAGTTAATGAATTTGCCCCAAAGACTATACAGTTGCCAGAGTATGTTCTCCTATCTCATGGTGGATGATCTGAATCTGTCTGCAACACACCAAGTTTTACGGAACAGAAACATCAAAAATTAAAGTGTTTTAAAGGAAAGCCAATAGAATATACTGGTGCCTTGCACTGGTAAAACTAGTGTGTTTACTTCAGAAAAAAATTACCGTTTATATAAACTAGCAGCTGTGTAGCCATGGGGGCAGCCATTCAAGCACAGGACACACAGTAGATAACCAATATGTTTTGAAAATAAATCCCATTGTATGCTACTGTGTATCCTGTGCCTTTTCTCCTGTCTCAGCTTTGAATGGCTGCCCCCATGACTACACAGCAACTTGTTTATATAAAATATAATAGTACTTATCTGTTATCTACTGTGTATCCTGTGCCTTTTCTCCTTTCTCAGGTTTGAAAGGCTGCTACCATGACTACACAGCAGCTTGTTTATATAAACTATAGTTGACACACCAGTTTTGCCAGTGCAGGGCACGAGTACACTATATTGGTTTACCTTACCTGAGACTGACAGTATATGGACGCTGTACAGTAGGGGACAATCAGTTGACTGTAGAAGATATACACATGAAAGGGAAGTGTTAAAAATCAACATGCTACCAGATGAGACACTTCCATGAATTTGGTGGGAGGGAAAGTAGGACCACAGGCCCTACTTTATTGTTTATATTATTTATTGTATTATATTATATATATATATATATTTTTTTTTTTTTTTATTAATAAAATAAACATGTGCACACTTTTGTATTGTGTAATAAAAAAAACTAAATATTATGTCATGCCTTCATAATTCATGATAAAGTAGTCTGGAAATGAATTGTGCATAAATTCAGTGAATATAAGGTCCCCTTCTAATTAAATCTGTGGGCTAAAAAACATTTCAAAGGAGCATTCTGTCTGTAGATCCTTGCACGTTATAGGTTCGTTTTCTAGCGAGTTCCTAGAAAATTCAGCTCAGACATCAATTAGTTGAAGCATGTTTTTGCTAAAATTGAGCAGCAATCAGTTCCTGGTAGAGAATCCCTCAAGAGGACTTAAATTCTCCACCTAAATTAAGGTGAATTTTCTATTCTGAGAGTTTTTACAGCCTGCTCTGATTTTTAAATTTCAGCCATCCTTCTTTGATCGTGAAACCTGCTCTTTTCTGGAGTGCCGTCCTTCTTTGATCGTGGAAATTGTGTAGACAGTGGGGATGCTGTGGACAGAGCAACCGGACTTTTACAGGAGAGCAGCTATGGGATGTGAGCGGTGCCCTTGTTTTTTTTGTGTTTTCGGTATTGTAGGGTTAGTTCAGTATATAAGATTATTTCAGTATTTTATGGTTATTTTGCTATATCAAATATTATGTTTTCTTAGTCCTTCTTTTAAACTTTCTTCATTAAATTGTTCCTTTTTTACGCCAAATAAACTCATTATAAAATCCTAAATAAAAGCTCAGCTCCTTAAGTCCTCAACCTATTTTCTTTCTGATCTTTCATCTTCACCTTGTATTTCCAATGTCACAACCAATTGCCCATTCTGATTATCTTAATGTTATCCTTTTGTCTCACCAATGCTTCAGACCCCTGTGAGCTGCCACTTTCTGCCACTCCCCTCCAGGCTCCCGCCTTATCTCCTGTTTCACAGTGAAGCGCAAAGTCCCTCACATGCTGTTACTGTAACTCGCCCCTTCTCTGAGAGACCATTACCAGGGTTGCCAGGTTGGCGGGTTTGTAGCCAAATTGGGCTAGTTTTAAAAATTAGTGGCGAGTTTTAAAAGTCAAAACCCACCAATGTACAGACTTGGGCTCGTTTTTAAAGTTGCCCAATTTTTTTATGCAAATTAAGCATGCAAGCCTGCTGCTGGGGAGCAGTGAGCAGATCAGCACCTGTGTGGATGTCTTCTACTGTGTTTGGTATGTAAAATATATGTAAATAAATATATAAATCTGTTCTAACTTACAGGAACATTGTAAAAATATGCTCTTTAATGTAGAAAAATGAATGGAAAATTCCAGACACTTTATTGATTTGATAACCTTATTGTTTTACTTTATACACTAATGCCCTTTCTTCAGTGTACAAATTGGGCTACTTTCGGGCTACTTTTAATGGTCAGGGCACGCAGGCAGATTTGGGCAGATTAATTGCCTGGCGACAAATCTCCTCTTCTTCTGGGCGACTAATCTCCCTGAACTGCCTCCCCACTGGCTAAAATATAAATTGCTGGCAGGATGGCACTCGGCGCAATTCGTTTTCCGAAGTCGGCCAAAGTTTCCTTGTGAGGCAACCATCCCTCCTGTGTGTACATTTACATTTTAACCGGCGGGAAGGCAGTTCAGGGAGATTAGTCGCATCGAAGAAGGCAAAGAAGGAGGCGAGTTTTTTGATAGCCTTTGGCTGGTTTTGAAATATAAACGTGGCAACCCTGACCATTACCATCTGCTGTGCCATCTAGCTTGTGCCGTCTCCTACCCCATCCCTCTATAATTTCCATGTTGCTTTTAATACAATGCTTACCAGCTGGTGGTGGGGGCGGGAGAGATGGGTGGGCCATAACGTAAAAGGGGGTGGGTCGTGATGCAAAAAGGGCGTGTTGTGCCGTATATGGGTAAACGCGCAATTGGTCAGAAGACAGCAAAAATGTAAGTTTTTACCAGCGGGCAAGGGCTTTTGTAAACGGTATTACAAATTACCAGCAGCTACATTGCCGGTGAATTTTAATGCAGCTCTTTCCAGTTTATGTTTCCAATTTGTTTCAGAGCCCAAAGCTGGCCTTAAGGTGACCATAGACACACAGATCCGATCGTATGAATCGAGGATTCGTACGATTTTCGGATCGTGTGCGGCGTGTGCCGACATCTTTCGCCCGGCGGAGATCGGTTGTTTGGTCGATTGGTCAGGTTTGATTTTGACCCGACCGATCCCGCCAGAGCTCATGGCACATCGTAATCTGATCGTTCGACCATACGGCCGAACAATCAGATTACCCCCGATATAGCCATGCCTGTTAATGGCATATCGGGAACGATCCGCTCGTTTGGCAACATCGCCAAACGAGCGGATCTTTGCAGCTATGGCCACCATTATGCGAATTGGGCCAGTCCGGCCATAACGCAACTAGGGCTGCCACCTGCTCAACATTTACCTGTTTTCTTCGGCATCGGGCGATGTGGCCCTGCCCCGTTTTTGGCAATACCCAGTGGAGCCTCCCCTTTTGCGTCACGCTCCGCCCCTTTTGCGTCACGGTCCGCCCCTGAAATCCCGCCCCCCACCACTGGCCGGCAATTTTTTTTAAAAAAAGTAACCCTAATTGCCGCGCACTGTTCATAGGAATCACATAGCATTATTCAGTTTGAACCAAGCGCTAAATGCCCTCAGCCAGACTTGTCTCCTCACTGTTACTTATTTGAAACAGCACTGACAACCCGCCTCTGCTCCATATAAACCCAGCTCAACGCAGCCAATCAGCTGGAGACGCGGCTGCACAGCATGGTCGGATATTTTCGGACACGCCCCTCCCCTTTGCTGCAGACTAACTTGATCCTCCGGTTCTGGAATGCAAATGTGGACGTGCAGGTCGATTGGCAGAGAGGGGGGCGTGGTTTGCTGTGTTGCTGTTGCTGAAGGAGGAGGGCTCGGCAGAGCACTGGCTGTTTCCTTCCTATGTGTGCTGGACTTTTAATGATCGATCGCTGTTATCTGCATTGTTTATGCTTCTCTTTTGTATTACCCGACACCGGCCTCAGACTCTTTCATCATTGATGTTGTAATGGACTGATAGACATGTAAGTGCTGGTGGCGCTGCTCTTCTCCCATCACTGGATCATCAGAATCATGAGGCTGTGCAGGTTGCTGCTGAAACACTCCGTCCCCAGTCAGATCGAGTACTACTCCAAATTCTCCCCCTCCCCGCTCTCCATCAAACAGTTCCTGGATTTCGGTGAGTGACGACTGCGACATGATCTGACGTCATTTGACGTGTTTGTGACGTGGGAATGCCCCATAACAACCCACTGAGCTGTGTTTGGCAGTTTTGCCAGGGCCTGCTGGGAATAGTTTAGCAACTACAGATGATGGAGGAGGGCTATCTGGTTTTGCAGGGACTTTTCCTTTCATTTACCCAATGGCAAATCTTCCCACATTTCCTTGTTTTCATTCTTCTCTATCTCTAATATAACTATGGTTCTTTCTAAGTTCCTCCCCTATCTGTGAGATGCTGCTGCATGGTATGAGTAAGTGCCGCAACAGGCACCAAACGCGTTAGGCTTTCTTAGTCCATGTCCTAATTAGGGATGCACTGAATCCCCGAATCCTTCGCGAAAGGTTTGGAAAAATACCGAACTGAATCCAAATCCTAATTTGCATATGCAAAGGGTGGGAAGGGGAAAACATTTTTTACTAGGGATGCACCAAATCCAGGATTCGGTTCGAGATTCAGCCTTTTTCCTTCTGCCTGGCCTTAACCGAATCCTAATTTACATATGCAAATAAGGGGTGGGGAGGGAAATCACATGACTTTGTCAAAACAAGGAAGTAAAAAATGTTTTCCCCTTCTCACCCCTAATTTGCAAATGCAAATTAGGATTCAGTTCGGTATTCGGCCAAATTACTCGCAAAGGATTCGGGGGTTCGGCCGAATCCACAATAGTGGATCCCTGTTTTTTACTGTTTTGTGACAAAAAGTCACACAATGTCCCTCCCTGCCCCTAATTTGCATATGCAAATTCGGATTCTGTTCGGCCGGGCAAAAGGATTCGGCCGAATCCAGCTAAAAAAGCCCCAATCCTGGATAGTCCAAATAAATAATTTTGTACGTTAATCAATTTTACTTTGATATTTGAGAATTTCACATCATTTTTCAAATACAGAAGTTTCCTGGCCAAGTGTTGTGCAATTGTGCATGGCAGTCTGGATAGCAGAGGTCTATGGATTTCATTTATATTTATATACAAAGAAAGTCAACATGAGCTCTGCTAATTAAAGGGGTTCTTCACCTTCCAAACACTTTTTTTCAGTTCAGTCGTTTTCAGATTCTGTCCCAGAAATAGACTTTTTTTTTCAAATACTTTCCATTATTTATTTTTCACTGTTTTCACAAAATCCAAGTTTATAGTTGAATGTTCGTGTCTCTGGTGTTTGAGTCTGGCAGCTCAGTAATTCTAAACTGTTACAATTCTGCAACATTTACTTGATACATTTCTCTGCAGTATCTGAAGAATTTTAGCAATTATTGTATCAATACAGCTGCCTGTAATGAAACCCAGGGCTTCTGCTCAGCAGGCACAAAGATAAGAAATGCATCAATTAAATGTATCAGGTTAGAACCGTTTACAGGGTCGGTGACCCTGTAAAAAAAAAATACACTTTACACTTCAATATTAGAAAAACAGTGACACCTAGAAAATTATTTTGAAAAGTCATTATTTCTGGTGATCTATCTGAAAACAACTAGGTGTTTGAAGGTGAACAACCCCTTTAAAGGAGTGGTTCACCTTCAAGGTAACTTTTATACAATGATCAATTCTGTGCAACTTTTCATTTGGTCTTTATTATTTAATTTTCATAGTTTTAAGAGCTTTCTTCTTCTTCTGATATTCCAGTCTCTTATTCAAATCAATGCATTTGGAGCCTATCAACCAGATAACTGAAGCTGCAAACTAGAAATCTGCTGAATAAAAAACAAAATAACTCAAAAGCCACAAATAATAAAATATGAAATCCAGTTGCAGATTATCACCCTCATGGGGAATAACCCCCTTGAAAATAATTTATTTTTCCCTGAAGCCTAGATGCTGACTGCTCAGCAGCCAGGTTTTTTTATTATTAGTATTTTTTTTTCTTTTTTCTTGAAAAATCTCTTTTATTTATTTACTAGTCCACCACTTAAACCACTGTTACCATGGGAACCAGAACCCTAGCAACCAGATAACAGTTTTAATTCCAAACTGGAAGACTGCAGAGCAAAACATCAATGTCAACAACACAAAATATTATACCAATTACAGATTTGTGTCTGAATATCACTGTCTGACAAAGTGGAAGTTGTGTAATGCAAATACAGGTTTTGTAACCTATAGCAACCAAACTGCCCACAAACAGATACTTCTTGCTTATTGTTTGCTGTAAGCTAAAGGGATGGTTCATCTTTAAATTAACTTTTAGTTTGTTATAGAATGGCCAGTTCTAAGCAACTTTTCAATTTGTCTTTTTTTTATAGTATTTGACTTATTTGCTTCTTAATTCAACTCTTTCCAGCTTTCAAACAAGGGTCACTGACCCCATCTAAAATGAAACAAATGCTCTATACGGCTACACATGTTATTGTTGCTTCGTATTACTTATCTGTCTATCCAGTCTCTCGATCCTATTCAAATCCCAGTCTCTTATTCAAATTAATGCACGGCTGCTAGGGTAATTTCAAACCTAGCAACAAGAATGTTTAAATTGCAAACTGGAGAGCTGCTGAATAAAAAACTAATTAACAAAAAAAAACTCAAATAATAACAATTGAAAACCAATTGCAAATGGTCTCAAAATAGCATTCTCTACATCCTACTAAAAGTTAATATAAAGGTAAACAACCTCTTTAACTAGTGCAAACACTGCACATGTTTATTTATTGAAATTGTATATTTTACCTAAGCTGGGTAAGAAATGTATGCAGTCTCTCTAAGTCACCTGTTTGTTACAAGCAATGTACCCTGCGTCATGTAAATTGCAAGATGGATTCAAGGGGAAGCAAACCCCAAAGTAAAATGTTGCCCAAAATAATTCGAAGCACCTTTCCAGTACACATTGATTACTAATTTTCTGAGTTTTTAAAGTTATGTGTTTACACCCCCTATTTAACAGAATAGACACAGTCCTTGGCAGTAATCCTTTGAGTGAGTGACTTTACTAGTCCTAGACCAAACTGGACAGGTGACAAACAGTATTTCATGCCCCTCTCGGTCTGAGGGGTCATTAGACTTGAAAGGGCTCTTTGTTTTTCCATGTGATGTTTTTAAAGAACCAGAGTAAAGGGTTTCATTTAAAAATAGGTTTGTTTGTTTGTTTGTTTGCTTGGTGTAGCTGCTTCAGCCTGTAGGGCTGTACAGGTGCCCATTGAACAGTAAACAATCAATAACCATTTTGGAATACAGTAGTTTATAAGCAGGCTTCATGTGCATGTGTTAGACATGTAAATGAAATGAAGTGAATGCAGATCAATGTTGCAATGGATAGGGTTGCAACCTTTTTTTTTTTAAAAAAAAAATACCAGCTTTTATAGTATATATATATATATATATATATATATATATATGTGTGTGTATATATTAGGGACTATTAAACAAATACAGCCAAATATCCAGTAATGGTAATGGTGTGTATCAAGGTTGACTTTTCCAATAAAGATGGGGGTCCAGGTGCACAAGCTGCGCTGCGCTTTCTTCCGTTCAGCCGCAAGGGAGCGCAGGAGTAGATGCACTCAATTATTGTGAAGGGGGCTGTACTCACACAGATGCATGTAAACGACAAATGCAGGTTGGGAAGCAGCATGTTGCATTTCACCTGCGTTCGGTGCATACATGCGTCTGTGTGAATACAGCCCCCTTTACAATAAGTGAGTGCGTCTACTCCTGCGCTCCCCTGTGGCTGAACAGAAGAAAGTACAACGCAGGGGAGCGCAGGAGAAAACGGCCGTGTGTTAGAGTCCTTACTGTATCCAGCCAAATTCTGAACCGAATCCAAACCCTTGCAGCTGACAGAAATTGGCAAATTAAGACTCCCCTGCGTTCCGTTTTTCTGTGTTCAGCCGCAGGGGAGCGCAGGAATAGACTCATTACATTTTTTCCAATGGGGCTGTACTCACACAGACGCGTGTAGGCGCCGAACACAGGTTGAGACGCAACATGCTGCATTTTTCCTGCGTTCGGCGCCTACACGCGCCTGTGTGAATACAGCCCTATTGGAAAAAATGTAATGCGTCTATTCCTGCGCTCCCCTGCGGCTGAACGCAGGTAAAAACGCTCGTTTAGAGCCCTAAATTTGGTTCATCCAAATCATGTTGAAAAAGGCTTGGATTCGCCCAATCCTCTGGATTAGGTGCATCATTAATATTTATATTTATGTTTTTACGTATAATTAACATTGGCAGAAGCCTAATTTTTATTGACCAGGCTGGTAAAATACTGCATGAGCCAGCCCAAAACCCAGGGGTAGGACAGGTTCAAGCTGGTAAAATACACAATTTGCTCAACTGCATGTTCCAGATATCACAGTTTCCATAGGGGGCCATGCAATTGGAGGGGCTGCCATCATAAAGGCCAATCTGAGTGTAAGGGGGTTATTTATCAAAGGTCGAATTTCGAATTGAAGTTTTTTTTTTACTCTAAGAAATTCGAATGTACTCGCAACTCGAATGGGAGGTTATTTATAAAAAACTTTGAACATCTAAAATTCGATCGAATGGGAACGACCTGAAAATTTGTTACATATTCAAATCAAATACGAATGAAACTCGAATCACGTTTTCCTACGAAAAAAAACCCTTGAATGTCAGGAAGGCTTGTAAATTAATTCAGCCGGTTTTAGGTTGCGAATATTCTAATTAGAACTGTTTCCATGGTCGAGGTGTGATAAATCACACATTCAAGTTTACATTCGAGTTGGTGCTTTTAAATTCGAATTTGAGTTTTGACACAAAAACATTTCGAAATTCGAATTTGAATTTACCATTCGAACCTTAATAGATCTGCCCCTTAGTGCTTATATACTAGCTATGCAATCCTTCTAGAACTGTATGTCATTCTCTATGTTCTGAGTTAACGATGGGGGGAAGAGGGAATTCTCTCTGCTCTTCACTCTTCATAATACTGAAGTTTTTACTGGCCAGGTCAGTAAAATACTGGCCAGGTGTGCCGCTAAAGGGCACAAGCTTGAAATTCTTCTTAATGCAATAAACCAGTTCAAGGATCATTCCGTTCTGTGGCAAAAGGGCTGTGCACAACAAATTAATTAATTATGTGCATCCAGAAAGATATGCAGTGTGTTTGATTGCTAGTTGTACTAAGGATGTACTTTTTTTTTTACTTAAATGTGCTTTATAGCTCACCTGTTTGAAATGTGTTTAACAGCCTGGTTGCTAGGGCTTTATTTCCTTTGCAACCATTGCAATGAAGCCAGCAACCAGATATCAGTTTGAACTTCATAATGAAGAGAGGCAAACTAGGAAGGCAAACAATTATACACTTCAAAAGTGAAGAGCAACTAAAATGTTGTTAAAGGAGAAGCAAACCCAAAAGTTAAAAAAAAAACTACCCCTTACCCTACATAGACCCCTCTCCCTCCCCCCCCCAGCCTTAGTATTACCCTGGGCTAATGCCCCTAACTTTTTACTTACCCCTCGGTGCAGGCTCGGGCAGCGGCGTTCACGGGCGCCATCTTCAGCCGCTTCTGTAAACTTCGGAATGAGACCGGTGCTTTGTCAATTTTCGAGTTTTCGTGAATGCGCAGTTGTCGCGAAACAGAGAATTGCTCCAACTGCACATGCGCCGATCCACCGGTCTCATTCCAAAAATTACCGAAGAGAAGAAGATATCGCCCATGAACTCCGCTGGACAGAATCTGCACCAAGGGTTAAGTAAAAACTTAGGGGTATTTGCTGGGGGAGGAGGGAGGGATTGTCTATGTAGGGTAGGGGGGTAGGGTTTTTTAACTTTTGGGTTTGCTTTTCCTTCAAGGATAGATCAGGCTGTAGCAAACCAAGACGTAATGCAAATGTAAAGTACCCCAGAACCCTTTCAAGATAACTGAGTTGACAGAAGGGTTGCCATCTTTCCAAGAGTGGATTTCAAACTGTGTGCTCTGTCCCCATGAGGAGGAATGGAGCACTTGAAAGCCCAGCTGACATATACGCAAGTGTTTTTCTATATCAGTACCCTGTATTGCATGAAGGACATGGCAGGGTTTGAGAGGCAAGGACAAGCTAAGCTGTGCGGGCCCCCCATATTAATTGAGGTGTCAGTCAGTGCCGAGTCCCTCATGAATATGGTTCCCTTTATTTTACTGGCCAGGCTGTTAAAAAAATAATACAGGTATGGTTGCTGTTATTCAGAATGTTTGAGAACTGGGGTTTTGTGGATAGCAGATCTTTCCTTAATTTGGATCTTCATACATTAAGGGGCAGATTTATCAAGGGTAAAATTGAAAATTAGAATTTAAGAGTTAAAAAATTTTTATTCGCCACCTAAAACCTGCCGAATTACTGTATAAGTCAATGGGAGAGGTCCAGTGACCAATTTGAAGATGTTTGTAGCCTTTCTGACATTCAGGGGCACATTTACTAAGCTCGAGTGAAGGATTCGAACGGAAAAAACTTTGAATTTCGAAGGTTTTTTTTGGGTACTTTGACCATCGAATAGGCTAATTCAACCTTCGACTATGACTTCGAATCAAACGATTTGAACTAAAAATTGTTCGACTATTCGACCATTCGATAGTACTTTGACTATCTCTTTAAAAAAAACTATGACTACCTACTTCGCCACTTTAAACCTACCGAGCATCAATGTTAGTCTATGGGAACCTTCCCCATAAGCTTTCTAAGCTTTTTTTGATCAAAGGAAAATCCTTCAATCGATGGATTAAAATCCTTCGAATTGTTTGAATGATTTTTCCTTCGATCGTTCGATATTCGAAGTGGAAGGATTTTACTTCGAGGGTCGAATATCGAGGGTAAATTAACCCTTGATATTCGACCAATAGTAAATGTGCCCCTCAAGTTTTTTTCAGGGAAAAAACTAGAATCGAGTTTGGTCGAATTCGAGTTCAGGTAAGTAAAAATTGTCTGAGTTTTAGATATTCGATTTTTATATTAAATAACCCCCCAATCAAATTTCGAATATAGTTTTAAAAACCTCACATGAATTCGACATTCGACCCTTAATAACTGTGCCTCTAAGTCTGTTAGAAAATCATGTAAACATTATATAAACCAATAGGCTGGTTTTGCTTCCAGGAAAGATACATTTTATCTTAGTTTGGATCAAGTACAAGGTACTGTTTTATTATTACAGAAAAAAGGGAAATCATATTTAAATATTAAACAATAATATTTAAAAATTTTGATTATTTGAATAAAATGGAGTCTGTGGAAAATGGCCTTCCTGTAATTTGGCACTGGATAACAGGTTTCCGGATAATGTATCCCATACTTGTAGTTGATGGCAATGTTATAAATATGGTAAAAGATAGAGACAATATGGTCTGATATATTTTTCCTGGAATGGTAGCAACTGACTTCTGAGGATTTTATCATAAAATGGTGATTAACTACTGAGCCCTCCTTGTCTCCTGCTGGCTGAGAGCACATACTGTCCTTTACTGGGATGCCCTCTAACATTTCAGCTGTTCCAGATTGGCTTCTAATCTCATATTTGAGTTTGGATATCACTCCTTCTACTGCTTTATAAATACACAAGTGCTATGTTAAATCTGTTGTTTTAAATCTAATGCAAGAGAATGACAGTCTTACCATACACACACACATATTAATCCAAAGAAAATCCACACTCTGATGCAAAAAAATATATATAAAACCTTTTAAAAATCTCAACTTGAAGACGTGTATTCGAAATTCAAAGTAATTCTTTGGATACTTTGACCATCGAATAGGATACTACGACTTCGAATTTACTTCGAATTCGATTCGAAGCAAAATAGTTAGAATATTCGAATATTCGATAATCGAAGCACTGTCTCTTTAAAAAAAACTTTGACTTCAATACTTTGCCAAATGAAACCTGCCAAAGTACTATGTTAGCCTATGGGGACCTTCTACAACCATTTTCTAAGTCTTCACACAAAATCGTTCGAATTGTTCGGTTCGAACAATTTTACTTCGATCGCTCAATGGCCAAATTCGGTGAAAAATACTTCGACTTCGATATTCGAAGTATTTTAAATCGATGGTCGAATTTCGAAGTATTTTTTTGTAGAAGCATTTTTTAATTCCTAGCTATCATTTTTTCCCACAGCCTAGACGCAAAGCAATATCTTTTTTTTTTCATTTTCTTGTCAAAATCAGTAATTTTTTTAAGCCCAGAAAGGTTAAAAAAAATAATTTTCAGTCGCAAAGTCTTTTTTTAACCCTTTTGGACTTGATTGATTTGACTGGTTGCTATGTTGTAACTTTTGAATTAGTTGGAGAGACTTATAAAGTTTTCTTTAACTCTTTTAGGTTTAGTGAATTGACTTTATTTTGAAGAATTGGAAAATTCAATTTAATTTGTTTTATAGTTGCTCTTGATTCTTGGTGAATTTTAAGTTTTTTGTGCACTCCTCTATATTTATTAATTTCTTTTAGATCTGGCCGGCCGGTTTTTCATTAAAAGATTTTTTGTAATAAAAGGGCAATAAAATTTTTTACTTTGGGATTTATTGGGCTTCATTTAATGATTTTATTATTCTGAGTGTTTATGTAGGCATCTTTCTCAGTACCAAGTGGTTCTGATAATGGATTTCCTCAGCTCCCTGGTCAGACACGTCCCACTTGCACAGTAATCAGAGCACCCAGTTATGCTGGGTCATGTCCACATCTGACATTGACCTGATATTGGAAAGTCACCAGTAGAACCCGATACTAGGCGTCAGGAGCTACTTTAAGAGCTATGCTGGGCGGATGGTAGTTGGCTCAATACTTCCAACTCTCGGAGCTCCAAATAAAAAAGCCAGGGAACACAGTCATGTAGAGTATCTATCTATTGCAAAATACATAATAATATATAGCCTCTGGGCTGCCAGACTAGCCACGCTCGGCAAATGCCATTGTGCAAAAATGGCAGGTAGCAAAACAGAAACAAAATTATCAGATAATATTTTGCAGCAGCAATGGTACTGGGGAGATTATGAATTTGCACTGGATTTTAAAAACGACATTGATCTCTAATATTCTATAATGAATCATGTAGGTACGGTGGGTTAAAAAGTAAAGAATACAAGCATTGGGGGGAGTTGCCAGACTAGTGCTTTTGTGTTTTGTTTACGCTTAGGCCATGCCTCAACCATGCTGTTACACCAACCACCATCCCAGTTGTGTTCAAATGCTGCTGGTTTCTGAGGTGCATTTAGTCCTTTCCAGTGGCAGGGGGCAAATTACAGGGGCCATGTGACTGGGTGAGGGGCAAATCCAGACAACTCCCCAAGCAATCCGTGTGAGTAGACATGTTTTGTAAACATCCTTTTTGTTCATCTTCCAAGCACTTTTTTTTCAGTTCAGTTGTTTTCAGTTCCCCAGAAATAAAGACTTTTCTCAATTACTTTCCATTATTTATTTTTACAAAATCCAAGTTTAATGTTCCTGTCTCTGGTGTTTGTCTGGCAGCTCAGTAATTGAGGCGCAGACTAGAGTCCAGCAGCGGGTCGGGTACCCACGGGTTACCCGCAAAAACCTGCTGTACCTAGTGGGTTGAGGGGAGAAATTCTGGGTGCAGGTAAAGATGCGGGTCGGCGGTTCTGCTGGTTTGCGGGTCGATCCACAGGTCTTCTGAATAGCGATATTTACTCCTTTTTTCTTGTCACAGCTACTTCCAATGATGTCACTTCCGGTTTATAATGACAGCACTTCCTGATTCTTGATGGTCAGCGGGTCGCAGGTCCGGGTTGCGGATAAGGTACTTGCGGGTAGGGTCGGGTAGCGGTTCCAAGTGGGTAAGAATGCGGGTCCGGGTTGCGGATTGCAGGTTGCGGGTACGGGTCGGGTACGGGTCCCTAAAAATGGACCCGCGCAGGACTCTAGCGCAGACTCTAAACTGTTACAATTTTGCAACATTGAGTTGATCCATTTCTCAGCAGCATCTCTGGAGCATTAGCTAATGAAACCCAGAGATTCTGCTCAGCAGGGCTAAAAATAAGAAATGCAACAACTAAATGTATCAATTTAGAACAGTTTACAGGGTCGGTGACCCCCCCCCCATCCCAGAGCTGCTTTAGAAGGTGAAATATCACTTCAATATTAGAAAAACAGTGACACATAGAAAATAGAAAGTAATTGGAAAAAGTCGTTATTTCTGGTGATCTATCTGAAAACAACTTTTTTGAAGGTGAACAACCCCTTTAAGAGAAGGAAAGTCACCTTGCACTTGGGGGTGCCAAATGTTAGGCACCCCCAAGTGATTTCTTTTTTGCTTTTTTTTGCAGACTGAGAGAAGCGGATCTGCTCCCTTCCCCAGCTCTGTTGATCTTCACTGAAAAGTGCAGCTTCCTTTGGCATGTAGGCAAAGGGAGAGGAAGTCAGCCCAAAAATGCCTTGTTTTGTGTTTTAGGGCTGAACTTCTTTTTTCTTTGTCTGCCGGCAATCAAGCAAAAGCTGCACATTTCAGTGGAGATCAACATAATTGGGGAAGGGAGCCTCTTCTCGCAGACTGCAAAAAAAAACTGGCTGAAAGCCGAGGCGCCAACGATTTTCATGTGCCCTCAGCCTTAGGTAGAAAGGGAGATGGCTCTACTATTCCACCAGTAGATTTTGAAAGCTGCAGGGCACAATGTTTTGGTGAATGCAGCCCCTGTGCTTTATTCTAAGAGTAATTGTCAATGAGCCACTTAAGCCAAAATGCAGTTTTAAAAGTGCCTAAAACTGCCCCCTTAAAGAGCGAAGTTAGAACTTGTCACAGTCCGTTAGAGGGAAATTCCCACAATCTCTATTAATTTCTGTGGTATTTTTAGTGGTGAAATAGAGTCTTGAGAATGTTGACATTTTACTCTGGCAGACTGCGGCAAGCTATAGTTTCACTATTTCTTATATATACCCCCCATGGACTAGATTTGCATTGCAATTGCCTGAAAGCACTTTGTTTTTCCATTGCGTTAGAGGTGGGAGAAAGTTGGCTCTAACCTGGTGGGTTTGGGCCAAGGAACTACACCCTCAGTCGTGTATAAACCATGTCCACTAAAATATGTTCTTTTTAGTCTGCACAGTCTTTGTGTCTCCTCAGTGTTGTACCAGGCATTGTTTAGGGCAGGAGTGCCCTTTACTTTTCTTATGCGAGGTCTACTTTTAGTGATGTTGTCCAATTATGATCTACATCCATAAAAGCATAGTTCTGTGAATTCTGTTCCATGGTAAAATATTACTTAAATATTGATTTATGAGAAAATTTATATTGTTACAGTATATTTAAACATCTATTTCTTATGTAATCTTAACATATAAATATCAATGAAAAGTATGAAACAGGAGGGTGATTTAGACAAGCTGTTTGTTGACAGTGTCTTAAGATCTACTGATCACCAACTAAAGGTCTACTGGTAGATCCCAATCTACCTTTTGGACACCCCTGGTTTAGGGAGTCTATACAATACAACATCATAAACTGTGTTCTCAGCCAGTCCAGTGATTAGATTCCTTCTGCTTGAGTACTCTTACTTCCAGCTCATTTCTTTCCATCCTTCCATAAACCAATTTACTTTTGTGCACAAATCTAAAATTCCACAGAAATGATCACAAAACCCTGGACAGTTTAGAAATGGTCGTGTTAACACAAAAGTGAGTGATCCCATGGGGCGCACACAATGTTTGTACATTTTAAAATGAGGTTGGTTACAAAATTATTTTGTGATATTTAAGGGACACTATAGACAAACATGTTTAAGTTAGTGATAAAAAAAAAACTACTGGCCATTTAGACCCTTTTTTAATATGTCTCTCACAGAGATACATTTATATAGTTTAATGTCCTTTTTTGAGGTTTTTTTTAGCACAGAGACAGCCATGTGTGACTTTAGCACTTACACCGAAAGTTTGTATTACTTGCCAATCTGGGCATGCTTTTAAACACATATTCCCCAGTAACTCGGCAGGCCAATGTTATCATGTTAGTGCACATGATGGGAACCTTTTATACACACAATCTAATGACGGTGGTTTCATTGAAGGGCAAATGGCATGAGAATGTTTAGTTAACATGGGACTATTATTCACAGTGGCTGATCAGCAGTTAATATCTTCTAGTGGAATTAGAATATTGTAAGCAAACATGTAATGATTTATTATGAGCTTTCCGCTGTTTGTGTTATATCTTATGATTACTTCTATGATGCGAAACTCAGATAAGGTTGAAAGCAATATTCAGCTAACTGAATGTGCTGGAAAAGGGAACCAGGTGAATTTAGAGGCTTAAGTAAAGGAGGTAAATCTGTCAGCGAGGTCTTTTTTTTTTTTTTTTTTTTTTTTGCCACCCAAGCCTTTTTTTAATTAGACGGGTGGGTGGATGGATTTAGTAAGTCTGCGATGGTTGGTTCTTATTTAGTAACTTATTCTTTGGTGGGTGCCTGTTTAATAATGTAGTGTTTCATGGGTGCTGACTTAGTAATTCAGTGTCTGTTGGGTGCTTAAAGGAGAACTAAACCCCTACTGTACATAGACCCCCCTCCCCCCCAGCCTAGCTGCTACCCCGGGCAAATGCCCCCAAGTCTTTACTTATCCCTCCGTGCAGATTCTGTCCAGTGGAGTTCACTGCGCCATCTTCAGCTGCTTCGGTAGTCGCAGTTGTTGCGATACAGAAAATTGCTTCAGCTGCGCATGCGCCGATACGCTGGTCTCGTCCCGAAGATTACCGAAGAGAAGAAGATGGCTGCCCTGAACTCCGCTGGACAGAATCTGCACCGAGAGGTAAGTAAAGAGTTAGGAGCATTTGCCCTGTGTAGCAGCTAGGCTGGGGGAGAGGAGGGAGGGGGTCTATGTAGGGTAGGGGGTATGGGTTTTTTAACTTTAGGGTTGAATTCCCCTTTAAACTCCAACTGGGAGCTTCACTATCCACTTATGTAGTCTGAACATCATTAGTGACTCCCCATTGCAGCAGACCTCTACACTTTCTGGTGGGTGCCTCATGTGTTGATGTTGTAACCTGCGGTGTTACCTAGCAAGCCATGGTGACCATCATGCATGGGAAGTTGGAGCCATTCTTATGCATGATGTACCCTGGCTGGTCCATAATTGGGGAGGAGCAAAACTACACAATGGGATTGCTAGGGATCAGTTCACAATTAAGTTGCTATACTGACTTTTTCTGAGAAAGCGGTGTATAATCAAAATGGTCATTTTATTTATATGGGGGGTCTTTTTACCTTATCTTTATCAACTCTCTTTAATTATTACTGGGTATTATATTATACCCAAATTGAATTTAGTATTTTCACTATTTGTAGGGACACAAGCCATTTGTCATTCATTAATGTGATGCATCATCGTTACAACTAAAAACATGACTAAACATTTCTAATCACAATTGATGACACAGACACACACTTAAATGCATTTTTCCTTACCATGCAAAGTTCAAAATCAAGCTTTCCCAGTCATGAAAGAAAGGCAAAGGTGCTTTGAGTTATATTAGTGCTTGTAGCTGCAGTTTCACATAAAATGTGGTTTCAGTTCTGTGTTGCTGTTCTTCACTCATTGACTTTTTTGCTGACTGATGGTTAATGATGAGTAAAGCTCAGAAACCGCTCCTATTCATCTCTGTATTGTGAGATTATAAATATGTTAACCTTATCATTTTTGTCTGAATGGTAATGCTGAATTTTTGTCAGCACCTTTTCTTCATACCGTAGTTAATGGGTGCAAGTCACACCATGGCCACGTCCATCTGTATATTCCACAAGATTTTATTTATGCTATGCTCAGAACAAAAAAAGACCTACTTCCATGAAGAACACTCTACTCCTACCTTTATAATTGCACATTATACAGCAAATAAGTTAAAAAGTATTAGACTGCACCATCAAAAAGTGATCTTTTTTAAAAGCCTTTATTAAGTTAAGGGTTCTGACCCAGGCACCTGTCTTTTATCAAGCTTGTGTTGGGATGAAACATTGCTGGTGCCCAGGTCAGAACCCTTAACTTAAAGGGATACTGTCATGGGAAAAAAAATGTTTTTCAAAATGAATCAGTTGAATTCTGCACTGAAATCCATTTCTCAAAACAGATTTTTTTATATTCAATTTTGAAATCTGACATGGGGCTAGACAAATTGTTAATTTCCCAGCTGCCCCAAGTCATGTGACTTGTGCTCTGATAAACTTCAATCACTCTTTACTGCTGTACTGCAAGTTAGAGTGATATCACCCCTCCCTTCCCCCCCCCCAGCAGCTAAACAAAACAACAATGGGAAGGTAACCAGATAACAGCTCCCTAACACAAGATAACAGCTGCCTGGTAGATCTAAGAACAACACTCAACATGTCCCACTGAGACACATTCAGTTACATTGAGAAGGAAAAACAGCAGCCTGCCAGAAAGCATTTCTCTTCTAAAGTGCATGCACAAGTCACATGACATGGGGCAGCTGGGAAATTGACAAAATGTCTAGCCCCACGTCAGATTTCAAAATTGAATATAAAAAAATCTGTTTGCTCTTTTGAGAAATGGATTTCAATGCAGAATTCTGCTGGAGCAGGACTATTAACTGATTCATTTTGAAAAATATATTTTTTCCATGATAAAAGCTTGTAAATAAGATCAATTTTTGATAGTGCGGTCTTATACTTTTTAATGTGTATATATATATTCGTAATGTGCCATTATAAAGGTAGGGGTAAAGTGTTCTTCATGGAAGCAGGTCTTTTTTTGTTCTGAGCATAGCATTAAATCATAAGGCCACTGCCAATTCCAGCATGAATGGTGTGTCAAAACATGCTCTCAGCTTCCATAACAAACTTTGGGAGCTATAGCTGTCATGACTTGGGGGCAGATTTGCTTCAGGTTGTTCAGTTTAATGGAATAATACCTATGCTCCTCAATTTGTAAAAAGTTCCACTAATTCTCTGGATTGACATTTGGATTTGACTGAAACATTTTAGGCCTTTAGTGTTGCTTTCAGTGACTCGATCATTGTCGCCCTAGTGCTGCACTGGACAACTGGCCTTGTGTTGCTTTGGATGACTGGACCATTGCAGGCCTAGAGCTCTCTGGGTCACATGGCCATTGTATGCATAGTGTTGCTTTGGGTGACTGGTCCAAAGCAATCGAGGGCTGCTTTCTGCGACTAGGCCACTGTAGTCCTAGTGTTGCTTTGGGCGTCTGGGCCATTAGAGGCCTAGTGCTGCCTACAATGATTAATTTTTAGCAGAACTATAAAACTGTATTTCCTTCTATGATGTACTGTCAAATGTGTCCATTGTTTCAAGATGCACAGTTTCTGATCATGAAAATCAACCCCAGTTGGTGTTGGGAATCCCACAGTTGATGCTATCACCACCATTCTTCACTGTAGGCTGAGTGTGAACCATGTTAAGTTTGTGCCATATATATATTGCATTGCATAATCTGGCTCTCCATCAAATATTTTCCCATAGCACAACTGGGTCTTTATCCCTGCTTTTTGACAAGCACTGGATGTTCTTTGACATGGTTCTTTTTGAAGGATTTTCTCTTCTAACACCACCATTATTAGGACTCTAAAAATGTTTCATTTGTTCACCTTTACTCCAGTCTCAATTACAGAATCTCCTGCAGGAATGCAGTTTGCTGTTTCCCCAGTTATTGCTTGCACTGAGGCTTTTGAGGAGCAATATATTTTAGGCAACATCAGGGTGGTTTGATGTAGCTTCCACTTCCTGATAACTCAACCAGCTGTGCCATTGAGACATTCACACACTTGAATATTGATGTGTACCCTTTACCTTATTTATGCATTTGACTATTATCAGTTTATCCATTTAACTTCTTTGGAATGCTTTTTAGTTTTTATTCACAGTCTATATAATTAAGTCTCATTGCTATGGCACCCAGGGTGATTACGAACATTTTGTTGCCCATAGAAATTAGCAGCTTATGAGGTCGGAACAAAACACTGAAAATTTAATTTTTCACCCTCAAAGTTGATTATCAGTGACCAAGTGTGGGCACCTTTTACAGTTTCTTTAGTTTCAGTCGGTAGCTAAGATACAAAATATTGTGAGTTAAATACTATTTCAGCAGCTTCCATTCTGTGTTGTATTTGAACTGTGAGCAATTACAGCCAAAGTGCTGCTTTAGCATTAATGATTGGCAGAAGGTCCTATCAGGTCATTAATTCTGGCAGAGATTTGGAGTCTGGGCCCTTATCATATATTCAGTAATAGCCAACTTAACCACTGCACATTAATATATATACACTTCCAGCATGCAATTTATATATATATATATACAGTGGGTAATAGTTTATGTGTGTCCTCAACATGAAACCAGTATCCGAAGCCTGACTGATGGGTGGGTTTTGGCTTCAGGAGTGGGTTTTGAATATAACAGATGTCTCGGTTTCAGAAACTGGATTAGTTTCAGAAGTGGGTTTTTTAGTAGATTGGATTAATTGGGTTCAGCAGCAGGTTTTTGAGTAGAATAGATGTATCGGTTTCAGGAGTGAGTTTTGGAGAAGAACGGATGTCTTGCTTTCAGGAGTGGGTTTTGGAATAGATTGGATGTCTTGCTTTCAGGATTGGGTATTGGAGTAGAATGGATGTATCAGTTTCACCACTGGGTTTTGGAGTAGAATGGATGTCTTGGATTCAGGAGTGAGTTTTGGATTACGATGGATGTCATGGATTCAGCAATGGGTTTTGGAGTAGAATTAATGTCTCTGTTTCAGGAGTGGGTTTTGGAGTAGAATGCATATCTTGGTTTCAGGAGTGGGTTTTGGAGTAGAATTAATGTCTCTGGTTTCAGGAGTGGGTTTTGGAGTAGAATGGATGTCTTGGTTTCAGGAGTGAGTTTTGGAGTACAATGAATGTTTTGTTTTCAGGAATGAGTTTTAAAATAGAATGAATGTCTCTGTTTCAGGAATGAGTTTTGGAGTAAAATGAATGTCTTTGTTTCAGGAGTGAGTTTTGGAGAAGAATGGATGTCTTGCTTTCCAGAGTGCGTTTTGGAGTAGAATGCATGTCTCCGTTTCAGGAATGAGTTTTGGAGTAGAATAAATGTATCGGTTTCAGGAGTGGGTTTTGAAGTAGAATGGATGTTTTTGTTTCAGGGATGAGTTTTGGCGTAAAATTAATGTCTCGGTTCAGGAGTGAGTTTTGGAGTGGAATTAATGTATCCATTTCAGGAGTGAGTTTTGGAGTAGAATTAATGTCTCGGGTTTCAGGAGTGGGTTTTGGAGTAGAATTAAAGTCTCGGGTTTCAGGAGTGGGTTTTGGAGTAGAATGCATATCTTGGTTTCAGGAGTGGGTTTTGGAGTAGAATTAATGTCTCGGGTTTCAGGAGTGGGTTTTGGAGTAGAATTAATGTCTCGGGTTTCAGGAGTAGGTTTTGGAGTAGAATGGATATGTTGGTTTCAGGAGTGGGTTTTGGAGTAGAATTAATGTCTCGGGTTTCAGGAGTAGGTTTTGGAGTAGAATGGATATGTTGGTTTCAGGAGTGGGTTTTGGAGTAGAATGAATGTCTTGGTTTCAGGAGTGAGTTTTGGAGTACAATGGATGTTTCGTTTTCAGGAATGAGTTTTAAAATAGAATGAATGTCTCTGTTTCAGGAATGTGTTTTGGAGTAAAATGAATGTCTCTGTTTCAGGAGTGAGTTTTGGAGAAGAAGGGATGTCTTACTTTCAGGAATGGGATTTGGAGTAGAATGGATGTCTCGGTTCTAAGCTTTGGTTCTTACGGCCTTGATCAGAACCCTGTTGCTAACACAAAAATGGTGGTCAACCATTTGTTCTTGACATTTTAGCCAGTAGAATAGTAGAGTACAGCAGCACAGAGCTAAACCTTGCCATTTTATCTTGGTTTAACCTACTGTATAATTTTTAGTTCTCTAGCCTAGTACTTGCGTGAATGGAAAATATATGTTTATGTAGCAAGACCTTTCAGTGTGAGTGCTATTCCTGGAGTTTATAATATTTGCCAGACTAGGAAAGGCTCCTGGCTGCAATCTGTGGAACTATATTTTATTTCAGAAATCCATTAGCTGTGGAAGCCATCACCTGTTGTAATTTAACGTTAACGCTGTTCACAGTCACACATTGTCCAATGAAAACAGAGGTGTGAGCCAACGCCTTCCAAGTATAAAAGCTATGTGCCAAGTCATGTTTCAGCCGGGGGGAGCAAACTGAACAGGGGATATGAAGCAGCCTGTATAATAGAAGGCATTCGCTTCTTGGAAATGTAAGCCGCAATTTGCTGTTACACGAGAGAATTATTTTAAATACAGTTTATGTGGATTTTGTACAAACATCCTAGAAGCCGTTGATTATCTTCTGGCATCTATGGAAAAACAGTATTGGCCTTTTGTATAAATTTCTCAGGGTAATCTTTTATATGTATTGAATCTCATCCTCTTTATAACCAGGCTTTCTAAAGGTGTTGATGGGCCTGGAGTTGCTGGTCATATCTGTTGAGATCATGGTAAAATAAATATGTTATGTTCTTAACATGTTGCACTGCATGTTTTGAGCTTATGTGCCAGCCCAAGGCCACCACACATCTAGCAGTTAAGACATGTGTTCTCCAAACATACCCTCATTAGCACCCCATTTTGTTTTTTGTTCATAGCACATGCCCTGAGCTTAGGGATCAGCTCTAAATATATGGTACAGGCAGTCCCCAGGTTATGTACGAGATAGGGTCTGTAGGTTTGTTCTTAAGTTGAAATTGTATGTAAGTTGAAACATATACATTTACTTAAATGCAACAAGACAGATGTTTGTCTTAACATAGTATTTATTTTTACCTTTCTGTGCTCTGCAGTAGACAAAACACACCAGAGGGGATTGGGGCAGGTGGTTTATTAAACCTAAATGCTAATAAAGGCCAAGCAAACCAAAATATGTTAATGTAATAGCCTCTGTTTGTAAGTATGAGTTGTATGTAAGTCGTTTGTATGTAACTGGAGGACTCCCTTTAGGAAGATATATATTAGTAATGCACTGAATCCAGGATTAGGTTTGGAATTCTGCAGAATCCAAGCCTTTTTCAGCAGGATTCAGATTGGCTCGAATCCAGATGCCTGGCCGAATCCTACACAAATTCTTTGCCGCAGATCACCCTTTTATGGCATCGGCCCCCTAGAAAAGTTCAAATTCAGTTCTGTATTCGGACTAATACTGCGTGAATGATTCGGTATATGGCCGAATCCTGGAAAAGATTGGGGAAAAGAGTATACTCTATACATTTGTTGCCCATCAAAATGTTGACATCCAAAAAATATAAATGTTCCTTATGGATTTCAGTGGTAAATTTTTACAAGATTGTCAAGGGAATTGAGGTCACAGGCTCCCTACGTTTCGTTATGTTGCCATTGATCATGTCCCCCTAACTAGGAGAGGTGGAGACTGTTCAAAATTGTTGCTGCAGAGGGAGGTGTTTTGGATCAAGAAGTTAAATACCATGGCACCCGCGGGGTTAAATGAACATTGCTCCCTCCTCTGCTTCCTGAATCAACGTTAACAATCTATACACTATGTTGCTATTAAAGTATCCATTATTAAAATTCTATTTTGAAACATGTTGAAGAAAGCATTAGATACATTGTTGCAGTGAGTTATAGTTCAGCTAAGGGCGATCAAGTTTTGAACCTAAAGGTTTTTATGATCAACCTGCTCCACCTTATGGGACTGGGTTTCCTGTCATGTGGTGTCTGGTTAGCCACAGTATTGGGTGAATGCTTGTGGTTTTATTTATTTATTCACAGGTGATTCTAATTGGGATTAGTGGTCTTGAAAAAGGTTTTAGGAACAGACCGAAACGTTGACCTGTTTTTAATGTATTAAATAAAATTATGGATTACTTTTTAAAGATTCCCTGTGTGCACCTTTATTTTGTTTTATATATATATATATATATATATATATATATATATATATATATATATATATATATATATATATATATATATGAAGATAGAAGGACTCGCACACCATTTTCAGTGAATAAAACAATGTTATTTTATTCTTTGATGCATTTCCTAATGGTGTGCGAGTCCTTCTATCTTCTTGTATGAACAAAACTGACCAACGCACCCGAACTTACTACAAATCTGGTAAGAGTGCATACACACAAAGACTTGTGTCAACTAAGCTGGCCAACTACGTTTTGTTTAAAAGGTAAGGCATTTTTCAGTAGCAGTATGAACAAAATGTCTCTGTCTTAAATATATTGATAATTGGTTGAGTGCAGAGGACTCTTGTATTTGTCTATATATATATATCTGGTAGCCAAGCAGCCGAACTCTAATCCGGATTTGAGATATAAGTGTGGGTGCAGGCTCAAAGTATATTTTTACTTAATCAGTTGCTTAGAGCCGCACTCCAAGTAGTTTGTGAATCAAATTGTTTTTATTAGCATATGTGTCCAACGTTTCGGCCCCTCTTGAAAAAGGCCCCAAGAGGGGCCAAAACGTTGGACACATATGCTAATAAAAACTAAATTTATTTGTCAACGTTTCAGGTCTCTTTGTGAGACCGTTTTCAAAACACACAAAGAAAGAGACTGAAACATTGACGAGTAAATTTTGATTTTTTTTTTCCGTTTAATTACAAAGTATGGATACGTCTGCATTTTTCTGATGAGTCCAGAAACAGTGGCTTCCTTAGCCATTCACAAACCTCATACATTTTCCATGTCTACCAATCCCCTTCAAAAAACAATATACCCATCAGTCCTGATGATTACAAAAAATATGTGCTATTAAATATAAACATAATTATGACTGATATCCTAAAAAAATTGTTTGAGAACAGCAAGCCGAGGAACTGAATTGAAAGCTGCCTATCAGGTATCAGCACTTTCCCAATAAAGGCATATACAGACCAGTTTTTTAAACTTGTTTTTTCAGAAATTATTATAGCCGTAATTTACATTTGCTGGAGCTGAGCTTTCCCTTGGCATATAACCTTTTGTACTTTCTGGTCGCACATTAAATTTAGGGGTGACGTTTTGAAAGTTGAAATGTGCTGGAAATGGAATAGTCTGTGTGATTTGAGAGTTTTACAAAATATTGCTGTAACCATACCCTATGGGCACCATGGTACTAATTAACCACATATTGCACATAGCAATTTTCGAAACACTTTTGTCTCTTTGAATGCAATGAATAGAATTGTAAAAGCTTTTGAAAAATTACAGATCGTAAAGAAATTTACGCCTGTGGTATTTCATTCAGTGCTATGGGCTATATTTTGTCTGCAGAACGGGTCTACTGTAAGTGGCAATGCAATATGCCTTTTGTTGGCCGGTGGTAATGTTACAATAATAATAATAAAAAAAAAGAAAAGAAAAAAACAGAAATTGCAGTGGTGGGCACAGAAAGGCGCTAGTACAGTTATCACAAAATTGCTTTTGTACTTAGGATTCCAGGTAAAGTTTCTGACATTAAGGAAATTATCAAGCATTCTTCTGTACAACACATAATGGGCAGCAGTGCTTAGCGGCAGTTGCTTCAGGCACAAACAGTAAATATTTACAGAATTACAGTTCCAAAGAATCCATTTTAATGAAATGATTAACATTTTTAAAAATGACTTCTTTTTTCCCTGTGATAATAAAACAGACTTGTACTTGATCCCAACTATGATATAATTAATCCTTATTGGAGCCAAAACAATCCTATTAGACTTATTTAATGTTAAAAAAATGTTTTTAGCAGATGTAAGGTTTGGAGATCCAAATTACAAAAAAGATTACTTATCTGGAAAACCCCAGGTCCCGAGCATTCTGGATAGCAAGTCCCATACCTGTATTTTAAGTGCATTAATATTTTGATCCAACAAGAAAATGAGCATGCACAAATATACTTTACGTATATATATATATATATATATATATATATATATATACTGTATATTGGGCAACTTATATTGGTCATATGCAGGTTATATTTATTATGCATCATTCCAAGGGGTGAATAGTCTTATAATGACCTGTCTGACTATCCACATAGATTGATCTATATCATTTGCACAATTTTTCGGCCTTTCGTTTGGATCTAACAATAGTTTGTATGTGTTGTGAAAAGCATTGGCCGATCAGATATCTGTCTGGCCATAGACGTGCAGATTTTACCCTTGTATCCGATGATTGATCGTGCGTCACAATCTTCCAACCTGCAAATAAACATTCCGATTAAATAAAGTAGTAAAAGAACAACAGACTACGTTCTGCCCATGACAGCAATTGTATGTCCGACAAATAGTAGTGACAATCACCCATTGATATCATCAGATAGGCAATACATGCAGAGATATTATCTTTAGCTGACAGAAATCTAACCTGTCAGATCGACAAAGCGACTGATCACCATGGTACAAAAAATGTTGGGACGAGCCACACACATGGTCCATAAATCGTATGAAACTTATTTTTGTGCGACTTTATCTTTATGTCTATGGCCATCTTAAAAACCAGTGTTCTGATGGGATTTTGTGATAGCGTTGTCTAAACTACCTGACCGTTACAGTGAGGGCTGTCTAATTTTCCCTAATCTGACCATGTGTCTCTGCCCTGAAGGTATATCTTTTTGACTACAGATTATTTCATGTCTAATCTCTAGCCTTGGCCTTGTATTTCCAGGGATAATTATGGGCCTTGTTTTGCAGGGCGTAATAATGCTTGTGAGAAGACCTCTTACCTGTTTCTGAGAAAGGAGCTGCCAGTGCGAATTGCAAATAGTCTCAGAGAGGTAAACCTACTGCCTGAGAGTTTGCTGCAGAGACCTTCTGTGAAACTAGTCCGATCCTGGTAAGTGTAAGCAAAGACTCCTCTGTGTCTTCAGCTGTTCTTAATGGAAGAATATTAAACAAAATACTATATACTGTATAATACTCTATAGTGATGTGTGGGCCAGCCCAGATGCCATGGGTTTACCTGTAGGTGGGACAGGCTAGCGGACCTTCAGTTGGCCAACGTACCGACAAAAGTGTATGAAACTAATTTTTGTATTGTTTCCATTATCTTTTCCATTCATCATTTAATTCAAGAAAGAAATTATGGCAAAAAAAACCTTTGAACCTTTCTATACTGCATTTTTTTCTCTTTACGCCGGACTTTTTTGTAGAAATCATTTTACAGCTTTATAGCTATTTATGATTGTACCCATTGTACTATGGTGTTAGAGTTGTGGTGGACTCATTTATAAATATGCCCCAAAGCCTGGACAGCTGTCATTTCTGAAGCACCATACTGCTTTTGTGTTGTGTCTATTACTAATATGCCGTGCATTTGTTTTTAGGTACTTGCAGAGTTTTCTCGAACTATTAGAATATGAAAATAAGAGCCCAGAAGATCCAGATGTCCTGTACGAGTAAGTGCTGCAGTTTTGCCTTCTCTTATAGCTTAGCAGTAGAACAGACATACAGAGTATTCAGGGAACTGGAGTTTTGGCTGGAGAGAAGATAGAGTTTGCTATCTTGTCTCGCCCGGCGACAAATCTCCTATTCTTTGTGGCGACTAATCTCCCCGAATCTGCTCCCCTGCCTTCTCGTCCGGCTAAGATGTAAATCACTGGCAGGATGGCACTCGGAGCAATTTGTTTTCCGAAGTCGCCGGAAATTTCCTCATGAGGAAACTTTGGGCAACTTCGGAAAATGAATTGTTCAGAGTGCCATGCTGCCAGAGATTTACATTTTAGCCGGCGGGAGGGCAGGGGAGGCAGTTTGGGGAGATTAATCGCCCCGAAGAAGAGGAGATTTGTCACCGGGCGACTAATTTCCACGAATCTGCCTGTGTGCCCCGACCCTTAGGCTGATTCTCAGCCAGTAGATAAACACAGAAGGCAGTGGTGTAACTAGATATTACTGGGCCCCACAGCAAATTATTTTTCAGGCCCCCAAAATGTCTAGAGGTTGACTTGTTTTACCAATAATTATTGAAATTGTATATGAATTAGGACCTCATGGAGCACCTATACCTCCTGGGCCCCCCTGCAGCCGCAGGGTCTGCTTCCTCTGTAGTTATGCCCCTGACAGTAGGATAATCAGCCACTTTGCTGGCATAGCCTTCTCTCGTGACTCCACCCAGAGCCACTGCATTGGTCCCTTTTCGGTGCCAAAAACAGGCTTTGTGTGCCTGCACTCGGCCGATGCAGTCACAGGTGAAAGCTGATGCCACCGGATGGACGAATTCTGATTTTAAATATAATTTCAATTGAATGCAAAGTCAGTGTAGCTGTTTATATTCTCTGCACTGCTGGCCTGACTCCTGAAAATATGTAGCAGAAACCAACTGACCCAGAGGAGACGCTGCTATATTATTTCAAAAATGAGAACAGAAAAGGATAAACAAATACTGCTTTGCATTACAATTCCATAATAATTGTAACAATGCCAAATAACTTAAACTTAGTTTCAATTTCATATATATTGAAAAGCTGCTTAGAATCCCATTTTCTTTTATTAGCTGTTTTTTAAGTGGGTATCCCTTTCAAAACCACTGAGTTTTTAAAATGAATTGATATTGGGAAGTTGCTTAGAACTTAATTTGATGATTGTGCAAAATGTCATTAGTTCTCATTATTGTGGCTGGTATTTTCTATTCACACGTTTCACAAACTATAAATAAAAAAATAAAGGCCATTTGTTACTGATCTAATACCAGTGTCTATAACATGCTAAAGGTTAATTTTAAGCCTGAGAGATTCTCTTTTACTTTCCTGACTTGGCAAAGCAACGTGGGATGTCTTGACTTTAAAAGACCTTCCAATCTTGGGTTTGCGTTTGGGTCTCCAGCGCGGATAATCAAAATGGAATTTTTAATTTGTTTAGATCTGACCTGTTCAAGCATATTTTTGGGGTTCTTAATCTATCTTATATTCATAGTTACCCCTGGTGCTGTGATCACATGGGTCAGAAGTTGATGAGTTGGGACCTTTGCAAGTCCCAAATTGATCTCACATTTCCTAATGAGCTTGTGCTCTAATATATCCAAACCGCACACTGATTTTATGGCATTGTGACTGGTTACACACATTTCCATTCAGCTGGCATAGACGCTGCACAAACATGCAACTTGCCGAGCAGGATTTTAAAATAATAATTTTTCACAAGCCAGTCTGATTCAGTTACTGCCGCATTACCATTAATTACAGTTTATAGTTTTGAGGGAGCATGAGTTCCAGGTAAGAATACTAATTTGTCACTGACTAATCTAAATGCCTTACTAAAGTAAAATAATCATCATTTTCAATTTTCAGCTTTTTAAACGTGCTCATCCAAGTGAGAAATAGGCACAATGATGTGGTTCCTACAATGGCCCAAGGTGTCATCGAATATAAGGAGAAATATGGATTTGACCCATTTGTCAGCAGCAACATTCAGTACTTTCTGGACCGGTTCTACATGAACAGAATTTCCTTCCGAATGCTCATTAATCAGCACAGTGAGTCACTCAAGGATCCTTATAATGTTGCATAGCTAAGGCCTTTTCTTCTCAAAATTGCAGAAAAATTTAAAAAAAAAATAGCAAAATGACCACTTTCTGTTTATTACTACGGCTTTAGTGATTAACATATTTGTGCTCAGAAATAAGCACGGGAAAGACTTGAAGTAGCAAATAATCCTGCAAATGTATAAAGTTGGGAGAACCTTCCACCAGTTGAGAAACAAACAAATGGTGTGCAGGGTCAAGCAAAATACGATATATGTTGCACCACCCCATTCGGTATTTAATGATTCCACATTTAATGGTATATTTAAAATAATCCAGATTAATAGAGAAAGTTAAAATTAATATTAGGGAGGAGCACAGTGTGAGCTTAATCTTGCAGTATGACCCGGATGCTTATAGGTTAACCATTGTCAATACTGAGTTGATTATGTAAAAAGCATCCTCTCTGGGATTAACTGCAGCCCAATACACAGCAGTGCAGTCAGCATATAAACTCCACAATCACCCCACCACCTCCCCAGGAGCTTGTTGCGCAGGTTGGTGAGATCGTGTTGAATTCAGTATGGGTGAGAGTAATGGCGCCCTGCCTGATTAAACTACGGCATTGGCGTCTCCTCATATAACCATAAGATACCCGATCAGCCCAAAACGACCTGCGACTTCCTCCACATATCTATGGTAACACCCGTTTTTGGCACAGAATTGCGTCTCCTTTCCTAATTGATCTAAAAGAGAGAACCGGCGCTTGACGCTCACCGAGCTTTGTCACATAAGCATAATGTGACGCATTGAAGAGCACGTCTATAAATAGAGGCGCATCGATTGTTACTTTTGAATCCACCAATGATTGAGAAGTAGCAAATGCCCTCTCTGCTGTACAGGATAATTATCTGTGTTTTACAGTAAGGCTGTGGCCATCAGCAATGCACACAAGACAGGAGAAATTGCAGCTCAATCCCACATATAAAAATATAGAATTTCAACGTGTAGCTCACCCAGTTCGAATTTAGACCTGGGTGTGCAAACCCCAGGTCTATCACGTTCAGGTGCAGTCTTAACGCATCTATAGTATGGAGTAAAATTCGACCGTTTATTTTAGCTCTTTTGGAATAAAGTCTATTGGCACCGATTGGCTCTTGGAGTGCGTGTTCCTTTCTACACATTGTGGTCATCAGGGCCATAATATACAAAGGGACAGATTTAATGAAGTGTGAAGTGGCCGTCGCTAGCATCAATTCGTCAGAAATCTCTTCCGCTGGCAATTTATTAATGAGTGTAGACAACAATTCGCTAGCGAAAGAGACAGTCACTAACACAGTTTCAAACCCTATCACCAGGATATATTTTCGCTCAGGCGAACGGTCGTTACCACACCAATTCACTAAAGTGCGAATTTTACAGAACGTTACCTCTTTCACCAGAGTTTCCTTCGTCACTTTAGACCAGGCGAACTTACAACAAAGCTACATCCTCCTCAATCTTATGTCAGTGACATCATATCCTGTATGCCGGAAAGTCATAAAAGTTGTAAAAAAAACACTGACGTCTTTTTCATTTTTTAAAGTGGAATTGCCCAACTATTTAAGATTTTTGTGTTAACAATTTTTTTAACCATTTGAGGGACATGCCACATTTGTGTTAGGGTGGGCTCATGTCTAGGGCATTAGAAGATCTCTTTATTCTTTATTTTGCTTCCTTGGACATTTGTAATAATAAGTGGCCACTTCAAACATTTGTACCAACATCTCTAATAGAGACATCCATACGACCTATATGTACCCTCCCTATGCAAATTGACCTAAGAGCAAGAGTGCTAACGAAGTTTCGCAAGGCAGAATGGAACGCTAGCGAAGGATCGCTAAGAAATGCTCGCGCTGACAAATTAACTTAGCGAAACTTCAGCTGTGTTTGACTGCTGAGACGCAACATCGCATTTTAGTTAATTAGTGTCATGTTAACTAGTTTACGCCTGGCGAAGCAGTCACTGGCAAAAATTCACCCTTTATTGAGTTTGCCCCAAATCATTTAAATTGACACTGTTTTTGATAACAATGAAAATGCCCTTCATGTCCCAGGGTTTAGTTGAGTGGGAAATAGTCTGCGGCACAGACACGGATCTGAGTGTCCACAGTGTCAAATTTACATTTCTGTGTTCCAGCCATTCAAATGCACCCCAAAGGGATCATTTATGGCAATGGGCAAATTGCAAAAAAAGGTCAGAATTCTCCCACTTGTGGCACTTTGTACACTGCCGTACTGCCTTTACCTGCTGCAGAAATGATCTGTGACTGCCCCAATGAATGCTGCACTGCCTGTGGTCACCAGCATTGTCTTTGTGAGGCATATAGGTGTTCCAAAAACAGAAAAACAGGTGCCAAAAAAGCCAATGTGGGCACTACACTAATTAATAGAATTGCACTAAAGCAATAATTAGTAACAGAAGAAGGATATGCTCACAGTTCACCCCAGTCCATAGGAGCATAGGAAAAAAAACATCAATTGTGAGTCCCTCCAAAAATCAGTCAAGGATTGTAAAAATTACAAAATGTTTATTAGGACATAGTAGACAGTGGCCTAACGCGTTTCGTGCCTGTTGGAGCACTTACTCATAGGCTAGTGGGCATACCCATGTACACCTCTTATATAGGGGTATGGCCAATCAACATAACATACATCACAGCCAATCACCAAGTGCAGAGCCAAATTACCAATTTACCTATTTACATACAGACTTGCCACATTGGGTTACCAAATGCCTACATAAAACAACAAGGAAAAATACAACAATATATCAAAACAAAATAAACACAAAGAGAAAATTACAAAGTGAATTTTATATATCCATAAAAATAAATTGGGACAAATGTTCCAGGGAAGTTTTTTTTATTTTCTGGCATATTCCAGGTACTGATGGGGCTTTAGTGCAGTTTTTCACAGAAGTGCAGATGTGTAAAAAGATAATATATTGTATAATAAATATGAAAAACTGTCCTGATGTAAAAGATCTGTGTAAGTTATAGTTATACACAATTAAATATTTGAGGGTTTTTTATTAGAGAAAATGATTTTCTGTTCTGTTACCCCAGAATAAAAAGGCGGTGTTCCCTCCTGTCCCCTAACTTGAGCTTCATTTGGATGCATAAGTCAGGACAGGTTTGGCTCCCCTTAGTACTCTAAACGTCTTTCCCTGGTCTGCTGAAAATGACCCCTTGTGTTTAGTTGGTTGGCATTTAACCTGAACAAAAAGGGTTACACGATTATTTCCTTGTTGTTCAGGAGTCCATCAGGTAAAGAGGGTGCTTGGCAAAGCTTTGATGTCTTTTCAGCTGGTTTCCAGCAACGATTTATTCCTGAATTAGTTAAATCATTTACAAGTCGAATCACCTGTGTTTCCTGATTCACCCATAATTGTATCTTCCCATGAAATAGAGCTTGTATGATTCAGAATGGGCCCTGACGTTAGTAATCAGTATTTATGGCTGACACCATGTCATTGATGTGAAAGATTAATATGAGTTACAGCATCATTTTAGATTCATCAGTGACAATGTCTCACACACAAATATCTGATGATAATGTCACTTTTTTGTGTATTCTCTGTAGTCTTTAAGTATTATCTCCTTGTTTCAACATTGATGAGGGCAAAATAGGACTTACCCGTCGCTGCACCTTGAATGTGTGCAAGTTTTACTGAGCCATCTGGGATTCCATAGACTGCTGCATGTTTTTTTTATATTCCTTATATTGACCCACAGAAACAAGTGCCATAGAATTTACTTATCTCTGTGATTTATTCATAGACAACAAACATCATTTTGTCCTTTTTTATTTAACAGCTCTGCTCTTCGGAGGGGACATAAATCCCGCTCATCCGAAACATATAGGCAGCATTGATCCCACCTGTAATGTGCCGGAAGTGGTTAAAGGTAAGAATTATTTAAATCTGCCCTTTTTCTCACAGGGGAAGACTCACAGATACTGAGCATTAAAAAAAACTGGGTTTATCATCTTAAAAGAGAAGGAAAGGCTTCATGCACTTTTGGTGCCAAATGTTAGGAGGACCGGCCCGGGGTTTCAGGTAAGTCAATACAATCACTTGGTGGTGCCTATCAGCAGAAAACCGCAACAGCCCGGGGTTATACCAGTGAGCACCACCGAGCGCTCCTCTTACGGCTTCTTCTTTCTTCAAATTTCCCGGGGCAAACGCATGCGCAGTTGAAGGAAATAGCCAACTTTTTAGTCAAAGTTTGGAATTTCGTTCCACTGCGCATGCGCAGCCGCATGAAGACAGAGGAATATGGAAGAAAAAAGCTCCATGGTGCTGATAGGAACACCGGCCCGGGGTTTCAGGTAAGTTAATACAATCACTTGGTTGTGCCTAACATTTACATAGTTACATAGTTATAGTTACATAGTTAAATTGAGTTTAAAAAAGGTAAAGTCCATCAAGTTCAACCCCTCCAAATGAAAACCCAGCATCCATACATACACCCCTCCCTACTTTTAATTAAATTCTATATACCCATACTAACTATAGAGCTTAGTATCACATTTGGCACCCCCAAGTGCACCAAGCCTTTCCTTCTGCTTTAAAATGAAATACAATGTTGTTGTGTAATGTCTCTTGGGATGGATTTTCTGCACTTGGAGGCTGCACTTTTTCTCAAGCCAAAATGCAGCAACATTGCAAATGTCTTATTAAAACTAGGGTCCCATTCTGCAAGATGCTTTTATATAAAAGTTGTTCCTTAAAGGAAAACTAAAACTTAACTAAAGAAGTAGCTAGAAATGTTGTACATTATGTTTTGGGCTTCTGTACCAGCCCAAGGCAATCACAGCCCTTTAGCAGTAAAGATCTGTGTCTCCAAAGATGCCCCAGTAGCTCCCCATCTTCTTTTCTGCTGATTCACTGCACGTGCTCTGTGCTGCTGTCACTTAGGGATCCACTCACAATATACAGTACACATAGAATAGAAATGTCACAATATAAGGCTGATTAGTAATTAATACAGATAATTACTACATGGCAGCACAGAAACCAGTGCAATTAGCATCAGAATGTAGTAATCAGCCCTGTAGCATCAGCTTATATTACAGGCCAACCTCATTTTCTGCTTGATAATTTGCTACAACCCCTAAGCTAAGCTTCTCAACAGCTGCTCAGCGCCCACTGAGCATGTGAGTGTCACAGACACTTTCCAAGATGGTGACCCCTGTGACAAGTTTGAAGTCCTGGATCATTGCTGCTATAGACAAGCTGAAACTTTAGGCTGGTGCAATAAGTTCAGTATATAAAATATGGCATTGTAAGCCATGTTCATTGTATGGTTTAGTTTTCCTTTAAAGGAAAACTAAAATACCAACAATCTTTTGCTTGTAAATTTCTAGGGCACCTGCACTGCACAGAGTTGCCATCTTTATCCATGTCGTATCGACTGTCTGCTTTTCTGGCAGAGATCAACAGGCACTTGAAGCCAGGACAAGCTCGGCTATCGGTGTGCATGCTCCTGCTCATCAATGACTGCCCGAGAGTCAAAGCCTGAATGTGTTATGGCTGCCAACCCCTCTGTGCAGTTTGCAGTTAAAGGAGAAGGAAATTCCCTGGGCGCAAAAACCCTCCCCCCTCCCCTGTGTTGCCCCTCCTCCCCCCTGGCCTACCTGTCCTGCCGGGCAAATGTCCCTAACTTGTTACTCACCCCTCTGCGCAGGTCCTGTCCACGTAGCTCACAGGTGCCATCTTCTCCCAAGCGGTCTTCTTCCTGCTTTGAACGGCGTTTTTGATTCATGCGCAGTAGGAGCAGTTACCGGTACGGATCTACTGCGCATGCGCCAAAAGTCACAAAGTTTTCCGATTTCGTGACATTCGGTGCATGCACAGTAGATCCGTACCGGTAACTGCTCCTACTGCGCATGCGCCAGAAGATGCTGATTAATCCAGGAAGAAGACCGCTTGGGAGAAGATGGCGCCTGTGAGCTCCGTGGACAGGACCTGCGCAGAGAGGTGAGTAAGTTAGGGGCATTTGCCCGGGGGGACAGGTTGGCCAGGGGGGAGGAGGGAGGGGGGGCAACACAGGGGAGGGGGAAGGGATTTTTGCGCCCAGGGGGTTTCCTTCTCCTTTAAAGAGCCTTTACAGGGAGGAACAGGGCATTTTACATGTTCTCTAAGGCCCCCGCTTTATATACTAAATGTATTCCTGTCATTATGAGAATAGCGAGATGCCAATGCACATCACCAGCTTCCATGATTCTAATTAATACTATGTGCTTTGTTTAAACAGATGCCTATGAAACAGCAAAGATGCTGTGCGAGCAATTTTATATGGCAGCCCCTGAGCTGAAAGTGGAAGAGTTTAATGGTAACGTATCTTGTTACTACGATTACTATTTGATACGGTGCTTACATTTCTTAAATAATCATCCCAAGTACTACTTTCCAAAGTCAGTGTAAATGATGGCCTTTTCTGTGCAGTCCGTGTATATTGACTGTGCAGCCATTTGGGCAACTGATTGGGACAGATCAGAACAGTATTTGCTTGTCTTCCTGTGATTCATTTTTAGCCAGCAATAAATGTGGATGCACTGTATACTCCCACATGTTTTACCTTTCTTGGGCAGCCTTTTGTGGTTTTAGAATGTGACCTATGGAAAGACCAGGCCTCTCTGTAATTCTTTATGAATAATTAAAAGCTGGCCATTAACTATAAGTTATACTAGAAGACCTGCTCATTTGCCACCAAATGAGCCCATCTTTCCCCCTGATATGTCCACCTTAGGGTGACGATATCAGGCTTTAATCCAATCCTGGACTCTCAGGTCATCAGAGTGAAGACCACATCAACTAGCCGACTTGGTCCCCAAAGGGAAAATCAGACCTGCCAAATCCACATCTGGCTGATTTTTGCCCAGATATAGATCTGGCGGACCCATCGGAGGTCCCTATACAGGGCGGTAGTAGATATCTTAGGGTGACATGTCCTCTTTAACAGAACAGTAACACGAAAAAATGAAAGTGTATCAAAGGAATGACAATATAATGTAGTATTGCGCTGCACTGCTACAACTGTTCTGTTTATTTCAGAAACACAACTATAGTTTATGTAAACAAGCTGCTGTGTAGCTGTGAGGGCAGCCATTGAAGCTGAAAAAAAGAACAAAATGGCACAGGTTACATAGTAGATAACAGATAGAACACCATTGTAATGGACTGGGCTTATTTGTTAAGTGCTGCATAACCTGAGTCTTTTTTTCTAACTTGAATGGCTGCCCCCATGACTACACAGCAACTTATTTTTATAAACTATAGTAGAGTTTCTGAAACAAACACACAGCTTTTACAAGTGCATGCTAACAGTATATTATATGTTAATTACTTTAAAACACTTTATTTTTTTGGTGTTACTGTTCCTTTAACTGATATTGGCTTGTGACTGCAGCAAAGTACAAGACACCCCCCCCCCCCCACTGTACACGGAAAAGATATTTCCTGCCACTTTCTTCACTAGCGCCCAGCCCTTATTTTATAGGATAACTTTATAGTCTGTGAAACTGCCCAGCCAAATCTGTCCATAATCAACAGCCTTAACTTATTTGTTAGTTAAAATCAGGTGCCTTTAAAGGAATACTGTCATGGGAAAAAAAAATTGTTTTCTAAACTCATCATCAGTTAATAATGCTGCTCCAGCAGAATACTACACTGAAATCTGTTTTTCAAAAGAGCAAACTGAATTTTTTTATATTTAATTTTCTGACATGGGACTAATATTGTCAGTTTCCCAGGTGCCCCAGTCTTGTCATGTGCTAAACCTGCCTATCTATGTCGGGACTGCGTGGGAGCTAAGCACTCCACCGTCCTCCTATGCCCGCCCTACGCGTTTCACCGATGCACTCGGCTTCGTCAGGGGCATAAGACACTTGACGAAGCCGAGTGCATCGGCGAAAGTCCCACGCAGTCCCGACGTAGATAGGCAGGTTAAGCACGGGGGAGTCTGCTTGGAAGGGAGGGAGCGGGCGGTTGTGGTCTCCCTGTATTTGGGAGGGTTATAATTTGCTAAAAACAACCAGTGATGTCTCTTAGAGACCCCACTGATCCACCTTGCGCTTAATATATTTTTAACTATATGTCAATTTTAAGGACATTGTCCAGCACTGCCGACGGATTGGTTGGCTAGTGGGTGTGTACTTCAGAGAGCGTGTTTTTAACAGTGAAAGTTACGTTTTAATTCACATGTTACTACTTTTCTAGTGTTATCACCTCCTGAACTGGCTTGCTTTGTGGCGAATGAGCGGTCACTTACTACTATTGGTGTCCAGCTGTTCACCACGATTTTTTGGTTTTGAATTTACTCTTTCTGAAAGCACATGACCAGGCAAAATGACCTGAGATGGTGCCTACACAACAATAAAATAACACTTGCTGGTTCAGGAATGACATTTTATATTGTAGAGTGAAGTATTTGCAGTGTAAACAGTGTAATTTACCAATAAAAACTATATCATAACAATCATGACAGAATCCCTTTAAAAATCAAGGATTCGCTTTGGGATTTGGATTTTTTCAGCAGGATTCGGATTCGACCGAATCCTTCTGCCCAGCCGAACCGAATCCGAATTTGCATATGCAAATTAGGGGCCGCGAGGGCAATCTCGTGACTTTTTGTCACAAAATAAGGAAGTAAAAAATGTTTTCCCCTTCCCACACCTAATTTGCATATGCAAATTAGGATTCAGTTCAGTATTTGGCCAAATCTTTTGCGAAGGAGTCGTGGATTCGGCCAAATCCAAAATAGTGGATTCGGTGCATCCCTACAATTTGCACTTAGGACGTCTTCACCAAAAAGACATATAACACTGCATCATATGTTTTTAGTATTTATTTAACCTTGTGTATCCTGCCTGTACAATGGTTTGAATGGCTGCTGTGACATTATTTGAGTGTTCCATAAAATTACATTTATTTAATGTACACCTTTTAGCTTGAAATGTAATTGCTAGCAAAAATAATAATAGTTGGCACCTACTGAACTGCATTATGTGGAGTATAAATAAGATTCAGGGTGAATTGTACTGACGTAGCCTGTTTTAAACTGCTTAGTAGTTGGCAGCCAGCGTCCCTTCAGTAAGAGGAAACATAAACCTTCTAAACAAATTGATGTAAAATTGCAGGGAATTCTCATGTGCTCACTTTTGAATAGGGATGCACCGAATCCACTATTTTGGATTCGGCCAAACCCCCTAATCCTTGGTGAAGGATTCGGCCGAATACTGAACCCTAATTTGCATATGTAAATTAGGGGTGGGAAGGGGAAAAATGTTTACTTCCTTGTTTTGTGACAAAAAATCACACGATTTCCCTCCCCGCCCCTAATTTGCATATGTAAATTAGGGGTCAGATTCAGTTCGGCCGGGCAGAGGGATTCGGCCGAATCCGAATCCTGCTGAAAAAGGCCAAATCCCGAATCGAATCCTGGATTCGGTGCATCCCTACTTTTGAATTCATTTTCTTTTTTCTTTTTAGTTTAGTAGATATTGTCACTTTTTTATACTGCTAATATAATGAATTTGAAACAACAACGCTACCTGCTGTTCATTTCAATCAATTTACCACAGTAGAAAATTAAGTTAGTGAGAAAATGGAAGGTCGTACAGTTATGAACTGACCAAAAAAAGTCAGTTTTCTTGGATTTACATAAAAAACGTTTGGTGTACTTTTGGTTTGTTTGGACAGACCAATAATAATATTGTTTGTGATATTAAATAAGCTTATCTTAACCCAGATTCTTTTTTTTTTTTCTTTAAGCCAAGGCCCCCGGCAGACCTCTCCATGTTGTTTATGTGCCCTCCCATCTGTTCCATATGCTGTTTGAGCTATTTAAGGTAGGTATTTCTCTGCATACAGAATCGACAGTGTGAAATACTTGTGAAATCACAAAACAGGGCTAATTTATGGCAGCAGTGAACCGTTAAACCGTTCAGAATGACACCATTTCAGTGGTATGGCCCACAAAGATTGAACTCCAGGAGAATTGCTCTGATTATGGTCTTTAGGATAGAAATCCCATCACTGGGGCAAACTGTGCGATTTCTACACGGATGACCCCACGCTAAGGCAGAATCGTCTTCTATATTAAGGCAGGTGTAGTTCTAAAATTTCAATCTAAATTCAGATTAAGGATGACGGCTTTAAGAAAAGATATTACACTAAGCTGGATGAAGTTTGGAATTGCTGGGCAGATGGATACAAGATTAATAAGTATAAAAAAGAAGTTCCACCTCTGTATTTGGATGCAGTAAAAGGTCAGGAAAGTAGCATGCTCTGTGTTCCTATTAAATAAACAGGGAGAGGTTAAAGCTGCAATGTTTCTGGTTTATGAAGAAGCTTCTAGCTGATAGGAGGCAGTTTCAGGTGTTTTTTTCAGCTTCCTTTATATTTCCTTCCTGACTTTAAATGGCAGTTAGACCTGTGCATACAACTGATTCCTGAAACTATCTGTAAGCTGAAAAAGAGAAAAGGCATAGGTTTACAGAGCACACAACAGATATGATCTGTAGTATACAATGGGATTCCTCAGACTGTATCTGTTATCTACTGTGTATCCTGTGCTGGAATGGCTGCCCCCATGGCTACACAGCAGCTTGTTTATATAAACTATAGTAGTACTTATCTGTTATCTACTGTGTATCCTGTGCTTGAATGGCTGCCCCCATGGCTACACAGCAGCTTGTTTATATAAACTATAGTAGTACGTATCTGCTATCTACTGTGTATCCTGTGCTTGAATGGCTGCCCCCATGGCTACATGGCAGCTTGTTTATATAAACTATAGTAGTACTTATCTGTTATCTACTGTGTATCCTGTGCTTGAATGGGTGCCCCCATGGCTACACAGCAGTTTGTTTATATAAACTATAGTAGTACTTATCTGTTATCTACTGTGTATCCTGTGCTTGAATGGCTGCCCCCATGGCTACACAGCAGCTTGTTTATATAAACTATAGTAGTACTTATCTGTTATCTACTGTGTATCCTGTGCTTGAATGGCTGCCCCCATGGCTACATGGCAGCTTGTTTATATAAACTATTGTAAAGTTTTTGATGCACCGAATCCACTTTTTTGGATTCAGCCGAACCCCCGAATCCTTCACAAAGGATTCGGCCGAATACCGAACCGAATCCAAACCCTAATTTGCATATGCAAATTAGGGGTGGGAAGGGGAAAACATTTTTTACTTCCTTGTTTTCTGACAAAAAGTCACGCAATTTCCCTCCCTGCCCCTAATTTGCATATGCAAATTAGGATTCGGATTCGGTTCGGCCGGGCAGAAGGATTCGGCCGAATCCGAATCCTGCTGAAAAAGGCCGATTCCTGGCCGAATCCCGAACCGAATCCTGGATTCGGTGCATCCCTAATATAAACTATAGTAGTACTTATCTGTTATCTACTGTGTATCCTGTGCTTGAATGGCTGCCCCCATGGCTACACAGCAACTTGTTTATATAAACTATAGTAGTACTTATCTATTATCTACTGTGTATCCTGTGCTTGAATGGCTGCCCCCATGGCTACATGGCAGCTTGTTTATATAAACTATTGTAAAGTTTTTGAAGCAGACACACCCGTTTTACCAGTGCAAGGCAACAGTACATGATATTCTCATTACTTTAAAACAATTTTATTTTTTCTGGCACAGTTCCTTTAAGATTAAATTTACCTTCTTCTCAATGCATGCCCTTGTGTCCTTCAGAAAGATCTATTGGTATATAAGGCATTAGAGAGTTAATTGTATGGTTCTTTCATAAGCTTATACATTGGGCCTGTGCCTTGGAGTGGCAGCTACAGGGACAGAAGCCTATACCATTAGCCTTTAGAAAATGCTTCAAAGGGGTTATTCATCTTTAAATTAACTTTTAGTATGAAGTAGAGAGTAATATTCTTAGACTTGAGTTTCAGTAACTTAGGTTTTTATTCAGCAGCTCTCCAGTTTGTAATTTTAGCAATCTGGTTGCCAGAGTCCGAAGTACCCTAGCAACAAGGCATTGATTTGATTGAAAGACTAGAATATGAGAGGGTCTGAATATAAAGATGAGTAATTAAAAATAGCAATAATAGTAAATGTGAAGCCTTACAGAGCATTTGTTTTTTTAGATGGGGTCAGTGACCACCATTGAAAAGCTGGGTTCGGTGCATCCCTGTGTAAAATATAAGGATATTATAAGGTAACTTCTAATATCCTCATATTTTGCAACTAGGGGTACTTTATTTATCATAATACACAAGTTTCAGTGAGTCATGTGACAGAAATGACATGAGAACTCACCGTTTATAACTGATGACATCAGAACTCACCGTTTATAAGGATATCATTTACAAGATATTCATAGCTTTTGTGTATTATATCCTTATAAACAGCTCTTAGTGATGTCATCATGTTATAAATGGAGCTTAGTGATGTCATTTTTGTTTCACTAAAACTTGTGTATTATAATAAATAAAGTACCCCTTGTTGTAAAATATGAGGATATTAAACTTTGGCATTGAACTTTTAGATGGTCACGGAACTCCTCTGTGACTTATAATATCCTTATATATTACAATAGGGGGTATTTTATTCACTATATATAGCCTTTTTTGTACAGGACAACATCATGCTGATGACTGGCATTGCCACATTTACTGTCCAAGGGTCTTATCCATCACCAATTTGCCTTAGAGAGTTAGAGAAAAGAAGCTAATTTGCTCCATCTGCTCCTAGTTTAAACGCACCAGTCACCTGTATTTTTTCCCCCATCTGAGGTCAGGCTAATATAAAGTAGGGATGCACCGAATCCAGGATTCGGTTCGGGATTCAACCAGGATTCGTCCTTTTTCAGCAGGATTGGGCCGAATCCTTCTGCCCGGCCAAACTGAATCCGAATCCTAATTTGCATATGCAAATTAGGGGCAGGGAGGGAAATCACGTGACTTTTTGTCCCAAAACAAGTAAATGTTTTTCCCTTCCCACCCCTAATTTGCATATGCAAATTAGAATTTGGTTTGTTATTTGGCCGAATCTTTTGCGAAGGATTCGGGTGTTCGGCCGAATCCAAAAATAGTGGATTCGGTGCATCCCTAATATGAATAAATATTTAGGGCAATGAAGTAAATAGGGAAGAAATATACTCACAGTTCAACCCAGTCCATGGGAGCATAAACATATAACAAAAATCAAAAATTGTGAGTGTTTCTTCAAAAGAAATAGCCAAAAAATGTAGTTAAAAGTTCAATCCATTAGGACATACGGGTGAGTAAGTGCCCCAACAGACACGAAATGCGTCAGGCCTTCATCTGTATGTCCTAATAAATGTATTGAACTTTTAACTACATTTTTTGGCCATTTCTTTTGAAGAAACAATCAAATTTTTTTTTGTTTTGCTGTCGCTGACAGGGGCAAGTTTCTTGGGGAAAAAAACAATTGTTTTATTCAGGTGACAGGTGCCCTTTAAGGCTAGGAGCACATGGAGCAAATGATATGCATTGAAAAGCATATTATCTCCCATCCATTACATTGTGTAGATCCACTGGTTTTTCTTAGTTTATTTTTTTTTAACATCAATAATTTGCTTGCCAATTTATAAAACCCAGTGCATAACCTCACGTTTATCAAAACTGCCAGTCATCAGCCACTTAGCCGCCCACATTACCAGTTGTCAAGATCCCTAACTATAGTAATGAAACCAGATAAGCGATTGATTGCTGTGGGTTACTGAAGCAACACAAATGTTTGGCTTGTTAATATATACGGGGGTGGAATATAATAAAAGAAATCTGCACAATTCATCAAAATTTGTATTCTGCACAAATATTTTTTCCTATACATTTAGCACCTCATCCACTAATAGGAAACAGACTGCATGAGCTGGTCAGTCTATTAAATACATAGAAGTTTCTGCGATGGGGCAGTTATTGGTTTGATTCCTTAAAGGGGAGTCAACAGAGCAGAGTTTGTCACATTTTTAAAGGAACAGTAACACCAATATTAGTACTTAATACCCCCCAAACTGATAGAGTAGTAGGAAAGGCTTACTCTCTCTTTGTTGTTTTTTTTTTGAGCTTGAATCTGACTTGTGTCCCATAGCCGAAAGGCAAAAAGGAGACGGCCGCTTGCATTCCTCCGTGTGGTGAACTGACAGTCAGCTTCAGACAGCTTTGGGGGGTAATATAGTGAGCATATATTTAAACTGCAGATGCTGAAAAAAAGGGAAGGTCATCAGTCCGAATCTGACTTCTGGTTAGGGTTGCCACCTGTCCGGTTTTGACCTGGAGAGCCCGGTTTTTTTGAAGGGCTGTCAGGATCAAAACTGCCTGCCCGGTTTTCCAAATTCGCATACAGACAGTCACCCAGCACTTTGTTAATAGGAGCCTACTTTTCAGGGGTGCTCGCAAAGCAATGTGTTCACCTTCACATCTTTTAGACGAAATCCATAATAAATAGGCACAGCAACGTTTCGGGCCTCCCGGTCCTTTTTCAAGCTGAAAGTTAGCTTGAAAAAGGACCAGGAGGCAGTAATGTAACTAGAGGGGGGCGGGCCCTGGTGCGTGACGCGCAGCCTGCCCCGACCCCCTCTGTGCGGCCCACATTCCAGTGGCACGCGGGGGGCCCTGAGGGGGTGCGGCCCCTGCTCCCCTGGTAGTTCCGCCACTGCCAGGATGTCCAAAAGCTTGCTGTGCCAGATGTAAATTTGCAAAAAAAGGTGCTTTTATTACTACTTGGGAGTGCTGCAATTTACTACGGTTTTCCAAATTAGGAAAACCAGGCAGGATTTCCTGTGATTGAACGGCGATTGGCCAGTCGCCATGTCACAGCCCGGCCCCTGACACCACAACCCGCCCCTGTTGCATCACTGCCCCACCCCCATGATATCACAGCCCGTCCTCTACCCAGACGGGCCAAAAGGTGGCAACCCTACTTCTGGTTCAGCGTACAGAGGAATGCAACTGCCTTTGCCTTTTTGCCTTTCTTCTATGGGTAGTTTGCAAGTCAGATTCAAGCTCAAGATTTAAAAAAAAAACAAAAAAAAAACAAAGGAATTAAGTATTAGAAAAAGTTTGGTGGTATTGGTCCTTTAATGAATAACTGATAAAAGGTAAGTGTATGATATACAAGGAGAATGGCTGCAGCCACAAATGTGAAACCGATTTTCCAGTCCCCATCCTACTTACGTTCAATCCTGCAGCGTCAACAGGGAGTCTCTCTTAACTGCTTTCTCAGAGTATATACTTTCCGACAGCCAATTAATAGCAGTGTTTAGTGGGATCTGGTTTGGATAAAACACCCCACCATAATTATTCTGAATTATTGGTATCGTTATCCTAAACCTGGCTCCGGTTCAACACTGTTACAGAGTAATTTCCCGCTATAATAAGGGATAAGACTTCTTGGGTGGCGAATAGCAGCCAGCATTTCATTTCATAAGGAAAGATTGGCAGGTTCCACAAAGATATATTGTGCCGCTTTCTTACGCGAAGTCCTTAAGCAACAATTTTATTAATAATTGGCCATTTAAATAGCTACTTTATTCAGATGTTAAGCCTATTACCTTGTTATTTTACTTTTATAATTAGCAATCATAGGAGCGGAAAGTAGTAATTTGGACTCAGAGAAGACTTGACTTCAGTCTCCTTGTTGCACAGCGCTGTAATTATGTTGATTCTGGGAAAGGCACATTTATAAGAAATAATGTTTATGTATACTACATGAAATGGGACAACCACCAGATATATGTACAATATAAATATATGTAGGGAATAAAGGTGCTCAATCTAAAGGTCTCTGCACAAAGGGATCCGTTCCACCTCTGTACAACACAATAGCACACGCTTAACATGCAGGTTAATGTATTAGGCCACATATGTTGCATTGTTCCTAAAATACAAGGGATGTTTAATAAAATCCTTTGTGCAAATCTACCGGCACACACTTCCTCCATTATTTGTATTTCCCAATAACGTTTTCTATTGCACATCCCCCAGGACTGATAACCATTACTGGATGGCCAGACTGCAACACCTTAGTCTAAAGCAGTGATCCCCAACCAGTGGCTCAGAGCCACAACATATTTCTCACCAACCCCTTGGATGTTGCTCCCAGTGGCCTCAAAGCAGGAGCTTATTTTTCAATTCCAGGCATGAAGGCAAGCTTCAGTTGCATAAAAATCAGGTGTACTGCCAAACAGAGCCTTCTGTATGTTGCCAGTCCACAAAGGGGCTACCAAATGGCCAACTCTTTTTATATTTCATCTCCAATACTTTTTATATTTGAATGTGGCTCACAGGTAAAAAAAAAGGTTGGGAACCATTGGTCGAGAGGTTGCCATAAACAATAAGATTGCCCTTATTGGGCCCACACAAAAAGCTTAGACCAGGGGCCCACCCAAAAAGCTTAGACCAGGGGCCCACCCAAAAAACCTTAGATCAGGGGCCCACTCAGTACTATTTTTCTTCCTCTCTTCACTCAATCTCTATTTTTCTAGTCTCTATTCTTTATATACTATAAACTATTATTCCATCTATTTAGCTTCATAGAAATAGGGAATGGCCATGAAATAGGCCAAATATTTAACAGCATGAGGGCCCACTGACACCTTGGCCCACCGGGAGTTTTCCTGGTATCCCGGTGGGCCAGTCCGACACTGGATTGATCCATCCTCGGGCTGAATGGATGGGTGCTGTACAAGGAGCACCTTTCCTTGTATCTGTTCCCTATCGGCAACTGTCGGATAACAGATGGAAGATGGCACCTTTGAACTCTGCTGCACAACTTTTCAGATTTATAGCAGTTCTTGGTCAGGCTGGAAACCAAAAATGAAATGTATATGCAATACACTAAAACATAACTAAAGGTGACATTTCCCTATAAGTAAATGAACTTGCAATTGGACTTTGTGAGGTTACTTTGTTGTATAATTTTTGTCAACTTACAATAACAATTTTTTGACCGTAGAACTCCATGAGAGCCACCGTCGAGCTCCACGAAGACAAAACCGATGCCTTGCCCCCAGTAACGGCCCTGGTCACACTGGGAAAAGAAGATCTGTCTATAAGGGTAAGAAAATACCACTGAGGACTCTCAATAATGGCAGGCAGATACCTAGAGCATACAACTCAATAGTGAGAACGGTACAGGCAGGCTCCAGGCTGAATGTATGTTAACCAGATGGAATATGCACTTGACTAAGAGGGGAACAATTGCAGATGGGATATTGCTCATATCTTACCTGTGGCTGGGGCTTAAATCTGCACTAACATTTGCCTTTTATAAAGAATTATTCATACAGAAGTATGTGTTTCTATAGCCAAAGTGGTTGATATAAGAATCCTGTAATGGCAACACCAGACTTCCCTAGCCGTGCCCTTCATTGCACTTCTACTCCTACATCAGCTCAATGCTCCTACATCAGTTAGTTTACTACACAACATTATTTCATGTAATAATGCTTATTAACTACATTCAAAAGGACACGCGCATAATTATACATAGATATGTTGGATCATTTTATGAACTGAATTGGATAAATAAACTATACAATAACAATTGTGCTGGAGTCTTATAGTAAATGGCATATGTGGGAATATAACAGGCTTTTGTGTATATATTCACTTCTTTTTCTCTTGTTTTTTTTTCCTCGTAGATAAGTGATAAAGGTGGCGGGGTGCCCTTGAGGAAAATTGATCGTCTCTTTAATTACATGTATTCAACAGCGCCAAGACCGAGCCTGGAACCAAGCAGGGCAGTTCCATTGGTACGTGTCTTTTTTTTATTGACTTTGAAGTTGTACTTCATACATAAAAATAGCAGAGGTTTCTGGATAATGTTTCAGCCCTTAAGGTGACAGAAAAGATATGTATAGAATTGCATAGTAGTGTTTTGGTCTGCACAGTGACTGAGACCCTTTAGTAGACTGAATTATTTATATAACAAAATCTTTCTTTTTGTAGTTCATACTGTACTATTTCATACTGGGTACTCAAATATATACAGGTGATAAAATCACAGGTCCTATATTTTAAAGGGATACTGTCATGGGAAAAAAATGAATCAGCTAATAGTGCTGCTCCAGCAGAATTCTGCCCCAAGTCATGTGACTTGTGCTCTGATAAACTTCAATCAGTCTTTACTGCTTTACTGCAACTTATCAGTAAAGCAGTTATATCACCCCCCTCCCTTCCCCCCCCCAGCAGCCAAACAAAAGAACAATGAGAAGGTAAACAGATAGCAGCTCCCTAAAGGTGGCCATAGACGCACAGATAATATCGTACGAAACAAATTTTCGTCCTATATTCGTTGCGTGTATGGTGGAAAAAGAGCCGACCGATATCGGCAGAAGACTTGGATATCGGTCGGCTCGTCGATCAGGCTGGATGGAAAATTTTGATCGGGTGCCTTTGAAGGGACCCAAACATCGCTCATTGTTAGTGCTGAATCGTCAGATACAGGTAGAATTCTATTGTTTCTTCCCGTATATCTACCTGTATATCTGACGATTCAGCTCTACACGTGTGTATTGAAACGAACGATCTTTCTTGGAAATTGTTAAGTCTATGGCCACCTTTACTCAAGATAACAACTGCCTTGTAGATCTAAGAACAGCACTCAATAGTAAAAACCCATGTCCCACTGAGACACATTCAGTTACATTGAGAAGGAAAAACAGCAGCCTGCCAGAAAGCATTTCTCTCCTAAAGTGCAGGCACAAGTCACATGACTGGGGGCAGCTGGGAAATTGACAAAATGTCTAGCCCCATGTCAGATTTCAAAATTGAATATAAAAAAATCTGTTTGCTCTTTTGAGAAATGGATTTCAGTGCAGAATTCTGCTGGCGTAGCACTATTAACTGATGCGTTTTGAAAAAAACATGTTTTCCGATGACAGTATCCCTTTAAAGTTTTTAGGGTAAATACGTTTAGCACTTGGAAGCTACTGACATTTCAGGTCATACTTTTGGTGTCACCTATTTAGCATCAAAGAATAGATGGGCAGCATGGTCACAATATGGGCGAGTATAACTACAGAATGGAAAGTGGAAAAAATAGGGAGGGGGCAATACCACATGAACCTAAAGAATAGACATCGGTTTCAGAGCCGAAATCAAAGCACTCATCTAATCATGTCGTGTAAATATTATTTATTAAGCCAGGTCTTTCCATAAAGACTTTAAAGTCACAATTGCATTGCGTGAATAGATGACATCTTCTGTCTGCAACTGATGTCCATGTTGGTTTGATCGATGATTGTTGTTTTAATTATTGACTTGCAGGCTGGGTTTGGCTATGGCCTGCCCATCTCACGACTGTATGCCCGCTATTTCCAAGGAGACCTCAAACTGTATTCCATGGAAGGTGTCGGGACTGATGCTGTTATCTATCTTAAGGTATCTAAGAATGTAGGCATACATCTTATAATGAGTTGGTTTAACCATGTAAGTAAAGGTACAGAAACTTCCAGGCCCAACATACCCAGGGTACTGGTACCAACAACACGTGAAGATGCCTAAGAATTCATGTTGCTGCTTGCATTCCTTGTTACAAACAGGCAGCAGTGTGATGTCATGAGCGAGTCTGGCCTGGAAGCTTAGCTAGCTGTACCACTGAAAATCAAGCATTTTGGCCAAAAGTGTTACTCTTAAAAGAGAAACAAACCCTTTATTTAAAAAAAACCCTACCCCACATAGACCCTCCTCCCCCCAGTCTAGCTGCTACCCTGGGCAAATGCCCCTAACTTTTTACCTACCCCTCGGTGCCAGGGGCAATCCTCGCCCCTCTACCGCCTGAGGCAGCAGCAGCACTGCTGTCCCCCATCTCCACCGTGCGCTTACCTTTTTGCGCCTGAGTGGGTCCAGGGGGGTCCACAAGCAGAGAGGGCCAGTACACTAGCGCAGAGAGCCTAACTGCTCTCTGCACTTGAAGAGCCGAATTTCTGGTTTGAAAACTGAAATTTTGGCTCTTAAAGTACCAGGAGCAGCATTTTTGGTGCCCCTGGTACCTAGTGGGGTGCTGCCACCTGAGGCGACAGCCTCAACTCGATTCATTGGCGAAGCACCCCTGCTCGATGCAGATTCAGGTATTGGAGTTCACGGCAGCCATCTTCCAGGTCTTTGGTAATCTGAGAATGAGACCAGCGTAACGACGCTTGCGCAGTTGGAGCAATTTCCTGGTTTGTGACAACTGCGCATTTGCCGAAATGCTGGCAGAAGACACCGATCCCTGAATCTGCATTGAGAAGTAAGTAAAGAATTAGGGGCATTTTACCAGGGTAACAGCTAGGTTGGGGGGAGGAGAGAGGGGGGTCTGTGGAGTAGGGTGGTAGGGTTTTTTTTAATAAGGGGTTTGTTTCTCCTTTAAGGAAATGGGGTCCCAGGATTGATTTACTTTAATGATTTTTAATGGACACAACTTTGCCACCATCTATTCTCTGAATATGTACTGTACTGTATATACTTTAAAAATAAAAAATACTTTAAAAATATGTTATGTGCTATTAGATAACTACCTAAGAAACCACCAAAACATTACATAAAGACCAATTCTAAATTTTGACTGCAGGGTGATCCTCCACTTTAAGTTGCTGCACTCAACAAAATCCCGAGCTTTTGTCTTGCCCGTTAATTCTGTTCGCTTAAAGGCTTTATCGTTTTTTCATTCAGGCCGTTTCCAGCGAATCATTTGAAAGGCTCCCCGTCTTTAACAAGTCGGCATGGCGACACTACAAGAATGCTGCCGAAGCCGATGACTGGAGCAATCCAAGCAGGGATCCACGGGATGCTTCCAAACACAAATCGAATTGACCTTGGCAAATCTGTTGGGCAGTGGCATAACACAGCATTATCTTTAATCAGATTTCCTTGCAGTACAAATAGGAGATTGTGGAGAATATGATAATAAGGGGTTATTAATTAATAATGCAACCCATTCATCTTGCGTGGCTCTCTGTTCACTTTGTAGCTTCAGTAGCTCCCTGGGTAAGCCGACGTGGGTGGCCGCCGGCCAGTTTAAGTTGATCCTTTGTGGTGGACAAGGAAAGAAAATAGTTTGCACTAATGTGTGTGTATATAGAGAGGGAGTGAAAAGGGTTAATGCTATTTTTGTTAGACTTTTTCTAATGCACGTATAATCTATGGCAATAAGCGCTTGTGCATTTCAACAGTCACTCTGTGTTGTTACATTTGTTTGATAGGAATTAGTACCTGGCCAACCCCCAGCAACTTCTGCTCTACCGCTCGACCCGTATGGCAATGGTTCTTTAACAGTTCTTTAAGATCTGCGAATCTCAGTCGGTCATGGCTTTTTAGGATGGTGGCACACGTGAATATTCGGGGGAGATTTGTCGCCCAGCGATTCATATTCTTGCTGGCAGGAAGGTATTTAGTGGAGATTAGTCGCCCAAAGAAAAAAAATTTTTTTTTGCTGGGCGACTAATCTTCTCTGAATCTTAACATGTGCCACCAGCCTTAGGACTGTTCACATGGGCAGATTCGGGGAGATTAGTCGCCAGGTGACAAATCTCTTCTTCGCAGCGACTAATCTCCCCAATCTGCCGTCCGCTGGCTAAAATGTAAATCGCAACACGGAATGCTTCATTTTCCGAAGTCACTCGTAATTATCTCATGAGGAAACTTCTGAAAAAGGAGTGATCCGTGTGCCTGCCCCCAGGCGATTTACATTTTAGCCGGCGGAAGGCAGATCGGGGAAATTAGTCGCCTGGCGACTAATCTTCCCGAATCTGCCCGTGTGGCCAGACCCTAAGCGGTAAATTTATCAAAGAGTGAAGTTCCGCCACTAGAGTGAAATTCCGCAGCTCACAATTAATTTCTATGGGATTTTGAAAGGCGTATTTATGAATGGGTGAAAGTGAAGGTTCATCCTTTGATAAATACGCCTTTAAAAATCCCATAGAAATGAATGGAGAGTGGCGGAATTTCACTCTAGTGGCGGAACTTCACTATTAACTTCACTCTTTGATAAATATAAGTATTTACTCTCTGATAATAGAGAATGACACTCCAGCTGCACAGTGTCGTACAGAGATAATCTTTAGCTCCTATATTTTTTATCTTACCTGCCGCGTCTGTTGAGCTTTTTACGTTTGTCGCATGCATGCCATAATTTCATTTAAATATATTTTAGTTTTTTGTTGTTTAAATTCATTTGCAGGAATCGAGTAAAAGAAAGACACTCCAGTGTAGCAGCCTGTTTGTGTAGGCTGCAGTTTGGTTGCATGTGCCTGTATTTTATCACTCCAGCGTGGAATAATAGGGTAGTGGTGGGAAAATAGGAGTGCATAGGATATTGGGCGCACCGTAGTATTCATTTTAAGTCCTTATGACCACTAGAGGTGGAAGTTCATGCGAAAGAGATCTGCCTAGAAAGACAATAAGGCAGATATCTATATCTCCTAAATGAACAATGCAATTTGGCGTAAGAAAACAAAAGAGAGCAGGAAAAAGAATAAATCATTTTTATAGACTAGTATATAACCATGACAAATATATCTGGGTGCTTACACCAGTCTCCAGAATACCATGCAAACCCTAAAGCACCCTTAAGCCAATGCTACCATTTTCCTTTATATGCTTTTTCCCAAATGTCTGTTGCTATAAACCAAAATCTTACCCCTCAGTTTACTCAAATGTCTCCTCTGTAGCAGTAACGCTGACAGCTCACTGATTGGAGGACACTGGCGTCCAATCTGCATGTTGGTAGGAACATAGTGATGACACCTGGGCTTAACTGATTGGAAATGTTATTCATGATTTTGGAGAGGTGAATGGGGCACTTTTATTATTGCATTGAAGGCTGCCGACCTTTAAGCATGTTTTGTATTTTATTTTATTTTGTGTACACCATTCCCTACCCACATGACAGAAAGCTCTGCTTGCACTATGTATGTAATGTGTGTGTTATTTCGTGCTGCTCAGTTCCAGTCCAATTGGACTAGGTTTTAAGCGTGTTCTCAGTTATAGGTGGGTCAGAGCAAGTGGCAGAAGGATATTGCCTCCCCTTTACTTATAGAGGCCCACGTTTCAATCCTGCCCTTGAGACCTGAAATTGGCTGCCCTGCCTTATGCCAAGATGGAAAATGAAATGTTAGTGAATCATTTGCTAAATATTGTTTTGCTCTACTAGCAGAGCCTTTGGCTTGCATCAAGATATAGCGCCTCAGGGAGAAAAGGCAAATGAGAAGCTAACCCTTGGATAACAGGAATGTACGTACATCTGATCGCCTTAGAAATATTCACGTTATTAAAAATACAAGCAACATGGCCGTTCCACTGCCAAAGAAGCTTTTGTTTGTGTGCATAGACTAACCTGTGGGTCATTTCTTTAGACTATATAGCCAGTTTTGGTACAGTTATTTTATTTGCCTGTAAGTGTTTTTCATGACCACTCGAACAGAGAATGAAGAAGCAGACCCGGCAGCTTCAGGGGGGCCCAGGAGATATAGGGGGTCCCCATGAGAGACTAATTAAAGGGCATGTAAAGGCAAAAAATAAAATCCCATTTTTGCTTTCTTTAATGAAAAAGAAACCTATCTCCAAAATACTTTAATTAAAAAATATGTACCGTTTTTATAAGAAACCTGACTGTATGCAGTGAAATTCTTCCTTCATTTACTGCTGTGGATAGGAATTGTCAGACGGTCCCTAACTGCTGAGCAGGGAAACAATCATACTTATGAACAGCAGGGGAAGCCCCCACCTTACTTCCCAGCCATGCAGAACTCAAGCAGCTTTGTTTATGATGATCCCTAAGCAGCCCAGACCACACTGAGCATGTGCACAGTCTTAGTCTTGCAAAGATGTTTAACAAAGTTACAAGATGGTGACTCCCTGTAGCCAACTTTGAAAGCATCAATTATTTGTTTGATTAGACTTGTGGTGCAGTAAGTTCATGTTTATATTTAGTATACAAAATACAGAATTTCTAGGCTTGTTCTATTTTAGACTCTACATGCCCTTTAATGAGCAATTTCAACATAAAACAGGACAAACTTTGGATATGTTGGAGGCCCTACAATTAATTTGCTGTGGGCCCAGTAATGTGGTTACACTGGCAATATATAGTCAAGGCAAGATCCTTCTATAGGAAATAAAGAAGAGAAGGCCAAATGTGCTTATATTACTGTGTAACTCTATAGTTTCTGCCTTGTAGGCTTCACACACACACAGACACCCCCCCCCCCTTTTCTATGGAAAAAATTTAATTTTAGTTAAGATTCTTGAATTTAAATTATTAGATATACACGCACAGTGAAAGATTAACTGGTGCTTTCCAACTTCCAGCGTTTTTTTTACGTCAGCATACTGGAAATTGTAGTTTGTAATTGTAGAGGCCCATTTATCAAAGTCCGAATTTATCTCATTATTTTCTGTAAAATATTCCGACCAAATCCGCACGGGTTTTTTTCCCCCTTATTTATGTGTGGGAAAAACCCCGAAAAAAAAATCGTGAAAAAAACTAATCGTAGGAATTTTTCAGATTTTCCACCCAAAAACTCATATTTTCGGATTTTTGCCTGAAAACCATAAAATCTTCAGATTATTGCACGAAACGCAGCCGCAGATCATGATATCTTAGGGACTTCTTCTATTGACTTATATGCAACCTCGGCAGGTCTGAGATGCCGGATTTTCAGATTCAGACTTTTTCCATCCTCAGGGTAGAATAAATGCTGAAAAATTTGTATTTTTTCCCCACTAAAAATTCAGATTTTATAGTAATTTTTCAGGTTTTTGCCAGAGTTTAATAAATAACCCCTGTAGAGTTGTAGTTTGCTATGACGTTATTAAAGGTGTCTCAAAGGGACACAAATATCTATGAATATCTTCCAGGGCAGGGTGCCCGAGTGACAAAAACATGGAGGTTGTGTGATTTTTGTTCTTTGCTTCTCTACCCTTGATAAAAACTTGGGTCTTCAGCAACATGATTTTCTGCCAGGCCCATTTAATATCTGACTGAGCCCCAATCACATATTGATCAGAGGGAGCATTGTCTTGCGCCAATAAACAGGCGAATAGTCTACCATCTTGTGACAAATTTCGAAATCCCCCCCCCCCCAAAATTTGAAAGTAGAAGTTGAGAAGTCAATGCAGCTCAGTAAATGCGAAGAAAGTAATGTTGGACATAAAAAGCATCTTTTATTAACCCTTGCTCTCCTGGAAATCTGTGTTTATAGTTGGAGAAATCAGAAATGCTCCGTAAAAAAGCTGGAAAATGATTGGTACGTTTTTAAAAGAGGAGCGATCTGTGTTGCTGTTCTTTTAGAGCATGTTATTATGCGGTTAAAACTTTGTTTGGAGTGATCTAAATGTAAATAGTCGTGTCTTTTCTTGGTTCGTGTGTCGATGTTATTATTTATACGATCAAGTGTATGTATCAACTGGCTGCTCTTTCTTCCTTTCTGGTGGAAATTCTTTCTTCCTTTGTGATTTCATGTGTACGGAGTCACATTAAATGGAAACGGATAACAAAGCCTTTGTGTCTTCTTATAAAAGAACAGAAAAAGACCAATTCCATTCCATAACAATATGGGAAAAGCCAGCAGGGCTCATGTGTGACATAGAAGGCAGGGTGCAAATGTGCCATGTTTAAAAGCCTTCCATGCTAGATACATTGCTGTACAGAGGCCCACAGCTGTCCCCATGAATACAGCATCACCTGCATACGGTATCCCTGCTCCCTGCACATCCCCTAATTCCAACCTCATTCAGAGACACAAGATAAGGGGACACACATTTTGAAATGCCCATGTACATTTTTGTGACCCCAGTAGTTTTCTGTGGAGACCAGGCTGATCTAGATGTGGGGGATCTACATCTACTTCTTCTGTAGCAGTAATAGTGTTTACACACATTGGATTTTAGTAACCCCTAGAAGCCTGGAAGAGAGAGGTGTAAGTACAATGATGCCAAACTTTGGAGGAGGGAACACAGTTCTAAAAGCAGAAGCTGACTGGAACCAGGTGGCACAACATTTAGGGCAGAGACGCTTAGATTTGGGGAGATTAGTCGGCCAACAACAAATCTTCTCTTCTTCGGGGCAACTTATCTCCCAGAACTGCCTCCCGCCAGCTAGAATGTAAATTGCCGGTGGGATGACACTTTGGATCGTTTTCGGAAAACGACCCATCCCGCCGGCAATTTAGATTCCATCCGGCGGGAGGCAGTTCTGGGAGATTAGTTGCCCCGAAGAAGAGTAGATTTGTCGCTGGGTGACTAATCATCCAGAATCTGAGAGTGTGTCTATGTCCTTATAAAAAGGGCCAGGAATCATGGGGCTACTTACAGTTTACAAAGTATAATGAGGCCCCAATGAAATGGGAATTTATTTCCTGCATGGCTATAACCCCAATCTGCTCAGATAGCCGTGACACACCCATCACACTACCCTGCAAGCTTTGCTCCCTCTGTCATGGGGGCCCGTATCCCACAGCTGATGGTAGCCCTGCGTATGCTGAAATGAACACAGTTCCGCAAGATCTTTGTTTTTACCAGGATTAAAAATGGATTAGACCCACTGTAAATCAAGGAAAATGTAGTGTTATCTGTGAGCCCAATGGAATCAATTGATTTGTCTGGTTTTTACAGAGTCCATGGGATTTGTGGAAAGTAGGAAAATTATCCAATACCGTTTTCTGCCACAATGAGAATTGGGGATAACAGTCGTTTTTTCTAAAAAAAACCCGCAATCTGCTTATAATGCGTGTGATGTCAGAAGCGCATTCTGGCGAGGGAAAAATTTTTGAAAAACAAAAACTACTGTTCCCTCCAACCGGAGTGCGGTCTCTATTAACTCACACCTTTGGTTAGGGATAACATTTTAGCCCATACAGGTGAACTATAAATTATTTTTAAGTAGACTTGAGGTATGGAGATCCAAACTACGGGAAGACTCCTTATTCAGAAAACGCCAGGTCCCAAGCATTCTGGATAGCAGGTCACATACCTGTATTTGTAATTAGAGGATACAACACAAAACTTCTGCCTACACAAAAAAAATGTTTTGGAAGGGTAGTTAATGTCAACCTCTTGGTAGCCATATCGGGGAGATTTTTCCTCAGTCACACCCACGGCATATCTTGACTATGCCCCTTTCTTTTCAAAAAAATTCCCAAAAAAGGAGGCTTGAGAGGTCTGTATGTTGGATATTAACTGCTGGAAAAAGTCTACTCATAGATATGGATATATTTTTAATATTACCCCCCCCCCCAGAAAGAATTGCCGGTGTCAGGCAGAGATAAAAACATTTTGTTATTAAAACTGAATCTAGCACCAAAATGAAGGAATACAGTATCAGATCTAGTTATAGGACAAACACTGAAGGGCACCAGTCTGACGGAGGCTTTATTATCATGGAGACTATTGTCTGTGTTGTATATTCACATGATACAGAACAGGTGGAGATGGTCAGGGGCGCTACACCAATGAGGCGAGTTGTGTGCCCCCCTGGGGGGCAAAAATGCCGCTCCTGGTAACTAACAGCTGAATTTCCAGTTTTCAACCCAGAAATTTGGCTCTTCTAGTGCAGAGAGCACAATTGCTAGTGATGGGTGAATTTTTTGGCGAAACGCCCCAAATTCGCCCATCGCTACTCTCTGCACTAGCGATGTGGACCGACCCCCTCCGACGCTGAAAAAGTGAGTGCCGTGGGGAGGGGTGGGTGCAGCAAAAGGAAGGCGGCCTCAGGCGGCACAATGGACAGGATCAGCAATGTAACTAGAGGGGGGAGGGCCCTGGTGCGGGACGTGCAGCCGGGCCCCCACCCCCCTCCGTACGTCCGGAATCCGCCCAGAATCAGCGACGTGCCCTGAGGAGGTGCGGCCCTGGCCCAATCGCATCCCCTGCTCCCCCGGTAGTTACGCCACTGGACAGGATCGCCCCTGGAGATGGTATAGTGAGTAACAGTGTAGGCGGAACATTCAGTGGCACTTCCTAATCCCACTTCCTTTTCCAGCAATACTGGCAAAAATATTGCAGCACTGAATTCATAACAAGGTTACTCATGATATTGTTCAAAATGCGTCATCTAAGATTTTAACTAAAAGGGGTGGAAGTTTGGTTTTCAGGTTGGCCAAGAAAGAGCGGCTTTCCTGACACTACCATCAAATAATTTGCCTATTTTACTCTAATCTATATTAACGGCACTTCATTCTTATTCTAAGGGGCACATTTACTAAGCTCGAGTGAAGGATTAGAATGAAAAATACTTTTTTTTTTGGCTACTTCGACCATCGAATTGGCTACTTCGACCTTCGACCAGAGCCGGGCCAACTCGGGCAGGCGCCCTAGGCAACCTGGCGGGCCCCGGCTCTGTGTGCGTTTGACTGCACATGCGCGAAATTCGACTACCTACTTCGCCACCTAAAACCTACCGAGCACCAATGTTAGCCTGTGGGGACCTTCCCCATAAGCTTTCTAAGCTTTTTTTGATCTAAGGAAAATCCTTCGACTTCGATATTTGAAGTCGAAGGATTTTACTTTGAGGGTCGAATATCGAGGGTTAATTAACCCTCGATATTTGACCAATAGTAAATGTGCCCCTAAATGTGCTGTGGAAGAGCTTGTTTTTTTTGGGAATGGGGTCCTATAGATGGCTCAATAGTGTACACCTTATTTTGTCTCAAATGCATGAAATGCGTTTATTGTATATTTTTATACAAGCTGTGATAAAACCTAGGGAGTTGCATCCTCTACTCAGTGTGCTATTCTAAAACATTTACATAATTTTTTTCGTTTCATAGCTATTACGATTTTTATTAACTGCCAATAAAATATATATACGTCCATTCAACTTTAACTTCCCGCCGTATGCAAATTAGGCAATTTAGGCAATGCTAGCGCAACTTGGTGCAGTAACGATAGCACAACAACGCCAACGTTCGGCGCCCTGGACGCAACTTCGGATTTTAGTGAATTATCGTTGTCCTGATGAATCTATATGCCTGGCGAAGTGTTGCGCTGTGAGGGAAGCCGTTGCTGGCGAATTTTCGAAGGTTAGTAAATTTGCCCCATAGGGTTACTTCACAAACCCGGCACCAGCCTCCGCTATGTCCTTCCCCCTCGCTGCATACCTTTAACTTCCAACTTCAGGCCGCAATCAGGTACGGAGCATTCAAAGTTCAGAGTGCATTGCAGGGAGAAGACCTGAGTCAGCCCGGGATTTTTCCCAGTGTCCCACCAGCCCAGTCCAACCCAGCTTTTGCTCTCTTATATCATAATTCTGCGCTCTAACTATTTGTTTACACACAAAAAATAAGGACCCCAAAAGGAGAAAGGAAAAAATATGATTGCAGTTTCCATCTGCCCCTTTTTATCTACCCAAACTGACATACAGTTATGAGCTCATTATATAAGGACCACTGATATCAGCTAGAGAGGAGATACAGGTATCAGGAAATACATTCCTTTATACGCCTTTACTTGTAACAATACAAATACATCACCTTGTGCACTTTTTCATCTCCCAATTTGTGCGTGTATGTTAGCCTCCCATACACATAGACTGTAAGCTCTGTGGGGCAAGGACATCCTTCCCACTTTGTCTCTCACCACATAGCACTTCAGCTCTTTGTCCTGATATGATTTCTGTATATATTTATTATGTGATTTGTCTTCCTGTGTATATTTTTATATATATATATTGTACTTTTATGCACTGTACAGCGATGCGGCTTTAGAAATAAAGTTATACATACAAACATACATACATATACATATGCAACACTAAACATCTCTCTCTCTCTTTTGTTTGTGTCCCCCTATCCTATGGTGTCAGTGAAGCCCCTCTCTCTCTCTCTCTCTCTCTCTCTCTTTTCTCTCTCTCTCTGTACCCCCTTCCCTATCCCAGGCTCAGAGCTCAGTTATAGTGGGGGGGGGGGAGATAGTTGTAGGCCAGGGAGACCCATGCGAGAAGTGCTGGTGGTCAGTCGCTACTCACAGAACTGCTGCCGTTCCTTAGGCCGAGCAAGGCTTTCATGGAGCCACTGTCACATTGCTTGGTGCAAGTTCCTGGAGAAGCGGCCAGGGGTTCAGTCAGCTCGGCCAGTGGTTGTGATCCTGCCCCATGTTCTCCTCATCTTCCTCCTGCATAGCCACTCCGCTCTTGCCTCTCCGCCGCTCCCGGCACCTACACATTTTGAGCTCCTGCTGTCAGGCCCAGGGTCGGCTGCCACTGGACAGCCTGGGCGCTGCTGGACTTCGCCGCACTTCACCAGGCGTATTTTCGCCAGCGCTCCGCAAATTCACTAAAATCTGAAGTTGCGCACAGGGGTAGTGTTAGTTTGCGAAGTTGCGCTAGCGTTAATTCGCCAAGCGAAGCGAAGTTTCACTAGCGATGGTTAATTTGCATACGGCGCGAAATTCAAATTTCAATGGAGGAATACCTATCTGCACTACAAATGCCTAGAAAACCTTCAAATCAGCAAATATAAATGTTATTTTGCCCTACACATGTGCCCACTGTCTAGGTAAGTTGCCATGAGTCAGGAAATGTAGGGGGGAAGGAGGGGAGCCCCAAAAAAATTTTCGATCTTTTTCAGCCTATCACCCATAATGTAGAAAACACGCCAGCATTTTTTGACTTCTTTGGAAACAATCCCTATCTACTCTATTGCGCTTCGGCAGGTCTGAGGTGGCGAAGGAAGTCTAGCATAAAAGGTAGCGTTCAGTACACTGCGCAAGTTAGTGAATTTGCGTAGTTACATCGCTAGCGAAAATTCGCCTGGCGTAAGTGTGCGAAGTAACACTAGCGAATTTACGCCAGCGTTCGTTAGTGAATTTGCGAAGTACCGAAAATGCCAAACGCTAGCGTTCGGCGCTTCGGCGCTTAGTGAATTTGCGCCATGGGGAGAGCACAGACCAGACCCGTACCAGTGCAAAGTTTCATCTTGCGAGATTTGTGATGTCACGGCCCAAAGTGCCATTTAAACTTCTGGCAGGTCGCGGTCTACCAGGAATATTACCATATTATTACTGGTAGACCGCGTCCGCAATTAATGTCCTGGACTGCCCTGAGCTATAGCCAGATGGTGCAGACATTGGACGCACAGAAGGGTGACTTTTTTTTTAAATTGCAAAAAAACTCATGGGCCCCTGACCACTATGGGCCCCTAGGCTAGCTATATCCTAGGATAGCCTAGGCATTAATCCACCCCTGATTGTATGCACTTTTTTTTTTATAGTGTTCTGTTGCACATATTCTGCCAGGTTTAGATTTTGATGTATTTGCATAATTTGTAAGATCAGTACCTCAACCCCTTTATCTTTGTCTCTCTTATGGTTAAACCAGACGCAGGCAGTACAAGCAGAAATGTAATAAATGTTAATGCCGGTAAGGAAATAGTCACACGATTACCAGAAAAATGGATTTCTCCATGGCAGCATACAAATATGAAAAACACATTTTTTTAATCAGTAAAGTAAAACATAATGCCCCCACACAAAGAACATGACTTTATACGTTATTACATGTGGATTTTTATACTTTATACCCCTTGTAAATGGCCTCACCATTCACAACAGAAGAAACTAAGTTATATATATGGGATACAGTATGTAGGAGTCCTGTTTGGGTAGGGAAATCTGTTTCATTTCAAAGAAGGGAACATGCACCATGGCAGCGGTAAGTCTATAAGGATAAAGATTCCTCCAGTTCTTGTTATTCCCTTGAGTATTGTGATGGACTGATCTGACACTATGGAATAAACAATATAAAGCTGAATAGGCTTATTACACTGGGGAGCTGTGGATCACTACATAGCAGAGACCAACCTTCAGTTTCTTTGGAAGAGAAGCCACATAACACTAATCACCCATTTTTCAATATACGTCTGTACTTGGAGCTGCAGATTTATTGCCTCTTGTTTTCCAGTGAAAAAGTCATTCATTTGCCGTCATTAATGGCTTCACTCCTAGATTTCCTAATTAATTACAAACCATGATAAATTCTCACTGTGTAAAAGAAATGCCGTTCTTAATAAGTAAAATAAAAATTACACTCTGCCAGAGGGGGCAGCGCAGTGTCGGACTGGCCCACAGGGATACCAGGAAAAGTCCCGGTGGGCCCAGGTGTCAGTGGGGGTCATTTATCAACACTGGGCAAATTTGCCCATGGGCAGTAACCCATGACAACCAATCAAATGGTTGCATTCATTGTTTTACCTGCAGCTGGCTTTAAAAAGCTAATCACTGATTGGTTGCTATATGTAACTGCCCATGGGCAAATTTGCCCAGTGTTGATATATGAGCCCCACTGTGTCTCTTGCTTCAAAACATTTGGCCTATTTCATGGCCATTCTCTATTTCTATGAGAACAAAGAGACTAAGTAGATTGAATAATAGATTATAGCATGTAAAGAAGAGAGACTAGCAGTATAGCGGTTGTGTGAGGAGAGGAATTATAATAATACTGAGAGTGGGCCCCTGGTCTAAGGTTTTTGGGTGGGCCCCTGGTATCCCAGTCCGACACAGGGCCAGCAACATACTCCGTGGGCAGCTTCACATATGGGTTGGTTGTATCTTTAATATAGTTTTAATATAGTTGATTTAGGGAAAAGCTTATAAAGGGCCCTGTGGGTTTTTTTTAAATCTCTCTTTTCATTCCATCAGCTGGTATATTGGAGAACTTGACTCCAGCCCACCTGCCTAAGGTTGTGCTATGCTCTCAGCTTTTCCTAGTGCAAGAATCTGATTGGTTTGAGTGATAATGTAAAGACCTGCAACTTCTCGGACCACAACTTCCACAAGTGAAGGCTTAAAGAAGAACTAAAGCCTAACTAAAGAAGTAGCTAGAAATGTTGTACATTATGTTTTGGCAGGGCCGGGCCGCGCCACACAGGCGCCCTAGGCAAGCCAGCTGGACACGGTGCCTGCTTAGCATGAGTGTGCATGTGCAAGGTGCGCAAAAAGAAGAAAAAAAGCAGAGAGAGTCGGCACAGAGGGGACCAGACTGGGGGGTAGGCGACAGAGGAGGTACGTGCCTGGCGCCCCCCAGCTTTGCACCCTAGGCACGTGCCTACTCTTCCTACCCCTTGGCCCGGCCCTGTGTTTTGGGCTTCTGTACCAGCCCAAAGTGACCGCAGCCCTTTAGCAGGGAAGATCTGTGTCTCCAAAGATGCCCCAGTAGCTCCCCATCTTCTTTTCTGCTGATTCACTGCACATGCTCTGTGCTGCTGTCACTTACTGATCTTCGGGACCCACTCACAATATACAGTACACATAGAATAGAAATGTCACAATATAAGGCTGATTAGTAATAAATACAGATAATTACTACATGGCAGCACAGAAACCAGTGCAAATAGCATCAGAATTTAATAATCAGCCCTAATCATCTTATATTACAGACAAACCTAATTTTCTGCTTGATCATTTTTAACAACCCCTAAGTTTAGCTTCTTAACAGCTGCTCTGAGCTTCTATTGAGAAGCTGAAACTTTAGGCTGGTACAATAAGTTCATTATATAAAATATGAAATTTTTAGCCATTTTAATTTTTAGGGTTTAGTTCTCCTTGAATGCAAAGTTCATTCTTGAGGTGGGCAGGAGGAGAGGCATCTGTCTCCCAGAGACAACTTATAGTTATTTGTTGTTCAATATGTTGTTATTATATTACGTTGCGTGGCAATGACTTTTTTGCATAATATCATCTTTTTATTATAATTTGCCTCCCAGTGGGTTACCTTCTATTAATGGGATACCTATGGGATATAACTATGTCTTCATCATTTAGCTGAACAGCATGTACTGCTACTGTATTAACAAAAAGGCCAAATTTTATTTGCTCTGAAATAACACAGAATTCCAATAACTTGAACTGCAACTTTGCCACAATTTATCAATGTGGTGCCATAAATTCCCTAGAAATACGGACGAAATGGAGCCTTGGAAGGAACAGTTCTTCAAATAAAGTCTTAATTCCAGAACTCCCATATGTACATGTGCCTTGCATAGGTATGGGACCTGTTATCCAGACCTGGGTTTTTCCAGATAAGGTACCTTTCCATAATTTGGTTCTGTTTACCTTACGTATGCTAAAAATCATTTACACATGAAATAAACCATAATGATGTGAGTCTTAGTTGAGATCATGGTCAGACCGGCCCGGCAGGACCCCCCGGTGGGCCCCCGAACCTCATGAGCCCCCGCCAGGCCAGACCACCTTTTTTATAAAAAATAAATAAATAAATTTGTTGGAGCCACGCAGCTCCATCTTTGTGTGCTCCGCCTTCATGCATACATGCAGAGTCATCACAGTAGGGGGAAAGGGGGGCCCTGGACAGCAGTCCCGGTGGGCCCAGGCCCCCCAGTCCGATCCTGGTTGTGATTAAGTACAAGGTGCTCTTTTACTATTACAAAGAAAAATTCATTTTAAAATTTTAAATCATTTGATTAAAAATGAGTCTATGAGAGACTATCTTCCTATAGCTCCGAGCTTTCTGGATAACGGATCCTATACCTGTATATGGATAAAATAGGCATTTCGATTCAAGTACGAAGGGGAATGAATGGGCACAAGCACCTTTGTATATAGCATTCTGACACATTTTTCCATCAATTTCTGCATCATAAATGAGCTCTCTTCTGTAAAAAATGCATGAGTTCTCTTTAAAGTCTCCCTAACCCAAGTTACCAATTTAAACAGCAAAATGGAGTCAGTGTAGCTGTTCTAGCTGGATATTCTAGTAGTCCCTCATTATTTAAATGATCTCATAACTTATGTGTATTTTCCTTACATTAGAATAAAAATGGTTTTGCATATACTGTAGATGGATATTTTTTTAAGGTCTACCTTTTGTTTGCTCAGGAAAGTGCCATAAAAGTTACTACACAGAAAAAAAGAAGCAAATTCCATGTCTCTGAATGTCATTATCTCTGAAACCTCAAAAGGTTTAAGGTTTAGGGCAGAGAGAGACACACGTTCAGATTTGGGGAGATTTAGTCACACTGCGATCACTTCTTCCGGGTGACTAATCTCCCCGAACTGCCTCCCGTCGGCTAGGATCTAAATCGACAGCGGGATGGCACTCGGAGCGATTCGTTTTTCGAAGTAGCTCAAAGTTTCCTCGTGGGGCGACTTCGGAAAATGAAGCGATCCAATTGCCATCCCAAGTTCGGGGAGATTAGTTGCCCCGAAGAAGAGGAGATTTGTCGCTGGGCGACTAATCTCCACGAAGTAGAAGGAACTTCAAGCAACTTCAGGCCTTTAAAGTCATATAGTGGGAGATATGACATTTTTGTTCATCCTTCATTTTCTCATTGTGTCTTGCTTTCAGTTCTTGCAGTTACATAAGTAAACAACATAGATGATGCCAATGTGAAGCCCTCCAGCTAATCATGAACTTGGAAGTCCTGAAGCCCTGACATTTTCATCTTCTTCTACAGGGTGATCAGATATCACTATTATTAGATGCACAGGGATGTATAAAGCTCTCTGCAAACACCTGTGGTCAAGTAAGTTCAGTCTCCAGCCATGGGGCTGAATGCATACAGTATATATATATGACCTATAATAAGCTAGAAATATTTTCCTTTATGTACCATGGTTGGATTCCATTCCAGTATAATTTCCAAGCACCAGTGAGCTCCCCAGCTAGAACTTAATTAGTGCAACAAAATAAATAAATAAGTGAAACAATATTCTACATTATTTTGAAAGTAAAGGCTAGATCGTTAATGCATAGGAATGAAACAGCCTTCTTGGTATTTTACGAGCGAATTGAGTTTTCATTTTATAGCAATATCCCATAACTCATTGTATAAAATAATAATTTTTAAAATATTTTTTGTTGGTTTACTGTGCTCATAGGCACGGCATGCATCTACTGTAATATCTATACGCTAACCTTCCAGAATAGCTACTCTTCTCTGCCTGGATATCATGATCTCTTTCAAGTGTAAACTGAAGGGTCCTATCATTTCCCCAATGTCACATTAATTTAAGCTGCTATTGGTCCTTCCCTTATGGGTGACCCTGTCTCTGGCACAAATGCATGTCACTGAGAGCGGACCTTTACATTTTGAATTTTAAAGACCATATTAAGTACTTCTTGACACCTCGGTTCTCTCTATGTGAAATCCTTATAATAGCCTGTGTCCTGTGAAAAGAATACTTTGGGACCCTTCTCTAACTAAAGGCCTAACTGTTTCATAAGTTCCTATAAATTACTTTTCATCCTCATCTCCCTCGCTCATGCTGCTAATGGAGGCTGAAGCTCCTTTTGGAGAAGTAGGTGATGACTTGTTATGGATCCATGGCAGAGTGGGAGACGGAGAGCGTGACGGCGAGCGCTCTCGTATGGGACTGCCAGTGGGACTCTCTCTTGGAGACAGGGTTTGTAGCATCCTCCCACTGCGCTCCTGGAACATCTGCTTCTGGAGGGAAAAGAACTGAGTAAGTACAGTGCATTCTGGGGGTAGCGTGGGTTTTATTTCAAGAAACTATACACACAACAAAGCTTGGATTACAAAACAGTTATAAAAACTCAGTAGCTTGACAAAGGGCCAAGCATTGGCCTGAAACGTTGCATATTTTAGATCAAAGCCATGTAATGCTAACATAGGCTTTCTAAATTTACACTCCTTGATGGTACTGTCTCCTACACTTACATAACAGTGATATCTGAAAATATGTGAAAACAAATTAGAATTAGAAGAATATATAAAGTTAATTAAAAATAATTAATTAACAATTAATTATAATTAATGAAAATAATTTTACATTTTAAGAATTCTATTTTTTACATTTTGGGACATGTAAGCAGTTCAAATTATATTAAAAATTTTAATTCCTTCCTTTCAGAAAAATAAAAGAAACGGACCACTCTATATGGGGCTAATGTATTCAAATTGTGTTTTTGCCATTTGCCAAAAAATTGTAAATTGGAATATATTCTTATTTAAAATTTTCTTATTGAGATTTATCAATGGAAGAAATCTCAACAATCCACAGAAGTACATTCAGCAATAAAACCTGCAACTATATTTCTACAGAATTCAAAAGGAGGTGTATTTTCAACATTCAACCTATTCTATAATTCTTGTAAAAAAATGGTTTCGAACAATTAGCTTTTCCTAGAGATAAGTGTTTTTTGTTTTTTTTGTGAATTGCTGCAAATGAGTTTAATAGGGGCGGATTTATCAAGGGCCGAATTGAAGATTTGAGTGGAAAATATTTGGATTTCAAGCTATTTTTGTGTACTTTGACTAGGGAATAGTCCAAATTTGAATAGAATTTGAAAAAAATTCTGAAATTCAAATATCGAAATTTATCATGCACTGTCTCTTTAAAAAATTTGACTTCGACCATTCGCCACCTAAAACCTGCCGAATTGCTGTTTTAGTCTATGGGGGACCTCCTAGAACCTATTTGGAGTCAATTGGTGGACTTTTTTTAAATACAGTACTTCTAATCGAATTTGATTGAATTACTTCAATTTGAACAATTCGAATACAGCCTATTCACCCACAGAAAAAAGCTTGGATTTTTTTTAATAAACTTCGGTTGGTCTTTTTCTATTCAAATTTCGAAGTTATGGGAGTTCAAAAAAACTTCAAAATTCCCCCCTTGACAAATCTGCCCCTAATTGTGATCCTTTTTCAGGATCAAGTTTTTCAAATAAAATAAAAAATCAAAATGTTAAATTTCCCTCTATCTATTTTATTTTCTTACATATAATTAAATCTGTACTAGTGGTTTTACAGATGTAAGAGCATACTGCTATATGTCAGCCATGTATTAAAATTCCTACCAGTACTAGAAAATTGAAATCTGGCACCTACCCAGGTTCCATCAGGTCCAAATAACTCTAAGAAATTTCCAATAAAATCTCGTGACTTCTCCTCCCATTTCTGAATAAGATCGTGGCTCTTTTCCTCTACTTTATAAACAAATTCCTTTGATTTTTCTTCCACATTTTTTACTTTTTCTTTCATTTTGTCAACTTGGTTCTGAAATCTGTATTTTTTATCCTAATCAATAAGACATTGAACATATTAAACAATGAACATAAAAAAACCCAATCAGCACATATTATTTAAAGAGGCATTGTCTTCATGCACGAAGGCCAAAGTCACATATGTCTGTTGCCCAATCTCTTCTCAGGAAATATACTGGTAAGATAACAAGTGATATTGTTTACAGGGATGTTATATTAGAGACAGACAGTGGGGGGGGGGGACAATTTTCACATTGATATGAACAGATAACAAAAGACCAACCCTTTAAACTTGAAGAGCCCAAATGGCCTACAATTCATTCATTTATGGTTTATCCAGTTCCCTATGCTGTAGGCTCAGGGCAGTGCCCTGTAGATGTGTTTAGCTCAGATACTTTGCCAGACCTGGTCTGTTTACATATGAGAAAAGGGAGTCAAAAACTTGCACCAAATTCAGGATTCGGTTTGGGATTCGACCAGGATTTTTCAGCAGGATTCAAATTTGGCCAAATCCTTCTGCCCGGCCGAACTGAATCCGAATCCGAATTTGCAGATGCAAATTAGAGGCGGGGAGGTAAACCAAGTGACTTTTTGTCACAAAACAAGGAAGTAAAAATGTTTTCCACTTCCCATCCCTAATTTGCATATGCAAATTAGGATTTGGATTCAGTATTAGGCCGAATTTTTCACAAAGGATTCGGGGGTTCGCCCGAATCCACAATAGTAGATTCGTTGCATCCCTAGTTGTTTGTAATAAACACAGAGGTGGTTTTTCCAATATTTGAGATATGATGCCCAATAGTGGCCATAGACCAGTGTTAGACTTTTATATTTTGAGCAATGACTCCACTCTCCCATCTGGCCCAGCCTCAGAGTGTTGCAATTACAGACTTTCAGTTATAGACTGAAAAATAAATGCTAAAGAAGCATTAGGAATTTCAGAATGAGGAGCAAACATGTAGGGAGTTATTTATTAAACTCTGAATGCAAAAATCACGAAAAATTTGTGATTTTTTTTTTTTATAAAGTTGGATTTTTAAAAAAATCACGACTTTTTTGGAATTTGTTTTTAAAAAGTCAGAATCAAAAAATCTGGCATCTCAGACCTGTTGAAGTTGCTTATAAGTCAATGGGAGAAGTCCCAATGTTTTTTTGATGTGCGCTGGGTTTCGTCCAATACCCTGAAGTTTTCAGAGTTTTCGGGTGAAAAATCTGAAAAAAATTGTGAAAATTTTATAAAAGTCCAAAAAAATCGTGAAAATCTGATTTTTTTCCACAAAGCAAATTTTCGGGAAAACTTTATTATAAATAAGCATAAAAAACCCTAGCGGATCTATAGCAGAAAATATTGAGATAAATTCGGACTTTGATAAATAACACCCGTACTGTATCTGAGGAGAGGTTATCTGTATATACAGTATGGAGCACACTGGCCCTGGCAGATAAGTGTCTCGATTGCATGGTCATAGGGTTTTGGTACAGTATTATTATCCATTTAAGATAGCCGTTACTGTGAAATTCAAGAAGCAAAAGCTGGATAACTGGGGGATGAGTACAAAAGAAAAGCGAAAGTCATGCTGATGAAGATCACAAAATACTGAAGGTAGCATTGGAATCTGAAAGTGACATTAAACCTTGCTGAATTGCAAACAAGTCTGTATTTATAGACTGCACAGAAATAATCAATCTTGAGAGGTCAAGATAGTAAATATAAGGCTAACACAAACACAAGATAACCACAACCCAGGTGAGATTTAATGGTACAGCAACGCTCCAAATTTCAAAACCTCACCATGGGTAAGGTTACAATTTAAACAAAATGCAGCTCTTAGGAGAATGGGAGGAGGATTTAGTTAGCGTATAACAGAAGAACTTCACTATGGTCATTACCAATCCAGGCAGAGAAAGAGAGCACAAAGTAAACATTGTTTTGGGGGAAGTTCCTGAACTCAAGCAATAAGCCCGTCTTTATACTTACATTTATAAAGCTAACATTTAGCTCTTTGGCGGTGTAGCCTCTTTGTAAGTTGCGCCTTGCATAAACATCATAATCACGCACAATTCTAGTGATTATGTCAGATGTGGAGATGCCTTCTGTCCTTTGAGTTGGCACAAACATGCCTGTCAAAGATAAATACAAAGGATGAGACACAATTATATGTTCTTCTGTGCAAGATACTTCCTTCCTAAAAAGCTACAAATTGTTCATTTCATTTTAAAGACTTTAAAGTTGACTACAATGATGTAGGCATGTACTGAATCATTAATTGCTATGGTTTAATATAAGTTTTTTTCCAGTATATAAGCAATACAAATAACAATAGAAATCTAGACTTCTAATCCTTCTGCTTTCTGGTTGTCATGGTGACTGGCTCTAGCAACAGAAAGCAGTATAATTGTCAGGCAGAATAAAAAAAAACACATAATTCATAGCAAAAAAATAAAACCACTTGCTGAATTGTAATTATTGTATTTATTTTATTTTGGATGTTCACTTTTAAAGGAGAAGGAAAGCTACAGAAGCAGGTTATTGCCAATAGATCACTCAAAATAGTGCAAGATATAATGCTACATTTATTCTGCATACCTGAGTAAACAGCTCTAGAAGCTCTCTCTGTTTATTTAGGATAGCAGCTGCCATATTAGCTTGGTGTTCACTTCCTGCCTGAGTCTCTCCCTGCTCACTTATAGCTCTGGGCTCAGAATACAGCAGGGAGGGGAGGGGGGATGGGAGAAAAGGGAGGAGAAGAGGGGAGAGGAGCAAACTGAGCATGCTCAAGCCTTAGCCTTGGAGGATTAAGCTGCAAACAGGAAGTCTGATACAGAAGCCCATGTATACACAATAGAAGGAAATAAATGTGGTGTTTCTTTTGATAGAGGACTCAGAGCAGCAACATTAATGTGAGGGTTTACTGGTGTATTTATATAGACCTTTCTGATAAAGCTTAATTTTAGTTTTTCCTTCTACTTTTAATCTGCTTTTTAATATTATAAATGGACCTATTCCAAGCGACTTTTCAGATATGCATTATTATTTATTTGGTATGGTTTTTGAATTATTAGTGTTGCTATTTACCTTCTAGCCTACAATTCCAAACAACTATCTGGTTGTCGGGGTCCCTGTCCTCAGCAACTCAAAAAAAAACCCAAAATCCAGGTCAACTGGGTTTAATTTTATCGTTGTTCTTGTTTATCTTTTTTCTCCCTCTAATGTTGATCTTCCATTTTAATTCCCAAACTACTATGTGGTTTCTAGGTCATTAACAGCATCCAGTATTGTATATGTAGAAGTTATAGATGTCAGTTGGGATCCTCAGAAAGGGCTATGTGAACAGAAGTTTATGCTGGAAGTGAAATATATTTGTATGTTAGTTCTTATGCATTATATGTATATACATAAAGGGATGCTTACCTGCTTCCTTTATATGCTTGTACACGTCATCTGAACCTGCAGAAGAGTATGGGATGTCATCATGTGCAACAAAATCTATCTGGAAACAAGAAAAAAACAACAACTTTAGGCTTCTAGATAATGTAAAAGGCTTTATAATATACAGTAGTTCATTATTCAAACTGGTATTTAGGGGGTTATTTATCCACGTCTGAATTTATCTCAATATTTTCTGCTATAAACTCCAGTCAAATCCGCTCAGGTTATTTACTCTTATTTATTATTACATCTTCCCAAAAATTTGCTTTGCGGGAAACAATTCGTTTTTCACATTTTTTTTTCGGCTTTTTCACCCGAAAACTCAGATTTTTGCCTGAAAACTCCAAAAACTTCGGGGTATTGCAGGAAACCCAACGCACATTAAAACAAATTGACTTATGTGCAGCCTGGACAAGTCTGAGATGCTGGATTTTCTGAATCAGACTTTTCAATCCTCGGGGTTTACTAAATTCCGAAAAATTTGTGATTGTGACTGTTTCGTGATTTTTTTTTTTTTTCGTGCATTCTGAGTTTAGTAAATAACACCCTTGTTCGTGCATCAAAAGTTCTAACAAATATAAGATATGTATCTGTGGGGATTATCTTGGTCAGATTCTTGTCTTCGCCACCCCAAGGCCTCTTTGCGTTGCAAGGTCCTAGCGCCCGGCAATTTAGAGCGCAAACCCCTGCAGAAGCATGCATGCTTGTGCTGAAATGCTGGCAATAAGCGCCTGTTTCGAATCCGGCTGGGCTGGCATGCTGCCCCTACCTTCTTGCCACCACAAATCCGGGCCGGGGGATTATAATAATGATTGTTGAGCAGATGACCTAAGATTAAAACACCATAGAAATGGAGGTTTAGTCTGCTGCCCCCCTTCGCCACAATAATGTCCTTGTAAAGAGCATGGTCTGCACCCACTGTGGACCAGCAACAGATGGACTAAGGGGCCTATTTTTTATGGTATGTACAATTAAATCCGCCAAAAAGGCGGTGTAAAAAGCTGTGAAAAATAAAAGGTGAATTTATCATGGTGTGTTTTATTTTACGCCATGCGAACACAAGGTTTGCCACCTTTATTCTACTTTGCTTTAGACCAGTGATTCCCAACCAGTAGCTCATGAGCAACACGTTACTTTCTAACCCCTTGGATGTTGCTCCCAGTGGCCTCAAAGCAGGAGCTTATTTTTGAATTCCAGGCTTGGAGGCAAGTTTTCGTTATATAAAAACCAGGTGCACTGCCAAACAGAGCCTCAATGTAGGTTGACAAACCACATGGGGGCACCAAATGGCCAATCACAGCACTTGGCACCCCAAGAACATTTTTCATGCTAGTGTTGCTCCCCAACTCCTTTTAATTCTGAATGTTGCTCATGGGTTGAAAAGGTTGGGGATCCCTGCTTTAGACCATTGCAATTAAGTTCCGGCAGAAGTTGCACAAAGAAAAAGTGTGTTAAAAAATTATGCCATTTTTAAACTGTTTTATACAAGGCGATGCTTGCCAATGTGTGATGAAATATTCAGCCATTATTTATACCACATAATACATATGCCCTGAAATGCAAATATAATATAGTAAATACAATTATTAAATTGTCTTTTTGGCACAAAGAAGAACAAATTAAACAAATAAAAATTAGACAAAAATCTAAAAAACAAAATATCAAGTTAGATTTGTCTTTTCCAAAATGGTTGCAGGAATTCTACAGGTAATGGAAGAGAGAGAAAGGAAGGTTAAATAAAAAAAATCAATACTCAAGTAATTGCTCTAGAACTTATTCAAGAGCAGGAGTGACCAAAGAAGTGTCTGAGATGCTGTGAATTGTGAGAGAAAGAGAGACGGGAGCACTCACAGACCTTCTGGATTATCCTCCTGCTGTGCTGCGATGTGTACAGCCTCCAATTAGAATTATTGAACACGGAGTCTTAAAATCAGCATTTGTGAACTTTTTAAAGGGGACCCGTCACCCAAAGAAATTATTCAAAATCCTATTTTATCACATTAGTCAAGCAAAATGAACTTTAATTACACTATGTAAATTATTTGAATCTTGTTTCCTTCAGTCTGGGATTTCAAAATTATAGCAAGCAGGCAGCAGCCATTTTGTGGACACTGTTATTAAGACAAGCCTTGCATCATCTCAGAATCTTGTTTGTGCACCAGAATGGGGGACCCAATGTCCATTTGCATGCCCTGGCTACACAACTAAATGGTTAAGAGAACGGGGGAATGTGTGGAGAGCTGTGACATCTAGTAAGTGCTGAATGGAAAGTGAAAGTAATTGGCATAGAGGAGGGGCAGACAATTTTTGATTGACAGCGGAGATTTTTAAATGAGCTTACAGCAGCTATGAATGCTTTAATAAAAAATAGAAATTGGATTTCATGTTTAATTTGAAAAGGACTTTTATTATACAGATGTTTGTGTCTGGGTGACAGGTCCACTTTAATGAAGATTCAATAAAATGCTGATTTTAAGACTGCTGGTGCTCCGTGTTCAATAATTCTGATTGGATGCTGTGAATTGTGGTCCGGCAGAAGGAATGGTGCAGGCCACATGTTGACTATCCTTGCTCAAGAGTAAGAAAATATTAAGCAGCATTAAATGCAAATATTAGATATCTAGGATCCTATATAACTGATGATAGACCCTATAGAAATGGATAGTGAAGAGGGCAAACAATCCCAATAAGCAAAAATTGCATCAATTTAATAAATGAATTATTTGATTTGCATCCATATAAGAAAAATAATAACTGCCATATGTTGAAACTAGGGATGCACCGAATCCAGGATTCCATCTGCCCGGACGAACCGAATCCGAATCCTAATTTACATATTCAAATTAGTGGTGGGGAGGGAAAGCGCATGACTTTGTCACAAAACAAGGAAGTCAAGATTTTTTTCTCTTTCCCACCCGTAACTTGCATATGCAAATTAGGATTCGGTTTGGTATAAATAGTGGATGCGGTGCATCACTAGCTGAAACTGAGAACTACCTTATAGTGCACTCTCTGAGAGCCCCTACAAATACACAATGATGACATTTATCATTATTAGAGTTACAGTAATAAGCAAAATGTACCTTATGCTTTTCCAGGAACTCTGGAGTTAGGGTCCATGGAGCATCTGTGATAATCTCATCCACATAACGACAGTGACGCAGAGCCTCATATCGCTCAGTCTCATTCATCACTGTAAAGCCTTTGTATTTATGGGTCAGGTCATCACTGCAAACTTTCATACAAAATAAGAAACAAATGCTGGTGCAGCTATACAATGTTCTGTATTTAGTGACATATTAGCTCATAAAACCTGGTGGATACTACAGTTACAAATATCCCCCAATTTTGTTTTACCCAATATGTAGACTGAGTGAATTCACCTTCAAGTCAATTGGACATCATAATAAAATATAGTTTGTAGTTGACACATGATTGCTCTTGTCCTTGGCAGAGGATTGGGCAAATCCTTGTGAAAATGCAAGCAATTAAACAGATGGGGTTCAGTCTGTTTAGCCCATATATATCCACAGGTGTCTCATCAATAATGACACTTTAGGGCTATGTATGACATAGGGGTTTTTTTAATCAATATCAAATTTTTCTGATTTTTTAATTAAAAAAAAGTCTGACCAAACTAGAATCCACGATTTGACCTTATTTATTAATAAAAAAAATAGCACAAGGTAAAAACTCGATAAAATCAAGTGAAAACCTGAATCAGATGGAGTTTTTTCCCGAATTGCTTGATTTTTTGGGGCTTTTTCCTGAGAAGCCAATTTTTTTTATTTCTGCCAGAAAAGTCAGAAATAGTCGGATTTTCTGACTAATTCCAGCGCTGACCAAAAAAAAACTTCCAAATAGGACAGGGACCTCTCCCATTGACTGATATACAACATCAGCAGGTCTGAGATGGTGGCTTTTTGGATTTGGGCTTTTTGCAGCATTGAGCTTTAATAAATCTAGAAAAATTGGAGTTTTTTAAAAAAAGAATTTGAGTTTTGCCCCAAAAAGCCCAACTAGATAAATTAGATTTAGTAAATAACCCCTGTAATGTTTCTTAACATATTCTATGTGAGTGCAATTTACTTATCTTCATTCAGCACTAGTTGCCAATATCCAGACAGTATCCAGACTAGACATAATGGGCACTGTAGACCTTGAAACTGAGCTCCTCCATCATAACTTGGTTTAAATCACTCTGTATGGAACAGGAATTTGATCTGCCTTTAAAAATCCCTACAGAATGTGGTGCAAACCTTGTTTGATAGGTTGTTTGTTTGTTCATCTGGTTCCAAGACATTGTAAAAGCAAGTTTTTTAATTTTCTTAAAGTGGGGAAACCAAAGGAACATGTGACGCCAGGGCCACCCATAAAAGTTTTTTTTTTTTAAAATTGGTGCCAGGGCCCCCTTATAAGTAAAAAAAAATTGGGGCCACAAAAATTTATTTTTAGAAAAACATTGGCGCCAGGGCCCCCCTTACATGTTAAAAAAATTGGGGCCCCAAAAAATATTTAAAAAAAAAACATTGGTGGCAGGGGCCTATAGAATATTAAAATAATACATTGGTGGCCAGGGGATTAAAAAAAAAACACAAATTGGTGTTCAGTAGAATTGAACTCGTGGCTTCAGGACTTCACCTTCGCCTCCTTTTGTGACTTTTGGTCTTTTCGCGGCTTCAAGACTGCAATTCCGGCTGTTTTCGTGACTTCGGGTCTTTTCGCCACTTCAGGACTTAAATTTTGGCAGTTTTCGAGACTTTGGGTCTTTTCGCCGCTGCGGGACTTCGGCTATTTTCATGACTGCAGGTCTTTTCGGTGCTTCTGGACTTCAGCTTCGGATATTTTAGTGGCATCGGGTCTTTTCAGCACTTCGGAACTTCGGCTATTTTTGTGGCTTGGGGTCTTTTCGGCGCTTCGGAAGTTTGGCTGTTCGGCACTTCCGCATTTTCGGCTGGCCACAGATCTTCAGCACTCGCCAGTGGCGTAACTACCGGGGGAGCAGGGGGTGCAATTGGGCCAGGGCCCGCACCCCCGCAGGGCCCCCCGGCAGTCACGCGCCCCGCTGCAGCGCCGCACGAAAGAGGGTGGGGGCGGGGCACGGCCCGCACCAGGGCCCGCCCCCACCTAGTTCCGTTTCTGGCACTGGCAAGGGGCCCCCCTTCATGCCCGGGCCCGGGACACTTGTCCCCCGTGTCCCTGCCTGGTGGCGGCCCTGATGGAGAGATCTTGGCCTTGGCTCTGCACTGTGGTTATTTGGATACTGTCCGTTGTTGATTGCATCAGATTTCAGGGCTCCCCTAAAGCCTGAGAGGAGATGACTGCCAAACTGGACAGGGCAAACAAAACTAGAGACAGCTATTATAAGAGAGAGTCAATCGCTTGCTTACTTCAACGTTCAAGTCTAGTTAGATTGGAAAGTATTAAAAGAAAAATAGTTGTTTTGCTAGTTAAATGATTTGTAGCTTTGCTTTGGGCAAGATTGGATGTATAGGGAGGGACTAAACTTTAGTAATATGTGCATAAAAGTATACATTCTAGTTAAATTAGCTAAATATTTGCCAACAAAGTGAGACATGGCTTTTCTTATTATTCTTTTATTAGCATTCCTTTGCCAGTGTGTTACCTCCAACAAGCAGGTAGCTGTTAGGAAACAGGTTTTTGGCTTGCATAAGGGCTCTTGCATGACCTGAGTGGAAAACATCAAATATCCCATCTGCATATACCCTGACAGGTCGATCAACTGGAAAAAAAAAAACAATACAAAGAAAATCTGTTTCTTTCCAATATCCTGAGAGCTTGGAGTTACTCCCACTATAGACAAATTCAGACACATGCAGTGATCAGCATTATTGGTTTGGGACCATGAACAATACATTATTTATCTTAAAGAAATCCATTATAATCAGCAGATAATTACCAAATATATAACCATAACCTGACTGCAGTTACTGGATTCTAGTATTGCTTTAGTTAACAGTTTACAATTGGAAAAGATTACAGACATGGGCCATTTGTATTGAAGGTAAGGACTTACCTGGTGTTCCTATACGGGCCTGAGTAATGGTTAATTTCTCATGTGGAGCCTTACACTCATAAGTTGTTTCTTCGGCAAATGGGGCAGGTGCAATTATAGTCTGATATGGAAACAGAAACAGAAGAAAAAATGAAAGGCATCTGCTTGAAGTATTCATTTTCAATGTTCTTGCTATGGTACAATATTTAAAATATGTTCAGTCTAGAACAGGGGTCCCCAGACTTTTTTTTTACCGGTGAGCCACATTCAGATGTAAACAGAGTTGGGGAACAACACAAGCAAATTGGCCATTTGGTAGCCCCTATGTGGAATGGAAGCAGAGGCTCTGTTTGGGAGTACACCTGGATTTTATGCAACCAAAATTTGTCTCCAAGCCTGGAATTCAAAAACAAGCACCTGCTTTGAGGCCACTGGGAGTAACATCCAAGGGGTTGGTGAGTAACATGTTACTTGTGAGCCATTCGTTGGAGCTCACTGGTCTAGAAAGTCTACCCAAGTCTACCCAGAAATTTGAGGAAAAGATTTGAGGAAATGTCATAAGATGCTGTTACAATGGAGACGTAGGGGGTTATTTATCAAAGTCCCAATTATCTCAATATTTTCTGCTACAAACTCGGATCAAATCCGCTCAGGTTATTTATTTTTTTATTATTACATTTTCCTGAAAATTTGCTTTGCAGGAAAAAATCTGATTTTCACGATTTTTTGGGATTTTTTCATCCGATTTTCACGAAAACCCAGCGCACATCAAAAAATCATTGGGACTTCTCCCATTGACCTTTATGCAACCTCGACAGGTCTGATATGCCCGGATTTTCAGATTCGGATTTCCATCCTCATGGTTTAATAAATTCCGAAAAATTCATGATTTTTTTTTAAGTCCGATTTTATAAAAAAAATCACAAATTTTTCGTGATTTTTGCATTCAGAGTTTAGTAAATAACCCCCGTAGCTTGCTCACGTAAAACAATGGCTTCTGGGATATTGGCTTTGGATATAAGTCTGTGTTGAATCGTTCAGCAATAGTCTATGTACATGTTTGCTTACTTGTGTCTGTACTACATATGATTAGATGGTAATTTGAGATATTATTTCTCTCTGCTGCAACTATACAAGATGCACTACCCATTATATATATATATATTTATATATAGGCTCAATGGCCTCCCCAACCTGATCCTGTGGAAATTCTAGAAATCCATCACAGAATGTGTTTGGCTAGGTCATAATATAATTATCCTGCTTTTTTTATACTCTATGCCCTTCTATGCCTTCAGTCACTTGCAATTACATGTTTAAGTGTGAATATTTTTTTCCATTGAAAATCAAGAGTATAATTAGATTGAAGGGTTGAATTTGATGGACATGTGTACGTTTAGTGACTAATGTATTCCAAAATAATCAACTGGCTGCTCCTTTTTTTTTCTTTTTTGTAAAAAAAAATGTTCCCATTAAAGGTCCAGTAAAAGTAATTTTTTTTTAAAAAAAAAAAAAAAAAAAATTGGTTCCTTTTTAACGAAAAAAATCCAACACAGTTTATACTTTTAATTTGCAAAGCTTTTATTAAGAAATTACTTACCGATTCTCTGCATGCGCTCCTCTTCTGAAACGGCGACAGGGTGACGATCCATTGTGCGGCATTCGATTTCTCCTCCCTGGCTATTTCCTATAGAAGGCAGGGAGGAGAAATCGAGTGCCGCATGATGGATCGTAGCCCTGTCGCCGTTTCAGAAGAGGAGCGCATGCAGAGAATCGGTACGTAATTTCTTAATAAAAGCTTTGCGAATTAAAAGTGTAAACTGTGTTGGTGTTTTTTTTCATTAAAAAGAAACAAATTTCTTTTAAAAAAAAATTACTGTTACTGGTCCTTTAAGTTAATTTTTTCCCTACTTTTATTCCAATAAGTAAATTATTCCCTTTGTAATCTAAGGGAGTTATTTATCAAAGTCCGAATTTATCTCAGTATTTTCTAATACAAACGCAGATCAAATCCGCTCAGGTTTTTTACGCTTATTTATTATTACATTTTACCGAAAATTATCTTTGCTGGAAAAAAATCAGATTTTTTGGGGGGTTTTTTGTCTGTTTTTTCTGATTTTTCAACAGAAAACTCAGGTTTTTGCCTGAAAAACTCTTAAAACTTCACTCATTGTATTGGGATGCACTGTTAATATTAGGAAACAGCATGCTCTCTTATAACAAAAATGGTACGATTTTATTAAATTAACTGTAGAGGGTTAAACTGCCCTTATAAACATAATCAAATTTTCAATGACGCTCACAAGTCTAAAACAGTCATTCGGTTTTGTCAAGAAACACATTTTTGCAAAGTATCTCCACCTAAATTCTATAATAAATGCTTCCCGCATAACTATCATGCTTATGCCAATAACAAATCTAAAGGCGTTTCAATCCTCGTTACATCCAACATACCATTTCAGTTTAAAGGCATGCATGCTGATCCTGCAGGTAGATACTTGATGTTAATATGCAAACTGGGTAACCTCACATATTCTTTGATAAACATTTATGCCCCAAACAAAAACCAAAATGCCTTTCTGAAAAATGTTTTTGCTAAACTTCTCCAATACAAGGTTGGGAAATGTGTTATAGCAGGGGACTTTAACATGATTTCTGATCCCAGCATTGATGCTTTGAAAGGTAGGGGGATAACTATTTCACAAACACAAAGGAACCAGGCCAAAACATTCAGTAATCTACTTCACTCACAAGGGCTGATAGATATATGGAGGGCCAAAAACCCATTAGCCAAAGATTATACTTACTTTTCCCCACGCTTTCAGACACATACGAGGATAGATGCATTCCTGGCAGACCCCCAAACCACCACGCAAACCACACGAACTTGGATTGGGTTAAGGACATGGTCGGACCACGCTCCGATAGGAATAGAAATCCCAAACACCACCGCTTTGAGGGATAAACTACCATGGAGACTAAATGATAGGTTGTTGATTAAAGAAGAAAATAAACTCCACTCCAGAGCAGCTTATTACACAATACTTTAACCTAAACTCAGGGGGTGAAGTCAACTCACAGACAGTCTGGCTTGCGCCCAAAGCAGTGATACGGGGTGTATTCATTTCCTTAGCAAAGAAAATTAAAAAAAGAAGGGAAGAGTCCCAACTACAATTAGAAACAAAATTAAGAGATCAAGGAAAAACAAGCATATCAGCAAAATACATCTCCTCCCCTAAGAGGTTGCCGAACTAAGAAGTAAATAATCATTACTGCAAAAACAGCTTATCGGCTGAAACTGCTTAAAAAACTATATTACACCAAGGGAAATAAAGCAGATAAACGTCTTGCAAACCAACTTAAAAAACAACAAGCTGAAGCCAGAATTAGCCATCTAACTTCTGCGAAAAGGAAATTAACTGACCTTAAAGCAATAGCAGAGGAATTCATTAAATATTATACAACTCGAAATGTTGAATGCACCAATATCAGGAGAGGGGATTGTAAGGGTTATAAAACTCCTTAAAACAAATAAATCACCGGGCCCAGATGGGTTTTCTAACTCTTACTATAAAGTGTTTACAAAGTTACTTACACCTCATCTCCTTAAAGTCTTTCAAGGCATTGTTGATACAGGGTCTATCTTCGAGCTCATGTAGTAACAATCCCTAAACCAGGAAAACCTCAAGACATAATTCCAAATATACATAAATACATAATTCCAAATATCAACCTTCAAGAGTGGGAAAACAGAGGGATTAATAATATCGGACAACTCTATTTTGCAAATACTTTGAAAAGGTTTGAAGATCTAGTGGAAAGATTTGAACTACTGCATTCTCAACATTATACTTATCTTCAAATAGTCCACCTTTTGAGAACTGAGGCCTCACGTGAACTTAAAATCCAATATAATACAGATATGGAACGCCTATGTGGCAAGGCATGGAATAGCAAAGCTATCATCTCGGAATGTTATAAACAACAACTACAAACTCCGGAGGATTTTAAATTCCCATACATGCAAAAGTGGGAGAACAACCTCCAACTCCATTTCTCCCCAGTCCAATGGCAACAAAGCCTCTCAGCACCTAAAGGAGCTACTTCTTGCACCAATCATCTAGAAACACATACCAAAATCACCCATAGGTGTATCTTACCCCAAAATGTTTGGCAACCGTTAATCCTCAATACCACTCGCAATGTTGGAGACAATGTGGACATATTGGATCGATCTTACACGTGTGGTGGTTATGCCCTATAAGTCAACATTTTTGGTCAAAAATATTTGACTTGATTCAACAACGTTTAGGATGTACTCTTCCATGCCAGCCCCAAATAGCTCTTCTCCAAATCTATCCAGGACATAGAGTTGGCCTCAATAACAAAAAACTATTATTCCATATCTTCAACTCCAAGCCACGCTGATTGCACAGACCTAGAAGCAACCTGTAACGCCAAACATACAACATATAATTTCGCAATTAAAAGCCAGAGAGAACATGGAGAGAATGGGGGCATTTACACCAGAAACCAGTACCAAATGTGCGCATTCCACCCCAGAACCACAGGAGTGATGTTTCAAGGCATCCGGAACTTTGAATTTTGTCTTTCGTTGAGTTTTTCCCCTTAGCAAAAGTCGTATATCCGATATATCAACATTTACCAGGTTTTTGTTCTCTGTATATTCCATGTACAATTATTTCTTTTTTATTATTCTCTTTTCCACAATCTCTTTCCTTTTACTATTACCTAAGCGTATCATTTTTTCGCTGTTCCTTATTGTGCTGACTCTGCTTATATAAAGCTTTACATAGCTCTTGTATGTTATTAAGCATGTAGACATTGGTTCTATCTATGTTTATGTTATGTCAATGCACAATAAAATTTGCAATTTGAAAAAAAAGAAAATCATTGGGACTTCTCCCATCGACAGGTACGAGATGCCGGATTTTCGAATTCAGACTTTTCCATCCTCGGGGTTAAATAAATTCCGAAAAATTTGTGATTTTTTAAAAGTCTGATTTTATCAAAAAAAAAGAATCACAAATTTTTTGTGATTTTTGCATTCGGAATTTAGTATATAACCCCCCTAAATCTATGCTTTTTGTGTATTAAATAGATTTGAGGTGGTTTCGCCTTACATAAACATATATTTAGTGATCAGACTGTAATCTCCCTGGAAAAAGGGGTTGATTTGAATGTGTTCTATAAATTACACAGGTTGCAGATTTCTGTAGGGCTATTTGTCACATTCTCCTTGAGCTGTGTAAGTAATTATGTTTCTCAGAACAGTGGCCTTTGTAGATATTTAGAGGTTACGTGATTACAGTATCTCTTCTTGTTGGCTCTTTCAGCATGGACTCATCAATCTTGCAGTAATAAATTAAGAACTGGAGCAAGACTATATTGCTTCAATACGATTTCTTATGACTGAGAACTGTTCACTATAAATATTAAGAGTGTGTATTTTCCTTTGTCTGGAGTCTATGCTCTCGAAGCTACCAGTTCTGCTATGTATTTAGAGGAATGAAACAGTGATCCACAATAGACCTCCAGCTATTCAAGAGCATTTAGACGAGGATCTCTCTGAGGTGTATGATGGCTCCACCTAGTTGGGTGGACTTGTATTTGGTGAATTATATCTATTTAGGCCCTGCAGATAAATCTTCTTTCAGAATAGAAAAGTGTTCCAAAATAATCCCCCCGATGATTTGCTCTGTTTGAAAACAAATGCTGAAACCCATGCCTATTTTCTTTCAATAATCTCCAAGGGCACACGTTCTGTCTGTGCAGGAACTGATTACCAGCTGCAGGACTCGGACCATACTTATTATTAGTTTAAGATTTCACCCTACTTCCTTTATCTCAGCAGGAACCCGACTGAGCGATTCAGCGCCAAGTGACCTTACTTTCAGATAAAGACATGTTTTGAGGCTTATTTGAAAATACAGAGTTTGAAAGCACTGTTATTATGTAATAAAACAATTCTGACTGTATTATATGGCGGTTTGCAGTGTACGATTGGCAAGCTCCTACAGATTGCACAGCAAGTGCTTCTATAGAATGTTAGTCATGTATTCAGTTCTTTGTAGCTTATAGTATTATTACCAACTATATATTATATAAAATAAAGATATTAACCTACAAACATTCTTCTAAACATGCTATATACTGTAGCTCCCATTGTACTGGCATGCCCAGTTAAGAAAAACCCATGAGATTTCAAAAATCCAAGACTAGAGTTTCCCAATTATTATTATTAGTTAGAATTGATAGAATAGTTGCTAATATTCCACATATGCTGCTGAGAAATGTAACAGTTCAGCGCTCACTGAACTGCCATTATACATTAAACTTCAAGTTTAGTAAAACGGTAAAAAATAAAAGATGGAAATCAATTGAAAAAAGTAATTGTTTATGGTGTACAATCTGAAAACAACTCAACTGAAAAGTGTTTGGAAGGTGAACAATCCCTTGTGGTTCACCTTTAAGGTAACTTTTAGTATGTTATCGAATGGCCAATTCTAAGCAACTTTTAAATTGGTTTTCGTTATTTATTTTTAAAGTTTTATAGTTATTTGCCTTTTTCTTCTGACTCTTTGCAGCTTTCAAATGGGCATCGCTGACCCCTTCTAATAAGCAAATGCTCTGTAAGGCTACAAATGTATTGATATTTGGTATTCTTCCTCTTTCTATTCAGCCCCTCTCCTATTCATATTCGTATTTAAATCAATGCATGGTTGCTAGGGGAATTTGCAACCTAGCAACCATATTGCTTAAAATGCAGATTGAAGATTGCTGAATAAAAAGCTAAATAACTCTTTAAATAATAAAAAAAAACTGAAACCAATTGCAAATTGTCTCAGAATATCACTCTCTACATCATACTAAAAGTTAACTCAAAGGTGAACAACCCCTTTAACGAAAGAAGTAGCTAGAAATGCTGTTGTACCAGCCCAAGGCAACCACAGTCCTTAAGCAGTAAAGATCTGTGTCTCCAAAGATGCCCCAGTAGCTCCCTATCTTTTTTTCTGCTGATTCACTGCACATGCTCTGTGCTGCTGTCACTTACTGAGCTTAGGGACCAACACATAATATACTGAATTTATATAATATAAATGCCACAATATGAGGTTGATAAGTAAATAATTCTTGGCATATAACAGCTTAATAACCAGCACAAATAGCATCAACGTTTAATAATCAGCCTTGTAGCATCAGTTTAGCTGACAGATGAGCAATCAGGTGCAAGTTGTACCTAACATTGCCAGCATGGGCATTGAGTGATTTTATGACACCCGGCATTAAAAAGCCCATAGCATGTGATTCTTTTCATAATGGTGCTTAGCGTAACTACACAGAAGTCCAAGGAACATGTACACAAGTACTGTACCTTTAAAGGGTGGTTCACCTTTATGTTAAAGAAATAAATTAAAGGTGTATTGTAAGACCAATGTATTCAAAAAAGTATATAAATTATTTATCAAACAGAATTCTTAAAAGCTGGCCGGCCAGGAAACACAATAAATAGATAATCAATAAAATTACATAAAAACACCTTTATGTTAACTTTTCGATTAGAAGAACTTCGGTTTTTCAAAGTCCACCAATTGACTCCAAACAGGTTCTAGGAGGTCCCCCATAGGCTAAAACAGCAATTCGGCAGGTTTTAAATGGTCAATTGTCAAAGTCGAATTTTTAAAGAGACAGTACATGATAAACTTCTATATTCTAATTTTCTATTCCCTAGTCGAAGTACATAAAAATAGCTTAAAATTAAAATGTTTTCAATTCGAAAATTTACCTCGACCTTTGATAAATCTGCCCCTTAATATGTTATATGTTAATATGTTATACAACGGCTAATTTTAAGCAACTTAATTGGCCTACATGTTTTCTTTATTATAGTTTTTGAATTATTTGCCTTCTTCTTCTGACTCTTTCCAGCTTTCAATGGGTGTCACTGACCCAATCTAAAAATAAATGCTCTGTAAGGCTATATGTTTTTTGTTATTGCCTTTTTTTATTACTCATCTTTCTACTTAGGCCCTCTCCTATTCACTGCCGGATTTACGTTGTGTGCTCCCCTATGTCCACTGCCGTTTGTCTCCTATGTCCCCTCCCCTTTATTTGTGCAAATTGTCATCATCTGGACCGGAGCAATGGGGATTTAAAAAATAATTGTAATTACACCGCATCCCGAGTGTTTTTGAAGTGGGTGTGTTTGGGCAGCATGCCGAATACCAAACTGAATCCAAATCCTAATTGCATATGCCAATTACGGGTGGGAAGGGGAAAACATTGTTTACTTCCTTGTTTTGTGACAAAAAGTCACGTGATTTCCCTCCCCGCCCCTAATTTGCATATGCAAATTAGGATTTGGAATTCGGTTCAGCCGGGCAGAAGGATTCGACCGAATCCAAATTCTGCTAAAAAAGGCCAAATCCTGGATTTGGTGCATACGTAGCATAAGTCAATGGCAGAGGTCCCAATACTATTTTAAAGTTTATGTAGTCTGCACTGGAATTAGCCTGAAAATCAGACCTTTTTGGGCCAAAATCTGAAAAATTCTGTTTTTTCAGGATAAAGATTTTAAAAAATCGAGCAATGCGGGAAAAAACTCAGAAAAAAATGGAACGATTCAGGTTTTTGCTAGATTTTATTGAGTTTTTACTCAAATCGATTAAATTTAGCTTTTTTAATAATAAATAAGGTCAGATCATGGATTCTATTTTGGTCTGACTTTTTTTATTTAAAAAATCTGTAAAATTCAGATTTAGATAAATAACCTCCTTGATTTCCCAAATGCTCTTGAGTATAAAGACAAAACTCTGGTGTCCAAAAGCCAGGAAACTCTAAATAAACCATACATTCTTAAGGTACAATGTATGACCTTTCATGAGACCCCAAATTGTTGAATTTTGAATGTACAAGATGACTCGTCAGAGCTGGCAAATAAAATTCACTCTCTTGGGGGTTTATGAAACTGAAAAGCCCCTTAAAACACGTTAATTGTACAGAAATATATATTTTTTTTTTACAAAGAACAGATTGTGAAAATGGGTATATCGCCAAATTGTAAATCTCTGTAGAATTGAACTGTTTCTACAAAATTTCTGGAACGCAAGCATTCTCTCTCCCACATTCAATTATTATCAGTACATTTAGGCATATGATATATATATATATATATATATATATATATATATATATATATATATATATATATATATATATATATATATATATCTCAAGTTTATATTTTCTGAAGCCCAACACATGTAAAATATAACAGTTTAGATTATTTGCAACACCGATTTTTTTAAGGGACATTGTTCTTCGAATCTGCCTTTAATGCAAAGAAAAGTGGCATGTTATTATATTTATTTGGATTCTAAGAAAGCTGCCAGCTCTTGAGGCACACAATGAGAAGAGTAGTTTCTGGTTGTCATGTGATATTCATCACTTCCTTAGGTAGCTATGTAATAGTATAACAGACCCAAAGGCACATCGTAAAATCAGCCATCATCAATATTTAAAGAACCCCCAGGCTTTCCATTTAGGCATTTACAGCACTGTAATGTAAAATAAACCTTAACAAAGTATGTTAAAAGTACCTGCTTTGTTAATCTTATGAAACAGTAATGACAGTGCCAGTTTTTTTAATGGGAAATTCTGCGTTGACACAAAACCTGGCTGATAGCAACCAACAGAATTATTTTCATGTAGATATCAGGCAGGCTGTATTGACCTAAGTATGGCCATCTTAAGAAATGTAAATGTTCTATTTGGAATGCTTGGAACCTGTGGTCGTTTTAATTACCATACCTTAAAGGAGAAGCTTAATTAAAGAAGTAGGCTAGAAATGTTGTACATTATGTTTTGGGCTTCTGTACCAGCCCAAGGTATCCACAGCCCTTTAGCATTAAAGATCTGTCTTGAAGATGCCCCTGTAGCTCCCCATCTTCTTTTCTGCTGATTCACTGCACATGCTCTGTGCTGCTGTCACTTACTGACTTTAGGGACCCACTCAATATACTGTATATAGAGAATAGAAATGTCACAATATAAGACTGAAGATAATTACAACATGGCAGCACAGAAACCAGTGCAATTAGCATCAGCATTTAATAATCAGCCCTGTAGCATCAGCTTATATTACAGACAAACCTCATTTTCTGCTGGATAATTAGTGACGAGCCCTAAGCTTAGCTTCTCAACAGCTGCTCAGAGCCCACTGAGCATGTGAGTGTCACAGACACTTTCCAAGATGGTGACCCCCTGTGACAAGTTTGAAGTCCTGGATCATTGCTGCTATTGACAAGCTGAAACTTTTGGCTGGTGCAATAAGTTCAGAATATAAAATAGGAAATTTGTATCCATATTCATTTTTTAGGGTTTAGTTCTTCAAGTCTGCTTAAAAATGTAAACATAAGGAATGAGAAAGTGAGTGGGAGCAGCTAAGAGAGTTTCCAAGGAAATAGAAGACTGTGAGCTAAATACAGGAATGGGACGTGTTATCCATAATGCTCAGGACCTGAGGTTTTCGGATAAGGAATATTTCCGTAATTTGGATCACCATAATTTAAGTCTACTAAAAATAAATAAAACCCAATAGGATTGTTTTGCCTCCAATGTGGATTTGTACAGTTTAGTTACCATCATGTACAAGGTACTGTTTCATTATTAAAGAGAAAAAAAAATAATTTCAAAATATTTAAATGATTTGCTGAAAATGAAGTCATTGGGAGACGGCCTTCAGGTAATTTGGAGTTTTCTGGATAATGGGTTTCCAGATAAGGGATCCCATACCTGTATTTCCTCCTCTTTTGAAATAACTCTGTTTCAAAGATGTAAAATTAAGGGATGCACCGAATCCACTATTTTGGATTCAGCCGAACCCCCGAATCCTTCGCGAAAGATTAGGCCGAATACCGAACCAAATCCTAATTTGCATATGCAAATTATGGAAGGGGAAAACATTTTTTACTTCCTTGTTTTGTGACAAAAGTCACGCGATTTCCCTCTCCGTCTCTAGTTTGCATCTGCAAATGAGGATTCGGTTTGGCCAGGCACAAGGATTCGGCCTAATCCGAATTCTGCTGAAAAAGGCCGAATCCCGAACTGAATCCTGGATTCGGTGCATTCCTAGTAAAATTACTGAATAGCTAGTAAAATAAGGTTGGGTTTATATTTAAAGACAGATAATTACATAGAGTAAATAAGTTCTTTATTTCTAAGCTGTCCCTGAGAAATGTTAAAGGGATACTGTCATGGGAAAAATGTTTTTTGTTAAAAGTGCTGCTCCAGCAGAATTCTGCACTGAAATCCATTCTCAAAATAGCAAACATCTTTTTATATTAAATTGTGAAATCTGACATGGGGCTAGACATATTGTCAGTTTTCCAGCTGCCCCCAGTCATGTGACTTGTGCTCTGATAAACTTCAGTCACTCTTTACTGCTGTACTGAAAATTGGAGTAATATCACCCCCCCCCCCCCGCAGCCTAACAACAGAACAATGGGAAGGTAACCAGATAGCAGCTCCCTTACACAAGATAACAGCTTCCTGGTAGATCTAAGAACAGCACTCAATAGTAAAATCCAGGTCCCACTGTGACACATTCAGTTACATTGAGTAGGAGAAACAACAGCCTGCCAGAAAGCAGTTCCATCCTAAAGTGCTGGCTCTTTCTAAAAAGCACATGACCAGGCAAAATAACCTGAGATGGCTGCCTATACACCAATAATACAAATTAAAAAAAAATACACTTGCTGGTTCAGGAATTACATTTTATATTGCAGTGCAAACAGTGTAATTTAGAAATAAAAAATACATCATAGAAATCATGATAGAATCCTTTTAACTTTGTGTGCTATAATGATAATGAAACCGGATGGGGACAGATACAAATGCAGAGAGGAGTGTTCCTCCAGCTGGTGTGCAGAATAGATCGGATCGTTTTAAGCCGTGTGAGCTACAGACGGATGCTCTCTGTGGTGCAGTTCATCCAGAAATCAGGATAGTCATGTCCTTCGGGGATGCTTGGCAAATGTGTGCCATTCAGTGTGGTAAGGAACATGTCTCGGGAATCCTGCCTCAGCACTGACTGAGCAATAATGCTTTGTAATCCAACTTCCCTCAATGCAGATATTGTACAGGGAACAGCCATGCTTTACAAAGCCGCACAAAAGACATTCTTTCTATATGACCTTTGTGTTTGATTCACAAGAGCAGAGAGTACTTACCGACCAAGGATGAGGACATGTGTGCTCTAATTCCTCCATGGTTTCTAAGGGAAGCTCATCACAAGGGGATTTTGGGATACCAGTATCTGACTCAGCATCAATGCTGAGCACTGGCATGGCCAGTAAAAGAATACATACGCCTTTCCCGTCTCTATGGATTTTGATTCTCCCTGTAAGGGATTTTTTTCCCTTTCCTGTTTTGTCCCTGGAGGAGCAGAAGGTTGATGTTTAAATCCTATAAGTAGCAAGAAGGATGCAGAGGGCCCGGGCTTATCACTATAACAACCAGGCAGCAGTACAGCCTGCGTCACAGGACTCACTCGCTTCATTTGCATCTTTCCTTCTGATTGGGGCAAGGTCAGCCCAGCACAGGCTTAAATGTATGATGTTTCCCTTGAGCATGATCAGCCCCACATTGTTATGCTGTTTCCAGCTTAGTTCCGTTAATCTATATATTGTAAGAATCAATAATACAGGCAGGGGATCCCTTATCCAGAAACCCATAATCCAGAAAGCTCAGAATTACGGAAACCTCCCATCGACTCCATTTTCAACTGATTTTTCTTTTTTCTTTGTAAAATTAAAAAGTCCCGTGTACCTGATCCAAACAAAGATTTACATTAGACATTAGAGGCAAAACAATCCTATTATGTTTATTTAATGTTTCAAGGGCAAGTCAACCCCAAAATAAAGATTTGCCTAATAAAAGAAACCATAATTCTAAAGAAGTTTCAAATATCCATTAATTAAAAAATCTTCAGTGCTTTTAATGTTATTAGTAAAAACAATCGCTATTGAAAGCAGCATTTGCTTGATTGTTCACCAGAAATAAAGACTTTTTCCAATTACTTTTCATTTTTTACTGTTTTTCCAAAATCTAAGTTTAAAGTTGAATGTTCGTGTCTCTGGTGTTTGAGTCTGGCAGCTCAGTAATTCAGGCGCAGATTCTAACAGCTGCCTGTAATGAAACCCAGGAATTCTGCTCAGCAGGGACAAAGATAAGAAATGTATCAACTAAGAGGATTATTTACTAAACTCTTTTAAAAAATAAAACTTTTTTTTATAAAATTGGGCTTTTAAAAAATTAAGATTTTTTTTTTAAACCCAAGGATGGAAAAGTCTGAATCTGAAAATCTAGCATCTCAGACCTGTCAAATTTGCATATAAGTCAATGGGAGAAGTCCCAATGATGTGCGCTGGGTTTTGTGAAATACCCCAAAGTTTTCCGAGTTTTCAGGAAAAAAAGCATAAGAAATCAGAGTTTCAGGTGAAAAATCCGAAAAAACATGAAAATCGGAGGAAGAAATTTGGGAAAAAAATGGAAATCTGATTTTTTTTCTGCAAAGCATATTTTCGTAAAACTATAATAATAAATAAACGTAAAAAACCCGAGTGGATTTGATCAGAGTTTGTAGCAGAAATATTGAGATAAATTCAGACTCTGATAAATAATAGGGATGGGCAAATTTGACCTGTTTCGATTCGCTGTCGGCGAAATGTTGCAGACACCCATACACGTCTTTTATTTTACGCACACCACCATAAAAGTGTATGGGCGTCATTTTTTCGGCAAAACAAGGCGAAAAAATGTACCCATCCCTAATAAATAACCCCCTAAATGTATCCATTTAGAACAGTTTATAGGGTTGGCGTCCCCCCCTCCCAGAGCTGCTTCAGAAGGTGAAAAATTACACTTTACACTTCATTATTCGAAAAACGGTCACACATAGAAAATAGAAAGTCATTGAAAAAACTCGTTATTTCTGGTCATCTATCTGAAAACAACTAATTGTTTGAAGGTGAACAAGCCCTTTGACTCCTAGTTGTTACTTTTTAAACAATGTTACAAAAAAGTTTGAGTTCCCCAGCAAAGACAGGTGTTTTAATCAGCAACCTTGTCTTACATTGTATCAACAGGGCAGAGAATAGAAAGGGACAGACAAACACTGCTTTCAACAGCGATACATATACAAATAACGTAAAAACCGAAGAAAATTGATTGTATAATGCAAAGTTGCTTAGACTTGTGTTTTCTTTTTTTAGGCAAATTTTTAGTTTGGGGTTGACTCTAAATTACTTTTAAGTTGTATGGAGATACAACCTAAAGGACCAGTAACACTAAAAATTCTCAAGTTAAAAAAACATTATGGCCCTCCTTTAGTACCTCCTCCATCCAGCACAATGTTCACTATTTTTAGACGCCGGAAAAGAGAAAAAAAGGGCCCGCCCCACCACGCAAGCCTTCTCTCCGCCCCTGATGGCGTCGCAAGAAGGAAAGCATACTGGGAGAACAACCGGCACTCCTGGAAAAATTCAAAGCAATGCTGCAACAAGAACTAGCCGTGACGGCGGCTGTAATAACAGCTGACATCTCCAAGCAAATATATGAACTCGGTCAGAGGACGGATGTCTTAGAACAGAAGGTTGATGACATAACCACCATTCTAGGTGCACATGAGCAGGACATTGCCGAGCTACACAACACTTGCAAGAGGCCATGGACAAAATTGAGGACTCTGATAACCGCTCCAGGCGCAATAACCTTCGTATTCGGGGCCTACCGGAAACCATCACTGACATACAGGCCGCGGTCCAGGCTATTTTCTCCAAGCTAACTCCTAACTTAGCACCTGAACACCTGGAATGCGATCTATTACACCGCGCCCTAACACCACAACGCGAGGGGGATCCCCCGCGGGACATTATCCTGCACTTGCATTACCATCAAACGCAAGTCATCATCCTGAAAGCTTCGCGCCAATCTGACAGGCTGGATTACCAAGGGCACAAATTCCAGATTTACACGGACCTGGCTCAGGCAACCCTGCAAAAACACAAGGTATTTACTCCTATAACTAAAGTGCTTCAAGAACAACGAATCAGATACCGCTGGCTCCTTCCGGTTAAGCTTGCATTCTCGGTCAATGACTGCTAACACCACATCCAATCGCTACAGATGGGCACAGAGCTCCTGATGGAAAAGACATCTGCCTCACCCCACAAGCCATCCCAATCCTCTCCGCGACGCAGCGTTTCGCCCATTTGGATCAAGGTTGGGGCCTCTCCTCGGAAAAGATTGTCTCCCCAATCAAACCTGATTTTTTAGCTTGTTTGCTACGCTTTCTCTCAACACAACCACTGTGTCTTGGTTCATTGAAATCCAGATTACCCAACCAAGGTAACATGCCTACATTCCCCTTGAATGAGCGGTTGAACCAGAATATCCACCCTCCAGAATTTAAAATATATTGTTTTCCCCTTATGGAAGCGCCAAGGGCCACTTTAAGCACATTCTCTGACGTAACCGCTTTCACCCGGACTCAACCCCTTTAGGGGTTGGCGCGGATGGAGTTATTCGAATGACCCCCACAAGTCAGTCACCTCAACTTCCCCCCAGCATTGGGGAGGGGGCCAAATGGACACTGACTGTAGATTCAAGTTCAGTTCCAAGTATTTTTTCTTGATTTTAAAACAGCTCTGATATGCCTTGTCTTTGGTGTTTTATATACTCTTATTTCCCATTGTATATTATGTTTTCTATTTTATTGCCATTGCAATAGGGGCATGGGTAAATTAGCTGTCATGTGTATTTCTCCAAAATGAGTCTAAAAATAATATCTCATAATGCACAGGGTTTGAATTCCCCTTTAAAAAGGAAAAGGGCTTTCTCCTATTATACTTCTGTTCACGCAGATATAATTTACCTTCAAGAAACCCACTTCTCTAAAAGCTCATTCCCCGAATTTTTGCATAAGAAATTCCCTATTGTGTATATGGCTAACAGTGACAATAAGACAAAAGGGGTAGCAATCTGCATAAGAGCTATCTTACCTATTCAGCTTATTGATAAATTTGAGGATGCAGAGGGGAGGTTCCTAGCCTTGAAAATTATACTCAATGATGAGAAACTAACTCTGATTTCATATTATGCTCCCAATTCCGCCTAATACAAGTTTTTTGAAAAGTTATTCGCGTTTGTGTCAAACTGGGCCGAGGGTAAAATTATCATGGGTGGAGACTCCAATGTTGCACTTGACAAATACTGGGATAGACAGTTAATTACCCAACAACCTCTAATGGATCAACCCCAACCTTCCACTGAGGGTAATAAGATTGGCAAACTCTGAACTGGTATAGGTTTAGTAGAGATTTGGAGGGCATTACACCCTGGTATTAAACAATTTACCTACTACTCAGCCCTCCACAAACTATATACCAGAATCGACCATGTTTGGGTTTCTCAATCATTGGCAACCTCACCACAAACATCCAAGGTGCTGACCGTCCCCTAGTCTGACCACTCCCCTCTTTCCTACAACATTTCATTCCACAAAACTCCCAAAAACTAGGTGGCGGCTAAATGAACTACTATTGAAGAATCCAAAATATTTTTTCCCAAATCGAAAGCTCTCTTAAAGACTACTTTGCCAACAATTTGGGTTCAATAACATCATACACTATGCTATGGGAGGCACATCAATCGGTCATGAGAGGCCTATTGATACAAATGGGAGCCCAGAGGAAGAAAATATACCTCCAAGAACATCTTAGATTATCTAAACAATTAGAGGATCTAATCTCGGCCCAAGCATGTGATCCACAAACTGCCTCTCCAACCAAATTCATAGAATAAAAACGGAGTTAGACCTATTGCTAAATTCCAAAGCACAAGGGGGCAAATTCACTAAGATCCGAAGTTGTGCCAGCGACAGCTACGCTGCTTCGCCACACTTCGCCAGGTGTATTTTCGCCAGCGCTACGCAAATTCACTAAAATCCGAAGTTGTGCTCCGGGAGGCGAACGGTAGCGAATTTTCGCTAGCATTAATTCGTCAAGCAAAGCGAAGTTACGCTAGTGATGCCTAATTTGCATACAGCGACAAGTTAAAGTTGAATGGACGTATATGTAGCAGCAAATACATTACACTACAAAAAGCCTGGGAAACCTTCATAAAATAAGATAGAGTTGTTATTTTGCCCTACACTGCCCACTGTATAGTTTAGGTGCCATATGTTAGGAAATGTAGGGGGGAAGGAGGGAACCCCAAACAAATTTACGATCTTTCAGCCTATCACCCTTAAAAAAGGAACTTAGAACTTAGAAAAAATTTCAACTTTTTTTGAAGCAATCCCTATCTACTCTATTGCACTTCGCCTGGTCTGAGGTGGCGAAGGCAATTCTGGCCAAGAGGTAACGTTCAGTAAAATGCGCAAGTTAGTGAATTAGCGTAGTTACGTCCCATCGCCATAGCGCAACTTCGCCTGGCGTAAGGGTGCGAAGTAGCGCTAGAGTAGGTCCACTTCACTAGCGAATTTACGCCAGCACCCATTAGTAAATCGGCAAAGTAACGAAATGACGTCATGCTGGCGAATTTGCGCTAGCGTTTGCCGCTTCACGCTTTAGTGAATTCACCCCAAGGTGACTTACAGTGGACCCAACAGCGCTTTTATGCTCACTCAAACAAGCCAAGTCACCTATTTGCACGTAAGCTAAAGCACAGACTTGACTATACCCCTATCTCCACTCTCAAGATCTTCTCAGGCCACACATCTAACGCAATCCCTAAAATACTACAAGAATTTCACAAATTATACAAACAACTTTACACTTCCTCTTCGGAGGTTCCCCAATCTAAGATGGTCCAGTTTTTCCAAAATATGGAGCTCCCCACGATCTTTGACACCCAAAAAGCCTCTATGGAAAAAGATATCATTGAAGAGGAAGTAAAATTAGCAATTCAACATTTTCAACCCTCGAAATCCCCCGGCCAAGATTTCTACTAAAAATTTGCACATATCTAAACCCTCCACCTAACTAAAATGTTTAACCAACTTTTATCAGGAGACTCTTTCCCCCAACAAAACTCTTACTGCCAACATCACCCGAATTCCTAAGACAAACTCGGACCTTACAGATTGTAAGAACTACCGCCCCATTTCAATTCTCAACATTTATATTAAAATCTTGGCCAAAGTCCTAGCCGAACGCTTAAATTTGATCCTCCCCTCAGTGATCCACAGGGACCAGGTTGGCTTTGTTATAGGAAGGCAAGCGTCTGACTTAATCCACAGATTGTCCATACTGTCGACCCAAGCCCAGAAATCTAAGCTTCCTTCCATGCTCCTAAAATTGGACATATGGAAAGCCTTCGATTTAGTTGAATGGCCCTACCTCTACCATACCTTACTCAATTGGGGCTTTGGCCAAAACTTTATTACTTGGATTAGAGCTTTATATTATAAACTCATGGTGAGAGTCACTATTGGGACTCACTCGTCCACAACCTTTTCCATAGAACAGGGCACAGGACAAGGTTGCTCCTTATCCCCCTTACTATTCGATCTGATCCTGGAACCACTAGCCATTGCAATTAGAGGCAACACTGACATACAGGGTGTCAGAGTTGGGACCCAGGATAACTCCTTATGCCTGTTTGCAGACGATGTTACTATGATCATCACGCGTCCCCTATCCTCTCTACCACACCTGTTTCAAACCCTACAAAAATTTGGTTCTGTCTCTGGGCTGGTGACTAATCCTGAGAAAACAGAAGCACTCAGTATTAACCTACCCCCCGAGATGATCAAACTTCTATCCATAAACTTTGATATTCATTGGTGTAAATCATACATTACTATTTTGGGTGTCAGGTTTACTGTGTCATACCATCAACTGTATAAGACCAACTATCCTTATATGTATAAGAAATTACTCAAAATGTTAGAAGAGTGGGGCAAATGCCATAACCAAGGAAGGTGGATTGGGCCTCCCTAATCTGAGAAAATATTACTTAGCTTCCCAACTCGCTCAAATCCCCTTACTGCACTTGCAACACTTGCCACCCCTTTGGGTCGAATTAGAGAATACCCTAGTACTCCCCTGCTCAGCCAAAGCACTGATCTGGACGCCCCCGTCCAAGGGCCCACTAATATTAAGCCCTAGTCTACAGCATACCCTAGGGTTATGGAACCAAAATGCCACATTATATAAACTGGTCTCCCCTCATAACCCGGTCGCTCCAATTGCTCACAACCCATCTTTCCTTCCTGGGTTACAGGCCCTTTCGTTCAGCTGGTGGACTGCAAACTGGTTATCTAGAGTGCATAATCTTCTCACAGTCAGAGGCCCCGTCTCAATGTCTTATCTGAAAGAGAATTATGACATCCTGGACTCTGAAGTCTTTAGGGCCACCCAACTTTTACACTGGGTAAAGCAATGTTGGTCTCTGAAGAACCCTGAAGCTCCTACTAAAACCTACTTCGAGAGGTGGTGCACAAACAATTCTACCTCCTCTAAAGCTGTCTCTTTGCTATATTGTAATATGGTCTCTCCGGGTAATCTCACAGATTTAAATTATATCAAAGCTTGTCAAAAAGAATTGGACGTTACTTTAACAGAAGAAGATTGGGTAAAGGCATGGGATAACCTAAAACATCATCTCTGAAGCAGGGTATAAAGTTCTCTTCAGATGGTACCTGATGCCTGTGAGATTGGCTAGGATACATCATACTCCTCTAGATAACTGCTTTCGGGGTTGCTCATCCTCAGGTACCATGACACACATATGGTGGTAATGCCAAAGAGTGACTAGATCTTGGGTGTACAATATGATTTTCTCTATTCTGCAACTTAATCTAGTAAAGACCCCATCTGAAGCCCTCTTGGGAGTTCCCCCTAGGAAAGTTCCTACTCTGAAGCTCAAATTATTGAACCATATTTTCCATCTTAAGAGAAAGTCGGGTCAGGAGTTGTGGAGCACACACGTAGGATAAAGCTGAGGGCATGTCACTTGAGTTTCCTCATGGACACTTTGGGATGATATTTGGACTGATCAGTTTCCTCATGGACACTTTGGGATTACTATGAATATGTATATGTATGAATATGTATGAACTTTTGTGACATCATGGATTGTGGGTCACTATCCCTCTGTACATAGTTACAGTTCAACTTAGGTTGAAAAAAGACACATGTCCATCAAGTTCAACCTTTTAAGTCTATATATAACCTGCCTAACTGCTCAGTGTCGGACTGGCCCACAGGGATGCCAGGAAAACTCCCGGTGGGCCAAAGTGTCAGTGGGCCCTTCTGCTCAGCCAACTATTTGCCTTGTATGCCTATACAACAGCAATTGCACCATTTCTATACAAGAATAAAAAAAAGGAATAACGGAGGAGACTGATGATAATATTTGAGGAGAAATGAATACAGAAAGTGAATAACAAAGAAGGAAAAATAGTTTGGAGAGTGGGCCTGTGGCCATAGGTTTTCTGGTGGGCCCCATGCATTGCAGTCCAACACTGTAACTGCTAGTTGATCAAGAGGAAGGTAAAAACCCCAAGACTCTCAAATTTGCCTCCTTCCTTCCTGCCAATTGGGCTAGTACCTGGATCAACTTGGACTATGAGCTTTCTTCCATAACCCTGTATTCCCTCACTTGCTAAAAAGCCATGCAACCCTTTTTTTAAAGCTATTTACTGTATCAGAACTCAGAGAGAGAATTCCACATCTTCACAGCTCTCACTGTAAAAAGCCCCTTCCCAATATTTAGTCGGAACCTCCTTTCTTCTCATTGGAATGGGTGACCTTGCATCAGCTGGAAAAGCATTAGAGAGATTATATGACCCCCTTATATATTTCTACCTATAAAAGATCAGTAATTGTCTTCTGTTACATACTTGATAAAGGGCATGCAGAAGGACGAGGGAATAAACACACTTTCAGAAGTAAGCTCTGCTATCATGGCTCTCAGTTATTATTCTATATGACTGTACAATACTATAATTAAACTGTATATTTTATGGAAATACATTTATTGCTGTACCTTTAAATACAAATAGGAGATCTGTAATTCATAAACCCATAAGCAATGCCATTTCTTATATTGGCCTAACTAAACTGATTTGGTATCCTTAAAGGAGAATTCAAACTGTAATAAAAAAAAAAACCCTCCCCCCTACCCTGGGTAGACCCCCTTCCCTCCTTCCCTCCTCCCCCCCAGCCTACCTGCCCTACCCGGGCAAATTTTTTACTCACCCCTCAGTGCAGATTCTAGCCTCGGAGTTCACGGTTGCCGTCTTCTTTCTTCTGTCTTTTTCAGAAAGTTTTGGTGCATGCGCAGTTGGAGTAACGGGGCCGGAAACTTACTCCAACTGCGCATGCGCCGCAAATACTGATAGACACGAAGAATAGTGGAGAAGAAGAAGGTGGCTGCCGGGAACTCTGAGGCCAGAATCTGCACGGAGGGGTGAGTAAAAAATTAGGGGCATTTGCCCAGGGGCAGGTAGGCTAGGGGGGAGGGTTTTTTTTTATTACAGGTTGAATTCTCCTTTAAAGTATAAAGATATTATTTACTAGAGACCCTTTTTCTGGAACACCCCAAGACCAACATAGGCTATGATTAAGGGAACCTTTTCCCGAAATGCGTAAGGCGATGTGGATCCATCTCTTGTTGGAATAAATACTCCTATATTCATTTTATCCATAAATATTCATTTTATCCATAGTGCCGCCTATTTGTTTCTATATATTTCTTATGAAACCTTAACATAATAAATATCTGAATGAAAAGCATGAAATAGGAGGGTGATATAGTCAAGCTGTTTGTTGACAGTGTCTTGAGATCTACTGATCATCAGCTAAAGGTCTACTGGTAGATCCCGATCTACCTTTTGGGCAGCCCTGATCTACACTTTCTCCATAGGGAAGTGCTGGCTCTGAAATGCTGTGATGTTAACTGCCGTGATAAACCCTGATTTGTGCTTTAAGAGAATAAAGTCCACACAACACCATTCCTTTATCTTTTCATGTAGCAAAAGCTCATTCTGTAGAAAGAGGGTCAAAAGTAACCAGTGCTCTGCCTGTTTACTAGCTGGACAAGGTGTGGCTTAGATGGGGTTACACATGTTTAGAACACCTTTATCTGTTCTAGTCATATAGTAAAATATGTGGCTTCCTTTGCTTATAATAATCATAAGCAGAATTCGAAGAGCAGGAGCTTTTCATCTGTTTTTTCTGTGATTAATGTTCTGGTGAAAGGATAAATTGATGACATTGTGAATGAGATATTCACCATGGCATCTCTCTGATGCATTAGATTACAATCAAGGGTCTTTAAGTGGTGTGGATGTAACAGGCTCTTTATGGTAGATCTGTGCCGACCAGACCATGGTGAGGGAAGCAGTCTGGCTGTGCAAACGGAGTGGTAAAGTCCTTCACTCCCAGAGGGCAGTGAGAAGTCATTATTGTGGAGGAGATCCCATCAGTTCTGCAACAATTACCTTGATTGAAACTATTACAAGAATAACTGCCATTTCCCCTGCTTTTACCATCACCAAATCTGCAGAAGAAAACAGGTTAACATGTGCAGCACGCAGCAAACCACCTAAGTCTGGAATCAGATTGGGTATGAGACTTTACTTATATGTTCCAAAGAGAGGGGCGATCAGCATATAAGACCTGTCTCTAGTGTGCCAGGTACAAAAGGCCATTAATTAATCCTCTGATTTAGCTGTATGGGTCAAAGATGAATGGGTCAAAGATGATTCTTTTCTGAATCTTTGTATAGATGTGTGGCATGTACCTGTGACCTGCATTATAACAGAGGAAGAAAAGGAAGTCACTATGCAATATCCAGATTCAAAGACACATCATTCCAAAGTTTTCTCTAGGGCCTCTGTGCGTCAAGCTTTTGAGAAGATCGAAAAGTAGAGAACTCAGACCCCTAAATGATACCTTTTGTGGTACCAGGTGCTATTCTAGGAGACCCACACCTGCCACAAGGGCCAAAAATTGATATGAAGGCTCTTTTTTGGTATGTTTTGGGGTTCAATAAACCTTGCACTACTTCAGATTTCAGTGTGCTGCTGGTACTTCCTTCATGCCAGCTTTTGAGAAGATGATCTTTCTTTAAAAAATGTATATTGTGAATCAATCTGGAACCCCCATTAGACCCTATACTGCTGTGTTCTTAGCAAATACTGGAACTGTTGCTTCTACTGTTATAATGCAGAAGGTTAACACCTTATGACACTGATTTATCTACAATGGACTAGATCCTATTAAGTTATTAATAGTAATAACCATTCATTTTGGTCTTTTTCAGCTGGATGCATCAAGGTACGCAGAATCCAAGTAAATCAAAAATCCTTCATGGAAGATCCATCTGAATTCTAATTTGCATATGCATATTATGTGTAGGAAAGCTAAGGGCAGAGACACACGTGGAGATTCGGGGAGATTTAGTCGCCCAGTGACAAATCGCCTCTTCTTCGGGCGACTAATCTCCCCACAATGCCACAATGGGATTTAGATTCTAGCTGACGGGAAGGCAGTTTGGGAAGATTAGTCGCCCGAAGAAGAGGTGACTAAACCTCCCAGAATCTCCACGTGTGTCTCTACCCTTAGTTTTCCTGCACATAATATACATATGCAAATTAGGATTCAGATGGATCTTCCATGAAGGATTTTAGATTCTAGTAAATACCAAAAAAGTGGATTTGGTGCATCATATACAGGGTGTATGTATACAGTATATACACATAAACGCGCATTGTCCACATCATTATTTACTTTTCCCTGTGGCTAGGGTTACCAACTGGCCGGTATTTTATTGGCCTGGTCGGTAAAAATTATGATTGATCCCAATGTTATCAATAGGGATAAAAGATAACTATATAGGAAGGCCTGTATTGTTTTCCAGAAAAAGTGGCAACCCTACCTGTTGCCTGTTATTTCTGCTCATCACGCTGTATCCACGAGCTGTCATTAGACAAATCTGTTTTCTGATATTTTTAAATTCTGTTTGGTTAATATTTATATGCCATGTAGATTGAATTTAGAAAGCATTCTTATCTTACTTATTTTTAATATTCTTCGGAATTATCAACAATTATATTTTGTTTGGTTGCAATATTAGGATTCAAAGACGGAACATTCCACTGAAACACTAGGTGGCACTATTGCCCTTTTGTTTTTAGTAGCAATTGCCTGTACTCAATAGAAGTATTGGGGTGAAAATGATCATCCTTGGTGATAAAGTAAATGTAATTGCTAAGTCTTGTTTTATTGCCACCCCACTACTTTTTTAAAAAAAAAAATCCATTGTCCACATATTAAGTTGGTAGAATCTGGCTGAAAGTTCATTGAAATTACCTTGTAGATCATTCCACTACAAATACTGTATAATACAGCCTATTTGATTTCAAAGGAAAATCACAGTGAATCCCAATGATCACATTTTATATTATACAGGGAAGGAAGAGTAATTCAATACTGTTACAATGTGCATGCACAGTTTCAGTATAATAGTTGTCTTCTCTCTAGATTCAAATATTCTTATTAGGTTAAATTTCTCTATATGGAACTGCCAATTTGATTATATAAATAAAAGAGGCAGCCAGTGTACAGACAATCATTATATCATCCAAAATATGTAAATACGTTCTAAATGTTCTTGCTAGAACAGATTGTAGATACAATCATTTCCAGGCTGAGATAACATCATAGGGCTCATTTAATAAAAGAGAGTACATTTTGTCCTGGGAAGTAATATATAGCAACAAATTAGTAAATAGCTTTAATCAGTCTACTATGGGATGAATAATGAAAGTAAGCCTCTAATTGGCTATTGAGTTATTACACCAATTACACAAGTTGTCCAAGTATTAGTCAATGAACCCCGCTGCTTCTTATAAGAGAAATGGGAAATGTTCAAAATCTGCATTAGTGGAAATAAAAAAATATCCAGTTTGGCAAACAAGCCAGCTGTTTGGTGAAGTCATAGAATCACAGAATCTTTTCTGCAATTTCCCAGATTGTTAAAGAGCCAGCATGTACTTGGAACAGGGTTCTTATGTAGGGTTGAATGACAAATTTTACAAGATTCTACCCAAGGAGAAGTTCGTTGACAATTATAATCTCACCCTTTAGAGCATGAACACACATGCGGTTTTCGCCGTGGAAATGTGGCGCGTTTTTTTAAAAATGCATTATTACGTTAACCTAGTGTGCCATTGTCTGAGTTTGAAACCGCTTAGCACAGGGGTGTCCAAACTTTTGGCCAGGGCCAGATTTGGTGAGGTGAAAATTTGTGGGAGCCAACCATTCAGCCTGACATGTTGGGTCCCAGGTAAAAAGAAATGTGAAGCCACTTTAGACACTGGGACTGAACTAGCGGCAGCTGTAACACAATGACAAGTACCAGTCTAAAGCTGTGCAACTACAATTCCCAGCATTGGCTGTACTTCCGGGACAGGGCAGGAAGTTGCAGTGCAGCGCATGTAATAGGGACTTTACTCACCGAGAACGAGTCCACCCCGAGTGCTTTCAGCTGCTCTAATCTCACAGGCACTTCTGGCTGCAGGCGGTGCGGCTTCCTTTGATCCTCCGCGGAATCGTCCACTGAGGACAGCACACTGGGCTCAGCACACGCGTCTCCTATGCATAAATCACTCAAGTTGCAGAGCAAAGTTTTATAGTATGAATTCCATTTGCATCAGGTGGAAGGCCAGTTGGTGCAGGCCAGTTGTATCCATGATGCAATCAGCTGGGAAACCATGGAATTAACAACAGTAACTGGTAATTGCAATGCTAGTGGTAGTTCACCAGTGTCCTTTTACTATTTATGCACAACTCTTTACAGCAAGCCGGCACACTGGCTCTCCTTGCACATTGCTAGGAACATGCATGGGCACATTTACCTGTAGTAAAAAACATCAATGAACGTACAAGTGCTTTGTACTTGCAAGTGTACATGAGCCCTTTTTAATAGTTCTTGTCAAGGCTGGCTCTTTCAGCACTGAAATAATTTAAAGGTGAAATACAATTTGCATCATAGGCACTATGCACAGGCCCCCTTCCATATCTGACTACCCACACTCTGAAAGAATGCAATAAATTCCACAATTCAATATGAGTTGAGCAAATGGGGAATATGTTAAACATATTTTGGGCTTTTTGCTTTATTTAGGAAATACTTATGTTCTTCATTTCTGTAAATCATCAAGCGATAAGACACTTCTTGGATTGAAACTTGTAGTGTGACCAATAAAAGTCCAATTGGCAGCAGTTGTACCTGATAGTCTGTTCACAACATTTAACATTACTTACAACTGAAAGTGAGTGAAGAGACCTTTGTTGGAAAGTATGTTAATGCCAGGTATCCCAATCAAGTTGCAAAGCTGTAGCATTTTCTGGGGCTTGCTAATTATTATATATGCTTCCCAATTCACTGTGCTTAGTAGGAAAGGAGATAGACTAGTAAAGCTCAGTCATGTTTTTTTTACAAACTGAAACAAGCCTTTGACTATACTGCTGTCCAGGATAAGTCCATAATTAAAATTAAAGATTATTCAAGCTCCTCACGTATTCAAGAAATACCAAATACCATGTTCTCTCTTCAACCCTAGGAAGCCCTCAGAGCATGTCCCTTGTCTGTATGGGTGTTGGATCTTGTGTGTGCCAGATAATACTTCTTGCGTGTACCCTTGCTGGTGTGTGCTTTGGCTCCCTCAACCAGAAACCATCTAATATCCTAAAGTCACATAGGATATCTGTAGGTGCCGTCACAGAAAGCCTGGGCCCCAAAAATACATGTGTGAACACCATGGGGTATATTTATCAAAGAGTGAAGTTAATAGTGAAGTTCCGCCACTAGAGTAAAATTCCGCCACTCTCCATTCATTTCTATGGGATTTTTATAGGCGTATTTATCAAAGGGTGATAGCGGAATTTCACTATAGTGGCGGAACTTCACTCTTTGATAAATTTACCCCTATACCGGGGAACTTCTCCAGCATCGCCAGGGGAGATAACGAGTGGTCTCAACCAGTGGATCCTATTATTCTACCAAAGGGAGAATTCTATTCTCGCTTTGAACTCAAAAGTTTGTAGCGGCATTTAACACATAGTGGGCAAAACCTTCTTCTGGTAGCCTGGTTTGAGTGGGAAACTATCTGCCAGTATAAAATGAAACTACCTTACATGATTTACTGCTGACAGTTTCCTTTTATGTAGGGTCAATCCTAGTGGTGAACATTAGACTACTGGCACTAACTTTCAATTCTTGATAGGTCCACTAAAATCTACCCTATACCCACTGCATTATGGGTCTGGTAGTCCCACAGAACAGTTCTGCAATTAAGACCATTACTTAATGGTGAGCAGAATAATAAGTTTCTGCACCTAATATGGCTGCCCCCGGTTAATGTTTGTAAAGAAGTGCATGTACGGTTTATGTGTCTTTATGTGTAAAATAATCATTATAGTCTGATTTTCTTAGTGATCAGAGAAATGGCACAACAGTTCAGTTATTCAATTATTTATTTTCTGTTGTCAGTATAAATAAAAACTGTAAATGACTGGCGCAGATCTAGCCACCCAACGTTATCTGTTAAAATACTCATGTAAATGAGCTGTATAAATTACAACTGCTTGCCTTTTGCAGAATTATAATCATTTGTTGTGATTTACAGTCTACATTCTACCTCTTTATAATACCCAGCTTTCCTTTTGCCTGGACTATTTTTTATTGAAGTTACAGAGACACTAATTGTCTATAGAAGAAAGAAAACACATTATACTGTATATATTGAATGTATATGTTTTATTAATCAAACATTATTCCAGCCTATCAATTTTGTTGGTTTTCAGATTATTTTTAGCCATATGCTGCAGGACATTCCAGGGAAATCAATTTAATACAAATATAAAATTCCAAAATATGATTTTATGTCAGAAGAATGACTATTATATCAGCTCCAGAAAGGCCGGATGAAACCATGATTTAATAGATGGAAAGGACGTAAAATATGAAAATTGTTTCATACTGGGTAGCTTCCAACAGTGAATGCATTAGTGTTCTGCATTACCTACCTGAATCGTATCAGCAAAGAAACACTTGGTGAAATTTTCTTATTTGTACTGTAGATTTGCTGATTATAATTCTACCACTCAGGAACATTTTTGGAAACCCTCTTTAGTCAATAATGTGATTATAATAATATATTTGCTATATGCCCCAATCCCATTCCTTAAATGACTCATAGCTTGCATCCAGTAAGCTTATTAGTAAACCAAATTGAATGAGCATCCTATACAATATTTTATAGCATCTTTTCTTCTTTTCTTTCTGTCGCATAGCAATTTTACATCTGCAGATTGTCACTTTTGGTGCTATCAGTCAAATTAAACTCAGGATCAAAGCAAGCTAACCTTTCTGTAATTGGCTGAGTGGCTAATACCCAATCCATCACTGTTTATTTCAATTCTAAGGGTTTCTTTTATGCCATTGCCCACGCAGACAGTTAACCCATCATTTTAGAAGACAATTTGGACAATTGTGGTTTCAGAATAAGAGCTGTATTGAAAAAGAAAACTCAAAGGCTTACCACTGAAAAGACTCAAACCAGCAACTAATGGCGCATTACAGTAACCTCGTCCTGGATATTCTGTACAGTTATCAGGGAACTGCAAGCAGGCTAGTTAGAAAGTAAATAAGCCATAGAAAAGCATCGAAGATAGAGCTGAAAATACTTAGTTGATTTGCTGATTCCAAATTGCTTCCCAATAGAGCTTAATGGTGATCTCCCACTGTGCTCAAATCATTCAGAACCTCTTTCAACTGAGGAAACCTTTGTTAATGCTAGAGTGGGGGAAAGAATACAGCACCATTCTATGTGTGACCTGAATATGTGGAGTCTAGAGTTTTGTTTGGTCAAACGGAGTAAGCGTCTTATTAGTTAAAAGCATTCTAAAGGAACATAAAGGAAACATCGTCGGATGGGAGATGAGTCAAAATATTTCTAGTTGTTGCCATTTACAGTACTTTTCCAAGATGCTGCTTGTTCATCTTTCTTTCTTAGCACTTCCATTCTGCCTAATACACCCCATTTAGTATCTCTCTCTTCCCCAGCATGTGTAATCCTTAAGGCTTTTTCCTGGCAGAATATGTACAGTACATGAAATAATTATATTGGACTATTTAGATTGCATTTTGTTAGATTGCATTTTATTCAATACATTATATTCATTATTAGATTACCAGATCATGTAAAAAATTTCAGGGAAACTTATATAGCTGGTGTATAGTTATAGTTTCTTCCAACCATCTCTTAATGACACCAATGCTCTATTTGCTACCCTCATCTACTGTACACGGCCCAGTTTCAGAACCATTTAAATGAATATAGGAAAAGGGTTGTCTCTTTCTATATTATTTTTATTTAAATTTTAAAATAAACATAACATCTGAAAAACATATTATTGACATCAAGAATCAAGTTATGCAAATTACTATTTTACTGACAATGAAAACAATGTAAAGAAGAAAAAAAGGAGAGCCTTTTCAAGAATGTCTTCTTTCTATGTTGCTATTTGTGTTGCTATAGAGTGGGGTTTTCAGGACCAGTAACACCAAAAAATTTTACTTAAAAATCCCATTCTAAAACCTAAAAATAATATCCATGCCCTAATACATTCATATAAATTACACAGGGTTTTTTTTAAAAAAATTTCAAAATAGCCTTGCTACAATACCATGTAGAACGGCGAAAAGGCGACCAGTTCGCCCTGCGTGCGCGTTCCCGTCTTGTCCCTGCACACAAAACCGGAAGTGACGAACCGGAAGTCACAGTACAGCGCGCAGAACACAGAGGAGAAGCCAGGAGGTAAGGTCGTGCCTTACTGAGTTCACGAGCGAACTGCTGCGACAAACACTACAAGGAGGTAAAGGCTGTTGGGGAGGCAGACTGGGAGGGAACAGAAGAGCCGGGTGAGAGGCTGTGAGAAAAAAAAATGCTGCGTGTAAGTAAACGAACGCCTTGGCAAAAGAGCTACAGAGAGGCTGAGGGAGAAGAGAGCCACAGATTCTGGTTGGTTACAAGTCAGGAAATACTTGAACTACTTATGTGAGCTCATCCCCCCAAGGGCGACCCATGCAGAAAAGGAAAAGAAAGGTTTGGGTGAGAGAGAGAAATGCTATGGGGGGAAGGGAACAGAATGGCTGGACAAAAGAGCTGGGAGAGGGACAGAAAGGCTGGGGAGAGAGAGACTGGGTGAGAAAAATGGTGAGACTGCTGGCTGAGAGAGAGACTGGGTAAGAGACAAATGCTGTGGGGAAAGAGACTACTGTGGGGGGGCAGAGACTGCTGTGGGTGAAGAGAGACTGCAGGCTGTGAGAGAGACTGCTGGAGGAGATACAAATGCTGTGGGGAAAGAGACTGCTGTGGCTGAAGAGAGACTGGGTGAGAGACTGCTGGCTGTGAGAGACTTGGTAAGAGACAAATGCTGTGGGTGAGAGAGACTACTGTGGGGGGGGCAGAGACTGCTGTGGGTGAAGAGAGACTGCTGGCTGAGAGAGAGACTGCTGGAGGTGAGACTGGGTGAGAGATAAATGCTGTGGGTGAGAGGCTGCTGTGGGGGGGCAGAGACTGTTGTGGCTGAAGAGAGACTGGGTGAGAGACTGCTGGCTGTGAGACACTGGGTAAGAGACAAATGCTGTGCGGAAAGAGACTACTGTGGGGGGGGCAGAGACTGCTGTGGCTGAAGAGAGACTGCTGGAAGAGAGACTGGGTGAGAGACATGCTGTGGGGAAAGAGACTACTGTGGGGGGGCAGAGACTGCTGTGGCTGAAGAGAGACTGGGTGAGAGACTGCTGGCTGTGAGAGACTGGGTAAGAAACAAATGCTGTGGGCGAGAGTGACTACAGTGGGGGGGGCAGAGACTGCTGTGGATAGTTACATAGTTACATAGTTACATAGTTAAATTGGGTTGAAAAAAGACAAAGTCCATCAAGTTCAACCCCTCCAAATGAAAACCCAGCATCCATACATACACCCCTCTACTTTTAATTAAATTCTATATACCCATACTAACTATAGAGCTTAGTATCACAATAGCCTTTGATATTATGTCTGTCCAAAAAATTATCCAAGCCATTCTTAAAGGCATTAACTGAATCAGCCATCACAACATCACCCGGCAGTGCATTCCACAACCTCACTGTCCTGACTGTGAAGAACCCCCTACGTTGCTTCAAATGAAAGTTCTTTTCTTCTAGTCTAAACGGGTGGCCTCTGGTACGGTGATCCACTTTATGGGTAAAAAGGTCCCCTGCCATTTGTCTATAGTGTCCTCTAATGTACTTGTAAAGTGTAATCATGTCCCCTCGCAAGCGCCTTTTTTCCAGAGAAAACAACCCCAACCTTGACAGTCTACCCTCATAATTTAAGTCTTCCGTCCCTCTAACCAATTTAGTTGCACGTCTCTGCACTCTCTCCAGCTCATTTATATCCCTCTTAAGGACTGGATTCCAAAACTGCACTGCATACTCCAGATGAGGCCTTACCAGGGACCTATAAAGAGGCATAATTATGTTTTCATCCCTTGAGTTAATGCCCTTTTTTATGCAAGACAGAACTTTATTTGCTTTAGTAGCCACAGAATGACACTGCCCAGAATTAGACAACGTGTTATCTACAAAGACCCCTAGATCCTTCTCATTTAAGGAAACTCCCAATACACTGCCATTTAGTGTATAACTTGCATTTATATTATTTTTGCCAAAGTGCATAACCTTGCATTTATCAACATTGAACCTCATTTTCCAGTTTTCTGCCCAGTTTTCCAGTTTAGACAAATCACTCTGCAAAGTGGCAGCATCCTGCATGGAACCTATAGTTCTGCACAATTTAGTATCATCTGCAAAAATAGAAAAAAAAAAGACTGGGTGAGAGACATGCTGTGGGGAAAGAGACTACTGTGGGGGGGGCAGAGACTGCTGTGGCTGAAGAGAGACTGGGTGAGAGACTGCTGGCTGTGAGAGACTGGGTAAGAGACAAATGCTGTGGGTGAGAGTGACTACTGTGGGGGGGGCAGAGACTGCTGTGGGTGAAGAGAGACTGCTGGCTGTGAGAGAGACTGCTGGAGGAGAGACAAATGCTGTGGGGAAAGAGACTACTGTGGGGGGGGGCAGAGACAAACCATTTTAGAATGCTGAAAAAGGGAGAGAGAATAATTAAAATGTGTGTTGGGGATATGAGAGTTTATCATGTAAAAACGAATATTAACTTTAACTTTAAAGAAGAAAGTTGATAGTTTAATGTAAAGAACAATTTAAATCTGTTAAAATGTCTTTTTTTATGTTACAAAGTACTGTCCTTTTCTACAGAGCAAGTCTTAAAATTAATCCATACATTTTATAACCCAGTGCAAATACAAGATAATTAAGCTGCTGCCAATCTAATGCTAACGAGGTCTGATGTTCTGTGTAGGGACATCACAGGTACATATGTGTCTTTAGTGATAGTTCTTCTGTAGCTTTGTAGTACAGTAGATGTCCTTTAATGAGAAAGATATATAGTACATATAAACAGCGATTATCAACCGCATGACTTTTTGGTTAAATGCCAAAATATAACATTACTATTTATTTTTTTATTTATTTTTTAAGGTTGTGTCTGATAAACCAGCTCCACGAAAGGATGAAAGCATTGTATCGAAAGCAAGGGAGTATATGTTTGGCTGGTAGCATTTTCTCTTCCTCTTCTACTCCACATGCTGCCAAGGTCTTTGGTTAGTTATATAACCATAAATGGCAGATCTATGTATTTTGCCTTACAATCCTATGCTGCAATGCATTTATGAAAGTAAATGCACCAAAAAATCATGAACTTTGGCTTGTACACTGCTTTTCATGTATAAATGTTTGAACAATATCTTGTATGTATCATACTTCACTACAAAATAATGAGGTCTTTCCTTGGAACATGTCAAAACTCTCTCCAAGACTTACATACACGATAACATCCATTTCCTTAATATCCAAATTCCTTTTAATCTGCTTCTTGGTCCCAGGCTGGTTGCCAATGCACCATTACATTCATATGGTGTTCAATTAAGGGACTTATGTGACCAGCCTTTATCATTCTCTTATTGTTTATGGCCATTTATCTAAATGATTTTAAGTTTGTTTGGAAAATGTCTCATTTCACACAAATGTCTTCTATTATTGTCATCTTTTAATGTTTTTACCTGTTTCCAAATAAATTGTATTTTGCTATTTACATCAAATTAATTGGAAATGTTATTTTTAGTCATGTGTGAATTTTTGTATGTACAACATCTTTACACACAAGCTTTTATCTTCCTTCTCAGGATTCATATAAACATTAGAATTGAAAGGTTTCTGTTTATTCCTGTGGTTCCTTCATCTTCTTCAAATAAAAGTTCACCTAGAGAAATAGCACATAGGAAAAGCAGCAGATAATAATCCCAATAGTTTATAGCGAACAGGTATGGGACCGGTTATCCAGAATGCTCTGGACCTTGAGTTTTCTGGATAACTGATCTTTCTGTAATTTGGATCTTAATACCTTGTCTACTAGAAAATCACATAAACATGAAATAATACCCAATAGGCTGGTTTTGCTTCCTATAAGGATTAATTATATCTTCGTTTGAATCAAGTACTGTTTTATTATTACAGAGAAAAAGGAAATAATTTTTTAAAATTTGGATTAATTTATTATAATGGAGTCTATGGGAGACTGCCTTTCTGTAATTCAGAATTTTCTGGATAATGGGTTTCCAGATAACAGATACCGTATCTGTTCCTATTTCCTCACCTTTGAGTTAACTTTTAGCATGATGTATAGATTGGTGTTCTGAGACAATTTGCAATTGGTTTCTTTTTTATTAATTTGGTTTTTGAGTTGAGCTTTATTCAGCAGTGCTCCAGTTAGCACTTTTAGCAATGTGGTTGCTAGCTTCCAAATTAACCTAGCAACCATGCACTGATTTGAATAAGAGACTGGAATATAAATAGGATAGCAATAATATAAAAAGTAGCAATTAAAATAGATTTTTATCCTTACAGAGCATTTTAAGATGGGGTCAGTGAAGCCCATTTGAAAGCTGGAAAGAGTCAGAAGAAAAAGGCAAATAATTAAAAAAAAACTGCACGACATGGCATATTTAAGGTCTTGTTTATAGAACTATTTACAATGGGGACAACCTCATAAAAATCTACCTACCTGTTGCATGGATCTTTAACCCCAGCAACTACAACAGAAATCCCGACTGCAGGTTTTAAGAAGTTCTGTGGACTAATACGTTTAATGTGCCCCTATGGCTTTAAATCCCTACACTTCCTGATCTCCCTAGTTGCTGGGCAGATGCCCTTGTGGGTAGTTGTAATGTATATAGTTGTGCTATTGTGGATGTGGTCATAAGAGATGTTGTGACCACATCCTGTCACACTTTGGTATAGTGAGTAAGAAGGGGTGGACCTTCCTCTTTGGATTCTGGTTGACAACCCAGCTGGATGTTTCCGAGGAGCCTGGTTTAGTGTCGGACTGGGATGCCAGGGGCCTCCAGAAAACCTTGGGCCGTGGGCCCAGTTTCCAAACTATTATTATTATTCCTCCTCTCCTCACTTAACCTCTTTATTCTCTTGGTATTCTATATCTACTTACTATAGTCTTCCATTATTAAGAATATTTTTCCCCCAAATAGGGAACGACACAAAATAGACTAAATGGTTGGAAGGAAGAGGGCCGTCACTGGCCTGGTTACATCAAGGCCCTGTAAAGCCACATTACCCTAGAGGGACCTGAACTTCTACAGAGAGAGATAAGTCGGGGAGCAGGGACCACATGAATTAGGTCAGCTAGAGATAGGTTACTACCTGTAATAATACTCTCTAGGTAAGTAAGACAGGTAGGTTAAGTATCAAGAGCAGCTTGGCTCTAGGAGGAATAGCAGGGAGGTAGCTCTCCCCTCAAGCAAGACTGGCATGTAATGTAGGGACACAGCCTAATAGGGAATTAGGGCTAGTGAGTTCCCTGATCCGTGTGGGATCCAGTTCACGGTGCTGAGATCCTGAGGGTGTATCTATCCAGGTGTCACACTATCACCTCAGGGACAGGTAGTTCCACTGTGGTGTCTCTGAGGGACATGTTGTAGCCATGTCATGATTATCTGCTGGGCCCTCTGTGGCTTGTAAGTACAAAACCCGTGGATCATTTGTCTCTGACAAATAAAAGCTTGTTCTGTTTGACTGCAAGAACCTCCTGGCACCCATTTCTGTATTGGTTAAAGCACAGTAGCCTTTGGGAGTTCTTTCACTACACCACACCTTCATTTCTTCCACTTTGCGAAGGCCCTGCCTTAAGTGTTAGAGCCGAGTGTAACCCATGCTCTAATTTACTAGCTGGTGATTAACCCAGTTGGTGTAAATAGCCTAAAAATGTGTTGCAAAGGGTTTCAGGTTGGCCTTTAAACTGAAATATGATTTTCTTTTCTATTTCCGTTTTACCTACAGAGGATCTTCTTGACCATTAACTTTTAATATATACTTATAATCATTTTTTTGCTGCCAGTCATAGCACCTCTGTGAGACAGCATTTTGCTTATCAATGGACAATTCATGTAGATTAACTACAAACATTTGGGGGCTTATCATGCTGTGTAAAACATCTGAGGAAAAAATTACCGGTGATGTTGCAACCAATCAGATATTTGGTTTTGTTTTCTAACTTGTAGGTGAATTTAAATCGAATTGCCGATTGGTTGCTATGGGCACATCATCGGTGATGTTTTTCTCCATTGTTTTACACGGCATGATAAATAGAGCTTGGCAGTTAGATACTTGATTACAAGCTCCATAGATTTTATGGCGGTTAGTATAAGGAAAGTGTTAATTACTTGGGCAGCTTTAGGGCCCCTCTGATTATAATTGCTTACATCAAATCTTGGGCCACTGTGAAAACACAGTGACCTGGGGAAATATTGTAATGAGCACTTTACCTTCATCTTGTTTCCTATCCCTGGGATCCTGACTACTACTGCCCTGGTTTGTATGCATTCAAAGTCGTTTGGCTTTTTTGCATCTAAATTCAGATTTTACTCTATTGTGCACATGCACAGCCCAGGGCAGCCACAAAGGGATCACTGGGACAAGCCAGAAGATGGCAGGGCAGTGCTCATTAAATACTACCAAGGGCCTGTGAAATTTATTTTAGCAAAGGAAGAGAGCTGGCCCAGTCTGAGAACTGATTATGCTCTAACAGTGATTAACTCTTTGCTTCACCTAACAGAGGTGGGCTTGTTATACACAGCAGGCTAAATCTTCCATAAATTACATAACTGACCCCAGAATCATTAATAACATGCCAGAGTGTTCAGGCATATGTGATATGTGCTACTTTGCTAGCAAAATAATAGGGCCAAATGACAAATCTAGAAATTTGTTAAAAGCTTCAGTATAACAGCCACCCCGGGCCCCTGTATTTGCAGTGACTGGGATATGTGACTGTATTGATAGTGTTTTATTGAATAATGCAGTGGGTATTTAAATGGTGCTTCTCTGTGGCCTTCAGTTTGATGATTGGTGCTGAACAGCAGCAGCTACTGCCTTTTATTGATGCTAGCAAGGAACAGGGGGGATACATTTTATAATGACTAAAAATCACACAGGAAGAATTCAGCTTTTGCAGTTAATCGGATGAAATTGCCTTTTTGGAGCATATTCAAGATGCAGTTTAGTATTTATATTTTATCTTTCTTGTAGGCAATGTGTTTTATAGATACTGGGATGTAGAGATTCTTGAAAGAAGCAGATTCCTGCATAAATATTGTCTAGGAGCCTTGCCAAAAGAATAAAAATGGGATTTTTGTACTTACCGTTAAATCCATTTCTCTTGTACTACATTGGGGGACACAGGCACCATGGGGATAAGGATCCTGTTGCTGGAGGATGGACACTAAACAGTTAACGAAGCTCCTCCTCCGGCACTGGGCTTTATCCCCTGCCTACTTCCTGTAACCCTCAGTTTTCTGACCGAAGAAGGAAGGACCACCCGGAGAAGTCAACTTGCAAACAGAGGAGAAACCTCACCCCCCTTTAAACTTGAACTAGAACTAGAATGATTAAACTGAAAAACAGGGAGGGAAGGCCTGTGTCCCCCAATGTAGTACAAGAGAAATGGATTTAACGGTAAGTACAAAAATCCCATTTTCTCTTGCCTAGATTGGGGGACACAGGCACCATGGGGACGTCCCAAAGCTACCCATGAGGGCGGGACCTAAAATCCCCCGGGCTCAGGAAACAACCGCCTGAAGAACCCGTCTCCCAAAACCTGCTTCTGCTGAAGCGAAGGAATGTATCTTATAGAATTTGGAGAAAGTGTGAATTGAGGACCACACTGCCGCCCTGCAAACCTGTTCAGCGGAGGCTTGGTGACGAACCGCCCAAGAAGTGCTGAGGGATCTGGTGGAGTGAGCCCGGATTCCTGCCGGCGGAGTTCTACTCTTCGCTGCATAGGCTCTGATGATGGCTGTCCTGATCCATCTTGAGATTGTAGCCTTAGAAGGGCGTAGGCCCTTGCGATGACCCTCAGTAATGACAAAGAGACTATCCACTCTCCTGATACTCTTAGTCGCGGAAATGTAAACTCTCAATGTGCGCACCAAATCAAGCGTGTGAAGCTTCTTCTCAATTGCCGACTTGGGATGTGGACAAAAGGACGGCACCACCATATCCTGATTAATATGAAAATCCGATACCACCTTGGGAAGGAACTCTGGAGTTGGTCGCAGCACCACCTTATCTTCATGAAATACAGTGAAGGGAGGTTTGCATGACAAGGCTGCTAGCTCCGACACCCGTCTGGCCGAGGTGATTGCTAACAGAAACACTGCCTTTAATGTTAAGGTAGCTAGAGGGATCTCCCGGAGAGGTTCAAATGGAGGATCTTGCATAGCAGACAGCACCAAATTGAGATCCCACGGAGAGACAGGATGACGATATGGAGGTGCCTGCCGAAGGGCGCCTTGAAGGAAGGTCTTAATGTTAGGTCGCAACGCCAACTGATGCTGAAACAAGATGGATAGTGCCGAAACCTGAACCTTCAGAGAACTAAGGGCCAGACCCTTATTCAAGCCTTCTTGCAGAAAACGCAAAATGTTTCCCTCCTGCAGGACCTGTGGGTTCTCCGAGTTGTTCTCGCACCAAGTAATGAAGGTCTTCCACACCCTGTGATAGATGCGAGCAGACACCGGTTTCCTGGCCTTCATTAAGGTAGGTATGGCCTCCGTGGGAACCCCTGAGTTGGAAAGGATGAGGGCTTCAAGAGCCACGCCGTTAAATCCAGCCGTGGAGAATTCGGGTGGAACAGCGGTCCCTGTGACAACAGATCTTCCATGACTGGGAGGCGGAAGGGAGCCTCTGCTGCTAGAAGCATGAGTTCTGCGAACCAGGGTCTTCGGGGCCAAAAGGGAGCTACCAGGATTGCTTCTACTGCTTGTTCCTTTATCCTTCTGATGACCCTCGGAAGTAGGGCCAGGGGAGGAAACACGTACACCCTTTGAAATGGCCACGGAGCCACGAGCGCGTCCACTGCCATCGCGAACGGGTCCTTGCTTCTTGCCATGTATCTTGGCAGTTTGTTGTTGTAGCGAGAGGCCATCAGGTCCACCTCTGGCGTACCCCACACTATCTCCTGAAACACCTCGGGATGGAGGCTCCACTCTCCTTGGTCCACCATCTCGCGACTGAGGAAGTCTGCTGCCCAGTTGTCCACACCTGGAATGTGCACCGCCGATATAGCTGGTACATTGTCTTCTGCCCAAAGAAGAATCTGTCGAGCCTCTGCTAGGGCAGCCTGGCTTCTTGTGCCTCCCTGATGATTGATGTAGGCTACTGCCGTCATGTTGTCTGATTGTACTCGAATCGGCCGACCCTTCAGGCAGGCTGTCCAATGGGAGAGGGAATGCCGTATGGCCCTGAGTTCTAAGATGTTGATGGGAAGGGAGCTTTCCTCTGCGCTCCACCTGCCCTGAACAGTGAGGTTGTCTAGGACCCCTCCCCAGCCCTGGAGACTGGCATCCGTCGTGACTACAGTCCACGAGTGGTTGGGGAAGAGCTTCCCGGACTGCAGCGTCAGAGGTCGAAGCCACCATGTCATGGAATCTCGAACTGGGCCCGTCACCATGATTCTGCGGTCCAGGTTCCCGTGGACCCTCTTCTGGTGCTGCAGTATTAACCTCTGTAGTGGTCTGGTGTGGAGCTGAGCATAAGGCACTGCTGGAAAGGAGGCTACCATCGTTCCCAGGGCTCTCATGGCGATTCGTAACGGTATGGAAGTGGTCTTCTGAATGGCTAAGAGCCGAGTGCGGAATGAAGCTATCTTGTCTGGGGGAAGGAAGGCCCGTCCCCGGGATGTATCCAACGTTAGACCTAGGTATTCCGTCCTCTGTGAGGGTGTGAATACTGATTTCTGATGGTTGATGAGCCACCCCAGCTGGGATAGAGTCGTCATCACCCTTTGAAGGTGGATTGAGGTTTGGGACAGAGACGGGGTCTTGATGAGAAGATCGTCCAAATATGGAATGACTCCCACACCCTGGAGTCTCAACTCTGTCAGGGCTGCAGCCATCACCTTCGTGAAGACTCGCGGAGCGGATGAGAGTCCGAAGGGGAGAGCCACAAATTGCCAATGCTCTCCTGCGGCAAAGAAACGAAGGAATCGGTAATGGTTGGGATGAATCGGTATGTGGAGGTATGCGTCCTTGATGTCGAGAACCGCCATGAACTCCCCTTTGTCCAGGGACAGAAGAACAGATTGCACCGATTCCATCTTGAAATGTTGTTTGCGGACGTATCTGTTCACCCTCTTGAGGTCCAATACAGGACGGTAAGAATTGTCTTTTTTGGGTACAATAAAGAGGTTGGAATAGAAGCCTCGACCTCTGTCGTGGGGAGGAACGTGTTGTATGACCCCCGAGGTTGCAAGGTCGTGAACGACAGATCGATAAGCGGAGCGCTTGGGTTCCCTTGGTGGCAGACGGGACACGAAGAACCGTGGTGGGGGAATCTGAACAAAGTCTATGAGGTAACCCTGGGCTACAATCCTCCGCACCCAGGGATCCTGTACGTGCTGTTCCCACACCTCCCGAAAGTGTCTTAGGCGGCCGCCTAAGAGGATGCCCTCGGGGGTGGGCACCCCCTCATGCGGAGGAAGACTTGTCTTGAGAGGGCTTGTTGGCATGTCGAGTTGCAGACCAGTTGGAGCCCTGTTTGGACTGAAACCTGGAACGACCCGCCGACTGCTGTTTATCTGTCTGAGACCTCTGTCTCTGCCCCTGTCCCTGACGAAAGGGCCGGAGAAATGGCCTCATCTTAAAAGTTGGCCGCTTGGGTCGGTTCTGTGGAAGAACGGTGCTCTTTCCCCCAGTAGCCTGAGATATTATTTTATCAAGCTCTGCCCCGAAGAGTTGTTTTCCACCGAAGGGAAGACTGACTAGCGATCTCTTTGACGTAATATCTGCAGACCATGTCTTCAGCCATAGAAAGCGCCTAGCTGCAATGGACTGAGCTGAGGCTCTAGCAATTAGTTTAGCGGCATCTAGTGCTGCCTCACAGATGTAGGCATTTGCGTCAGCGATCTGGGACAGGATCTGATCAGTAGATGGGTCCTCCGAGCCAATGAGCTGAGCTACTTGCTCGACCCAGACCTCCATCGCTCGTGACACCCATGCAGTTGCGAAGATCGGTTGTAGAGCCGCACCAGCTGCTGAGAAGATGGCTTTGCAGAAACCCTCTAACCGTCGATCAATGGGGTCCTTAAAGGATGCTGCATCCGCCACAGGAATGGTTGTGGTCTTGGACAGCCGAGATACAGGAGGGTCTACAGTAGGAGGAGAGGACCAGAGGTCAATACACTCCTGTGGAAAAGGGTAAGACTGAGTGAAACGCCTGGAAAGTTGAACCTTACGATCTGGCGCCTTCCATTGTGCCTTAATAATCTCTTCTAGTTGTTCATAGGCTGGAAAAACTGTAGTAGACTTCTTCTGTCTTTTGAAGATATTCTTGCTTGGTTCAGCATTAGTTACGGAGTCCTCAATATTCAAAGTCTGAAGGACAGACTGGATAAGGTTCTCAACCTCCTTATGGGAACGAGGGGAATCCTGTTCTTGATCAGAATCCTCCCCTGAAAGAATCTGGCCCTCTTCCCCTGAAAAGTCTTCATGCTCCTCTGGGGAGTCTGGTGGGGAAGGAAGCTGTCGCTTGGAAGTGGTCGCTTGGGCCTGCGCTCCTATCTTGGGTGGCTGCCCAGATAGGTGTTCTAGTACCTTGTCTAAGGTCTCCGGTATCCTGGCGAGGTTCTGAAGTCCTGCCAGCGATAAGGTTAGCGCTCGCACCAGCTCAGAATCCGAGCTACCCTGGCTAGCCGAAGCTGCCGCTGAGCCGGATGGTAGGGTGGCATGTGGTTGGGAAATGGCAGGGGTAGAACCCTCCTGGCAAGAAACACACAAAGCTTCAGCAGAAGCGCCTGAAAATTTGGCCTTACACCCAGTGCATGCAAAAAAGGAAATAGCCTGTTTGTGCCTAAGAGTGGATCTAGTGTCCACCTTGTCAGCCATGTCTAAGGCTGAGTCCCTGACTATATAAGACTATATGAAGAAGTAGGCAGGGAATAAGAGGCCACTTTCAGCAGTCAAGACGTTATCTGCAGAAGAGAAAAGGGAAACAGGATAAGCCTCTCACTAAACCCCCCTTTACAAGGAGAGTGTAGAAGTATTGTAAGTAAACTTACAGTCTGAAGCAGCCGCAGGCTCTCACATAGAGGAAACAACCTGAATTGTAGGAGGCTCCGATCTAATGGCGCGTGTAATGGCGCGCAAGATGGCCGCCGATGAGTGTCGGCGGAACCGGAAGCCCCTGTATAGCCCACATGGAAAATGGCGGAAAGCGCCTCCGAAGGGCGCACCGCCTCCCATATACACGGGCCTAACTAAGATGGCGGCCGCACCAAGAGCCGCATGGCGGCCGCGCCGCAAGGCGGCCGCGCTGGAAGAGAGAGTCCGCAGAGCCGGAAGAGCCAAGTAAGGACGCGCAGAGCAAAAGACTGCAGGTAGTCACAGGGAGGCTGCGCCAAGGACCCTATCACTGCCATACGCTAAGAAGCTGCATAGGGATACCTGAAGGGGGTAGGGGGAGGTAGGGGAGGTGGGGGGGGGAGGGAAGAGGCAAGGCCACTTACCTCTCCACGCCAGCCGAATAGTGCCCAATGCTGGTGTCTTGACCCTGGACTGACCACTGGGGCGGCCTCCGTAGAGCGGGATCCAGCAGTCACAGGGTAATGAGGGGAGTCTCAGCCTGCAGACCTCCGTGGAGCGGGAAGGCTCTAAAGGGCACAAAATAAATGAAATCAACCTCAAAACTAGGATGATGTCGGCTGGGGGGGTTCTGGAAAAGGTAACCCTGACCCCCGTAGTTGGCATGGTACCAGAATGCATCTATACCACTTCTCCCTGCCAAAGTATCCGTCCTCCTTCTGAGGACACTAAAGAAAAACTGAGGGTTACAGGAAGTAGGCAGGGGATAAAGCCCAGTGCCGGAGGAGGAGCTTCGTTAACTGTTTAGTGTCCATCCTCCAGCAACAGGATCCTTATCCCCATGGTGCCTGTGTCCCCCAATCTAGGCAAGAGAAACTGTTTTATTCCTGAAATATTCTCAAGTAAAAACACTGTCTGTTCTTACAGCCAAGCGCTAAGTGTTTCTCCAGATTGTAGTTTTTGATACTTGATACGTTGAAGCTTTTTGCTTACAAGGTTAAACATGCTTTGCAGTGTGCCGGTTAAAGGAAAAGCAAAGAGAAGCAGCATGCTAGTCAAGTGTAAACAAATGATAGGTGCTTTACTGGCTCACAGGCATGAAGAAAAGATGGCAATGGTTCAGTTCTAATTGCACTGTGTTAAGAGGCTTGGCAGACCCAGATAGGCCCAAAATATTGCCATATTATTTATACTTGTGAACCAATAAAACTACTGTGACTAGAGCACTGTAGTTGTTTGCTTTGTGCATTAAGGACTTGCTAGCACTTGACCAGCAACGTAACTAGAGGGGGGCGGGCCCTGGCGCAGGACGCGCAGCCGGGCCCCCGCCCCCCTCCGTACACCTGGAACTGGCCGGAATAAGTGGCGCGTGAGCTGCCGGGGGGCCCTGAGGGGGTGCGGGCCCTGGCCCAATCGCACCCCCTGCTCCCCCGGTAGTTACGCCACTGCACTTGACACCCAAGGGTGACTTATTGCTGTAGAGTATGTTCCCTCTGTCATTAAAGGTACGGAATCACATTCCAGGGTTCAAAAGAAAATATGTAGTTATAAACGTTCAAAACAATATTAATCAAAAACATAGCAATGCAGAAATAGAATGGAGCAAATGTTTTTGTCTTTTAATTGCTCCTATTTTGTTTTTTAACAATTACAGCTATTAGATTTTGCTCCACATGCGTAGTTCATATGCAGCGCCTTGCAAAAGTATTTGAAACTGTCATCATTTCTAGGATTTTACTTAAATGGCTGGTTCACCTTTAAGTTAATTTTTAGTATATTACAGAACGACCAGTTCTAAGCAACTTTTCATTTGGTCTTCATTATTTATTGTTTTTAGTTTTTTTTTCAATTATTTGCTGTCTTCTGATTCTTTACAGCTTTCAAATGGGGGTCACTGACCCCATCTAAAAAACAAATGTGCTGTCAGGCTACAAATCTATTGTTATTACTAATTTGTATTATGCTACTTTCTATTCTGGCCTTCTCCTATTCATATGCAAATCAAAGTGTGGTTGCTAAGGTAATTTGGACCTTAGTAACCAGATTGCTGAAATTGCAAACTCGAGAGCTGCTGAATAAAAAACGAAATATCTAAAAAACTACAAATAATAAATAATGAAAACCATTGCAAATTGTCTCAGAATATCACTCTCTATGTCATATTAAAAGTCAGTTCAAAGGTGAACAACCCCTTTAATTTTTTAACTCTTAATTTAATTATTTAAAACTGTAGCCTCAAAGAACATTATAGGAAGGTGGTGTCGGTGATCCCCATTTGAAAGCTGGAAAGGGTCAGAGGAAGAAAGCAAACGATTACAAAAATGAAAACTAAAGACCAATTGAAAAGTCTGCCTGCACCCGAGAGGAATCAAAGCATCCAGGTGCAGGAAGAGCAGCAGGCAGCGGATTCTTCACAGGTCGAGATCCAACATTGTCTGGCCCTAGCCTATAGCACAGAAAGAGGTTCAATAGTGTGGCTTCTCTAGCTGTGCCATTCTAGGAAGGGGAAGTATCAGAGAGTGTCTTTATCAGAAAGTATTTATGATAAGGATATGTAGGGACCTATAGGATCTATTAGGCTCCTATAGAGTTAATCCCCTACCTTTGCTTAAGTTCTCTTTTCCTCTGTTATTGGGCCAAGCCCTTCTAACTGGTAAAGTGTAACATCTACACCTATTGGACAAAGAGTGTAATACCACTCCCCTGCCACACTGCTATATAGTGCTGTGTAGGGAGTGGCCTCTTCCTCTTTGGCTCCTGGTGTCTGTGCTGCTAGGTGTTTCCCATTGAGCCTGGGATCACCAAGGCCCCAGTAAGCCATTTACCCCAAAGGGACCTGTACCTTTGGTGCTTAAGTCGGGAACCAGGCAATCCCGTGAATGAGGATTAGCTATCATTAGGGCAGATCCTGTTATAGTCTCTCTAGGAGAGAGAGATAGCTAGATTTTAGTAGCATGAGCAGTTCTGCGCTCCAACAAGGAGAATAGCAGGGAGTAGCCTCCCAAAGGCTTTTAAGGTGCCTTTAGTGTAGGGAACTCCGTGATAGGGAACTCAGTTCGCAGAGCACTGCCTGACCCCTACTTGATCGATCCTGTTTATACATGCATCTATACATGCTGCATCATCATCAATGCTATCCTGTCTCCTCTGTGATATGCTAACTCCTACTACAGCTCCTGCGTGAGTAAACCTGTGGTCATTTGCCTTGCTTATTTTGTGCTAATAAAGCATCACACTGTTTTCACTTTTTAAAGAACCTCCTGGCGTCCATTATTCTATCTTTTACACTAATTAGCCTGTGGGTTGTAGTTATACACCATCCTAAAGGGGAAGCTTCCATTTAGCGAAGGCTCCGCCCTGAGTGTAGTTTCACAGTGTAACCCATGCTCATACACTAGCTGGACACCCTTAACCCCTAATTGGCGGGATAGGCCAGAAAAGCGTTACAGATATATTTTAGCACATGCAGCATAACTCGATGCACTTTCTTATTCTTATCGCTTCACTTTGTTAAAGGAGGCATATAGGATAAATGAAATAAAACCAAATTTTGTTCAATTATAAGTAGTATATGGTGTTGCTTTTACATGGTGCTAAAAAATATTAACTTAAAAAATAGTCCCTTATATTGGAGCTCCCTATAGATGTTCTTTGGTCCCTGTCTGTGTTTCAAATGAGGGGTGGACCTGTCCTAATGGTCATTGACAGAAGAACAGTTGGAGGGGGACAGCCAATCACAGCCCTGCAGTCACACAAGCACAGACAGGCTTCAGTTCCCTATCAGGTACTGCTGGCACCAAATCTGTATATTCTCTTGTGTGTTGCCTGGTTTCTTACCACATGCCAAAAACATACAGGAACGTTAATTTTCTCCTGATAAAATTGACCATGGTATGTCTGTTATAGGGACCCAAGACTTTAAAGGGATAGTTCTCCTTTAGATTAACTTTTGTAATGTTTTAGGCATTCATATTGTGAGAATTTGCAATTGGTCTTACTTTTTTTTATTTTTTTTTTTGTGTTTTTTCAGTTATTTATCTGTTTGTTCAGCATCTCTCCAGTTAGATATTTCAGCAGCTATCAGGCTGCTAGGGTCTGATTTTCCATAGCAACCAGGCAGTGGTTTGATTGAGAGACTCAAATAAGTATAGGAGATGGACAGAGTAGAAAGTTAAGTAATTAAAAGTAACAATAAAATTACAGCCTCACAGAGCAATAATTTCTTGTCTGTTGGGGTCAGTGACCCTCATTTGAAAGATGGAAAGAGGTAGAAAAGGAAGATAACTTATGGCAACTAAGATATTTTGCTCACAGTAGTAGTAATGCTCAAAAGACTAGTACTTTGTGTTTGTGGATATAAATCTTCACCACCACCAAAAAATTTTTGTGCATCATAACCTGGATGAAGGAAAACCTTTATAAATCAGATATTTTTATTTTTTTTAAACTTTGCAAAACTTGTTTTTCCCCCTCCACTGCTCTGCTTCCCCCATTCCCATGTGTCTTGACAGACCCTATTCACACTCACCCCCTCTGCATTAGCTGCAAAGGCATACGGGACATTTCGCACCCACAGTAAATCAGTGCCACCGCGGGTGACAAAAATTCCCTCGTTTTTTCCCACGAGCAGCAATATGTATCACTTCCACTTTCCCACTGACAAATGACAGTCCTGTAAAGGATTTTTTTCTGGCACGTTTCATATAGCCGGCATTACAATATTCAAGACTGTATACACTGTATAGGTGATTCCAAAACGAGAGTCTTTTTTCTACCTAATTTACTATGTTACTTACTATGTTACTGGGAGCTGTAGTTCTGGCACATCAGAGATAAAATCTTAGTGCTACAAGGTCAAAGGCCAATGGCCAAACGAATGGATGAAAATCCTCAGCTGAGAATCCAGATTGCTTAGTGTACAACCAGCTCATTTTAAAGGGGTGGTTCACCTTTAAGTTAACTTAGTATGTTATAGAATTGTTCATTCTAAACAATTTTTCAATTGCCCTTTTTTCTTTTTTATAGTTTTTGAATTATTTGCTTTCTTCTTCTTACTCTTTCCAGCTTTCAAATGGGGGGTCGCTTATCCCATCCAAATACAAATACTCTGCAAGGCTACACATTTGGTGTTATTGCTACTTTTTATTACTCATCTTTCTAGTTAGGTCCTCTCATATTCATATTCCAGTTTCTTATTCAAATCAGTGCATGGTAGCTAGGGTAATTTGGATCTTAGCAACCAAATTGCAAACTGGAGAGCTGCTGAATAAAAAACGAAATAACAAAAAATCACAAATAATAAAGAATGAAAACCAATTGCAATTGTCTGAGTATCTGTCACTACCGGCACCCGATACCAGAACAAATGCCAAGCACCCTGGTCTCGGCTCGGCTTCACCAGTAGTGTGACCACCGTTGGGCTTCGGGAGGAGCCCTCAGCTTACTTGGGTGCCACCTGGACTTAACGAGGGGTGCAAGGCGAGATGTTCTGGCTGGCAAATGGGCACGGCTGTTAGCAAAGTCTTTTGGGCCGAAGGTCACGGTACAAATGGAGCAGGCAAGAGAATCGTCAGACAGGCAGAGTCGAGGCAGGCGGATATCAGAATCGTCAGGCAGGCAAGGGTCAAACCGGGTTGTCAATCAAGGGGTTAAGCAGGAAGAGTTGTCGTAGGCAAGCAAAGGTCAGGATACAGAGTTCAGAATAGTCAGGATACAGGCAGGGTCAAACACGGATAAACAGGATACAGAATAACAGGAACAGATGCACTAGGCTCAGAAACCATTTAGAAACATAGTTCTATCACGGGCACTGGCTGGGAGTATGAATGGGCCTTAAATACTTTCAAATTTCGCGTCAAAACGTGCGCCAAATGCGCGCTGGCGTAATCACGGCAGCGTGCCTGTACCTTTAAGAGGCACGACACGCGTGAAACCAAGATGGCGCTGGAGGCAAGAGAAGGAGCGTGGCGGCTGTCCACGCCGCCGCACCACTAGACCACCAGGTATTTTTATTACAGTATCACTCTCAACATCATACTTAAAGTTAACTCAAATGTGAACAACCCTTTAATTTGTAGATTTTCATAGTTGGGGAGCTATTTAGCTAATGTGAGGTTGAAAACAGCAGCAGACAAACCATCCCTGCCATTACTGTCATCAGTAGAAGTGGCTTGTCCAGGGAGGTGCCATGTACCAATGGCCTTATATTACCCTTTTCTAGCACAGAAAAATCTAAATAGCACTATCTCCCATTGACGCTCTCCAAGTACAAATAAGGTAAGCAGCAAGAGGTGGGAGTTGATAGGGGCAGCACTAGGGCACTAACTACAGAATGCTTTTCCGTCATAATTAAGTTCATATTGGAGAGCTAGAAGGGCACAAATGGGAGACTTTTTTTGAAGCTTTATAGCCCCCTTAATCTTCTTAATGCAACCATAATTATCAAAAGCTAATTATGCGGGAGGCCGGCCTGCCACCTATTAAAAATATTTTTCACATTATAAAACAAAAAATATAACAAAGGAGGTTGTTGAGCAGCTTAAATCCTATATTAGACATGCCCCGTCCCAACTTTTTAAAAGCATGTTGTTGTTATCAAATTTAAAATGAGCATATATATTTTCAGAAAACAATGAAATGTCTCAGTTTCAACATTTGATATGTCTTTGTATTATTTGCAATAGTTCGCACCTGGTAAGGTTTCCACTTTTCTGAATAATTTTTTCTGACCTGAATTAGGAGGCCCTGCCGAATGATGGAAATGGGTGGGCTGGTGATGTTACAGGCCAAGAAATGGACAGGAATATGACATCAGGGGCAGAAAAATGGGCATATTGTGGATATGTAAGCTGTGGGAGAGGAGGTTTTTAAAAGGGAAGTTTTACCAGCAAATAACTTTAAAGAGGGGAGGAGATGATGGGTAACAACAAATTTACCGGAAGCTTCATTGCCATTAATTTGTAATACTGGCCCTGGCTCTAGCTGGTGTCAAATGGCAGTCAAATAACAGCCAGGTGCCAACCTTTTACTGGTAGAATATAAGGCTACAGCACACAATGTTTCTCAGCTGGCAGAAATCAGCCAGTAGAAAAGTGTCTAAAACCACCTGTACCTTATGTGTTTGGACAAAAATGCATGGTGAGCCATGGCCTTTAGATTCTATGCATTAAAGACACTAACTTATGAGGCACTAACTGCATTTCAATACTAAATCTCTATGGGAAAAGGTAAAAACAGGAGAAGAGTGTTGCCTGATGGGATGACTTTTGCAGGACTTGGTAATTAAGAACTTTTTTTTTTTTTTTAAGATCTAGGTCTATATAAAACAAAGGAGTCAGTAGACTTTGTGGAGAATAAGAAAATATGATCAGTCTCAAGCTTTTTATATGCAAGGAATTCCTCCATGGCTTCTAATATACTTAAACATGAAGGCGTAAGGAGAAGAAATAGTTTATTTGTGTATATGGTGTTATTTTGGTTCCAGTCACTAGATGCCATTGTTACAGAGACTATTCCCCTGAGGAGGTTCTAGAACAGGTTCTCCTCTGTGGCACTTGGGATGTTCCTTGAGAGAAAGAAAGAGAGGCTATATATGGGAGAGAACAGTGTGCTGCTTCCCCTTTGGCTGATAAGAAGACAGAAGTGAGTGACACCAGTTACTGTGGGTGGTGAGAGTCAGGCTAGTGTGGAGTAGTTTAGGATCCAACAAGGAGTAAGGAAGGGACCAGTACTCTGGCAGTATATTGCCCAGACAGTTGCCCAGTGGAAGAGGGACTAGGATAAGTAGAGTCTAGTATTCAACACAAGCTGACCCCGGTGCCTTAAGTCTGTATAGTACAGAGCCCTTGAGCCGTGAATGTGTAACAGGAGGGCAGGCATGGAGGGGGGGGGACTCAGTGGCCTAGGTATCCCAGTTCTGTTCTAATAAAAGCATTTGTGAAACTTGTACAAGCACCAAGCCACATTGTTCCTGCATTAATCTGCAAGTCTGTGCAAACCTCCAATTTATTCTCCACTAAGGGTATAATTATTAAAAGTCCTCTCTGTATGAAACAGCTGTGTGACCAGTTAATACTAAAGGTATTTTGGCACAGCATTACAAAGGGATACATTTTCCACTATATCATGTGCAGAATGAAAAATGTACAATGATCCATACTACAAGCAGATCCCCATAAACAGAGAGTTTATTCTTTAGAATGCACAGTTTATAACTTAAAGGAGAACTAAACCCCCCTTTAGGCAAAACTCCCCACTGGCCCCACTCCCTGCCTCCCCCCTGCACAGTGCTACAGCAGATTATTTGTCCCCTCTAGGAATACTGACCCACACATGCAGAAGAGCACAGCGGCGTTCACGGGCACCATCTTCCGGCGCTTCAGTAATCTTTCTTACCTTCTGCAATTTCTGTCTCTTTCAGCACATGCGCAGTTGTAACAAATCGGAAGATTGCTCCAACTGCTCATGTGTCGATACGCTGCTCACTTCACGAAGGATACTGAAGCGACGAATATGTGCCTGGGAGCTCTGTTGCACTCTTCTGCAGGTGCAGAAGTATTCCTAGAGGGTATAAATAAACTGCTGTTGCACTGTGCAGGGGGGAGGCAGGGAGGAAGGCCAGTGGGGACTTTTGCATAAAGGGGATTTTAGTTCTTCTTTAAAGGAAGAGTTACAAGCCTTGCTAAGAGCATTGCTTCAACTGTATGCCTTTGTGTCCACAGCAGCACTGATAGTCCATTTGTTGCTTTGCCACCATGTCCATTTTACTGCCTGCCACTATAGCAGTTGGCACATTAACAAGGGTGCACTATAAATGGGCACTATAGGGTAATATATCTCCTACTAAAGGGACTCTTGCAGGTCACATCACTGTTCTTTGACCTTTATAAAAGCACCATGACTTCAGTGTTGTGATTTTTTATTGTCACAGAACTCTTCAGTGTCTTGGAATAGCCTCTTACATTTTTGTAGGGGATACATTATCCTATATAATCTACAGTTTCTAGTCTACAGTTATTATCCTATATAATCTACAGTTTCTAGTCATTTACTGTACAGTATCTATGTCTTTATATATTATATTGTAGATAATTTTGCACTTTGCTTAAATGTGTTTCTCCTTATAGGTTTCATTCCATGTGCTGCAGTATGCTTGCAAGATAAAGATGGCAGCAACTTCTACAAAAAAATACTTGAAGGCTCTCGATTTAGCCTACTTGCAAGAAAGTATGGACCACCACTGTTTGGGTTTCCACTATTTTTTCATTTCTGCTGTCTTAGCTTTCTTCCTTATTAAAACTATTGGCACCAAACATACATTTTACCAGCCAAATGGCAACTCTACCCAGCAGTGAAGCAAGAATACTGTATGTAGCCATAGACTGTGTTAATGAACACGCTAGGTATTATATTTTTCTTAATAATGTCTGCTCCCTTATTCTGTTCTAGTTTGTTTTCACTTCTCATTCTCCCATTGTCTTTCTTTACCTCATTCCCTATTCCAACTCTTTATGCTCACTCTCCATTACCCTACCTCTTGACTCATTTCTATACAGTATTTCTACTTTCCTTTCAATATGTCATTCTGCTTCCAAACCCTCCCTTTATTTCTTCTCTTATTATGTCTGTCATTTTCACTCCCTTCCCACTAAATTTCATTTTCCCATTTCCCTCTGAGAATCGAAAAATAATTATATAGTTCCAGCACCCTAATAAAATATTTAGATTTATCCTGTAAGTCACAGGGGACTGTTTGATGTGAAGCTAGTATAGGGCCTAAGTGTGCAAAGTAGTGGGACCCCCTATGTCCTAATAATATAAGGCTTTAGTGCACCCTCAGTATGGCTTTCTGTGCCCAGTGCACCCCTGGTATGCCAGGCAGTTCCCAATATACCCAGGGAATGTCACACATGTAAGAAATTGCATGTATGTTATTTCTCACAGTCACCAGGGCACTTACTGTATGTTATGCAACTCCCAGCCAATTACAGTGCACAGAACACCCACTATATATCACACAGTGGTGTCTCAGTGCACCCAGTGTAGGTTATACTGTGCCTGGTATTACAGGTATGGGATCCATTATCCAGAAAGCTCAGAATAATGGAAAAGCCATCTTCCATAGACTCCATTATAATTAGATAATCCTACTTTTTAAAAATGATTTTTTTTTTCTCTGTAATAATAAAACTGTACCTTGTACTTGAACTAAGGTATAGTTAATCCTTACTGGAAGAAAAGCCAACCTATTGTATTTATTTAATGTTTACATGATTTTCTAGTAGACTTAAGGTATGAGAATCCAAATTATGGAAAGATCTGTTATCTGGAAAACCCCAGGTCCCAAGCATTCTGGATAATAGGTCCCATACCTGTACCAGTTTAACCATGTATGCCACTTCTACAGTATGTCTCATAATGCTGAGTGCTGGCTAAAAGTGTCAAGTGCACCCAAGATATGTGACACAGTACCTAGCATAGCCACAATCTTCTAGCAATACCCATCGACAGTATGTCTTATAGTGCACAATGCACCCAAGCTTTGTCACACAGCATCTAGTAAACCCACAGTATGTGAACAGTATGACATACAGACTCCAGTGCAGCCACTGTATGTTATGGTGTGCAACCCAGCACAGCAACACAATCTCCAGAGCCTAATGAAACTATTTAGATGATATATGAGAGATACACCCATCCGCTGACACACACAGCCATGGCACCCAAAATGACACATAACTCCAATGATTCATACAGTGCCTCACAACCTGATATGCACCAATACAATGCCATATAACCCTCAGTACAGATTACCACAATTGTCCAGTTATCTCACAGTGAATCACAGAGTTTATTTTGCAACCATTGCATCTCACACCTTTTTAACATTTGTCTATCTGCATATCTGCATCCAATCTGTCTGAGTTAAGGTGGCCATAGACGCACAGATAATATTGTACGAAACGAATTTTCGTTCGATATTCGTTGCGTGTATGGTGGAAAAAGAGCCGACCGATATCGGCAGAAGACTTGGATATCGGTCGGCTCGTTGATCAGGCTGGACGGAAAATTTTGATCGGGTGCCTTTGAAGGGACCCAAACATCGCCCATTGTTAGTGCTGAATCGTCAGATACAGGTAGAATTCTATTGTTTCTTCCCGTATATCTACCTGTATATCTGTCGATTCAGCTCTACACGTGTGTATTGAAACGAACGATCTTTCTTGGAAAGATCTTTTCCAAGAAAGATCGTAATTGTTACGTCTATGGCCACCTTTAGTCTCTTGGCTAGTTTCCTGCCCATCTTCTATAGTTTTGCTTCTATGAACTCTTTTTGCCCCCAATAGTGTGTGTCACCTTTTTTCTTTACAGTTACATCCCCCTCTTCCTCCTAATACAAACACTGAATAGCTACCAATGTCTTAGCTTGTTATGACTTGTTGATAATGCTATGGTTAGTTTCCTCTTCATATGTTAGATAATACTCTAGAATTCTCACTGACCATGTTCTGCACATGGCCCTGGGTGAAGGGGACATTTGCATTAGACAAACTGAACTTAAATGTGGGTGAAAAAGTTGCTACAAATAAAAACACTGCATATGGCACCCATTTTAATCTCTATAAAATTACAGACTGAAATAACAGAATTCCTAAAGAATGAATCCATTTAAAGTAAGTGTAGGGCTCACTGGATCAGCATTCATGAATCGGTGGCACAGTGCTCTTCAAGAAAGTACTTCAGGTTGTTTGTGATGTTTATGGAAGACATACACTTGACCCAATATATTGGCACTCCTCATTTTTATTTAGCAGATTTTATTTATGCCAGGCTATTAAAGGAATTTATTACTTTGACTGCCAAACCACAGGGCTGTGAATTTTAGCAGATGCTACTGCAACTTACTTGTTATTCACCATATATATATATATATTGGATAGATAACCAAATAACACAATTCAGATAGTGGGGATAATAAATGGAACTTGGGTACACTGATATTTGTGTCCTGCCCTTACATAATTGACATGAATTTTCCTTTGAAAGTGCTGTCTCTGTTGTTGGTTCAACATTAATTAATACAGTTATAAATCTGGGCAAACCCCAAATACATAGTACAGGTACTTATACACTGAGTATATAATCATAAACAGGAGAAATGTGGAGTAATTAAAAGCCAAAGTTGCAACTAGTGTTGCCTAATGCTTTAACCCTTTCAATGCCAGCTGTTATTTGAACAATTTCTGGATCTGGAGCATCAACACTAAGATGCCAATTTGCTGACCTGAATTTATGCTGCATGGGAGCATCTGTATCACCTAAAGGAGAGGTACTTTGGGAAAGGTAGTGTTACCTGCTATTTGTGGTAACTGGTACTGGTCTGTTTTATTTAGTAGCCTAGGTTTTGTTATCAGACATATACACCCACATATGTTGCATAGTATTATCTTCATAAAATCTACTCTTATTGCTACCTGTTCTGCCTCACTTTCTAAGCAAACTAATGGGAGAATTAAAACTCTTATTTTTGTTATCTAGGCATTGCTGTGTGTGTGGCACGAGAAAGGTTAATACCTTCTGATTTCAGAAGGCTTCACGTTGCTTTCTAAGCAATGAAAGTGTGATCTCTTTAACTTATCAAGTAGTCTTGAGAAAGCAAAAACTTACAACCTCAGGAATGTCAGTTGACTCAATCAGAATGGCACCTTGAAGATCGTTGGGAAGTTTATTGCAAAACTGTGAGGATCTTGACAACATCCAGATAGATAAAAAAGATTATAAAATGATCCACTCTAGCAATATACTGCACATGCAGTTAAAAATGGAGCCCAATATATACTACTGGACAAGTGGGGTAAACCAACAGACAGAGCTCAGAGGGGACAACAGAAGGGGAAATGGGACAAAACAAGGGTGCATGTGTAACATGGCACTACCACTATATGTTACTATTTTTATTTACATTTGGTGTATCCCTTGGAGGCCATTAGGTGGAGGCTCTCTGCAACAATATACCAGGTTTCCTATGCTCTACCACCAGTGCCAAGGATGGTTCCCAGTTTGACTGATTGCCAGCAGGCAAATGATCACTGTATGCTGCAGTATAATCCTGCCATAGAAGAAATCACCAGCCATTTCTAATGCAACATTTTTTCTATAAAGCCAAATGTATCACTTATATCTTCCCCTAATTTGTAGAATAGGGTCTGTGCTATCTGATGATAGTGCTGCCGCATGCCACTCAGGCTGCCGCATGCCACTCAGACTCAAGCTAGCTGGATAGTGACAGTTTATTTTAACTGACTTTGTGCCAGTTAGGAGCAGGGTGTCCAGGAGTTTTCCCTTGGAGATTTTGTGACTAAATTGTGGATTAGAGAGTCAGAGCGACATTTTTTTGCAGGAAAAAAGTTTTTTATTACAGAGAGAAGAGAAGAAGAAGAAGAAAATCCGCAGAAAAGGAATTCAAATGGATAAAAAAAAGAAGACGAGAAGCAGAAGCCCAGAGGAGACCCCAACTGGTAAGCACAGAAAACATAAGCCACATTGCTAATTATTTAATCATTCATTCTGGCATTGGGTAGTCCCAAAAAGTTATCAAAAATAATTGCTGATAGGTTACTGTTGGTAAATGTACTGTTGCTATATAGCATATGTTATGAAGTTGTGCTATAGTACTTATGTTACTGAATCAGCTCCATAGTGTCCCAAATATATATATATATATAAAGAGGTCCTCTGCACTCAACCCATTATCACTATATTTAAGACAGAGACATTATTTTGTGCATACTGCTACTGAAAAATGCCTTACCCTTTATACAACACAGGGATTGTTTGTCCATATATTGCAATATATTTAAGCTGGCCAACTACGTCAAAGCCATCCCATATCTGGCCAGTCCTACGCTTAATTTTCATCTGATTCATTAAGAATTCCCCTGCTTAATTATACATTTTACAAAGGGACTAAGTTTTACCTGCAACTTACTTGCTGCTTTCAAAGTAAAACTCCCAAACTTGGCTGCCCTTTTATTAGACACCAGTGGGATCACCTGACTATAGTTGGGAAGGGTGGGAGCTACAATATGGAGCTGGTCACTGCTCCTGTATAACTATAACACACAAGGGAAAGTTGTGCTCACCACTAATTTTTTAAACCATTAGGCGGGGTGCAATGAGGGTGTGACTACAAAATACATATAGACAAATACAAGAGGTCCTCTGTACTCAACTCCTCTGGCCAGCTTAAATATATTGCAATATATGGACAAACAATTCCTGTTTTTTTTAAAGGGTAAGGCATTTTTCAGAAGCAGTATGCACAAAATGTTGCTGTCTTAAATATATTGATAATGGGTTGAGTGCAGAGGACTCTTGTATTTGTCTACATGTATTTTGTGGTCACACCCTCATTGCACCCCGGCCTATAAGGGCCTATTTAGAAACATTCAAATTACTATTTTTTGACAAATTGGAACCACAAAAAGCATTAATATAAAACTTTGGCAAGTAAAAGCAGTTGACGTCCTTGACAAGTCAATAGGAGCTGTGCTGATCTTAGTGAACCTTTTTTTAGCCATTCAGCGTTTTAGAGGTGTTTGGATTTTTTTTGCTAGTAATTGTCAGGAAAATGCAAATTTTTTGAGATTTTCAAGGTTTTCTAAATTTATAGAGCATTATTCAGCATTTTTGTTTGTGCTTGTTATATGTGGATATTTTAATAAATTACAAGGCAATAATGATTAATTTAGAGCAATGGAATTTAACTGCTAAAATGGAAACGTTGATAAATACGCTTCTAGAAATTCCATAGGAATGAATAGAAAATAGGTGAGTTTTCTGTTTAAGCTCTAATATCACACTTTGATAAATCTACCCCTTAGAGGCACATTTATCAAGGGTCGATTTTCAAATTCATGCAAGTTTTTTTAAAACTTCCATAAACTCCCATGAACTCGAAATTTATTATCAAAATCTAATTTACTAAACTTGGTTGAATGGGATTGACCCAAAAACTCGAATCGAATTTAATTTGAATTTTTAAAACTCGATTTGAGTTTTTTCTCCGAAAAAAAACTTGATTGTCAGGAAGGCTGCAAACATCACCAAATTGATCCTTGGGCCTCTCCCATTGACTTATACATCAATTTGACAGGTTTCAGGTGGCAAACAGTCAAATTTGAGTTCTTAAAGGATCAGAGTATGATAAATCTCTAAAATTTAATTTGACTATTTAAAAAAGCTTGAATCCAATTTGGATAACTCCCTAGTTGAATTTGACAGTTTTGGCCTTAAAAAAACTCGAATTAGAAATTACACCCTTGTTAAATCTTCCCCCTAGTGTATATCTATGGAATACAATTTAAATCTCATATTTTTTATTCCTCTAGACACAAGAGCACAGAAGAGGTATCGAGTGGACGACACAACTCCGCCGCCCTTCAATATCAACAACTATCAGCTCATAAAAAAGCTGGGGAAGGGCTCCTTTGGCAAGGTAAGTGAATAATCGGCAGTAGGGGGTACATTATCCCTTATAATCCATGAGTGATGCTCAGAGTTCCCTGTATAACTCAGCCTGCAGCCTTGTGCCTTTATATGGTCACAGAGCAACCCCTCAGTGACTTCTAATATCCTTATCATTTACAGTAGGGGGTACATTATCCCTTATAATACATGAGTGATACTCAGAGTTCCCTGTATAACTCAGCCTGCAGCCTTGTGCCTTTATATGGTCACAGAACAACCCCTCAGTGACTTCTAATATCCTTATCATTTACAGTAGGGGGTACATTATCCCTTATAATACATGAGTGATACTCAGAGTTCCCTGTATAATTCAGCCTGCAGCCTTGTGCCTTTATATGGTCTCAGAACAACCCCTCAGTGACTTCTAATATCCTTATCATTTACAGTAGGGGGTACATTATCCCTTATAATACATGAGTGATACTCAGAGTTCCCTGTATAATTCAGTCTGCAGCCTTGTGCCTTTATATGGTCACAGAACAACCCCTCAGTGACTTCTAATATCCTTATTTACAGTAGGGGGTTCATTATCCCTTATAATACATGAGTTATACTCAGAGTTCCCTTTATAATTCAGCCTGCAGCCTTGTGCATTTATATGGTCACAGAACAACCCCTCAGTGACTTCTAATATCCTTATCATTTACAGTAGGGGGTACATTATCCCTTATAATACATGAGTGATACTCAGAGTTCCCTGTATAACTCAGCCTGCAGCCTTGTGCCTTTATATGGTCACAGAACAACCCCTCAGTGACTTCTAATATCCTTATCATTTACAGTTATCATAGGCTTCCACTACTTGGTCCATTAGTGACCATATTGCAACTAATTACTAGCTGTATTACTGGCACATGCAGTACTTCTTTATCAGAGTTGTTAGTCCATTCCTTTGTCTTGTAGCAATTAAAGGGGAACCATCACAAAAATAAAATTTTAATACAATGTAGATCACATAAAAACAGTCAACTTTGTAAATATGATTGATTAAAAGTTATGTTTAGTTTAATAGCTAAAGATTTATAGCTGACTCACTGCATTCTCTCTGCATCATTAGTCCACTGAGCTCAAGGTCACGGTCGTGTTTTGATTGACAGGAGTAGGTTACTTTTTATTGGTTGCTAGGCTCGGCACAGGTATTTCACCTGCAATTTTTTTTGGGACATTAGGCCCACGTAACACATTCTCCTTGCAGGCATATCCTCATTTATTGCGCCTCTCTTTTTAAAAAATTGTGCAAGGTAAAATATATAAATTGTGTTTTTTCTCCATTGTATTTTATATGTAAATATTTTACCCAATAGCCAACTAAAAGAGACCTGTGCCAATGCTTACAGCTATATGAGTAAGCGCTTTTTAGAAGATGGCAGTGAAAGGCACAAGTCTCTTTTTTAGTTTTTTATTGGGTAGTTTCATATAGGCAACAAATTAGAAAAGGGTTTCCCTGGGCACTCAGAGGCCATGAGTGGGGCATTCCATTGCGATCAGGGGCGCATTTGGTCAGTATAAGAGGGGCATATTGAAATGATCAGCGGGGTATACAGAGAGTATTAGCAGGGCACCCTTCAAAGTTGAATTATAAAATGTATTCAGTAGTTTGTGGTTTAATTTGGTATATAAAGGGATCTAAGGCTACATGCAGAGTTTCTTCTTGAGATGGACTAAAATGATGGCTATTAAAATGAAGACCTAAAATAAATACTCTCCTAGACTCCCCCCAATAACAACAGCGGTAGGTAACAAGAGACTATGGGGAATAAAATCAGCACCTCAGTTATGCAGGCTGTGTAGCCTAGAGCCTTGAGTAGGGGACTTCACAGATATTCAGCATCATCTAGATAAGAAGTGGAGATAACATCCTCAGTGAGGAGTCTATAGTAGGGAGAGATGGTGCCTAGAGTAACAGTGTGATAATAGTCTCTGGGAAGGGAGTGTGACTGTGGGATAGCAGGTATAGTAGGGAGAGATGGTGCCTAGAGTAACAGTGGGATAATAGTCTCTGGGAAGGGAGTTTGACTGTAGGATAGCAGGTATAGTAGGGAGAGATGGTGTCTATAGTAACAGTGGATAATAGTCTCTGGGAAGGGACTGTGGGAGAGCAGGTATAGTAGGGAAAGATGGTGCCTATAGTAACAGTGGATAATAGTCTCTGGGAAGGGAGTGTGGCTGTGGGATAGCAGGTATAGTAGGGAGAGATAGTGCCTATAGTAGCAGTGGATAATATTCTCTGGGAAGGGAGTGTGGCTGTGGGATAGCAGGTATAGTAGGGAGAGATGGTGTCTATAGTAACAGTGGGATAATAGTCTCTGGGAAGGGAGTGTGACTGTGGGATAGCAGGTATAGTAGGGAGAGATGGTGCCTATAGTAGCAGTGGATAATAGTCTCTTGGAAGGGAGTGTGACTGTGGGATAGCAGGTATAGTAGGGAGAGATGGTGCCTATAGTAGCAGTGGGATAATAGTCTCTGGGAAGGGAGTGTGACTGTGGGATAGCAGGTATAGTAGGGAGAGATGGTGCCTATAGTAACAGTGGATAATAGTCTCTGGGAAGGGAGTGTGGCTGTGGGATAGCAGGTATAGTAGGGAGAGATGGTGCCTATAGTAACAGTGGATAATAGTCTCTGGGAAGGGAGTGTGACTGTGGGATAGCAGGTATAGTAGGGAGAGATGGTGCCTATAGTAACAGTGGATAATAGTCTCTGGGAAGGGACTGTGACTGTGGGATAGCAGGTATAGTAGGGAGAGATGGTGCCTATAGTAACAGTGGGATAATAGTCTCTGGGAAGGGAGTGTGACTGTGGGATAGCAGGTATAGTAGGGAGAGATGGTGCCTATAGTAGCAGTGGATAATAGTCTCTGGGAAGGGAGTGTGGCTGTGGGATAGCAGGTATAGTAGGGAGAGATGGTGCCTATAGTAACAGTGGATAATAGTCTCTGGGAAGGGAGTTTGACTGTAGGATAGCAGGTATAGTAGGGAGAGATGGTGTCTATAGTAACAGTGGATAATAGTCTCTGGGAAGGGACTGTGGGAGAGCAGGTATAGTAGGGAAAGATGGTGCCTATAGTAACAGTGGATAATAGTCTCTGGGAAGGGAGTGTGGCTGTGGGATAGCAGGTATAGTAGGGAGAGATAGTGCCTATAGTAGCAGTGGATAATATTCTCTGGGAAGGGAGTGTGGCTGTGGGATAGCAGGTATAGTAGGGAGAGATGGTGTCTATAGTAACAGTGGGATAATAGTCTCTGGGAAGGGAGTGTGACTGTGGGATAGCAGGTATAGTAGGGAGAGATGGTGCCTATAGTAGCAGTGGATAATAGTCTCTTGGAAGGGAGTGTGACTGTGGGATAGCAGGTATAGTAGGGAGAGATGGTGCCTATAGTAACAGTGGATAATAGTCTCTGGGAAGGGAGTGTGACTGTGGGATAGCAGGTATAGTAGGGAGAGATGGTGCCTATAGTAGCAGTGGGATAATAGTCTCTGGGAAGGGAGTGTGACTGTGGGATAGCAGGTATAGTAGGGAGAGATGGTGCCTATAGTAACAGTGGGATAATAGTCTCTGGGAAGGGAGTGTGACTGTGGGATAGCAGGTATAGTAGGAGAGATGGTGCCTATAGTAACAGTGGATAATAGTCTCTGGGAAGGGAGTGTGACTGTGGGATAGCAGGTATAGTAGGGAGAGATGGTGCCTATAGTAACAGTGGATAATAGTCTCTGGGAAGAGACTGTGACTGTGGGATAGCAGGTATAGTAGGGAGAGATAGTGCCTAGGTTAATGGAAGCTATGCAAACCAAAAGGCTGCAGCATCGAAACATGGGACATTTGGGAAATTTACAAACAAGAAGGAATAAAATAATAAGCACTTCAGAATCAGAGCAGCCAGATCTTCCCATCACCTTTCCCAGATAGAAAATACTTTACACCAATAGAATACATAAAACACTTCAGGGCTCTCCCCTTTTTGTGGTGGTACTTGGTGTACTTGACTGAGAGAATGTGCAGACCTGACAGCCTTACTTTTCTCACAAGGAGCTTCCAGAGTAACAGTTGGTGTGAGGATGCTATTCAGCATGGAGGAGGGTGGGACTTTGCTAGTTGCTAGGTGACATCATAGCTAGTGAGAAGCCACTCCCATTCAGCAGTAGCTTGAACTATCTCTCAGAGAAAGCACCCTCATTGCATGTAGTAATATGTCATTTTACAAAAAAAGTAAGCATTTCTGCTAAAGAAATATATTTAAAGATATTATTATTTCCACCTCAACTATCCATTTGGAGAATTTGATTTTCACGATAGATCCCCTTTAAGGCAAAACATCTATTTTACCCTTTATCTTGACCATCATATCCCTATATCCTGACTTGCACAGCTTTATGGGAATTTTTTGAAAGATGTTCTCTTTAGGGGTTCAGAATGTTTATACTTTCAGACATCATCTCTATGAGTTGTCCATTTTTGTCCATTTAACACATCAATAATATCAGATTTGTTTGTGTCCTTACAAGGGACTCAATAACAATTACTCCCTTAATGCTCCTTTTGTAGGTGATGTTGGCTTCTTATACCATCAAGAGCCAGCTCGTCGCTGTGAAGATAATAAAGAAGAAAAAGAAGACAGACTACCATGATATCGAGATGGAGGCTACAATACTGCGGTTGGGTTGCACATGTCCATTTCTTAGTCGGGCATATGCAATCTTCCAAACTGAGGTATTACTATTATTACTACTACAGGGCTTCTCTTCCACTTCTTACAAATACTTACACCACTGACAAAAGTATTTCATTTAATATATTTGTAATTTCGCAAAGCCCTGTTACCTCATAAGCAAATCTGAGCAGTACTCAGGATGGGCGCTGGTAGTATGTTGAGGGTGGGATCCATTAAATATGAGTTTTATAAGTGTTTTTATTTTTTGTAACAATAAATGGACACCAACAACATAAATTGACACATAAACATGCTTCTCTGCTCCGTTGAATTGCTCTGTTTGACAGGAGCATATATAGGTATCTGAAATGATATCTCTTTGTCTGTGGTAATGATATTCCTCTGTTCTGCTCTATCCAATTCTATTTTTGTACCTATTGTTTTATATCCAGTCACTCGTGTTGTTCATCTTGGAGTATGCCAGAGGTGGAACGCTGCACAAGCTTATCAAACGTCACCGATATCTGAACAGCCAGGAAGCACAGTAAGTGACAAATTTCTTTGGACGTGGTGGTAGCTCCAGGTTTCCTTTGCGCCAGTAGACGCACTAGCACCGAATTCCCCAAAAGAGGCAGGATGTATATATTTAATCTAATGATTTTTAATTTTTTTCTTTAAAAGGTTTTATTCGGCGGAACTTGTCCTGGGTTTGAGGTACCTGCATAAGTATGGGATTATTCATCGGTAAGAACATTGCTCAAATTCCTCTCTTTTGATTTCATTTTATTCCTGGGCCTATTTTCTACACCCTTAACATGTCTTATCCTGCTCATTTCAGCTCCCATCTTGCAAACTCCATTGTGAATAAAAACCTATCAATATACAGATCATCCCACATGTACAAATTAGTCAAATAAATTATTGGTACTTTATGATAAGGCAAAGTGTAACTTGCTGGTGCCATCTGTCATCTAAATAGATGATGATAACACAATTACACAGGCATATACACTTTATCTTGGCTCCTGTAGCCTCATTTTGCTTTATTGTGTCTATTCCTGTATTCTTAGTTGTCTTACCCATGTTACTTTTTTATGTCTTGTTTTTCATACTCAATCACAATCTTTCTGTTCTCCTTCAATTTCTGTTCTTATATTTCATTTTCTGTTTTCCATCATGTTCAGTTAATGGGTTAGGATCCCTTGTCATTTCTCCTATCATTCCCAGTTGACTTTCTCTGACTTCCTATATTTAATACCAAACTCATATGTGTTTTACAGCGACCTCGAGCCAAGAAACATCTTACTGGATGAAGAGGGACACGTGCAGATCGCTGATTTTGGCTTTGCCCAGGCTAGAAAGTTTGACTCAAAGGCTTGTCATGGTACTGCAGGAGCATCGGGATATATGGCACCTGAGGTATGAAATATAGTTTTTAAAGGGATATTGGCATGACCTGTTTTTTTATTTTACAGGTATGGGACCTGTTATCCAGAATGCTCGGGACCTGGGGTTTTCCAGATAACGGATCTTTCCGTAATTTGGGTCTTCATGCCTTAAGTCTACTAGAAATTCATTTAGACATTAAATAACCCAAATAGGCTGGTTTTGCTTCCAATAAGGATTAATTATATCTTAGTTGGGATCAAGTACAAGCTACTGTTTTATTATTACAGAGAAAAAGGAAATCATTTTTAAAAATTTGGATTATTTGGCTAAAATGGAGTCCATGGGAGATAGCCATTCCGTAATTCGGAGCTTTCTGGATATCGGGTTTCCGGATAAGGGATCCTATACCTGTAATATAATTTACTCACCGTTTTATATTATTTTTTTATTCCCATAGCTGCTGTATGCATTTTGCTCATATGCTGGGTTGGGGGAGGGTGTATACCATAGTGGTATTACTTTAGTTTATGAGCATCCCGTAATCCTAGTTATAACTGATAACATGTTGATTTAAATATCATGTAAGAACAGGGAGAAGTGATTCACAGGCCACAGACTGGACAAAGTAGTAATGGCACCCAATGCAAATACTACTTGGCCCAGTTGCATGCTTCTTGACATCCACGCTTATCACTCTCCCCCTCTCCACAGCTCAGACTGCACACAAAATACCTCAAACTACTGCTTGGTTCACCCACCCCCCACACAGCTCAGCACTCACTATTCAATTGCCCCCCCCCACTGCATTTCCTAGCTAAGAAGCTATGACTTTTAGGTCTCTAGCTATCTGTATAAATCAGTCCTTAAATTGTCTGTACTCATTATTTCAGGAAAAAAACTTAATCAAAAATAATTTTGTTTAACGTGGATGGCAATGTTAGAAAACCCATTATTAAGGAGTTACAGATGAGGCAGGAATAATATGAAGAATTCTTTGAGTATTTCTTGTTGTTTGATGAATAATCCCATCTTTTCAAGGTTTTGGAGGACGTTCCATACAACTCATCAGCGGACTGGTGGTCGTTCGGTGTTGTCGTCTATGAAATGGCCACTGGCAAGCTGCCCTTTTCACCAAATGGAACCTTTCAAGAACAGCTGGACAACATCACTAACACGGAGCCATATTATCCAGAAACGCTTACACCTGAATTTCGTGACTTCATACAACAGGTTAGTAAAGAGTCACTGAAATTTTAATTGAACATTTAGTAAAAGAAAAGCTGTTGTATTTGCTGAATTGATTTTTTAACCAAAAAACTATTTATTTTTAACAAAGTCTAATGGTTTCAAGGTACCTTTAATTTGCAGGAACAGTTGTGACCGCTAATATAGATAGTTCTCCAGAAGAGGTGGTCAGAGGCTCGATAATGCAGGCACAGTCTTAAATGGGTGTGTTGTATCTAACAGCAAAGTCTTCTTCCCATTATAGCTGTTTTTTATAGCTGTACTATGCATTGTTCTGGAGATTTCTCTGCTGAATGATGACTGTTGCTTTTCAGTATATTGGCATGTCTGGTGTCTCATCTCTGCCTCTGTCTTCTGTGTGTGTTGGTCTCTTTTCTACTTATGTCATGCCTCCATATTTTGTGTTACATGCACTCCTTTCTTTTTCTGACACTTCCTCTCTGCCTTTTCCCTTCTAGTCTTCTCAATAATCTGCTGCTCCCAGGCCCAGACAGACAATCTGTGTATTCTTGCTAATGCTGTGGGGCTGCTGTAAGATGCCAGAGACAGTCACTGTTTAGTGGGTTTGTGGGGTCTTCTTGAGCCTCAGTGTACTTAAAATACTAGGACCTATTTTGAATCCTATTCCTGACATGGTTGCTGCCATTAAAGTAAACCTTTTGCTTGTGTCAAATGAGCCATTTTCCTTTTGACTTTATTTGGTTGTAAACCTCCCACAGTGTTTATATTAAACATTCCATTATGATTGCACAGCTATAGTAGTATTATAATCTAGAGGGTTCTCTTTTGAGGCGTTACATGATTTTAAGCACTGGATGCTGGCAGTTACTAAAGATGAGTTTGTGGGTATGAAATGATGATCTCTAATTAATATAAAAATGAAAATAATGTTTAACCTTTAAAATGCATTTCAACATATCAGTATCTGCAGTGTTGATCAAATATCCAACACACTGATCATCTGGATGCCTGGAAAGGCCATTCATAGCATTAGCTATGAATTATTTAATGTTTCTTATTAAGTATTTAATTTGCAATTTCTTAAACAACTATTTATTTTATGTTCTAGCTCTTGAAGACGAAGGTAGAACATCGCCTTGGAGTCTACGCCAATGCCCAGGACCACCCATTTTTTTCATCAGTTAATTGGGAGACAGTACAAGAACGAAGCATGGTGCCCCCTCTAAAACCAAGAATTGTAAGTGCATAACTGATTCCAGCAATTTAATAGCATTGAGCACTCCCCCGCGGAACATACACAGCACTCAGCAACTTGATTAGTAGCATTTCTGCCTATCCTTTCAAGCAACTCCTATCTTGTTCTGATCCTTTCTGAAATGGATTTAATTTACTGTGTGAGACATTTAATTGACAGTCAAAAAACATCAATGGTCAGGGGCAGTACACATGTTTTTTTTATATGGACTGCAGGTGGTTTAAAATAAATAGTGCAGAGGTACAATTCCCCTTACACAGTGGGGGTGACATGCAGGTGACCTGAAATCTGGTGACGTATGTGCAGATGTCCTGTCAATGGTACACTTATTTAGTCTGCATGTGCCCCAGCATGGCCATCCATGCAGGGAGTAGGCACTTGGTGAACACTGTCAGAGCAAACATGGTGAGGCACCTTATATCATTAGTGTTTCCCCCATTTGGCGTTTGGGCTGTAACATTATCCCTTGTCCTCAGATTTCATTAAATACCCCTTACCCCGGGTGCCATCTTTGGGCTCATCCCTTGCCTTAGTTACAACTTGGTAATGATACTATTAGTATGTTTCCTATCACTTTGGCAAAATGTAATAATTACTGTATAACTGTGTTGTTTTATCATTTCTTATAGAAACAAATTGATATGCTCAGCAACATTCCCTTCCCAGAAAACAAAATCAGAAAGACCGGCATGAACAAGGAATTCACCTACATAGATCCGAGTTGGCTAGACAAGTAATTGTGCCATCACCAAGGTAAAGGTTTGACGTAGGCTAACATTTTATTTCATCAATAGTTTAGTTAAGAATATTAATTTTAAGAATTAATTGTAGAAAATATTCCTGTGCTAAAACACAATTCTTTTGAGCTCTATTGACTGCCTCCCTGTATTTCCCACTGAGCAATCACTGCTATCAGTAGACTCTCTTGTGTTCTGTGGTATCACCACAGGGGAGGGGGTAGACATAGCTAATGAACTCTGATTGGTCATTTATATATATATATATATATATATATATATATATATATATATATATATATATATATATTCCATATAAAATATAGTCTGAAATATACTCATGATACTTAATGGTGTGTTAGAGGAATTCTGGAAGAAATCTTCTTGTCTGAATCACTCTGCTACTTCATTTCTTACATTCTTCATACCTGTGGTGGAATGTAATAAAAGTCGCAAAGCGCAAACCAATTAGCAGAAATAAGAATAAAAAGTCTCATTTCCAATGTAATACTCTTCCTTAAACTGTTATTACATTGTGAATTTTAATTGCGCATTGCAAATTTTATTTGCTCATTGTCCACTTTGAAGAAGTGCTTGAAGGTGTTGTTATCTTTTGGAGCAAACATAACAACTTTTTCAGTAAGAAGTTTTATTACATTCACTGCGCACTGGCCCTAACTATAAAATTCGCAAAACTTCTTCCACTCACAGAAGTGTTCGGGTTTTCAAAAACTATATTAAATTCGCACAAAGGTAAATTTATTCACAGAGTAAACTGACAAAAGAGCAATTTATTTTCCCTAGCAGATTCGAGAGAGTGGGATACTAGAAACGGCCTCAACTGGGTTTCCCAATTCAGATACCTAGGCATAGAGATTACCAGAGATACATCCAAGTTTTGCGAGATCTAGACCCCATCGTTGCCAAATTTAAGAATGATGCTATGCACTGGATGAAGCTCCCGTTAACGTTTTGGGGCAGAATCAACTTATTTAAAATGATTTACCTCCCGAAATTCCTTTACCCACTCCAAAATGCTCTGATAATGTTGACAAACCGCTTCTTTACTAAACTTAATAGTGAAATAAGATCATTTGTCTGGGCAAATAAATCCCCTCGAGTCGGATGGGACACTCTAACAGTCTCGTATCACACGGGTGGGCTGGCTTTACCTAATATGCAGCACTATTATTTTGCAGGACAATTAACATATGTGCATAATTGGTTCAATCCAGACCCTGATAATCCTCTAACAGCCTTACACGGAAATATTATGGGATCACTAGAGGCCCTACGTAACGCGCCATATAGGTCCATGAAAGACATGCCAGTCTTACCGGAGGTACTTAGCACCCCTATCAGAGTATGGGATATAGTAATGAAACAGAAGTCAAGGGTCAATAATACTACCTTCCCGCATATGCCCATTTGGAGGAACTCTAATCTCCAGCAGTTCCTTGATCTTCCTGACTTCTATAACTGGTCCCAGATAGGAGTAAAATGATTATCTGATCTAACAGCAGATGGAATTTTCCCCCAATTTGAAGTGCTGAAAAAAAAAAATAGGAAACCATAGTTTACAGTTTTTTAGGTATCTGCAGTTACGCCATGAATTTCAGTCACAATTTTGTTCCCTCAAACTGGAAATGGGCACAACCATATGGGAGGATAGGCTCTGCCCAAGACTGAAAAGTTGCTCTCTCAGCTATATAAATTGCTGCCTCCAACTACACCTACCCCCTTTGCCAAAGCAAAACTTAAATGGATTAAGGTGGTTCCTGCGCTTGGGGAGGAACAATGGGAAGTAGTGACTGATCATATATATGATTTTCTAATTGCCACTAGGGATAGATCCATACAATTTAAATTCTTCCACCAAGTGTATATTACTCCACTTAAGCTGAAAATTATGGGGAGATCGTCCAATGCTGAGTGCCCAAAATGTCAAGCTGCAAACGCGGGCTTTGTGCATATGGTGTGGTAATGTCTGCACATCAGCAGATACTGGTCTGAGCAGTTGGCTTTGCCAAGGGTTAAGTCTCCAGAAGTGTGTCTCCTGGGAGTAGTTGAGGATCTCCTTCCCCGGTCTAATTCAAGGAAACTAATGAGAGCAAATGCGAAAAAAATAATTGCCATTAAATGCATGAGTTCTGAGTCACCGAAATTGTTAGACTGGATAACACTGGTGAAGAAAACCTTACCACTTATAAAACTAACATATGTAGCTCGAGGCTCTCCTGCAAAATTCGATAATATTTGGGCCTCATGGTTAGATGCCAACCCAACACTTGAGCTCGCAGAGGTACCCCCTGCCTAGATATTCCCAGTGCAAAGACCATTAATCAGGGATACAGACTGTTTTTTTTTTTTTACTGTATATGTATTGTGATTGCTCTGTCACAAGATCCATCCAGTGATATTGGGTAAGTATGTCATTCCTCCAACAACCAATGGGAGATGTTACTATTTATGGACATTTGTCTATGAGTGACTTTTGTAATTGTTACTTTGCATTACCACTCTGGTTGCCAGCCAAGATGTGGCACTCCATAAATCAAACTTAGAATCTACTAGTTCATGCACACTGGTACTTGTGTATCAGAGGCTTAGATTCTACACTCCCTGGAAAAAGGAATAATAACTGTAGTTGAACCCAATCCTGGCCACCCATCTCGACTATTCATTGCAGGCAATAAAGATAATAGCTATAGATTTTTCTATTATCTATATAACATCTGATGTAAATTATAAAAACCTGAAACAAGATGACAACTCAACTCCTTTCTTTTCCACAGCTGGCTTCTCAACACGCATAATAACTGACTCATTTGGTGCAGGTTTGTAGCACTGTGGATAAGGTAAGTAAGACCAAGGTAGCCGGGGGCTATTTTTTTATTTTGTTTTAGGTTTAAAAAAAGAAAACCTTTTCCTCCTTTTCCCAGTTATGGTTTTATCTCTACTTTCCAATGTAGCCTCTGTACTTTCTCTTTACTTTCTTAAATAAGACAAAATGGGATTTATAAGTGCAAAACAAGCCCCTGATAATAATAGGAAGCTTATTAACTTGCCCAACTAGACCAATAATAAATTAAATTAAAACAGTGAAGGCACTGTATGTAATTTAACATAGATAAAGAATCAATATTTATTAACGTTGTTTTCTTAATATTAGTAAAATATTTAAAAAAGCATAAAAATAGAAAAAGTATATAAGGCTAAAAGTATAATGCACACAGTCCTGGTGCTTATACCCCACAATTTAAAAACAGGGGTATTCATTCAAATGGATCCACTCAGGCCATGAAGCAAACATAAAATTTATAAAGCATCCTCAAAAAACCCAGGGGAAGCAAATATTCACTCCTGGTAACTTTAAGAGCTGAAATTGCTGGATTGATTCCCAGCATTTCTTTTAACAAGGTCTGTGATCTCACTAGAGGGAAGGGATGGGGGTGGGCAAAGCTAGTGGGTTGTGAGTGGTCATTTATCAATTTTCATCCAATCACAATGCACTAGTGGTGTCCCTCTATTGATACAACAAACCGCAACCAAGTTTTAACGTAACTTCCCAAACAGTTAACTTTTAAGCTAAAAGTAATCTTATCAGATACTCAGCTAGACCCTTAATTAGCACCATAATACAGCTTTAGAGGTAAAGAAAACAAACACTTTTTTAATACTGCTTTGATAAATATTGGCTTCTCGAGTCCCATTTTAATGGACCTAGCTAAATTTTCCATTTTAAATTTCTCCATAGAATAAGGGCAGAGAGAGGGGTATATCTCTCAATGAATTAAAAAGTAGTTGGTGACTTGTCCCTTTTAAACATAAAACATATCACTTATTTTTAAACATTTTAATGTAGCTTTAATCCTATATTCATCACCAACACAAAGACCTAGCCACATTTTCCATTCTAAATTTCTTCCTTTGCAATGTCTCTGTGCTTTCTCTAATGGTTTGGTTAGACCCCCTTGTTAACAAAATCTTTAAGAAGACAAAATGGGATTTATAACTGCAAAACAAGCCCCTGATAATAATAATAATAATAGGAAGCTTATTAACTTGCACAACTAGACCCATAATAAATTAAATTGAACCGGTGAACCGGTGAAGTCACACTATGTAATTTAACAGAGATACAGAATTGGTATTTATTGAGTTATTTTTCTTAATATAGTAAAATTTTGAAAAAAGCACAAAAATAGAAAAAAGTATATAAGGCTTACAATATAATGCACAGAGTCCTGCTGCTTATACCCCACACTTTAAGCAAGCCAGAATATATTAAAACAGGGGTATTCATTCAAATGGATCCACTCAGGCCAGTAAGCAAACAGAAAACTTATAAAGCATCCTCAAAGAAGCCAGGGGAAGCAAAAAGTCACTCCTGGTAACTTTAAGAGCTGAAATTGCTGGATTGATTCCCAGCATTTCTTTTAACAAGGTCTGTGATCTCACTAGAGGGAAGGGATGGGGGTGGGCAAAGCTAGTGGGTTGTGAGTGGTCATTTATCAATTTTTGGCCAATCACAATGCACTAGTGGCGTCCCTCTATTGATACCACAAACCGCAACCAAGTTTTAACGTAACTTCCCAAACAGTTAACTTTTAAGCTAAAAGTAATCTTATCAGATACTCAGCTAGACCCTTAATTAGCACCATAATACAGCATTTAAGGTAGAGAAACAAACACTTTTTTAATACTGCTTTGATAAAAATTGGCTTCTCGAGTCCCATTTTAATGTAGCTTTAATCCTATATTCATCACCAACACAAAGACCTAGCCACATTTTCCATTCTAAATTTCTTCCTTTGCAATGTCTCTGTGCTTTCTCTAATGGTTTGGTTAGACCCCCTTGTTAACAAAATCTTTAAGAAGACAAAATGGGATTTATAACTGCAAAAAAAGCCCCTGATAATAATAATTATAATAATAGGAAGCTTATTAACTTGCACAAATAGATCCATAATAAATTAAATTGAAACAGTGAAGTCACACTATGTAGTTTAACATAGATACAGAATAGGTATTTATAAAGGTATTTTTCTTAATATAGCAATATTTTTAAAAAAAACACAAAAATAGAAATAAGTATATAAGACTTACAGTATAATGCACAGAGCACTGCTGCTTATACCCCACACTTTAAGCAAGCTAAATATATTTAAAATAGGGGTATTCATTCAAATGGATCCACTCAGGCCATGAAGCAAACAGAAAACTTATAAAGCATCTTCAAAGAAGCCAGGGGAAGCAAAAAGTCACTCCTGGTAACTTTAAGAGCTGAAATTGCTGGATTGATTCCCAGCATTTCGTTTAACAAGGTCTGTGATCTCAGTAGAGGGAAGGGATGGGGGTGGGCAAAGCTAGTGGGTTGTGAGTGGTCATTTATCAATTTTTGGCCAATCACAATGCACTAGTGGCGTCCCTCTATTGATACCACAAACCGCAACCAAGTTTTAAAGTAACTTCCCAAACTGTTAACTTTTAAGCTAAAAGTAATCTTATCAGATACTCAGCTAGACCCTCTAATGACCCAGAACATAAAGCAAATGTGTAAGTAATTGAACCCCTGGGTAATAGTGACCATAATGTCTCATTTAATGTCTGGTGCAAAAAAACAAATCTACATTGGGACAACGAAAACCCTGAATTTCAGAAAAGCTAATTGTAGTGCCTTGCAGAGCATAGATTGGGGCATAGTTTTCTGCTAAAAACACAGAACAACAATGGTTGGCATTCAAAATTATATTAAATAGTTACTATTCTCAATTTATTCCCTTAAGAAGTAAATGTAGAAACACCAAGAAACACCCTATGTGGCTTAATATAGAAATAAAGAAGTTAATAGGAATAAAGAGAAAAGCATTTAAAAACTACAAGTCTGTGGGAACAGAAGCTGCATTTAACGTATACTGTATAATCACTATACTAAATGTTGTAAAACAGCAATCCAGAAGGTAAAGATATGTTACTATGTTACCAGACCCATAAAAATTCAGATTCAAAATGAAACAAGCATTCAAATGTACCTGGAAAATGGCTTTATCAGAGACAGTATAAGTAATCAGATAAATATAATGTTTCTTAAACGATTAGGCCTTGCCATTGAAATTGATCTAAAAAGAAAAAAAACTAACTGACATTTCCCCACAACCTGTGAAAAAAAAGTATGGGTGCCCATCACCCTGCCATTGGCCCAGAAAACGATATCAAAATCAGCCATAGAAATGAGCAGTTGTGAAATGAAAATAATTTTTTGCAGCACTTTAACTTGTTCACTATATCATAATCTGTGATATCACTAGAGAGGAGGGATGGGGGTGGACTAGTGGGCTGTGATTGGACATTTGTCAGTTTTTGGCCAATCACAGTTAACTGTTGGCACCTCTCTAGTAACATCACAAACTATAATATTTAACTAAACTTCTCTTTCTTGCAAAAGATTTTATCATTGATCAAGTAGGATTTCTACCTTTCTAAATCTAAAATCAATCTTAACACGTACTCAGCTAGACCCATAAATTAGCACCATTTCATATATTCATGTCTAAGCCCTTTATTTCCACCAATAATCTAGAAAATATGGCCTTAGGAACAAATAAAAATGCAGCACTGTGGGCAGTTTCCCAGTGTTTCCTGCAAATCTGTAGCCACTGTGCAGACTTTATTATAGTCTGTGATATCACTAGAGGGGAGGGCTGGGGGTGGGCATAGCTAGTGGCCTGTGACTGGTCAATTTTTTTAAATCTTTGGCCAATCACAAGCCATTAGCGGCACCCCTCTAGTGATATCACAAACTACAACACCAGATGCAATTTTTAACTTCCAGAAATGCTCCTAATAAGGTACACGTAACATTTGTAGAATACAGTTAGTGTTTCTTAGACACTAGTCAAGCCATGGAGTTGAAATTGATCCAGCAGTAAGAAGAAAAATAAAACATTGGTGCAACATGGGGAATAAACTTTTATATTGCTTGCTGGAGTTGCTCCCAGTCACACCTGTATAAGTGAAATAAGTGCATTATTAGCTATACATATATAGACCGCTTCACTTCCGCTGTTTGCATCTCACTCCATATTACCCCCACCTATTACCCATTACATGCCCTTCCACCCCATGTGACTCCTCTCCAACCAAGGAACTCAATCCATTATCAATATATTAAGGACATTGAAAATGTTGTGCCTTAAGCTACTAAAAATGCCTTACCCTTTAAACAAAACAGGGATTGTTTGTCCATATATTGCAATATATTTAAGCTGGCCGACTACGTCAAAGTCAACCCTGGTGTAGCCAGTCCCTAAACTCAACTTGCATCTGATTCATTAAGAATTTTATTGCTTCATTATACATTTTATAAAGTTTTACCCTACTTGCTGCTTTCAAAGTAAAACTCCCAAACTTGGTTGCCCTTTTATTGGCCACCAGTGGGATCACCTGACTATAGCTGGAAAGGGTGGGAGCTACAACATGGGGCTGGTCACTTCTTCTGTATAATTAGTGCTGAGCACAACTTTCCCTTGTTTGTTATAATATATACTGTATATCTATCTATCTATCTATCTATCTATCTATCTATCTATCTATCTATCTATCTATCTATCTATCTATCTATCTATACACACACATACAATTATCTATAAGCAGCTGCATTTGTATTTTTTTAATCAATAAAAATAAACTTTCTATTGCACCTCAAAATGGTTTGTTTGTGTTTTTTTTATTATGTTTCACAATATACAATGCTTGGGACCTGAAGTTTGCCAGAGAAGGATAAAAAAATGTAAGCATACAATGAACACAATATGATTGTTTTGCCATCAGTATGAATGTAAACAGCTTAGTTACCATCAAAATGAAGGCATTTTTATTGGAGTTTCCTATGGTGGCCACAGGCCCGGATTTGTGGGAAGGCCACCTAGGCCCGGGCCTAGGGCGGCAGGATTTTAGGGGGGCGGCATGCTGCCCAACCACAGCCACATTGGTTCAAAAACACTGGGGATGCACTGGAGACACAATAATTTTTTTAATTTCCCTTGCGCCAATCCCCATTGCTCCTGTCCCCCTGGAGGGGACAGGGGTGACGATCGGTAGTGGGCCTAGGGGCGCCCACTATGTAAATCCGGCCCTGGGTGGCCATGCTCAGGAGCCCATCAAGTTGTGAATGAACAGAAAATTCAGTTTTTCAATGCAGTGGTCTAACGTAGGGCTTAAAACCCATGGTTCTGAATTAAAGGGGTTGTTCACTTTGAGTTAACTTTTAGTACGCTATAGAAAATAATATTCTGAGACAATTTGCTATTGAATTAAATGTTTTATAATTTGTGTTTTTTGAGTTATGTAGCTTTTTATTCAGCAGCTCTCCGGTTTACAATTTCAGCAATCCAGTTGCTAGGGATGAAATTACTCTAGCAACCATGCACTGATTTGAATTAGAGTCTGGAATATGAATAGGAAAGGACCTGAACAGAAAGAGTAGTAAATAAAAGGTAGCAAAAGTAATACGTTCATAGCTTTACAGAGCATTTGTTTTTGATGGGGTCAGTGACCTCCATTTGAAAGCTGGAAAGAGTCAGAAGAAGAAGGCAAATAATTAAAAAAACTATAAAAAAAATAATAATAATAATGAAGACCAATTGAAAAGTTGCTTAGAATTGGCCATTCTATAACTCACTGAAAGGTGAATCACATCTTTAAGCTTTTAAGTCAGCTTGTTGAACAGACTATTGCCTACCAAGAGGCTATAACTCTTTAAAGTTTTTATACAACAGTAAAATACCCATTTTTAGTGAAAGTTTTAGGCTGAATATTTTCTATACTCAAGGTATTATTTCCACATAACTTATAATCAAATCATGCAGCAGCTTTTATTCAATTGCAATATATGACCAAGAATCTTTCAAAATGTGTCATCTACAGAGCAACATAAAATCATTATGCTTAGGGATGCACCGAATCCACTTTTTTGGATTCGGCCGAACCCCCGAATCCTTTATTCGGCCGAATACCGAACCAAATCCGACCCCTAATTTGCATATGCAAATTAGGGGTGGGAAGGGGAAAACATTTTTACTTCCTTGTTTTCTGACAAAAAGTCACGCAATTTCCCTCCCTGCCCCTAATTTGCATATGCAAATTACGATTCGGTTCGGCCGGGCAGAAGGATTCGTCCGAATCCGAATCCTGCTGAAAAAGGCCGAATCCCGAACCGAATCCTGGATTCGGTTCATCCCTAATTATGCTTGTCAGTAATTTGAGAACTTGCTGCCTGGGTCTCTACATTTGAGTAGCGGAAATAACCAGATTTAAGAACAACTGTCTCCCTTTAATTTAGTTAAAATGAATAGCCAGATTTTGGGACACGATTTACTTGCAGTATAATTTTTTATTTTGGAATTTGCTGACTCTGGTCTATCAGCAACTGATGTATTCAGTCTGGAACAGACAAGAGACAATTCATATAAAGTGTGCTGAGTTAACTTGGAATGAAGAGAGCGCTACTGAATGATTGGAAATGACCCAAACGAATATCAGAATTATGTTCTATCTGAAAAATTGCCTTCCAAGGTATTTTACATTCACTCTGTACTTCTTCCAGTGTTTTAAATATGGGAAAAACATGCAGAGGCCCATTTTTAAATGAAATGAGAAGGAAACCCGCTGGGCGCAAAAATCCCTCCCCTATGTTGCCCCCCTGGTCTACCTGTCCCACCGGGCAAATGCCCCTAACTTGTTACTCACCCCTCTGCGCAGGTCCAGTCCACGGAGTTCACAGGCGCCATCTTCTCCCAAGCCGTCTTCTTCCTACTTAGGAGCCTTCCAAGGTAAAATACCTTGGAAGGCAATTTTTCAGATAGAACATAATTCTGATATTCGTTTGGGTCATTTCCAATCATTCAGTAGCGCTCTCTTCATTCCAAGTTAACTCAGCACACTTTATATGAATTGTCTCTTGTCTGTTCCAGACTGAATACATCAGTTGCTGATAGACCAGAGTCAGCAAATTCCAAAATAAAAAATTATACTGCAAGTAAATTGTGTCCCAAAATCTGGCTATTCATTTTAACTAAATTAAAGGGAGACAGTTGTTCTTAAATCTGGTTATTTCCGCTACTCAAATGTAGAGACCCAGGCAGCAAGTTCTCAAATTACTGACAAGCATAATGATTTTATGTTGCTCTGTAGATGACACATTTTGAAAGATTCTTGGTCATATATTGCAATTGAATAAAAGCTGCTGCATGATTTGATTATAAGTTATGTGGAAATAATACCTTGAGTATAGAAAATATTCAGCCTAAAACTTTCACTAAAAATGGGTATTTTACTGTTGTATAAAAACTTTAAAGAGTTATAGCCTCCATTTGAGGCTAAACATTTAGTCGGGCTCCCCTCAGCTCATAACAGGTTTATAGATAGATATAGACATTGTTGTACCAGGCAGACATACAGTAGCTGCAAAATATCAGTAAATCTGACTGTAATTGACTTTTAAGATGGGATTTATGAAGTATCTAAAGGAACTAAATAGACATTCTTCCCAATTTTTGCCTAACTGGCCTTAACATCCCACAGTTTGGGAACCACTGATTTTGCTTAATCACTTTGCCAGATATCAGAAAGCAGAATCAATTATGGTTTATCACATAAAAACTCATGGACGAGATTCAATTTGAGGAGAAAAAAAATGTCTTCAAATTCAGTTCCAGTTTTTTTCCCCATAATAAAACCGTGAGATAAGTTTTTATGAACTGAATTGCATCCCATATTGGGGGCAAATTCACTAAGATTCGTAGTTGCGCCAGGCGTAACTTCGCCGCACTTCACCAGGCGTAGTTTTGCCAGCGCTCCGCAAATTCACTAATATCCAAAGTTGCGCTCAGGGGTAGCGTAAGGTTGCGAAGTTGCACTAGCGTTGATTCGCTAAGCGAAGTTACGCTAGCGATGGTTAATTTGCATACGGCGCCAAATTCAAATTTCAATGGAGGAATACGTACAATCACTACAAATGCCTGGGGAAACCTTCAAAACATCAAATAAAAATTTTTTTTTGCCCTACACATGTGCCCACTGTATAGTTAAGTTGCCATGAGTTAGGAAATGTAGGGGGGAAGGAGGGGAGCCCCAAAAATTATTTTTATCTTATTCAGCCTATAACCCATAATATAGAAAAAAACGCCAGCGTTTTTTGGGACTTAGAAAAAATGTTAACTTTTTTCGAAGCAATCCCTATCTACTCTATTGCGCTTCGCCTGGTCTGAGGTGGCGAAGGAAGTCTAGCGTAAAAGGTAGCGTTCAGTTAAATGCACGCGTTAGTGAATTTGCTTAGTTACGTCCGTTGCGCAGGCGTAAGGGTGCGAAGTAACACTAGCGAATTTACGCCAGCGTTTGTTAGTGAATTTGCGAAGAAACAAAAATGACCAACGCTAGCAAATTTTCGCTAGCGTTAGGCGCTTCGGCGCATAGTGAATTTGCCCCATTGAATCTTGTCCATGAGTTTTCACATGAAATCGAATCTGGCCCATTGAGAGACATATCAAGTGGCCAGATTGATATGCGTGTTCTTTATTTAATTATATAATTCTCTCTATTTCTAGTCGACACAATAACCTGCCAAACATATTTAATATTCCAGGATATTTTGATACACTATCTGGACTGTAGGTGATGTGCTTCAAATCAAGTATAAGGCAGGTAGCTCTCTCTAGCTTATTTTCATCTTATGTTACTCATCCATCTACTGAAGTATCTTGGAGAATATGTATTGGGTAGGAATTAATTTCAAATTTGTATTATTAAGGCTCATAGTTTTCGAACTACTGTTTGTTAGTCTAAGTCATATTTCTTTTATATCTCACTGGTTCTATTAGTTAGTACAAATTCAATAAAAAAAGAAAAATAACCACAATAATATCTCTTTTGTTAAATGATCTTGGCTACCAAGCTATCTGTATGAAAAAGAATTTGAGTTTTCTTACTTGCAGACTGATAAACCCAGGCAATGGTGTCAAAGGGTAAAACTCTCCTGAGAGAAATATCTATACAGTTACAGGTTTTTCTTTAAGTATGTCATCTTAGCTTTCTTTCTTTTTAAATGACCTTGTTGCACAGCAGGATTGCTTCGGAAAAGAGAAGAAAAATGAAACCAGAGCTGATATAAATTGCCTGGTGCCAGTTTCTGTACATGGAACAATAGTATAATGACTGATAACTGGAAAAGTCATCTTATTTTGTTGGGAGCCACAGGAATATATTTGCATACATTTGTAGTTTATTTCAAGACTTGCCATCTACAGTGCAAGTAAGCACACATTGCCTAAATAGCAGAAATATGGGAAAGTACAGGAAATATGAAAACTAGAAAACAAAGTTCCATTTGGAAGGAATCAAATACAGTAAAACACATATTAAACAGATTCATGGCCATGTTTTTACCAATTCATTTAACATGTATTCTTAGCCAAGAATGATAACCATAAGGTAAATTAGTTGGAGAGGTTAAATTTGGATCCTGGTCATCTCAGAAGAAGGCAAGTGTATCCACTGGCTCCATAAAGTTGGCCATAGACGGACTAACGATTGTGCAGTGAAATCTTTCGAACTGCCACTAACCATTCAGATTAAATAAAGTAGTAAAAGAACAAATCAGACAATGTTCTGCCCCTGCCCCCATATCCTGTGCCCTGGACATGTGCATGCGTGTGCTCACATACACATATATCAGACTGTGAAGGGAAGTGACGAATGGTGCTGTCACCCAACGTGTAAATCTGAGCCTTCTGGAGGGTGTAAACGTCATATTATAAGGTTCAATTCAACTAATATTTAAAAGAAGTGCTCCACGTCACTTAAAGTTGCATCCTGGGCGCCGAACGCTGGCGACTTTTTGCATAGTTGTATACACTTCTTTTTTAGAGATGTTGGTGGAAATGGTTGAAGTCGCCATTTTTTATTCCAAATGTCCAAAGGGGGATCAATAAAGACATAAAAGCTCCTCTAAAGACATGAGCCCACCCTAAAATATATTTGGCAGGCCCCTCAAATGTGTTAAAAAATGTTCACACAAAAATCTTTTATAGTTCGGACTTTTGAAAGCAATCCCAGTTTAAAAAAAAGGAAAGTCACCAGTGTTTCTTTTCACTTTTTATGACTTTTCGGTCACTGACATCAGATGGAGGAAGATGTAGCTTAGTTTCAGCAGTTTGCCTGGTCTAAGGTAGCGAAGGAAACTCAGACGAAAGAGGTAACTTTCAGTAAAATCTGAACTTTAGGCCATTTGTCAGTGCGAAAAATTGCCTGGCCATATAGTGGGAACGAACGCTACTGACGTTCTCTTTTGCTAGCGCATTGTCGTCTACGCCAGTTAGTGAATTGGCGATGTCCCTGCAGCTTAGACTTCTGGCAAATTTTCGCTAGCAGCGGCAACTTTGTCCTTTAGTGAATCTGCCCCATTGTCTCCTTAGTCAGCAATTGTTTTGTCCCTAAATGTTCCTCTACCTCACACAGAAATACAAGGAAACAAGGAATAAAAACTTTATTTATTCATTTGGTCTGTCGCAAGTTGAAAATCTGAGCAGACTTTTGGTCAACACACGGGAGGGGGGGAGGGTTTTTGCGCCGACTAGGTTTCCTTCTCCTTTAAAACATTATTTTTTATTAAACAGGGCCCACTGTGCCGAAAAATAGAGGGGACGGGGCGAGGGAGGCGGCACATGCAGGGAGGAAGACAGAAGGGGACACAGGGAGGGAGGAGGATGGAAGAAGGGGACGCACACAGGGAGGCGACACATGCAGGGAGGAAGACAGAAGGGGACACAGGGAGGGAGGAAGATGGAAGAAGGGGACGCACACAGGGAGGCGACACATGCAGGGAGGAAGACAGAAGGGGACACAGGGAGGGAGGAAGATGGAAGAAGGGGACGCACACAGGGAGGCGACACATGCAGGGAGTTAGACAGAAGGGGACACAGGGAGGGAGGAAGATGGAAGAAGGGGACGCACACAGGGAGGCGACACATGCAGGGAGGGAGGAAGATGGAAGAAGGGAACGCACACAGGGAGGCGACACATGCAGGGAGGAAGACAGAAGGGGACACAGGGAGGGAGGAAGATGGAAGAAGGGGACGCACACAGGGAGGCGACACATGCAGGGAGTTAGACAGAAGGGGACACAGGGAGGGAGGAAGATGGAAGAAGGGGGCGCACACAGGGAGGCGACACATGCAGGGAGGAAGACAGAAGGGGACACAGGGAGGGAGGAAGATGGAAGAAGAGGACGCACACAGGGAGGCGACACATGCAGGGAGGAAGACAGAAGGGGACACAGGGAGGGAGGAAGATGGAAGAAGGGGACGCACACAGGGAGGCGACACATGCAGGGAGTTAGACAGAAGGGGATACGGAGGGAGGAAGATGGAAGAAGGGGACGCACACAGGGAGGCGACACATGCAGGGAGGAAGACAGAAGGAGACACAGGGAGGGAGGAAGATGGAAGAAGGGGACGCACACAGGGAGGCGACACATGCAGGGAGGAAGACAGAAGGGGACACAGGGAGGGAGGAAGATGGAAGAAGGGGACGCACACAGGGAGGCGACACATGCAGGGAGTTAGACAGAAGGGGACACAGGGAGGGAGGAAGATGGAAGAAGGGGGCGCACACAGGGAGGCGACACATGCAGGGAGGAAGACAGAAGGGGACACAGGGAGGGAGGAAGATGGAAGAAGGGGACGCACACAGGGAGGCGACACATGCAGGGAGGAAGACAGAAGGGGACACAGGGAGGGAGGAAGATGGAAGAAGGGGACGCACACAGGGAGGCGACACATGCAGGGAGTTAGACAGAAGGGGACACAGGGAGGGAGGAAGATGGAAGAAGGGGACGCACACAGGGAGGCGACACATGCAGGGAGTTAGACAGAAGGGGACACAGGGAGGGAGGAAGATGGAAGAAGGGGACGCACACAGGGAGGCGACACATGCAGGGAGGAAGACAGAAGGGGACACAGGGAGGGAGGAAGATGGAAGAAGGGGACGCACACAGGGAGGCGACACATGCAGGGAGGAAGACAAGGGGACACAGGGAGGGAGGAAGATGGAAGAAGGGGGCGCACACAGGGAGGCGACACATGCAGGGAGGAAGACAGAAGGGGACACAGGGAGGGAGGAAGATGGAAGAAGGGGACGCACACAGGGAGGCGACACATGCAGGGAGGAAGACAGAAGGGGACACAGGGAGGGAGGAAGATGGAAGAAGGGGACGCACACAGGGAGGCGACACATGCAGGGAGGAAGACAGAAGGGGACACAGGGAGGGAGGAAGATGGAAGAAGGGGACGCACACAGGGAGGCGACACATGCAGGGAGTTAGACAGAAGGGGACACAGGGAGGGAGGAAGATGGAAGAAGGGGGCGCACACAGGGAGGCGACACATGCAGGGAGGAAGACAGAAGGGGACACAGGGTGGGAGGAAGATGGAAGAAGAGGACGCACACAGGGAGGCGACACATGCAGGGAGGAAGACAGAAGGGGACACAGGGAGGGAGGAAGATAGAAGAAGGGGACGCACACAGGGAGGCGACACATGCAGGGAGTTAGACAGAAGGGGACACAGGGAGGGAGGAAGATGGAAGAAGGGGACGCACACAGGGAGGCGACACATGCAGAGAGTTAGACAGAAGGGGACACAGGGAGGGAGGAAGATGGAAGAAGGGGACGCACACAGGGAGGCGACATATGCAGGGAGGAAGACAGAAGGGGACACAGGGAGGGAGGAAGATGGAAGAAGGGGACGCACACAGGGAGGCGACACATGCAGGGAGGAAGACAGAAGGGGACGCACACAGGGAGGCGACACATGCAGGGAGTTAGACAGAAGGGGACACAGGGAGGGAGGAAGATGGAAGAAGGGGGCGCACACAGGGAGGCGACACATGCAGGGAGGAAGACAGAAGGGGACACAGGGAGGGAGGAAGATGGAAGAAGGGGACGCACACAGGGAGGCAATACATGCAGGGAGGAAGACAGAAGGGGACACAGGGAGGGAGGAAGATGGAAGAAGGGGACGCACACAGGGAGGCGACACATGCAGGGAGTTAGACAGAAGGGGACACAGGGAGGGAGGAAGATGGAAGAAGGGGACGCACACAGGGAGGCGACACATGCAGGGAGGAAGACAGAAGGGGACACAGGGAGGAAGATGGAAGAAGGGGACGCACACAGGGAGGCAACACATGCAGGGAGGAAGACAGAAGGGGACACAGGGAGGGAGGAAGATGGAAGAAGGGGGCACACACAGGGAGGCGACACATGCAGGGAGGAAGACAGAAGGGGACACAGGGAGGGAGGAAGATGGAAGAAGGGGACGCACACAGGGAGGCGACACATGCAGGGAGGAAGACAGAAGGGGACACAGGGAGGGAGGAAAATGGCGGAAGGGGACGCACACAGGGAGGCGACACTCACAGGGAGGAAGATGGAAGGAGGGGACACAGGGAGGGAGAAAGATGTAGGGAGGAAACACGGGCAGGCGGGACCGGTTTCAAAAATTTGGGGGGCCCACTAGTTGACTCTTTGCCCAGGGCCCACCAAGCCCTTAAAACGGCCCTGCCTAGCGGCTACTGTTGGTAACAAGCAGGAAGTTTTTTTTTCCTTTTTGCCTCGGCATAAGTAAAAGCTGGAAAAATGAGAGCAAGTGAAATAATGAGAGTAGAGCTCATAGGGTCGGAGCTTGGTAGCACCCCTCCCCAAGAAAAATACAATTGTCTTTTCTTGGTTCCCTGGTGTGTTCTAACGACAAGAAAACAATGAGTTTGTAAATAGCGGCCAAATATTGGGAACGGGGGCTCTGAAATGGCCAACCACCACGAAACACAAGAGCTTCTTTATCCCTTAACAAAACAGAACAGAAAACAAGCTGCCTGTCGTCCCAACTACAAACTACCGGCTACTGCTCTTTGTTGTTGCCAAAGTGTAGCAACGCTTCATGTCATCGCGCTTATACGTGACGCCGTACTCTCGCGAGGTGAGACTTGTGACGTAGGCACTAGCTGTCTGGCGCTTGCGGGAAGTTTTAGCGAGCGCTCTGTGACTGTCCCGCGAAAAGTGGAAGTGTTGGGCGGTTGGTACAATCTGTCGAAAAATATCATTCTGAGAGTTAATGGTCTTAGTACAGCGTTCCTTGGGCTGGGACTCCTGTTTAGCAACAGATATTGATTATTTGCAGCTAGAAAGGACCATACGCCTGATGGAATTCTATTCACTCTTACACAGTATCCAGTGTTCTGCCGCCTCATTAGCGTGGGGACTTGAGTGTCCGACATGTGCCTGACACTCACACACTGGGGTATTTGCTGCAGCAGATCAGATAAGGAGCAGCTATGGGTTAGGCCAGGGCTCCCCAATCTTTTTTTTTTTTTACCCATGAGCCACATAAAAAGTTGGGGAGCAGCACAAGCATGAAAAAGTGCCAGATAAGGGCTGTGATTGGCTATTTGGTAGCCCCTGTGTGGACTGGCAGCCTATAGGAGGCTCTACTTCGTTTTTATGCAATTAAACTCACTTCCAAGCCTGGGATTCAGGGCAGCCATGGGGGGGGGGAGAGTTGTAGGGGCCCGAGGGTAAGGGGGGCCCAGCCACGTCATATTTATTTGATTAGCTGGGCCCCCCATCTTTCTTAGAGCTGCTGACTTCGGGAAGGCATGGACGTTTAAGGGGACCTGGCCACCAATTTTCTCATAATGGGGGGCGGGCCACCAATTTTGGCCACTGGTTTTTTTTTCTCATGTGGGGTCCTAGCCACCAATATTTTGGCCCTGCCACAAATGTTTTTTTATGGGGTGCCCTGACCACCAATATCTTTTTATTTTTTATTAACATGTGGGAACGTTAGCCACCAATATTTTTTTTGTTTTTTAACTGTGTGGTTGGGGGGCGGACCTGTAGGTGGGACTTGCAGTGGGAGCAGCCCAGGGGGCCCAGGAAATTTTGTCGTATGGGGCCCTGTGATTTCTGATGGTGGTCCTGCTGGGATTCAAAAATAAGCACCTGCTTTGAGGTCACTGGGAGCAACATCCAAGGGGTCGGAGAGCAACATGTTGCTCACAAGCTACTGGTTGGGGATCACTGGGTTAAGCTATGGGTTGGGCAGTTTCTGCAGCAGGTTGGCTGTTTTCAGCTAAATTAAGCTACTTATTTAAATCCCAGGTGGATTTTGAAAGTACAAAGTAGCCAAGGTATGAAACAAAACACAAGTAACGTGAGAAATAAAACATTTTTATTGTTCAAATTTGTCTTGAGTTTCAGGTATGTTTCTTAAAAGGATGACAGTATTTGATAACCAGCTATATAGTTAAGTTCTATAGTAACATATTTGGGGAAAAAGGGTTTTGTCACATAATGTAGGGCCACGAACATTCGGTGTTAATGTTCCCAAACGTTCAACCCGCGACCGGCCCTACGTACTTCCATCAGAGATCATGGATATTGTTGTGTACTTCCATTAGCGTTTTCATGGATATCGTCAGATCGTCAATACACGCAGAGATACGATCGGCAGCCGACCGGTCCAATCGACCGTATGACTGATCGGCATGGTACGACAAATGTCGGTGCACTCCACTTATGGTCCAAAAGTCGTACGCGAGTCGTACGAATCCTAGATTGGATCTTTGCGTCTGGCCAGCTTTAGGATTTGGGCTACTTTTTGGCCCTTTGACTGGTTTGTACTTTGGAAACCAACCAAAGTTTTTTTTTTTTTTTTTATATTCTTGCCTTAATGTGCCAAGCCTGAGTCTCCCTATGCATGTTGGGTAATGTAGTTTTTGTTTAACAGTTTGCCAACTACCAAGTTTAAAGGGCACCTTTTGGGTAAAAATGTTATCCCCAACCAAAGGTGTGGCTAATAGAGCCCGCATTCTGGTTGGGGATAACAGTAGTAGTAAAATGCCCCCCACCAGCGCTTCGCTATCTGGAACGAGAGGGAGCTCCCGGTGCAAGCAACCATGTTGTGTCACTTGCATGCGCATGTGGGCATTTTTTATTAATCTTATATCCAACTGGAATGCGTGCTCTATTAGCCCGCACCTTTGGTCGGGGATAACATTTTTACCCAATAGGTGCCCTTTAAACTTGGCAGTTGGCAAATTGTTAAACAAAAACTAAATTACCCAACATGCATTGGGAGATTCAGGCTTGGCACATTTGTTGGGGATAACATTTGTACCCAGCAGGTGCCCTTAAATATAAGACTACAATTCCCAGCATGCTTCTTGTGTAGAAGTTACGCTGTGACATTTTGCTTCATGGAAAAATTTGCGAAAGAGTGAAAATTTTAAAAAGGCATATTTTCACATATTTTCATTTTTTCAACACCTTTTTTTCCACTGCACATGCACTTTTTTGTAGTACTTTTGACGAGCCTCTTGGCTAGTTTTGGGCTGGTTTTGTAGGCGACTTTGGCTGGTTTTGAAAATTAGACCTGGCAACCTTCTCTATTTATTTTTATTCTTTGGAGGTTATGGAGTAGCTAGATTTGCATGTGTACCATGGAAATGGCAGAAACAAGGTACACGTTGAGTCTATTGTATGAAGAGTATCTTTCAGTATAAGAAGATTTCTCTCATTTGCTGCACTGTTTTTACATTTAGACATGTCAGACTCCGGAAGTTTCGCTGCATCTCGTTCACGGCGGGAAAAAACAGAAAAGTCGGGCCGCAAGGAAGCCTTGGAACGCTTGAAAAGAGCAAAGGCTGGTGAAAAAGTCAGATATGAGGTTAGTTTACTTAATTCCTGATCTTTTTTTCTAAGGGGCTCAATTGTACCTCTTGATACTTGCATGTTCAAATCCCCTCATAAGGGCAAATTTTTGCCTCGGAAGGCTCCACCACACTTCGTGCAAACTTCGTCAGACATTAATTTACAGCAAATTTCACTGGCAATTTGACCTCTACGCCTTTTAGAAAATTGGCGGTGTCCCTGGGAATTTTCATTTTGCTGATTTTTTTTGCTACCGATGGCCACTTCACCCTTGAAACTTTGCACTGATATTGTACTTTAGCCCCTTCACTCTGTGGGGGCCTGCTATGTTTCACATATCAAAGTTAATCCACTAATTCTACCACTCCACTAATTAGCTACACCGCTGTATTTTCTGTTTAATTTCTGGAAGGAAACTGTATAAACCACATAATGATACATTTTTAAAGGGATAATAACACAAATTCTTCATCACAATGTACCTGTATGTCCTTTAAGGAGAACTATTGTGAAAATGAAAATTTAATATAAGCTTCATCATACTGAAAATAAACTTTCTAAATAAAGTCAATTAAATATTCTTCATGGTTTCTGAAATAATAAAGTTTTTCTTCACTTCCTCTCTCAGCATCTGTTTCTCTTTATCCTGTCTTCATGCAGCAGTTGGGTGTCAGATAGTCATTGACCGTTAGATCCAATATATCTTATAGGGGGGCTTCCTTTCCTAGTAGATGTATTAGAGCTCACTCGAATAACTGATTCCAGTACAAACAAAATCTAACAAAATAAATGCCTTTTGCACAAATTCTGCATGTAGAGAGACATGATGTCTGGGGATTTTAATAGAGTGAACGCTAATGCATCTTTTAGGCAAAAGAAGCCCCTCTATAAAATACATTGGATCGAACTGTCAATGATTATCTGACACCCAACTGCTGCATGAAGTCAGAATGAAGAGAAACAGATGCTAAGAGAGGAATAGTGCAGATAAACTTGATTATTTCAGAAACAATACAGAATTTTTATTTCATTGTATTTAGAACATTTCTGATTTCACTATGCTGAAGCTTATATTACATTTCCATTTTCACAATAGTTCTCCGTTAAGACCATTGCCCTCAATTTGAACTCTTTCTGTTGGACAGAGTTCACTATTGATTTATGAGCATGCCAGGCTAAGACATGTTTTAATAGTCCCTGCCAATCAGGGCTTGCAAATCGGAACATATACACTTGACTGACAAGAACAATCTGGTGGCTTATACTGATACCCCTATGTGATCACACAGGGTCAGAGCTCACAGTTTGCTTATGTCAGCGCTGCTGCTTCCTCACAACACTATACAACTTATCCCCTGTACTGCTATGTGCTGCCATTTTCCTTTTTATAATAGTGCTTTTAACTCATTCCTCCCTCCATGCTCGATTATTTGTGTGTCAATTGCCTGTCTGCCTGCCTGTTTACTTCCCCCCCCCCGCACAACGGAATGGAACAGGCCATGCTAGGACTGCTTGCAAGATTAACCCACAGTGCTGAAGTAGATTGTTGGTGCAGGGAAGGCATAAGTAATCAAGTAAAGGGAAGTGAGTTGAAACATAAAAAAGAGTAGCTATGCAAGAGAGGAGTTTTATTATCCGTTTCCTCATCTGAGAACTCATATATCCATAGCTCAAACCAAATTTGCTAGTGCTGATTGGTTAAGAAAAAGTCAGATTACTGAACAAAAAGATCTAATGTTTTGCTCTTACAAACACCAACGTGTCATCTAGTTTAACAGTATTATTTGCCTGCTGGACAAAGTAATATTCTTCTTCATCTGTGGAAGTTGTGTGCTTGTTCACAAAAGTTTATTCTACTAAAATGATGGATTTCGTTCGGTGATTATAGTTATTTGTGCTATTAAAGAAAATATCTAATCAACGTACCAAAGGTGTCATTATCACTTTAAAAATGATCAGTGCCCTGATTAAATCAGTGAATCAAACCCTTTATTCCACAGATTCCTGAACCAACACTTCTTCCTGCTTCTGTGCCTTGGAAAAGTATCTATTAGTGATCTAAAATAGTGTCAAGTAACCAGGGCTGTGGAGTCGCTACAAAAATTCTTCGACTCCTCGCTTTATGGCAACTCCAACTCCTCTGTTATTAATATGCTGATGTATTTTCAGGGTTGAATGAAGAAGTTAAGTACACAACATACAAGGCATGTTATCACTTTCAAAGCTCAAAAATATAAACCACGCCTTTTTGATTTCAAAATCAAAGTTAAATATAAGCGTATAGCTGTAGAGTAACTGTTAAATATAATCCAAAATTAACTGAAGTATTTAAGTATATTATGCCAAATCTTCCTTCATAGAAGTTATTAAATCTAATTTGATTATTTTCACTGCTTGTATTTAAAGTTATTAGGAGTCAGTTTTGGTGACTCCGACCCCAGATACCCAAAACGGTTTCTGACTCGAAATAACTGAATCCTTGTGTTTCATGTTTGTCGCTAAAAGATTTTTTTTCTTTTTCTGTTACCATTTATTAATAGGTATAAAATCATGTCAACATGAAAGGGGTTGTTCACCTTCGAGTTGACTTTTATTATGATGTAGAGAGTGATATTCTGAGGCAATTTTCAATTGGGTTTCTGAATAGAAAAATGAGTAGTAAAAAGTTGCAATAAGAATACATTTGTAGCCTTACAGAACATTTGTTTTTAGATGGGGTCTGTGATCCCATTTGAAATCTGAAAAATCAGAAGAAGGCAAAAACTTTAAAAAAAAATAATAATGAAGACCTATCGAAAAGTTGCTTATAATAAGCCATTTTATAACATCCTAAAAGTTAACTTAAAGGAGAAGGAAAGGTTAAAACTAAGTAAGCCTTATCAGAAAGGTCCATCTAAATATACCAGTAAACCCCCAAAGTAATGCTGCTCTGAGTCCCCTGTCAAAAGAAACACAGCATTTCTTTCCTTTTATTGTGTACACATGGGCTTCTGTATCAGACTTCCTGCCTTCAGCTTAAACCTCATTGCCCTGGGCAAAAGCATGCTCAGTTTGCTCCTCCCTCCCTTCTCTACTGTAATCTGAGCCCAGAGCAGGGAGAGACTCATGCAGGAAGTGATGTCACACCACATTAATACAGCAGCTGCTATCCTAAACAAACAGAGAGTTTCTAGAGCCGTTTACTCAGGTATGGTAAAACATTCTACAGAAAAAATATAGCATTCTAGCTTGCACTATTGCAGCTAATCTATTGGCAATAAAATTCCTCCGTAGCTTTCCTTCTCCTTTAAAGGTGAACCACCCTTTTAAGGGGCTTATATGTGATTGCTCAAGCTTTTGTAATGAAGAAAAACTTTGGCACCTAAAAACTGCTTTTTTTTGGTACAAAAACCTGTTCCGTGGAAATTACGTTAATTGCAAAGATTTTTTTTATCTCTACTAATGCACTCAATGTACAATGTGTACATTCCCTTTCACAATCTACAAATACACCACTATATATTGTTACACATTTTGATGTTACTCCACTTCATTGTTATTTGTGTAAAGGTGTTCTCTTTCTAATTACCTGTTTAGTTCTATAAGCACAATTATATAGAGATGAACAGCCAGTACTATTTAGCATTATTCCTTTGGTATGTTGACGGTGGTCCTTTTGGTTGAAACCATATACTGATTGAGCACTGAGAGTCTTTGCACATAACCAGTATAACATTCCTTTTTTTAATTTATTTATTTTTTGGTTACACTTTATTAGGTGGAGCAAGTGTCCAGCATTTATGAAGAGATTGATGAAGCAGAATACTCTAAGCTTGTCCGTGACCGTCAGGATGATGATTGGATAGTAGATGATGGTGAGTACATGTTGAAACCATATAGATTCCCTTTTAGATTTTATTTAATTAACGTCATTCTTTTTTTCACATAAAGTATGTGATTTATGTATGCTAAAAAGACCAAAGCATGGGCATGGAATATTGCTGGAGCCCTTCTCTGAAGATATGGGAGGAACTTATTCGCAAAGCAATGCCACTATAGAAACTAACGTACATGAGGAGAGGCTGCCCACAGAAATTTGAAAGGTTTGGGTCCATGGATAGAGCTGGAGGATGTTGATTGAGGTGTTCTCCGAATAGGCCAAGTTCTCTTACTTCTCCCCCTCTCACACTTAGAATTATCTATTATGCTTATGGGCAGATTTACTAGAGGTCAAATTTATGTGTATTTTTTTTACTCTAATAAATTCCAATATACTCACAAATTGAATGGGAGGTTATTTAAGAAAAAATTAGAATGTGTAATATTAGATCGAATAGTCCCAACCCCAAAACTCAAACCAAATTCGAATCGTTTTCCCTTCTAAAATGATGCTTGTCATTTTTATGTAAAAAAAAAAAAAATACAAACGAAACAAAATTCTGATGGAAAAAAAAATATTTGATGGAACTATACTAAAATGGGTTGTTCACCTTTAAATTAACTTTTAGTATGGTGTAGAGGGATATTCTGATATAATTTGCAATTGGTTTTCATTTTTTATTATTTGTGGTTTTTGAGTTATTTAGCTTTTTAACCAGCAGCTCTGCAGTTTGCAATTTCAGTATTCTGGTTGCTAGCGTCCAAATTACCCTAGCAACCATGCATTGATTTGAATGAGAGACTGAAATATTAACAGGAGAGGCCTGATTAGAAGGATCCGTAATAAAAAGTAACAATACAGTTGTAGCCTTACAGAGCATTTGTTTTTTTTTTAGAAGGGGACAGCGACACCCATTTGGAAGCTGCAAAGAGTCAGAAGGAAAAGGCAAATAACTATAAAAAATAAATAATGAAAACTAATTGTAAATTTGCTTAGAATTGGCTGATCTATAGTATAATAAAAGTTACTTTAAAGGTGAACCACCCCTTTAAGACAATCAACTTATAGGAGAAGGAAAGCTATTGAGGCAGTTTATTACCAATAAATTGGCCACAATAGTGCAAGTTATAACCCTATATTTATGCTGCAGAATGCTTTGCTATACATGAGTAATCAGCTTTAGAAGCTCTATCTTTTTGTTTAGGATAGCAGCTGCCCTATTAGCTTGGTGTGACATCACTTCTTGCCTGAGTTTCTCCCGGCTCACTTATAGCTCTGGGTTCAGATTACAGCATGGAGGGGGGGGATGGAAAAGGGAGGTGGAGAGATGAGCAAACTGAGCATGCTCAAGCCCTGCCCTGGACGTTTATGCTGAAAACTGGAAGTCTGATACAGAAGCCCATGTGTACACAATAGAATGAAATGAAGGCTGTTTCATTTGACAGAGGACTCGGAGCAGCATTACTTTGAGAGTTTCCTTGTGTATTTACATAGACCTTTCTTTTAAAGCTTCCTTAATTTTAACCTTTCCTTCTCCTTTATTGGTAGGATATACAAGAAATGGTTCTGTAGTATTTGTTACTAATTGTTAACTAAACTGGTGAGGAGAGGTATTTTTTCTGTGCCACAATTAGGTGTACGTATTGTTTGCTTTCATCTGACTCTTCATCTATCCTTACATATTGGGATACAGGCTTTGGAGAGCTCATTAAACAAGTGGATCACTGTCTACTTTGGACAGCCAGGTACAATTTTCCCTATGAACGGAGTTCAAGCACTCAAAGGGTCAACTTTTAGAATCCAGTAGATAAAGGATGAAGAGAAACTAGCGATTAAGTTGGGAATTTAGCTGTTCTGCCTGACCATCACACCAGCCAAACAACGAAAGGTGCTCTGGATATATTTTATGATATCCGCAGTTTAATACCTGCTAATATTATGGAATAAAGAAATCTAAATTGCAGTTTTGCATTACTTTACTCTAGATGTCCTTTTTAATATACTGAAAGTAATGCACCAGCGCAGAAGTTTTATAATGATTTTTACATTATGTATCTGGAAAAGGTTTATGTTGCAGGGATGAAAGCAATTTTCTCTTTCAATTATTATTCATAAAAAGCAAATTGTATTTGTTTACGTGCATTTGGAATTGAGATTTTTTAGCTTTTAAACCTCTAGTGTATTGTTTAGTAATTGTGGGGAAACAAGGAACATTGCGCAGACTTCAAGCAGGAGTCTTTAACAAATATGTGGTTTTAAGCTTGGTTCTATTGTGAAAATAACATTAACCATTAGTTGTGCCCTGCTGTTGTGTATCTACCAGGCAAATGTGTTCAACTTTTTTTCTTTGTTTGTACATTTTTCAGTCTTTTTTTTCATCAGATTCTTTAGTTATCCACCTTTTTACAACAGAAATTTGGTCTCTTCTTCAGCATACCTCCCAACTGTCCTGTTTTGAGCGGGACAGTCCCGCTTTTCACAGCTCAAACCACAGTCCCGGATAAATACTGAAATGTTTGATCTACTGCACTGAATAGCCAGAAAAATATATATAGTTTCTAACTTAATTGGCTCCCCGTGGCAAATCATTTTTTCCCTCTTTCTGTTTCCAAAATTTTGGGAGGTATGCTTCAATGATCTCTAAATATAAGGATTTTTTTTTACACTGTCTAGTGGATATTGTCTTTACCTAAAATGAGGAGTAGAAATAGGATGCACTCCTGAAGACCAATTGTTTGGTTGCTGAACAATATCTTGTAATTGTGTAGTTACAAAAAAATAAAATGCTTAAAGTGGACCTGTCACCCAGACACAAAAAGCTGTATAATAAAAGTCCTTTTCAAATTTAAACATGAAATCCAATTTCTATTTTTTAATAAAGCATTCATAGCTTTTCTAAGTTCATTTAAAAATCTCAGCTGTCAATCAAATATGGTCTGCCCCTCCTCTATGCCTTAGGCACCTCAGGATAATAATTTGGATCTTCATCTTCAAAAGAACTTTTAGTATGATGTAGAAAGTGATATTCTGAGACAATTTGCAATTGGTTTTCATTGTTTATTTGTGGTTCCTGAGTTATTTAGCTTTTTATTCAGCAACTCTCCAGTTTGCAGGGTTGCCAGGATTCAGATTAGCCTAGCAACTACACACTGATTTCAATAAGAGACTGGAATATGAATAGGAAAGGCCTGAAGAGAAAGATGAGTAATAAAAAGTAGCAATAACATTAAAATGTATAGCTTTACGGAGCATTTGTTTTTAGATGGGGTCATCTAAAAAAGGCAAATAACTATAAAACTATAAAAAAATAAAGACTATTTGAAAAGTTGATTAGAATTGGCCATTCTATAAAAGTTAATTTAAAGGTGAACTACCCCTCTATCTGTAACAGAAAGAAGTATGACAGAACTGTCTCTATTCATAGGCTGATGTGATGTATTTGTGCCCTTTTAAAAATTAGAATTTGGCTATTCGCCACCTACAACCTGCAGAATTACTGTTTAAGTCAATAGGAGAGGTGCAGGGAACAATTTGGAGAAAAAACTCAAATCGAGTTTGATCAAATTCGTTTTGAACTCGTTTTCAGGTTGTTTCAATTTGTCCAAGTTGGAAAAATGTGATTTTATTAATAATTTTCAATTGGTCAAATTTCAAATTTATGGTAATTTAAAAATAAACAAAAAAAAAACCTCAAATTAATTCAAAATTCGACCCTTGATAATTGTGGCTCTAATTGTAGAAGAGAAGATGCTTCCCCATTTTCTCTTGCCTAATTGGGGGACACAGGCACTGTGGGGATGAAGATCCTGCAGCTGGAGATGGACACTAACATGTTAAACTTGACTCCTCCTCCTGCTCTGGGCTTCATCCCCTGCCTCCTCCTACAATCTCCAGTTTCGTTTAGTGTCCTCAGAAGGAGAAGACACAACTTTTAGTGGCTGGAGCATATGATCAGGACTCCAGGTTAAGATCATGCCACACAGAAAAGGGCCACTGATCCTTTCAAGAGCCCTTCCAGCTGATTCCTACACTGCCCTATAGCCTTCCCGCTCTACAGAGGTCTGCAGGCTTGCTCCTCTCTCCCTACGCTGTCTTCCCGCTCCCCGGAGGCCTGCAGCAGCGCTATACACCCCACCAGGCGTGTACACTTATACAAATATCTATATATGTGGGGATTCATCTGCACATATACGGCTATTTGTGTATTTCAGGGAGAAGTTATATATGGAGGGCATAAAGAAGCTGGCACATTGGTGAGTACTACCAACTTTCACACAACACCTCACTCTCTCTCTCTTAGGCCCCCTTACTGTCCTCTGACCCTCTGCACCGTCTCTGGCCTCTCGCCGTATTCCGCGCGTTGTTTTTCTTTTTTCTTTCATCGGCGCCATTCCTGCGTTCCACCCTGGAACGCACTTCCGCTCCCAACGGCTACCCTTCACTTCCTCTGTACGCGCAGCCCTTCGCGCTCAATCTGGCGCCGACACGGGAACCTCCCCTTCCTGCACGGCTATCCTGCGCATCTGACTGTGCGCACAGTACCTCGCGCTCAACTTGGGAACAGCAACCTGGAGATTAGCGAGTCCACACCGCATCCTCCCTTAGGCACACAACGACTCCTGCGACTACACAGAGAACTCTCTCAGCGCGCACAGGCAAGTCTCCACTCTTCCTCTTCTCTGCATTCTGCATGATTTTTTCAGGTTCTTACCCTACACTCTGTCCCTATTCTGTGTCTTACAGAAAACACGGCGCATTTCTCTGCCATCTACCCTGCTCTTCGGCTGGAATCCCCTGCCTCCTTCACAATAAATAAATAAATAAAATTAATATTCTCCCTACCCTTGTACCCTTCCATATACAAGGAGGGAAGCATCATGGCAGACAAAATAGAGGAAGCCAGGACATCCAAGTCCTCCGCTCACTCACGCCCTAATACCCAAATTTCCTTTCTGGCCTGTGCAAATTGTAAAGCCAAATTTCACTCTGCCTCGACTGATTCCGTGTGTATGGCCTGCAGAACTTCAGATCCCTCGCCAACACCCAAGGCTAGCACATCTGAGTCTGAATTGATTAGGGCACTCTCCCTCTCGCTTGCAGGCATCCAAAACCTGGCCCGCATACCCGAGACATTAGACAGGGTACTCGAGCGCTTATCACAGCCTGCTAGGCCTGCTGAACTCCCAGTCTCTAAACGACCAGCACTCTCGCCTCTCAGTTCCCCAGGGGAACCGTATCCTCCCTCCGATGAGGAAGGTCAGGTCATTACAGAGGATGGTTCTGATCAAGAGCACACAGATCCAGACATTGACACATCTAGAACCCAAAAAGAGGTTGAAGGTCTTATTCAAGCAGTGCTTACTACCCTTAACATCGAAGAATCCGTCTCAACTGTTGAACCTGCAAAAAACATATTTAAGAGACAAAAGAAAACGTGATGACTTAATCAAAGCCCAATGGAAGCACCCCGATCACAGGGTACAGATTTCCAGGCGCTTCTCTCAAACCTATCCCTTTCCTACGGAGTGCACAGATCTCTGGGCGTCACCCCCAGCGGTTGATCCTCCAGTCTCCAGGCTTTCCAGGAATACCACTATTCCGGTGGCAGACGCAGCAGCATTCAAGGACCCCATTGACAAACGTCTAGAAGGCTTCTGCAAGTCCTCCTTCACAGCGTCCGGTTCTGCTTTTAGACCTATATTCGCAATCGCTTGGGTTGCAAAAGCCATGGAGGTCTGGATCGAACAGGTGGCACAACTGATCGGGTCCGAGGATCCAACTACAGACAATCTTCTGTCACAGATAGCTGATGCTACCAACTATGTTGGGGACGCTGCAATCGATGCAGCAAAAATGGTAGCACGAGCCTCAGCACTGTGGCGGCTCGTAGGTTTCTTTGGCTAAAGACTTGGTCAGCTGACATAACATCCAAACGTTCTCTAGTCAGCCTCCCCTTCCAAGGGAAACTCCTCTTCGGTTCCGAGCTTGACAAAATAATCTCGCAAGCAACGGGCGGCAAAAGCACCCTACTTCCTCAAGCCAGAACTAAGAGATTGCCCTTCAAGAGACAACCCTTTTTTCGTCCCTTTCGGCAAGGCCAAGGTTCAAAGACACAGAACGACAAACCCAACACCAACTTCCGCTCTCGCTACCAAGCCAAACAGAAGTCCGGTTGGTCGTCCAAACAAGCTCCACCCAAGCCTTCCCACGACAAGTCCAACTCAGCATGAAGGGGTGCCCACCCCCGAAAGGGTCCCATTAGGAGGCCGCCTTCAATCCTTTCGGGAGGTGTGGGATCAAAAATTCCAGGACCGCTGGGTCCGTCGTGTAGTTTCACAAGGACTACTAATAGACTTTATTCAACCTCCACCCCACAGATTTTTCATATCCAGGCTTCCCAGACCTCCTCACAACAGAACATTGTTCCTCAAGGTCATCCAAGACCTAGTCACGGCAGGAACCATTCAACCTGTCCCTCAGCCAGACAGGGGAAGGGGATATTACTCAAACCTTTTTATGGTCCCCAAAAAGGACGGCTCCCTGAGACCAGTCTTGGACCTGAAAGATCTCAATCCCTTTGTGAAACGGTGTCACTTCAAAATGGAATCTATCCAGTCCGTTTTGGCGTCCATGGAAGACGGGGAGTTTATGACGGTCATAGATATCAAAGATGCCTACCTACACATCCCCATACACCCTGCCCACCACCGGTTCCTCAGATTTTTTGTCAACGGCCACCACTGGCAGTTCGTGGCTCTGCCATTTGGACTTTCCTCTGCCCCCCGCACCTTCACCAAGGTGATGGCGGCGTCTCTGGAAGAACTAAGGCTTCAGGGAATCCCTGTCATTCCATATCTGGACGACTTACTCGTGAAGGGGCCGTCCGCAACGACAGCCCTTCACCATACCCTTGTGACCCTACAAACACTGACAGACCTGGGGTGGATGATCAATTTCAACAAGTCACACCTCATCCCGACCCAGACCATAGAATACTTAGTTCTGATTTTGGACTCCAAAAGAGGGAGAGCGTTTCTTCCTCCGGACAAGACCCTTACACTACAGAGCAGGATTCGGAAACTCAAGTGTTCCCACAGGATCTCCCTCAGGATCGCCATGCAAACCCTCGGTACGATGGTGGCGTCTTTTCCAGCAATCCCATATGCTCAATTCCACACCAGACCACTGCAACATGCAATTCTGGCACACCAACGCAAAGATCGACACGATCTAGACCGCCTGATAAACCTTCCAGCCCAGGTGCTACACTCTCTCGACTGGTGGATACAGCCACACCGGACAACAGGGGGGAGACCATTCCCACCCCTCCAATGGACAGTCCTCACGACGGACGCCAGCTTACGAGGTTGGGGGGGTGTCTTCGACCAGACCACAGTCCAAGGTCTCTGGGATCAGGAGGAGAGATCCCTCCCTATCAATCTTCTGGAACTGAGGGCGATCCGCTACTCACTACAAGGCTTAACACATCTACTCCGGGGCCGAGCGATACGGATACAATCCGACAACGTCACCGCGGTGGCTTACATAAATCACCAGGGCGGCACCAGAAGCCCCGCAGCACTACGGGAAGCAAATGACATCCTTCAGTGGGCAGAGAGCAACGTTCCGGGGCTCTCTGCCGTACACATACCAGGGGTCGACAACTGGATAGCGGACTACCTCAGCAGGGAAACGCTAGACCAGGGAGAGTGGAGTCTGCATCACGAGGTCTTTCAACTACTGGTGGAAAGATGGGGACTACCAGACATCGATCTGATGGCTTCAAGAAGCAACTGCAAGGTTCCTCTGTTTGTGTCAAGAAGTCTAGACCCGCTGGCACATGCAGTGGACGCTCTGGTGATCCCTTGGCAGTTCTCTCTGACGTACGTCTTTCCACCCCTGGCACTTCTTCCAAAGGTCGTCAAGAAAATCAAACGGGAAAACACCACGACAATTCTGATAGCTCCGTACTGGCCCCGGAGGTCGTGGTTTGCAGACATAGTGGCGCTAGCACAGGACGAACCCTTCCACCTGCCACTCAGACAGGACCTTCTTACTCAAGGCCCCGTCGTCCATCCGAATTCTCGTCACTGGGCTTTAACGGCATGGCTTTTGAGGCCCTAGTGCTGAAGAGAGCAGGAGCCCCAGAGGATGCATTACCCACTGCTTAGGGCACGCAAACCTGTCTCTTCCAAGGCGTATCACAGGGTATGGAAAACTTTCATCTCCTGGTGCGAACACCGGGACACAGACCCGCAGAGAGCTAAGGAGAAGGATATACTTTCCTTCCTTCAAGATGGATTGCAGAAAGGGTTGGCACTGAGCTCTCTGAAGGTGCAAGTATCAGCATTATCCATCCTGCTCCAGGAGAAACTGGCACTCAGGAGTAATATCAGAACCTTTCTTCAAGGGGCAACCCGTTTGATACCACCGTACCACTGCCCAGTACCGCCCTGGGACCTTAACTTGGTACTCTCGGTTCTTCAGGAGGATCCCTATGAGCCACTCGATGTGATTCCTTTGTCTACTCTGACAGAAAAGGTGGTCTTTCTCCTGGCCATCACCTCAGCTCGCAGAGTTTCAGAGCTAGCCGCACTCTCCTGCAAAGCACCTTTCACCATCATACACAAGGACAAGGTGGTGCTTCGTCCTACTCCGGACTTTTTACCTAAGGTTGTATCCGAATTCCACCTCAATCAGGATTTAGTTGTCCCTTCGTTATGTCCAGACCCCAAAAATCCTGGTGAGAAGAAACTGCACAACTTGGACGTAGTGCGAGCTATTGAACACTATCTCCAAGCTACCAAGGAGGTGCGAAGGTCAGATTCCCTTTTCATCATTCCAACTGGCCCCAAACGCGGGTCCAAAGCGGCTAAGGCTACGATAGCGAAGTGGATTAGAGCTACCATCACTAGAGCATATTCAGTTAGAGGACTACAGCCTCCACTTAAAGTGAAAGCTCACTCTACTCGCTCACTTAGCACTTCGTGGGCTGTTCGACACCAAGCATCGGCGGAACAAGTTTGTAGAGCGGCCACCTGGGCGTCCATTCACACCTTCACGCGCTTCTACAGGCTACACACACTGGCCTCGGCCGAAGCCGTTTTCGGGAGGAAGGTGTTACAGGCTGTAATCAGTTGAACACCTTATAGATGTCAGTGTCCCACCCTCATGGGTTGCTTTGGGACATCCCCACGGTGCCTGTGTCCCCCAATTAGGCAAGAGAAAGAGAGATTTTTGTACTTACAGTTAAATCTTCTTCTCTTGTCCTATATTGGGGGACACAGGCCTTCCCTCCCTGTCTGACACTGATTTTCTAAATATTAATCTGTTAATTCTCCACGTTGGGAGTATTTTATTAAATTTCTATGTGTTTTGAGCGAGTTGAGCCTCTTCCTTCTTATGGGTTTTTTCTGCTCCTTCTTCGGTCGAAACTGGAGATTGTAGGAGGAGGCAGGGGATGAAGCCCAGAGCAGGAGGAGGAGTCAAGTTTAACATGTTAGTGTCCATCTCCAGCTGCAGGATCTTCATCCCCACGGTGCCTGTGTCCCCCAATATAGGACAAGAGAAAAAGATTTAACGATAAGTACAAAAATCTCTCTTTCTCAATAAAAAAAATGGAATTTACATTTCTCAAAGTCATCTTGGGGGACACAGGGACATTGGGTATAGCTAGTACCACTAGGAGGCAGGACACAACCATAAAACAAAACTGACTCCTCCTCCACTGGCTATACCCCCAGCAGGCGGAGCCTTAATCAGTTTGAGTTGTGTCCTCAGGAGGTTAGGACGTTTGTTATTTTTGTTCTATTTAATTCAGTCAGTTAAGCTGACACCTAGGGGAAAGACAGGTCTCTTACACTGCGTATGAGTCCTTATTGTCATCCTCCAACGTGGGAATCTGTCTCCGGGGTCTTTTGGTGCTGTGTGCACAGACCACCCAGCCACTCATATCTCCTTTCCTTCACAGGAGGAGCAGCAGCTGGCCGGCAGACATGGGGAGTATTCACTCCAGTGGGCACCAGGTAAGTTTAATCTCCCTGTAGCCCACAGCCACTAGCCTTCCTTACTTGGTTTGATGGCCTTCCCTCACACCCCAACCGCCATTCAGGTGCACTACTAGCTGCACAGGGAGCTACAAGCGCAGCAGCAGCACTCTGCCCTATGGCACACTAGCCTACTCAAGGACTGCGCACTCCTTGTTTCCTCTACATCTGAACCGGCGCTATCTATTCCCCGGTATTTTATTTCAAATGCCGACATTTTAGCACTGAGGGAGTCGCGCCAGTCCTTGTGCGCATGCGCATACATGCGCTCACGCACAGCACGCCAGACGTTCTGCGTGTCCCCTCCCTGTAGTGCGTGCCGCCATTTTAGGCTATTGGCAAGGTTTTGTGCGCTCCTCCTTCATTCTGCTAGTGCAGCAGAGACAGCGTCGCAGCACACAGGGACACGGGGAATAGTTTGGTTCCATCCAGCTACCATCCACACCAGACTACTCCTCCTTCCCTGCTCATCCTACAGCAGGTTAGTGTGTAGCTCTGTCCCCTAGGGGTGAGGGAGTCACTTTCCACTACTGGGTTACTTGTTACCCACCATGTCTGACGGGCCAAGTGAGGGCCTTTTTTCCAAGGCAGCACCTACTGCGACAGTCAAGTATTTGGCCTGTGCCAAATGCCGCAAACGCTTAACAGCAGGGCACAAAGAGCCCCTCTGTGCCAAATGTAAACCACAGCAACAACAGGTTTCAGAACCCCCAGAGCCTACTCCACCTCTAGTGAACCAGGCCAGTCAGGGGGACCCTCCAGCTGCCAGCAGTCATGTTTCCCCAGTCAGAAGCCATTCTCCTCCTGAATGGGCTTCTCAATTGGCATCTGGGATTCCACAGCTAGCACAGTCTTTGGACAAGCTACTTTCCCGGCTAGACAATCCTCGTCATAGGCCTTCCAAACGCAGAGCTCCTTCTCCTTCCGAGGAAGAAAGTGATACTCCGCCCAGACTCCATTCTCCCATTCCATCAGACTATGAGGATGAGGGCCACTCTGAGGGTGAACTACCATCTGCTTCAGACCACGACGAAGAGGAGTCACCAAAACTCTCGTCAGAGTCAGTGGATTCCTTGATTTCCTCCGTTTTGGAAACTCTCCACCTACAGGAGGCGGAGAACTGGGCTGAGTCTTCTAAATCCTTATTTAAACGACACAGCAAATCATCACCTGTTTTTCCGTCTCACTCTCAACTTGACCAAATCATCCAGCAAGAATGGGATAAACCTGAAAGACGTTTCCAAGCTAACCGTCGTTTCCTAAGACTCTATCCCTTTGCATCTGACCTCACAGAAAGGTGGTCATCTCCACCTTCGGTGGATGCACCTGTGTCTTGACTCTCTAAAAATACAGCCCTACCTGTCCCTGATGCCTCCTCCTTCAAGGACTCTATGGACAAGAAATTAGAAAGCCTATTACGCTCCGTTTTTTCTGCATCTGGGTCTGCCCTTCGCCCCGCCATAGCCATGGCATGGGTTAGCCGGGCCATCCAATCCTGGTCCGATTCTCTCATTAACGCCATTGCCGATGGAACGCCACGTCACAAACTTTCCCAATTGGCTTCACAAATCAAGGACGCCAACGACTATATCTGCGAGGCATCCCTGGATGCAACACAAGTAATCAGCAGGTCTTCAGCCCTTGCAGTGGCGGCACGGAGGTCCCTTTGGATGAAGTTATGGTCCGCTGACCTCTCCTCCAAGAAGTCACTTACTTCCATACCCTTCAAGGGCAGGCTTCTCTTTGGGCCCGACTTAGACAAAATCATAAGTCAAGCCACAGGAGGCAAAAGCACTCTGTTACCCCAAACGAAAACACGTCCCCCCTTCCGCAAGGGCAAGTTTTTTCGTGGCTCCCAAACCAAGAGTGCGAGATCTTCTCCTCCAAGACAGTCATTCGCAAACAGAGGTCGATTTGGAAACAAACAGAGACCTTCCTGGCAAAATCGCAAACATACCTCAAAGAACACTGACAAGTCCACCTCAGCATGACGCCATGCTCCCAGAGGTAACACCGGTGGGGGGAAGATTAAGACATTTTGCAGACAAATGGGTCACTCTCATTCAAGACTCCTGGATCCACGAGGTCATTACTCGCGGTTACCACTTAGAGTTTTCGTCTCCTCCCCCTCACCGCTTCTTTATGTCAGGACTCCCGCAAGAGCCAAACAAGCGATCAGCATTCCAAGACGTTATTTCCAGTCTTCTACTCGCCGAAGTCATTATCCCTGTACCTGCAGAAGAACATTTCAAGGGATACTACTCCAACCTTTTCGTAGTTCCCAAAAAGGACGGGTCGGTTCGTCCCATCCTCGATCTAAAGGAGCTGAACAAGTTTATCCGTCCGCGGAAGTTCAAGATGGAATCCCTCAGATCGGTCATCGCAGCTATGTCACCAGGGCACCTCCTCATGTCACTCGACATAAAGGATGCTTACCTGCACGTTCCCATTTTCCCTCCGCATCAGAGATTTTTGCTGTTTGCCTTCCAAAATCGTCACTTCCAATTCACGAGTCTGCCCTTCGGTCTCACCTCTGCCCCCCTGGTATTCACCAGGCACAACAGAAAGGTGGCAACATTCCTAGCTCGCTACAGAGATCCACTAGCACTAGCTACCGACGCAATAACCGATCCATGGAACATTCGACTAGCATACGCCTTTCCGCCTCTGCCACTCATTCCCAGAACCATCAGAAAGTTACAAAGGGAACAGACCACCCTCATTCTAATAGCGCCTCGGTGGCCTCGACGAGCGTGGTTCTCAGACCTCCTCTACCTGTCCATAGCAAAGCCATGGACTCTTCCTTCGTGTCCAGACATTCTCACTCAGGGGCCGATCCGTCACCCCAATCCTGCACCACTCAACTTGACGGCATGGCTCTTGAGACCCAAATCCTGACCCAAAAGGGGTTTTCCAAGGCCGTAGCGCACACCATGTGCGCAGCGTGAAAGCCAGTGTCAGCCCGGGCATACCACAGAGTCTGGTCCACCTATCGCCAGTGGTGTTCTACGCACAAAGTGAAATTTAAGGTATTCTCCGTTCCATACGTTCTGGAGTTTTTACAAGAGGGACTCTCCATGGGACTCTCCCTGGGCTCCCTGAAATCACAGATCTCAGCCCTATCAGTTCTCTTCCAAAAGCGCACAGCGCTGCTGCCCGACGTTAAGACTTTTATGCAAGGGGTGGCACACGTGGCTCCTCCTGTTCGAGCACCACCTCCAGTTTGGGACCTCACCTTAGTTCTGCAGGCGTTACAACTTCCACCCTTTGAACCGTTGGCCTCTGTACCCCTACAGTGGCTTTCATGGAAAACTGCCTTCCTTCTGGCCATCGCCTCAGCACGACGTGTCTCCGAACTCAGTGCCTTATCCTGTAAACCACCATACCGTGTCTTCCACCATGACAGAGCGGTACTCCGAACTATCCCTTCGTTCCTGCCGAAGGTTGTCTCTGACTTTCATATCAACCAGGAAATTGTTGTACCCTCATTCTGCCCTGCTCCAGCAAATTCCAAGGAAAGAGCCTTGCACACTCTGGATCCAGTCAGGGCTTTGAAGTTCTACTTGCATAGAGTTCAAGATATCCGGAAGTCCGATTCTCTGTTGGTCCTTCCATCAGGACCTCACCGTGGAAGTCCGGCTACCAAGCAGACAATATCCCGTTGGATTAAGCAAGCCATTCACCGAGCCTACACGGCACGGGGTAAAGCCCCTCCAAGCAGGGTCACCGCCCATTCCACCAGGGGTGTGAGTACCTCCTGGGCGTTCCGAAACCAGGCTTCGGCTGAACAACTCTGCAAAGCAGCGACGTGGACCTCGGTTCACTCGTTTTCCAAATTTTACCATTTTGATACCTTTGCGGCTTCTGACACTCGCTTCGGCAGGAAGGTGCTGCAGGCCGCGGTGGTATCTTCCTCATAGGCCTCTTTTATCCCGCCCGGTTCTGGGGACAGCTTTGGTACGTCCCAATGTCCCTGTGTCCCCCAAGATGACTTTGAGAAAAGGAGATTTTGTGTACTCACCGTTAAATCTTTTTCTCTTCAGTCACTTGGGGGACACAGGGCTGCCCTCCCTGGATTGAGGCCTTCACTTCTGTCAGATATGTTACGGTTAACAAAGTTTTACATGTTCTTCCAAGTTTAGTTTTACTCCTATTGACTTTGGTACAAACTGATTAAGGCTCCGCCTGCTGGGGGTATAGCCAGTGGAGGAGGAGTCAGTTTTGTTTTATGGTTGTGTCCTGCCTCCTAGTGGTACTAGCTATACCCAATGTCCCTGTGTCCCCCAAGTGACTGAAGAGAAAAAGATTTAACGGTGAGTACACAAAATCTCCTTTTTTCTTTGTATAGCAATAGGAGTTGATAATTGATGTAAACCAGTCATTGTGCACTTTTTTTTTTTTAACTAATGTGCCTGATTCTGCAGTAATGCCAAATGATCATATTTTTTTTGTACCTCTTGCTGAATTATGTAGCATCTATTGTTCTACTAAAGTTGTTTTATATAGGGATTTACCAAATCCATCATATTTCAGTTCAACTGAATACTCCGCAGTTTACCTAATGCAAACCCGAACCCTAATTTGAACATCCAAAGAATCCGCATAATCTGAAAAGTTATCCGTAAAATAGTAGGAATTGAGTAGTATTAACGTTTAGCCTTTACAGAGCATTTGATTTTTTTTTTTTTTTTTTTTTAAGGTTTTATCTGCAAGTGTGAAAAAATTACCAGCTGTAACCAAGCCTGGGCATCCTGCTGCACAATCAAAGGCTTCTGTACCCCGGCAAATTAAGAAAGAGCCTAGGGCTGAGTTGATTTCTTCTGCTGTTGGTCCTTTGAAAGTGGAAGCTCAAGTAAAAGGTAATTCTAGAAATAATTATGCATTAATAATAAAACAAGACTACAAAGGTAAAATAAAGTTTACTATTCCATGAAAGCCTTTTCAGATTCCTTTGTGGGAGACTGTTGAGGTGTTCTTGGATAAGATGAAGAATTGGCAGTTATTCATAAAACACCTGACTCAAACATATACCATCCGTTTTGTTTAGTTACCCTTTAGGCCAGGGATCTCCAACCTTTTGTACCTGTGAGTAACATTCAGAAGTAAAAGGAGTTGGGGAGCAACACTAGCATTAACAATTTTCTCTGTCGTCTCAGGGGGACACAGGGACTCTAGGGGTTTAAGCTCCACCCTCCAGGAGGCAGGACACTTAGAATAAAAAACTCTTAAGGGGCGTGCCAGGGAACAGGCTTAACCCCACACACTGTAAGCATACCTCAGTTTTTAAGTGTCCTGCTTCAAGGAGGATGGACTTCGCATGCTCTCAGCAGCATTCATCTTTGTGGGGTATATCCGAGTACAGGGATGCCTGCCTACTCTAGGAATTCCCCCATCGTGGGATACTTCACCGGGGTCTCTACTCTAGCCATCACAGGCTATATCCGACCCACACAGTCACTATCTGCCACCCACTAGGGACCGCAGCACTGTACGGTGAAGCGCCGGGTGAGTACCATGGCTCTGTTCATGTTTCCTCCCCAGGTTGCTTTCCCCCCCCTCCTCCCTCCCCCCCGTTCCTAGGTCAGAGAGAGTAGGATCACTCTCCAAATCGTGCCTTGGCAATGCGCTTCCGTCTTTCCCCACTTCTACCGCTCAGAGACGGACTTCGCGCGCAGCTCCTTCCTGCGCTTCAGTGCTGGAACGCATCGCGTCTATGCGTTCCAGGCGCCATTTTCTTTTAGCGCGAACAGGAGGAGCTGCAGCGCGCGGTTACTCTGCGCACCTTCTCTGCTTATTCAGAGTGAAACGGAGGGGGACATACAGCAGCGCTCCACATAGCACAGCTGCCTACTACTCCTAGAGCAATTTCCCCCCTTTTCTGGCAGCAGTTTCAAACGGTTTACTGCGCATTAACCTACACCCTGCTAACATTCCTCAGCAGGTACCATTGATACTGCATTATGGCAGAAGGTAAGTCAGGGGGACTTTTCCCAAGGGCGGGGGGGAGAGCACCAACAGCACAGGTTACCTATTTTGCCTGTAAAAGTTGTCACTCCAAAATACCCGGGGTCAGGCTGAATCCCTCTGCAGATCTTGCTCCAAAGGTCAGGGCGCTGCACCTGCCCAGGAACCTTCCACACATGAGAATTCTCACTGTGGCGAATCCTCACAAGATACTTCTGCACAAGATGGTACCGCAGGTACTTCATCTGACCCCCCGGCCCCCTCATGGGCTATCCAGCTCTCGCAGTCTCTGGCATCATTGCAGAGCCTACCTTCAATTGCTGATAATTTAGGCAGGGCCATAGCCAAACTAGCCCACAAGCCTAGCGGGAAGCGTAAAAGACCTCCCAGTCCCAAGGCGGACGACGACTCCCATTTCTTTTCTGAGGGCTCTTCATCTGGTGGAGCCGCCTCCCATTCTGAAGGTGAACTTCCATTTTCTGACATTTCCGCTGACGAGGACGGGGAAAACGAGGAGGAGTCCAAGGGCAGAGAGATTCCTCACGATGTGGACCACATTATTAAGGGGGTCATGGAAGTATTAAAAATTTCACAGTCAGCAGAACAGCACACTTCTTCTGCAAATCTGTTTAAAAGGAAACATAAATCCTTAGCCTGTTTCCCCTCATGATCAACTTTCCAACATTATCCACGACGAATGGAATTTCCCCGAACGAAAATTCCAAGCTACTAAGAAATTTTCTAAATCCTACCCATTTGACAAAGAATCGGTGGAAAAATGGTCTATGCCGCCAGCAGTGGACGCTCCGGTCTCTAGACTCTCTAAGTCTACTGCCTTACCTGTTACAGACGCGGCAGCCTTCAAGGACCCATCTGACAAACGGCTAGAGGGATTCCTGAGGGCGGTGTACTCATCTGCGGGCTCTACCTTTCGCCCTGCCCTGGCATCCGCCTGGGTTGCCCGAGCCATTCAAGCCTGGTCCGAGACACTAATTTCAGACATTCAAGAGGGTGTCCCCAGAACGAACCTTATGTCATCTGCACAGTCCATCGCGGAGGCAGCAGCATACTTATCAGATGCAACTCTCGATACGACTCAGATTGCGGCACGCACCTCAGCACTTTCGGTGGCTGCTCGCAGGACTCTCTGGCTTAAAAATTGGACTGCTGATATCAGTTCCAAGAAGTCCCTTACCTCGCTCCCCTTCAAGGGTCAAAGACTTTTCGGGGAAGAACTTGAAAAGATTATCTCCCAGGCCACAGGGGGGAAAAGCACATTCCTTCCCCAAAATAAGTACAGACACACTTCATCTTCTAGACGGGGAAAGTTTTTTCGTGGCCCCAGTGGCAGATTCTCCAGACGAAACAGCCCCCCTCAACGCTCCCAGTTTCGCTCCAAACACAGCGACAAGGGCCGTACACCGTGGAAAACCAACAAGTTCCACAACAAACCCTCGGCCGACAAGTCCACTTCCGGCTGACGGGGCACCCCCTCCGGGGTCTCGGCAATCAATAGGGGGCAGATTGCTTTGATTCCGGGAGGTATGGACACACTATTCGTCAGACGCCTGGGTCACCGAAATAGTTACCGAAGGTTATCATCTGGACTTTTCCTCTCCCCCCCCAGAAAATTCCTCATGTCCAGAGTTCCATCCAAGGCCAACAAAGCTCGAGCCTTCTTCGACTGCATTTCCAACATGGAAATAGATGGAGTGATCATTCCTGTTCCCCCATCAGAGACATTCTCAGGTTTTTACTCCAACCTGTTCCTAGTGCCCAAGAAGGACGGATCATTTCGACCAGTACTGGACCTGAAATTTCTCAACAAACACTTACGTTCAGTACGGTTCAAGATGGAGACCCTACGATCAGTTATCAGAGGTATGGAGCCGGGTCAACTGTTGATGTCCCTGGACATAAAAGATGCCTATCTCCATGTACCGATTTGGCCTCCTCACCACCGTTTCCTCCGGTTTGCCTTCCAGAACCGCCACTACCAGTTTGTGGCCCTTCCGTTCGGATTGACCTCAGCTCCCAGAGTTTTCACCAAACTCATGGTGGTGACAGCAGCAACCCTCCGTCTTCAGGGAGTGTCGGTGACTCCATACCTCGACGACTTGCTCCTGAAGGCCAGAACACCGAATCTGTGCAAAACACATCTCCGAACTGCGATATCCCTGATCCAGAGCTTCGGCTGGACCATCAACTGGAACAAATCCAGTTTGACACCCAGTCACCAGATGATGTTCCTGGGCCTTCACTTCAATACACTAACGCAACGGGTCTCTCTACCCCAAGACAAGCAGCGGAAGTTAAGGGATCAGATCAGTCTCCTCCGTTCCAGTCAATCTCCCACAGTCCACCTGGCAATGCGGGTACTGGGACTGATGGTCTCGTCCATCGAAGCTGTACCATTTGCTCAGTTACACCTACGACCTCTACAAGCCAACATCCTATCGGGATGGAAGGGGGGCCCTCTCACCCAGAGAATTCACCTGCGCCAAAAGACGCAGGACTCTCTCCTTTGGTGGCTAACCCAACGCAACCTAGCCACGGGTCAGTCCTGGGCAGTCCCAGACTGGACCGTCATCACAACGGACGCGAGCCTTCTGGGCTGGGGAGCAACGTGGGGCAAACTCTCCGTTCAAGGTTCCTGGGATCCCGACGAAGCCAAGCTTTCCATAAACATTCTGGAACTTCGGGCTGTGAGACTAGCCCTCAACCACTGGTCCTCACGTCTTCAGAACAAATCGATCCGAGTACAAAGCGACAACTCCACCACAGTCGCATACATAAACAGACAAGGAGGAACCCGAAGCAAAGTATGCCTCGCGGAGGTGGAACTCATCCTGACGTGGGCGGAACTCAGCTCCGTCAGACTATCCGCCATACACATTCCGGGTGTGGACAACACGCAAGCAGATTACCTCAGTCGACACCAACTGGATCCGGGAGAATGGGAACTACATCCCGACGTCTTCGAGGACATCGCGAAACTATGGGGTCGGCCCCAAATCGATCTCATGGCAGCCAGGAACAATCGCAAAGTCCCCAACTTCTTCGCTCGTTATCGGGATCCGATGGCGATGGGAGTGGACGCCATGACACAAGAATGGCGATTCAACTTGGCTTATGTTTTCCCTCCACTTCCCATGCTCCCTCGGGTACTGAAGAAGATCCGAATGTCATCCTCTACAGTGATCGTGATAGCCCCATATTGGCCCAGGAGAACTTGGTTTTCGGACCTTCAGGAAATGTCCATTGCACAGCCTCTTCGTCTTCCAGCCAGGGAGGACCTCCTCCAGCAAGGTCCCATTGTCCACCACAACCCGGGGCTGTTCGCTTTGACGGGCTGGCTGTTGAGGCAACCATTTGGAGACGGAAGGGCCTAACAGAGGAGGTCATTACCACCATGCTCAAGTCCCGTAAAGCCACATCCTCCAAAGCCTATCATCGAGTGTGGCGCAACTACTGGTCGTGGTGCAGGGAGGCACACTACCCTTTCCTAGAACTAGACGTTCCCAGAGTTCTCTCCTTTCTCCAGAGGGGCCTTCAATTGGGTCTCAAGTTAAGTTCACTGAAGGTTCAAGTATCGGCTCTTTCTGTTTTGCTCCAGACTCGGCTTGCGATGGACGACTCGGTCCGCACATTCCTGCAGGGAGTGGCCCACATTGCTCCGCCATTCCGTTCACCGCTACCAGGATGGGACCTCAACGTTGTGCTGGAGGCTCTCCTCGATCCTCCTTTCGAGCCCTTGGCGTCCATCTCAGAGACTATTCTTACCTGGAAGGTAGCGTTCCTGGTGGCCATCTCCTCTACCAGAAGAGTGTCCGAACTTGGTGCCCTATCGTGCGATCCTTCCTTACTAGTCTTCCACAAGGACAAAGCAGTGCTACGCACAGTGCCTTCCTTCCTTCCCAAAGTCGTCTCATCGTTCCACATCAACCAGGAGATTGTCGTTCCGTCCTTCTGTCCGAATCCAAAGAATGATAAGGAACGGCGCCTTCACAGTCTAGATGTGGTCAGAGCACTTCGCTGGTACCTTGAACGCTCAAAATCCTTCCGAGGTTCTCAAGCCTTGTTCGTGCTTCCATCTGGTCCACGTCGGGGCATGTCAGCTTCGAAGACGACGATTGCGAGATGGCTTCGGGACCTCATCCGTCAAGCTTATCTAGCCAAGGGAAGATCTCCACCAGCATCAGTTCGAGCTCACTCCACAAGATCCATGGGAGCCTCCTGGGCATGGCGTAACTCGGCTTCTTTGGACCAGATCTGCAGAGCAGCCACTTGGTCCTCGGTTCACACATTCACCAAATTCTATAGCCTTGACACGTTTTCTTCTGCGGAAGCCGCCTTTGGCCGCAAGATTCTGCATTCCGTGGTGCAGTGACGTGTCTTTATCCGCCTTTCTTGCTAATTTCGCTCCCTCCCTGCTGTTCTGGGGCTGCTTTGTTAAGTCCCCTAGAGTCCCTGTGTCCCCCTGAGACGACAGAGAAAACAGGATTTTTTGTTACTCACCGTTAAATCTGTTTCTCTGTAGTCGATAGGGGGACACAGGGCTTCCCGACCCTGGCGAAATGTTGACCGTTTGGTCCTCTGGAAAAGTTTCCTTGTTTACCTGTTGCCAGTTGATTTAGTTAGATTTTCTCTTTCTGCAGTCTCTTTGGTACCAACTGAGGTATGCTTACAGTGTGTGGGGTTAAGCCTGTTCCCTGGCACGCCCCTTAAGAGTTTTTTATTCTAAGTGTCCTGCCTCCTGGAGGGTGGAGCTTAAACCCCTAGAGTCCCTGTGTCCCCCTATCGACTACAGAGAAACAGATTTAACGGTGAGTAACAAAAAATCCTGTTTTCTTGGGGTGCCAAATAAAGGCTGTGATTGGCTATTTGGTAGCTCCTATGTGGATTGATTTACATTGAGGCTCTGTTTGTCAGTACACCTGGTTTTTATGCAGCCAAAACTTGCCTCCAAGCCTGGAATTCAAAAATAAACACCTTCTTAGAGGCCACTGAGAGCAATATCTAAATTAGGATTTTGATTAGGTTCGGCCGAGCAGAAGGATTTGACCCGAATCCTGCTGAAAAAGGCCGAATCCTGGATTCAGTGCATTCCTAGTTTGAAGGCCATCAATGGAAATTGTGTGGCCGATGCTAAGGAACCGCACCTACTGCTGTGGTGTGTTACTAAATTAATGGCATGTTGCCTTGTATAAAGTTGGTTTTGGTGAAATGAAAAGTAGAATTGTTTGGGTTTGTGATTTAATCTCTTTTAGAAGAGGATTCGGGAATGGTTGAGTTTGATGATGGAGATTTTGATGAGCCCATGGAAGAAGACAATGTGGAAATAACTCCAGTTGATTCTAGCACAATCAAGACACAAGCACAAAGCATTAAGTGTGTGAAAGAGGAAAATATTAAAGAGGAAGGAAGTTCATTCATGTATGTATGAAACCTGTTCATCACTAACCTTTTAACATCTGTGAGGCTGTATCTTATTTTTCTCATAGTCAGCTTGGGGGACACAGGGACCTTGGGTATAGCTAGTACCACTAGGAGGCAGGAGACAACCATAAAACAAAACTGACTCCTCCTTCACTGGCTATACCCCCAGCAGGCGGAGCTTAGGTCAGTTTGAGTTGTGTCCTCAGGAGGTTAGGACGTTTTTTTGTTTTTTGCTTACTCTAAGTCAGCTAAGCTGACACCAGGGGCACTGCAAACCCTTTACACTGCGTAAAGGCTCTTACTGGCATCCCCCAACGTGGGAGCCTGTCTCCGGGGTCATCTGTGCTCTGGCACAGACCATCCAGCCCATCTGACGTCTCCTTTCCCTTGCAGGAGGAGCAGAGCTGGCCGGCAGACAAGGAGAGTGTTTGATCCACTGGGCCTGAGGTAAGTAACAATCCTCAGCCCCTTTTCCCTCCTCTCCCAGGCATAATCCTATGGACTGCCTCATTGTCTCCCTAGCCCCTGGAGGGGCCTATCTTGACTGGGTATTGCGAGCGCTTACTTTTAGTGGCGCCCTACACTCTCTGTCCCTGCTATTTTTACTTCATGGGGCAGTGTAAGGGAAGCGGTTTTGTTTTTCTCCCCAGTCAGGCTGACACGCCTTCCCTATTCATGTCTGAGGCGCGCTTGTCCTGCGCGACTCAGTTCTTTCGCCATTACACAAAGTTGGCGCGCCGCATACAGTGCCTGGAGGGGAAACCTTAAGTTGCGCATGAGCACGCAACTCAGGCAGTGACGCCACACGCGTCTCCTCCCTTCCCTACGTGCCGCCATTTTGGGTTCACTGCACGGATTTGCGCGCTTCCCTCTGCTTTCTCTTCTGCAGCAGGAATAGCAGCGCAGCACAGGGGCACAGGGATCGGCTTAGTTCCTTCCAGGGACACAGTACCAGGCTACTCCTCCTTCCCTGCTATATCATCTGCAGGTTAGCGTGTAGCTCTCTATCCCCTGGGGGGTGTTAGTGTTTCCATTAGCTTAAGCTACCCCTGGCACTTGTTATATCTCACCATGTCTGATGGGCCAAGTGAGGGCCTTTTTTCCAGGGCAGCAGTTTCTGCAAATGTTAAATATTTGGCTTGTGCCAAATGCCGCAAACGGCTGCCCTCGGGGCATAAGGAACCCTTATGTGCTAAATGTAGGCCACAGGTGGCCGAACCTCCAGTACCTACTCCACCTATGGTGAACCAGGCTACTCAAGGGGAATCCGCAGTTCAAGTCTCCCCGCCTAGAGGGCACTCCACTCCCGAATGGGCTGCCCAATTAGCCACTGGAATTCCTATTCTAGCTCAGTCCCTGGACAAGCTACTTTCCCGCCTAGATAATCCTAGACCTAGGTCCTCCAAACGCAGAGCCCCATCTCCCTCTGAAGACGAGAGCGACACTCCCCCCAGGCACCATTCTCCCATTCTGCCAGACTCTGGGGATGAGGACCGTTCGGACGGTCAACTGTCATCCGGGTCAGAACATGATGACGAGGAATCACCTAAACTCTCCTCGGAATCTGTGGACTCATTGATTTCTTCTGTTTTGGAAACTCTCCACCTCCAGGAGGCGGAGACCTCTGCGGAGTCCTCAAACACCCTATTCAAACGGCATAGTAAGACATCTCTGGCTTTTCCCTCGCATTCTTAGCTTGACCAGATTATCCAGCAGGAATGGGACAAACCGGAAAGACGGTTTCAAGCCAACCGTGGCTTTTTAAAGCAGTATCCTTTTCCGGCTGACCTCACAGACAAATGGTCATCTCCCCCATCTGTCGATGCTCCTGTTTCTCGACTCTCAAAAAACACCGCCCTACCTGTCCCTGATGCCTCCTCCTTCAAGGACTCTATGGACAAGAAGGTGGAGAGCCTATTACGCTCTGCTTTTTCCGCATCTGGTTTTTCCCTTCGCCCTGTTATTGCCACAGCATGGGTCAGCCGGGCCATTCAATCCTGGTCCGATACCCTCCTTACCGCGATCGAGGACGGAGTTCCGCGTCACAAACTTTCCCAACTAGCTTCCCAAATAATAGAAGCCAATGACTATATCTGCGAAGCTTCACTGGATGCTACTCACTTCATCAGCAGATCATCCGCTCTTGCTGTAGCAGCTCGCAGATCTCTTTGGATGAAGTTATGGTCTGCCGACCTCTCCTCCAAGAAGTCACTTACCTCCATTCCATTCAAGGGTAAGCTTCTTTTTGGGCCCGATCTCGACAAGCTCATCAGCCAGGCTACGGGTGGCAAAAGCACTCTGCTGCCTCAACCGAAAGCTCGTCCACCTTTCCGGAGGGGAAAGTTTTTTCGTGGCCCCCAATCCAAAAGCTCACGTTCGTCGCCGCCCAGACACTCCTTTGCAAACCGAGGACGTTTTGGAAACAAATCACGATCTTCCTGGCAGACCCGAAAACACACCTCAAAAACCACAGATAAGAATACCTCAGCATGATGCCGTGCTCCCAGGAGGAGCACCTGTGGGAGGAAGACTAAAACGATTTGCACACACGTGGGTCACAATCATCCAAGATTCGTGGATTCGTTACTCGGGGCTATCATCTAGAGTTTTCAGCTCCTCCTCCTCACCGGTTTTTTATGTCTGGTCTTCCCCGAGAGCCAAACAAGCAATCCGCATTTCAAGATGTCATTTCCAGCCTTCTCCTCGCGGAAGTCATTATTCCCGTACCTCCTGCGGAGCGATTCAAGGGCTTCTATTCAAACCTTTTCGTTGTTCCCAAAAAGGATGGCTCAGTCCGCCCCATCCTAGACCTAAAGGAACTGAACAAATTTATCCGACCCAGGAGGTTCAAGATGGAATCCCTAAGGTCTGTCATCGCGGCGATGTCTCCAGGACATTTCCTAATGTCCCTCGACATAAAGGACGCCTATTTACACGTCCCCGTTTTTCCTCCACATCAGAAGTATCTACGGTTTGCCTTCCAGAATCGTCATTTCCAATTCACAAGTCTGCCCTTCGGTCTCACTTCGGCCCCTCGGGTCTTCACAAAAATCATGGCCGCAGCCACGGCAGACATTCGCAGTGCAGGGGTCAACATCACTCCCTACCTCGACGACCTATTGATCAAGGCACCCTCCATTCACGAGGCTCAGCGATCTCTTCAGATCTCCATGTCCAAGCTCCAAGATCTCGGGAATGATGTTCAACACACACTCACAAACGATATCTCTCCCCCCGGAGAAGGTCGTCCATCTTCAAAGTCTGGTGAAGACTCTCCTCCAGAAACCACGCCATACAGTCAGGTTCTGCATGAAAGTTCTGGGAGTCATGGTCTCCACAATAGAGGCGGTTCCATTTGCCCAGTTCCATCTCCGGGAGCTCCAGTGGAACATCCTCTCCTCTTGGAAACGGAAATCTCTACATCAGGAGATCCTACTGTCTCGTCCAACAAGGTCCTCCCTCCTCTGGTGGTTGCAATCCGCTCACCTCACCACCGGCAAACGTCTCGGAGACCCTTGCTGGCGCGTTCTGACTACGGATGCGAGCCTTTTCGGGTGGGGTGCAGTTCTCGAGGGCAAGACCGCACAGGGTCAGTGGAACCAGAACGAATGACGTCTACAGATCAACCTGCTCGAGATTTGGGCAATACGTCTCGGTCTACTACACTGGCAGCACATCCTCAAGGGCCAGGCAGTGAAGGTTCAGTCGGACAACTCGACGGCGGTGGCCTACATCAACCACCAGGGAGGCACAAGAAGCAGAAGCGCGTTATCCGAGATAAAACTCATATTTCAATGGGCCGAAGCTCAGCAAGTCCACCTGTCAGCCATTTACATTCCGGGCTTGCTGAATTGGGAAGCGGACTACCTCAGTCGCCAGTCGCTGGATCCGGGCGAGTGGTCTCTAAAGGACAACGTTTTTCAAGCGATAACGACAAGGTGGGGTACCCCCAAGGTGGACCTCATGGCAACCAGGCACAACAGAAAGGTGCCGGCATTCATTGCCCGCTACAGGGATCCTCTGGCTCTACAAGCCAACGCCATAACAGCTCCGTGGCCCTTTCATCTGGCGTACGCTTTTCCTCCTCTGCCGCTCATTCCCAGAACCCTCAGGAAGGTGCACCGGGAAAAGACCACCCTCATCCTGATAGCGCCAAGTTGGCCTCGATGTTCTTGGTTCTCGGATCTACTTCATCTGTCTGTGGCGGAAGAACACTCCCTCCGAGTCCAGACCTTCTCACGCAAGGGCCGATCCTCCATCCAAACCCGGCAAGTCTCAATTTGACGGCATGGCTCTTGAGACCCGCATTCTAGTACAGAAGGGGTTTTCCAGGGCCGTTGCACACACCATGTGTGCTGCGCGAAAGGCAGTTTCAGCCAGGGCATACCATCGAGTTTGGTCTACCTACCGCCAATGGTGCGCTAAGCACAAGGTACAGTTCCGGACGTTTTCCCTGCCGAATCTTCTGGAGTTCTTGCAAGACGGTCTCTCCGTGGGCCTGTCTCTCGGGTCCTTGAAATCCCAGCTATCTGCTCTTTCAGTCCTCTTCCAGAAACGCCTCGCTCTTCTCTCCGACGTCAAGACCTTCATGCAGGGGGTTGCTCATGTCGCTCCCCCAGTTCGTGCTCCGGTTCCCGTCTGGGATCTCACATTGGTGCTGCACGCCCTACAACTTCCACCCTTCGAACCACTCGCCTCCGTGTCTCTTCAGTGGCTCACCTGGAAAGCAGTCTTTCTACTTGCCATCGCCTCAGCGAGACGAGTCTCAGAGCTCGGTGCCTTATCCTACAAGACGCCTTACCTCGTCTTCCATCACGACAGAGCGGTTCTTCGCACGATTCCTTCTTTTTTGCCGAAGGTTGTTTCGGGTTTTCACATCAACCAGGAAATCGTTGTGCCTTCCTTCTGTCCCGCTCCAGATAACTCCAAGGAAAGAGCCTTGCACACACTGGATCCCGTACGGGCCCTGAAATTCTACCTTCATAGGGTTCGGGACATTCGCAAATCAGATGCCCTGTTCGTGCTTCCAGGGTAACCCGGCTACCAAGCAGGTCATTTCCCGTTGGATCAGACAAGCCATCCAGAAAGCTTACACTGCTAAGGGGAAGGATCCTCCAGGCAGGGTCACCGCCCATTCCACCAGGGGTGTGAGTACGTCCTGGGCGTTCCGCAACCAAGTTTCGGCTGACCAGCTGTGCAAAGCAGCAACGTGGACCTCGGTCCACTCTTTTTCCAAATTTTACCATTTTGATACCTTTGCGGCATCTGACACTCGCTTTGGCAGAAAGGTGCTGCAAGCCGCGGTGGTTCCCTCTTAATGGGCCTCTTCTCCCACCCGGTTCTAGGGACAGCTTTGGTACGTCCCAAGGTCCCTGTGTCCCCCAAGCTGACTATGAGAAAAGGAGATTTTGTGTACTCACCGTTAAATCTTTTTCTCTTACGTCACTTGGGGGACACAGGGCTTCCCTCCCTGGAATGAGTCCTTTTGCTTTCCGTCAGACATTTTGTGGTTAACAAGTTTATATTGTTTCTTCTAGTTACGGTTACTATTTCTGTTGACTTTGGTACAAACTGACCTAAGCTCCGCCTGCTGGGGGTATAGCCAGTGAAGGAGGAGTCAGTTTTGTTTTATGGTTGTGTCCTGCCTCCTAGTGGTACTAGCTATACCCAAGGTCCCTGTGTCCCCCAAGTGACGTAAGAGAAAAAGATTTAACGGTGAATACACAAAATCTCCTTTTTTTTTCATTGTTAGGTAAAATGTGCTTCATCGAGCCTTTTTAATTAGTTAAAAAGTAACATCTAGATTAACTTGTTATTGCTAATAGAAAAACATTGGTAAATGGGAATTCATTCAGTTGAACCCCCAACTTAACGGTTTTCAGGGGACCAGGAAAACATTATGTAAAATCCGGGAACTTTTTCTTTAAGTACTGAAAGGATATAAGCACAGGAGTTTTTAACACTTTGAGATACAATATTTACTGTGTTAATAACAAGGGTTAACATTGCCGTGTTAATGTTACACTATGGGGGGCATGTGCAAGGTCTCTCTGTCAGTCACATACACAACCTAAAGCAATTAGTGATTGCCGCAGGACTGTATAAGGGGTGGACTCATTGGAATTGACCATTTACAGGCAGAATCATGGCGAAATATACATCTGGTTCGTATTTTAAACCTCTTTGTTTAAAAAAAAAAAAAAAAAAAAAATAACATTCATAGAGGAAAATGTTGATGTAAAATCTGGGAAAACATTACTTAAAATCGGGGAAATGCACCCATTGCATTATAAACTGGTGGGACCACAAATAAAAAATGTAAAATGCGGGAAAACATAAAATCAGGGTACTTAAAATCGCGGTTTCATTGTATATACTGTATGTCATTTACTTTGAAGCTTTTTTTGGCAGCGGTGGCATATATGCACACATACAGGTTCAAGTTTATGCACTTTGTTTTAATTTCAGAACTTCTACTACTTTAAATGAGTCTTGTTGGGATCAAATTGATGAGGCTGAACCAGTGACCACTGAAATTCAGGTAGATTCAAGCCACTTACCCTTGGTTACTGGTGCAGATGGGAGTCAAGTTTTTAGGTTTTATTGGCTAGATGCCTATGAAGACCAGTACAGTCAGCCAGGTAAGAGACAGAGTAAAAACAAATGTATTCAATAGTGCAATGCCGGATTATCATATTTATCACTGATAGAACATAATTCTTGTGTTTTGTGGAGGAGTTTCTATAATTTGACTTATTTCTCTCATCTGTAGGAGTAGTCTATTTATTTGGAAAAGTTTGGATCGAGTCAGCTGATGCATATGTCAGCTGCTGTGTTAGTGTGAAGAACATTGAGAGGACCGTATATCTTCTACCTCGTGAAAATGTAAGATTTTTGTTTAATTGGTGCCCTAACTTGATGGAAAATGTTATTATGAAAAATGGGCTTTTAGTTAAGCATTAGGTGTTGCAGCAATAATGTCCCCGATAGCCGTGTAGAGAGGATAAAAGCTTCTGCTTCCCATAAGGATACTATAGTCGCACAGTCTTTTGTTATAATATACAAGACCATAGTTCACAAACATAACATATAATGGGGAGAAACTGTGCTCAAAAAAAGAAGAAAGAAAATCTGCTGTTCTGTTCAGTTTAAAGGGATTCTGTCATGATTTTTATGATGTAGTTTTTATTTCTAAATTACACTGTTTACACTGCAAATAATTTACTCTACCATATAAAATTTAATTCCCCAACCAGAAAGTGTATTTTTTTAGTTGTAATATTGGTGTGTAGGTGCGTCTCAGGTCATTTTACCTGGCCATGTGCTTTCAGAAAGAGCCAGCACTTTAGATGGGACTGCTTTCTGACAGGTTGTTGTTTCTCCTACTTATGTAATTGAATGTGTCTTTGGGAACTGGATTTTACTAATGAGTACTGTTCTTAGATCTACCAGGCAGCTGTTATCTTGTGTTAGAGAGCTGCTGTCTGGTTACCTTCCCATTGTTCTGTTGTTAGGCTGCTGGAAGGGGTTGATATTAATTTATCAGAGCACATGACTGGGGCAGCTGGGAAACTGACAATATGTCTAGCCCCATGTCAGATTTTAAAATTAAATATAAAAAAATCTCTTAGCTCTTTTGAGAAAGGGATTTCAGTGCAGAATTCTGCTGGAGCAGCACTAATAACTGACGCCTTTTCTAAAAACATTTTTTCCCATGACAGTATCCCTTTAAATCATGTGTGTGTTCTACAAATGTTTGCAGAAGCAGTAACTTAAGGTGGCCATAAATGTAGAGATCGCCAAACAAGCGGATCTCTCCCCGATATGCCCACATTGAGGTGGCCGATATTGTGCTGATCCGATGGTGGTCCCTAGGGCCCAATGACTGGATCACAATTTTATATTGTTGTTTTGTGGTCCCACCTATATATTATGCATAATGCATTTCCCTGATTTTACATTTTCCTGGATTTTACATTTACATTTTTACATTTTTTTCTGGTCCTCTGAAAAACATAAAATGGGGGTTCTACTGTATATTAAAACTTTGAGTCTGATTGCTAAAATAAATGGTCTAGTATGTATTATGCACTTGGCATTTTGTAGCAGTTAACGCCTACATGTATTTCTGTTACAGAGAGTGCAGCTTTCAACAGGAAAAGACACTGGAGTACCAGTTTCTATGATGCATGTATATCAGGAGTTTAATGAGGCTGTTGCAGAAAAGTACAAAATCATGAAGTTTAAATCCAAGGTGGGTTTTTAATTTTTTTTTTTTTTTTTTTAATTCCACAAATTTGTGTCTGTTGTAGAGTGGTGTTTCTGATTAAAATCAGGTCTGGGTTGGGACTCAAAATAGGCCCTGGCATTTCAAGTACACAGAGGCCCAACCAGTCTCCCGCCAGCCCACTCCACAGTGACTGATTGTGGCTGCCCCCAACCTTTTTTGGCCTGGGACTGGTGTAGAGCCAAATTTTTTTTGCAAGGACGGGGGTTGCCGGTGGTTCGGTTTAGCACCTGGAGGAGTCGGCGTACTGGTGTCCTATTCGGCAAGCCACATTAATTGGTCGCTAGGCTCAGCGGCCCACTTCAAGACTGTCCGTGCCCCGGCGGTTGAGGATGCATGGTCTATGGCATCTTACAGCCGCCCCTCTGGCAGTTGCCAGATCTCACAGATTGCCAGTCCGGTCAGAAAACTGCTATTTAACCACTATATAGTACCCTCCTTCTCTGCAATTCCTTTCATATCCACTTGTCTAGATACTAGATAAAAAAAAAACATTCCTCTAATGACCTCAAAATTTCTTCTTCTCATATAATTTCCCATATGCACCAAGACTCATGGCACAAGTTGTGTTCCTTCCTCCTGTGTTTTTTAGCTTATGGAAAGTGCCCAAAGCCACCTGAAGAGCCTGTCGTTCACGTCAATTGAAATTCCTAAGGTTCTGGCTCAAATTCCAGTTAAAACGGCTGACAGGCACTGTTTTCGATATTCCCAAAACCTCCCCTTGCAGTTTTCTAGGCTTGTGCATATGCAGTATAATAGAATTAGGTGCGGACCATGGGGAAATATAGATATAATGGTGGTGTAGCACTATGTAAGAAAGAAGCAGTGCCATTTTTTGCACCTCTCTATAGATCTATAGCAACCCCAGTGTACTACCTTTTACTCGTCCTTTAAATGGTCCCGCAACAAGTAGTAAAATAAGCTTAATTTAATGACCTTTATTTTCATAATTCTCCCCAAAAACCTGTCCTAACATGAATTTGGTTGTTTACAGAAAGTTGATAAGGATTACGCTTTTGAAATACCTGATGTTCCAGCATGCTCTGAATATCTGGAGGTTCGATATTCTGTAAGTATATATCTGCTACTAGTGTACTTTTTAAAAACATATCTCTCTTATTATGAATTCATAGATGCTACCTATCCCTTGACTGCAGTTATGTTTTGCTGTGGTAAGATTACTTTAATTCTTCTTTTTTTGCTTGTACATCTCGATATGTAATAAGTACTAGGTTTTCCCAGGTGCAGTAGCCCTTAGCAACCAGTAAGATGTTTGCCTTTAAACAGGTGACCAGTAAATTCTATCAGCTATAGGTTACTGCACCCAGGCAAACCTAGTGCCTTTTATTCCACAACCTGATGTGTCCAAAACAGTTTTGCTGCAATATTTTTAAGTCATTGATAATATAAAATTAAAAAATGTCCATATGTTGGGCCTCTAAAAAGGGCTGTTAACCAAAAACAAACACTTTTTTTCAGTTGCTTTCAATCTTTTATTATTATTATTTTTTTTTTTTAATCTCTTTTATTTTTCAAAAATAGATACATTGACAGAGAATAACGTAAATATATTTTCCAGTACAGAACATTGTAATTAGTTCACAACAGTACAACTCCAAGTAGTATAACATACATTAAACGCATGGTTTTGCTCAAGGTTGTAGAAACACATTCCATGGGGCCCAAATTTGCATATGTCTCACCACCCTGTCTTCTAATAAAGCTGTTAAATATAACATATTCTGTGTTTGAGTAATTTTTGCAGTGACAGCATGAATATCAATAGCGTGTAGTAGCCAGTGTTTCGCTAAATTGGTTCGGGCAGCAGCTAAGATTTGATTCATCTGGAGTTTCGTAAGGGCTTTGGATGGGCAGGCTAAAAGAGCCGAAGTGGCTTCAGGGACTATATGTTTTTGAAATACTCGCTCAAGTAAGCTATAAACCTCCACCCAATATTGTTTTGCCACTGGACATGTCCACCAGATATGTAGATAATCACCAACTGCTGTACAACCCCTGAAGCAAGAATCGGGAGTGGAAGGATCAAAGCGATGTTTCCTAGCTGGTGTGAGGTGCCAACGCATCAACACTTTATATGTAGATTCTCTAATGGCAGTGTTAGGGGATATCCTGGAAACAGTATTCCATATTAGTGACCATTCTTGTTGAGATATAGAACGCCCCAAATCTTTCTCCCAGTCCAGCATGTATTTAAGGGGCTTTTCCACATCTATAGTGACTAAATATCTATATAGTAAAGAAATGGTACCTTGCAATTTCCCAGCTCGTTGAGAGCAGGTTTCCAATTCGTTCTGTTGATCCCTCTTTTAGATTTAAAAGAGGGATCAACAGAACGAATGAAGTGGTCGGTCCTTTCGTTCCTCACACACAAACAAGAGTTCTACCTCAAGAGACTTTAACTCACAAGATGTGGCTCCTCCAGCCACCATTGCTACCCAATCTCTACCTACACATGACACTCCTCCGCCCTGGGCTCTACAACTATCCTCAGGCATACCTAAAGCCGATGTACGACCTATGACTTGAGTTGTATCTAATGCGGCTTCTCCAATGTAATTTGCCGCCTCCTTGATTTGTAAGGCGGTTTCCAACAGCTCGTGTCTGGGTTTGCCTGCCGATATGTCCTCCACAAGGGAATTGGCCCAGGATTGCAGTGCTCTGCTCACCCAAGCTGTTGCGAGAGTGGGCCGAAGAGCCTCTCCTGCTGCTGTGAATATGGAACGAAGTAGGCCTTCCAGTTTCTTGTCCATTGAGTCTTTAAAGGAGGCTGCATCTGGCACCGGTAGTGCCGTCTGTTTTGAAAGGCGGGATACCGGTGCGTCGACTGACGGGGGGGTAACCCAATTGTCTGTACTTTCCTTTGGAAATGGATATAGTCGTTGAAAACGACGGGTGGCTTGGAATCTCTTTTCGGGATGGTCCCATTCAGTTTGAATAATGTCATCCAATTGAGGCTGTGATGGAAATATGGATACAGATTTTTTCTGTCTCTTAAAAAGTGATTGAGAGGAGTCCATATTAGAATCCGGTTCTCTGAGGTTAAGGCATTTGAGGACTGAGAATATTAAGGTATCTAAGGCCTCAGATGAAGACTTTAGTAGTTCTTCCTCTTCCTCTCCCTGTTGTGAATTCACTTCACCTTCACTAAGAGATGGATCGTCATCTAGAGGAGCATTGGGAATGGATTCACCGTCACTGAGATCCTCCGGAGAGGATGGAGGTGGGCGTTTGTGTGATCTAGGCGTTGGCTCTGTAACATTATGTTCTAGCTTGTCAAGTAGTTTGTCTAAACAAGCAGCCAATTTAGGTATGCCTGAGGATAGTTGTAGAGCCCAGGGCGGAGGAGTGTCATGTGTAGGTAGAGATTGGGTAGCAATGGTGGCTGGAGGAGCCACATCTTGAGAAGGCTCAGTTGGTATGGAATCAAGTACTTCTGGAACATCAGTCAGAGACTCAGCAGAAGTAATTGGCAGACAATTAGTACAGAAGGGTTCTTTCCCCCCTGATGGCAGGCGTTTGCGGCATTTCGAGCAAGCTAAATATCTCACTTTTGACACTTGTTTAGATCTGGTAAAGAGCCCATCTGAACTGCCCTCCGCCATTATGGCCAGTTAAGGAACTGAACAGGTTTGTAATGCCCAATAAGAGTAAACAACCCTGAGGGGAAAACCCTTTTCTGCCCCTAGGTCTGTCTCCCGAGAGATGCCTTGCTCCCCCTACCCCAGGTCCCCGTGTCTGACCGTGGAAGAAGGATCCGAGGTCCCCGTGTCTGCACGAGCAGTCTCTGGATAACCGCTGCCACGAGAGGTAACTGCGCAGTAGGATCTCACGTCGGATGACGTCACCCGTTTCTGGCGCGAAGGATAGGCAGAAGAGACGCCGCAGCACACCATGCGTTCCGCAGTGGAACGCAACTGCGATCGTGCGCGTACAGAGAACCCCTGGTTGTTAGAAAACGCAGCAGGGACCCTGGGGCATACTAATAGGGGGAGACAAGTGTAACCGCATCTAATCCCTGAGGTGGTAGAAGGGAGAGGTAGGCAGTAACTCAAAGAACCAAGTATAAAAACACCACTGGGTTCTGAGTGATAAGACACAATCTGTTAACACTGTTACTCACGGTTATTGTATGTGTCTGGATGTTCCGCATACACTTAATAGCTGGGTTCTTTTTGGTAAGAAACTCTCAGTGCTAGGCGGCTTGCTCTCAATGGGAGTCTTACTAGCCTCAGTGTAGCGATCCCACGGAGCAGGCAACTGAATGGTAATCCCTTCTGTTACAGAAGGTGATACCCCGCTGCCCAATATACCAAGACTAGTGTCTGGCTAAGAAAAGACTTCTGTTGAATCTTCTGAGGAAAATCCTTTCCTGACGTGATCCACGTCCTGTCTCCTAGAGGACACTAGAAAAACTGTTAGTCCTCCAGTATGATTGGGGGTATAGCATGAGAGGGGTGGAGTCAGATTCTACTCTAGTGTCCTGCCTCCTGGTGGTGGAAGCTATACCCCAAGGTCCCTGTGTCCCACAGACGTCTGAAGAGAAAAGGATTTAACGGTGAGTATCACAAAATCCCCTTATCTCTATCTATCTCTATATCTCTATCTATCTATCTATATCTCTATCTATCTCTATATCTCTATCTATCTATATCTCTATCTATCTATATCTCTATATCTCTATCTATCTCTATATCTCTATCTATCTCTATATCTCTATATATCTATCTATCTATCTCTCTCTCTCTCTCTCTCTCTCTCTCTCTCTCTCTCTCTCTCTATCATCTCTGATCTCTCTATCTCTAATAAATTCAAACTGTTCCTTTTCTTAAAGGGCCATGACATTTATGGTTTTGATCTTGAAGTGCTGCTTCAAAGGATTAACTCATGCAAGGTTCCATTCTGGTCCAAAATTGGGAGACTGAGAAGATCTGTTATGCCAAAACTTGGGGTAAGGATATTGTTACAAACAAAATATGTAATAAAAACACTTTAATGTGATGATAAATCATTTATTTTTTTTAAAATTTGAATTTTTATTGATTTTTAGAATGAAAAGGAGAACAGTAGAGAAAAAAAAAAAAAGTGGTGAATATAAAGGTAAGTATAGAACAGGGTGGGGGGGGTATAGGGATAGTCTATGGAGCGGGTTGTAATAGTCCTTGGTTTGTAACTTAATTGAGGGGGTGGTTTGACATATTTTCATGTTTTCTTCTGTAGAGGTTCAGAGTGTGTTTTGTCCTTTGTTGTTGAGTTATTTTGCGTTGTGTTTCTTTTTCCAGGTTTCCCAAAGACTGTGGGTGGGAATGTCTTTTGTGATTTGTGTTGGGGTCGTAGCTGCGTATTTCTCATGTGTGAGGTTTGAGTCTATTAGGGTTATCAAGTCGTCCTTGTTGGGTACACTTGTGTTTTTCCAGTGTCTGGGTATTAGCAGGCGGGCTGCAGTGAGGATATGAAATGTAATTTTCCTTATATTGGGCGATAGCTCTTGTAAGCCCTGGTTGAGTAGTGCCATCGCCGGTGTCAGGTGAGTTTGGATTCCAAGTATTTCTGTAAGTAAGGAATTGACCACTGTCCAGAAAGGGGAAATTTTGTGGCAGCTCCACCATATATGCATCATATTACCTGATGTTGTGTTACATCTCCAGCAGGTATCAGGTGTGTTTGGGTATATTTTGTGTAAGAGTGAGGGCGTTTTGTACCATCTGTGTAGTATTTTTTTTATGATTTTCAATATGGTTTGTACACTTGGTGTACTTGGAGGCTATGTTTGCTAATTTGGCCCATTGTTGTTCTGTAAGTTCCAGATGCAAATCCTCTTCCCATTTTCTGGTATGCAGTGGTTTCTGGCCTTCTAGTTCTGGAAGGATTATTCTGTATATTTTCGATAGAGCTTTTTTATTTCCTGCTTTTTGGAAGCATATTTGTTCAAAGGGTGTCTGTGGTCTGGAGAGGTTACCAACAAAAGGACTCAGAAAATGTCTCAAGCGAAGGTATTTATAGAAGTCTTGTTTGGGTAAATTGAATTCAGTTTGTAAAGTTGCATATAGTTTGAGCAAGTCGTTTGAGACTATCTGTGAGATTCTTGTTAGTCCTAGTGCCTCCCAGTTGGTTAGAGAGAGATCTGGGATTTCTGCTTCCAATATTCTAAGGGGTGAGTTCTTCGCTGGATATATATGAATTTGTTTTTTCCCTTTGAATTGGCTCCAAATTCTTAGGGCCGTTGTAGTGGTATGGTAGAGTGGTTTTGTTTTTTTAACATGTAGAGGTGATTTTGTCCACATTAGTTGCTGTAAGGTATATGGGTGAGTTCTTTCTTGTTCGATTTCTAGCCAAGGTTTGTGGTCTACAGGTAAGTTCCATAGGGTAAGTTGTTCCAGTATAGAGGCTTTGTAGTAATGTTCTATGCTAGGGACCCCAAATCCTCCCTCCTGGCTGTGGAGTTGCATTAGACTTCTCTTGAGTCTTGGTTTTTTCCCATTCCAGATGTATGACTCGAATATTTTTTGGGCTTGTTGAAGATAGCTTTTAGGTACGGTGATTGGGAGAGTTCTAAATAAGTATAGCATTTTGGGCAGCAGCATCATCTTTATTGTGGCTATCCGTCCCAGCCAAGAGATGTAGAGTGGTTTCCATTTTTCCAACTGCGTTTGGAAGTCGATCAAGAGTTTTGGGAAATTACTGCTGTATGTTTTAGCCACTGTGGTTCCTAGTTCTGTTCCAAGGTAAGTGATTGTGTCTTTCCTCCATTGAAATGGGTAGGTTTTCTGTAATTCTTCTCTGATATTTCTCTTGATATTTAAGGGAAGTGCTTGTGTCTTGGTTACGTTCAATTTATAGTAGGAAATTTGGCTATAAGCTTGTAAGACCTGGGTTAGTTTAGAGAGTGATTTTTCCGGATTGGTAAGGGTTAGCATTATGTCGTCTGTAAAAAGTGCTAGTTTGTGTTCTGCTTTTGAGCTTTTTATTCCTGTGATATCTGGTAGGTCTCTAATCGTTTTTGCTAGCGGTTCTAAAATCAGGTTAAATATGAGCGGCGAGAGAGGGCAGCCCTGCCGTGTTCCGTTAGTAATATGGAATGGCGCTGAAAGGAAGCCCATATTGTTGACCTGTGCTGTGGGTGTTGTATATAGTGCTGAGATTGATCGAATTATCTGTCCCTGGAATCCAACGGCTTGCAATGTTTTTTCCATGTACATCCAATTAACTCTATCGAAGGCCTTTTCTGCATCCAAGGCTAATAGTATTGTTGGTGTGTTCAGGTGGGTGACTTTTTCTATCAGTGAGATGAACTTCCTTGTGTTATCTGCTCCTTGCCTTCCTGTGGTGAAGCCTGATTGGTCTTTATGGATGATTCCTGGGAGAATTTTTTGTAACCTGTTTGCTATCACCTTCGCGTATAATTTTGTGTCCCCATTTAATAGTGAGATGGGTCTGAAGTTTGCACATTGAGTTGGAGGTTTGCCTGGTTTAGGGATGGTAGATATGGTTGCTTTTAGCATCTCTTCGGGCATGGTCCCCTCTTGTTGTATTTGGTTGAATAGTTGTGTCAGTTGGGGGATGAGAATGTCCTGGAATATTTTGTAGTATGAGGTTGTCAGTCCGTCTGGACCAGGTGCTTTCCCAGTTGGTGTGGTGTTTATTGCTTGTTGGATTTCAGTTGCTTGGATAGGAGTGTTCAGGCAGTTCAGTTGTATTGGTGTTATTTGGGGGAGGTTTGCATTTGATAAGAATTCATTGATTTCTTGTAGAGTTGGTTGTGGGGCATCAGTGTCTTGTCTCAAGTTATATAGGGTCGAGTAGTATTCTGCAAACTTGTCTGCTATGTCTTTGGGGTTGATAATTTTCCTTTTATTGTTGTCAAGTATGTGGTCTATAGCTTGGTTCTTTTGTTTTTGTTTTAGTATGTTGGCCAGTAGCTTTGAAGCTTTGTTGCCTTTTGTATATTGGGTTAATCTTAGCCTCTGTAGGTGGAATTGTATTTTAATAAGGTCCATTTCATATAATTGATTTTTTACTTCTCTGATTCGTTTGGACAGTTGTTTGTTGGGTTTAATTTTGTTCTTCTCATCTAGGTCTTGTAATAATTTATTTAGTTCTGTCCTCTTCTTTTCTCTCTGTTTTTTAAGTTGGGAGCCGAATTTTATAAAGTGTCCTCGGATGACTGGTTTGTGGGCGCACCACACTGTGGGTGTCGAGACTTCACCATTGTTGTTAAGAGCAAAATATTCTATTAGCATCTGTTTGCATTGTTGTGTTATTTCTTTGTTAAGTAATAAAGATTCATTCAATCTCCAATGGGTTGTGGATGGAGTGGATTTGTTAAGGTTGTATAAGATGGAGACTGGCGAGTGGTCTGCCCATGTTATTAGATCGATTTGAGCTTTATCTATGGTTTGGAGAGAGTCTTTATCAGTGAAGATGTAGTCTATCCTTGAGTATCTGGCATGGGAGTGAGAATAGTGTGTAAAGTTCCTCCCTGTGGGGTATAATGATCTCCAGGTGTCAAAAAGGTTATGTCCTTTTAGGTGATTTTTTAGGTTTGCTGCATGTGTGGTAGTTTCTCTTCTAGGTATCTGGGTCTTTTCCGAGCTAGTATCTAGATTATGGTCTATAGGTATATTGAAATCTCCTGTAATTAGGACTTTTCCTTGTTTTGCTTTGTTTAGAAGTCTGAAGAACATGCGGTAGAAGGTGGACTGTTTTATGTTTGGGGCGTATACTGACGCTACTGTAAATATTTGATCTTGCAGGTCTATTATGGCAATGATATATCTGCCTTGCGGATCTGTGATTTGCTTGATGATGTGAGGGGTGATTTTGGAGTGGAACCATATTGCTACACCTTTTTTCTTTACAGGGCCACTCGCATAGATTTGTAGTGGATATTCTTTACAATTTAATCTGGTAGGTTGATCTTTTACCAGGTGCGTTTCCTGTAAGCATAGTATTGTTGGCTTGGATTTTTTGGCCCAGAGTAACAGATGGGACCTCTTGTTTGGGCTGTTTAGTCCGTTGACGTTTAGTGTTGTCAGTGTGATAGCCATGCTTGTGTATTAAAGGTGCGGTAATTATAATTTTTACTTACATTTGGCTGTTTGAGGAGGATAGTGATCCGTAGAGGTAGAGATGGTTTGTAGTCTGAACCTTTGGATTGTTCTTTCTGGAAGAGTGCTGTCAAACCTTGGGCAGGGGTAGGTGATGTAGGGGGGAAGAAAGGAAAGGGGTGAAAAATAGAGAGGAGAAAAAACATCATATACAGCATTAGTAAATCTTTTGCATGTATAAACATATTTACATCAATGCTAGAAATAGCATCGTTTAGGGTGGTTTCTGGTTCAACATGGTTAGTATTGTCTGTATCGTCCAGTATAGTCATTTCAGGGTGTAAATAGTTGCGTTCTGAAACCATGTTTTGGGGGGGGTAATGTCATCGGGGAGGCTCCCTGCAGGGGGAGAACAATATTTCGTGAGCTGATCATAGTTAAGCATGGAGGTTACTTATCTTCTCGGTGTCGTAGAGTAGACAAAGTGTTTGACGGTTATAGAGGGCTTTCAAGTTTTCCCTGTGGCTTCGGAATCCGCATAGTTTAGTGTGTTCCGGCGTTCTTCTGTTCTTCGTTGGGTTTGTTTTTGCACCTGCCACTCCTGTGGGATTTTGGATATTTTATTGGTTGTTTGAGGCAGTGTGCTTTGGTTAGGTGTGAGTTGCCATTGTTGTATTAGTTGGGTTCCTTGTTGTGGCGTATCCAGAATGTGAACTGTGTCGTTATGTACAACTCTAAGTTTTACTGGGAAGAGCCATCTATACGGTATATTGGCTTCTCTCAGTGTGGCGGTAATCGGGGCAAATTCTCTGCGTTTTTTCATTGTGTAAGTTGATAGATCAGGATAGCATTGGAGCATGTTATACTTCTCTGGTATGTCCTGCTTTTCTCGGAATACCTTCATGATGAGTTCTTTTATATGGAAGAAATGTAATCTTAATATGACCTCTCTGGGTGCATTTGGGGGTGCGTTTTTATTTTTAGGCAGTCTGTGCGCTCTATCAATAAGAAGGAGATCAGGGTTGACCTCTGGGTATAACTCTTGGAGCATAGCGTTTAGGTAGTGATGCAGTTCCTCTATTTTAACTTGCTCTGGGATACTCCTCAGTCTGATGTTATTCCTTCTATTTCTGTCTTCTAGATCTGCCAGTTTATTGCTTACTTGGCCCATTTTGTGTTCCAATGCTGTATGTGAGTCAATCAGCTCATTATGTGAGTTTACTAATTCGGCCATCTTGTTTTCCAGGTGGTCTGTGCGCCCTCCTATTTGCTTAATCTCCCTATGGAGGTCTGCCACTGCCCCTCTGAGATCTGCCTGGAGATCTGTCCTGAGTGTGGTAAGTAGATTTTTGAGTATCGGTAGTGTAATAGTTTGTGGTGAGCAGGGTTCTGTGTGAGGCTGCGGTTCTGTACTTGCCTCTATCTCCGTACGCTCAGGGCTGCTGTTTCCATAGTCGGCGCCATCTTGGGAGGAGAGACACGCTTCTGACTGCGCTCCGGATTTCGGGTAGAAAGCGGTCATTTTAACTGGCGATGGTTTTTTCCGCTGCTTCCCCATATTGTCCGGTTGCGTGTGCTTTGCTCTCTGGCTCTTCCGCTGCTGTTTAAACTGTTCCAGCTTGCTTCTTTATTTTCCCCTGCACGGAGCTTCTCTGCAATGCGTCTGGTCACATTAGGTGGTGACTCCGCCCCCCGATGATAAATCATTTAAATGGCTGTCCAGAAATTTTATTCAGAGAAGTCTTAAAATGAACCATATTCATTAAAAAAAGTAAAAAGAGCATAACTTTATAGTCTAAGATAGACCTGATTCATAGATATCGATTTAGTTCATAGAATGCCCATCCTGCATGTAATATTGAAGGTTACATATATATAGATTTTAAAAGGAGGAGTCCAAATGGGTTATGTTCTCGAACAGTATTTGACCTTTTTTTACAGGGCCCAGATTAAATATGGGTGTAAATTTCGTGGCCTAAGATATGGTTGAAATATTTGCCTTGCTTTTACCACTGTCATTTTTAGGAAGATTAAAGACAAAAACTGAGCAGGTTGAAATGCAGGTGACCTGGCACAGTAACCACTTAAGATTCTTAGCCTTGCCACCTGGTTTTGCTTTATAAATTGCCAGTCTGCTTACTACCTTGGGTGCAACCAACTGTGCTTTTGCCCCTTACCATAGAGCTTTACTGGCATTGTCTCGTTTGTGCTATAGAAGGTCCAGTGCTTGTATTACAAAGAAGGGAATAATCTGTGGTTGTGCATTACAGCTTTTGTAATAAGTGTTCTTGCATCTTCTCTTTCTCCTTTCACTGTATTCTTTTTGGGGGGATTCACAAAAATGGTGATATTGAGACAAAATAAAAGTGGAGATAAAAATGTGGATTTGCCATAAAATTCACAAAACAAACCTTTATCTTCACTTTTGTAAATTTGTCTTTTAAACAATACCATATATATATATGTATATAGATATATAGATATAGATATATATAGATATATAGATATATAGATATATATATATATATATATATATATATATATATATATATATATATATATATATATATAGATAGATATATATATATATAAAAAAAAAATAGTGGTGAGCACAACTTTCCCTTGTTTGTTATTTGGATAAAATGGAGTCTTTGCGAGATGGCCATTCCGTTATTTGGAGCTTTCTGGATAACTGGTTTCCAGATAACGGATCCCAGGAAAAAATGTTTCCCCCTTCCCACCCCTAGTTTGCATATGCAAATTAGGATTCGGTTCGGTATTCGGCTGAATCTTTCGCAAAGGGTTCGGGCGAATCCAAAAAAGTGGATTTGTTGCATCCCTACCATTTATACATATTAATTTCATACTGTATTTTTTTTTTTAGTACAATGATATTTGCTTTATCTTTTATGCCTAAAAGCTGCTGCTAATTTATGGCAAAAGAACAGAGAAAGTTTCAAAACTTTGACATTTCACATTTTTTATGGGTAGTAGATAAATGGAATGGAAATGTGCTCATAAAATTGCCAGTTGTCTGTGACTCCTCAATGTCTTACAATCTGTGTAACGATCTACCTTCCCTTCCCTGTTGTACCACCACAAAATTGTTTAAGACCATCTTCTCTTTCACTTTGGCTTAGATTTTTCTTTTTTTTTTTCCCCATCTCTCGCGGGTGCATCAAATTCAGCTTGAAATTTCTAATGACTAAAAATGATCTAGTTTCATAGCATGTTGCTCTTACTGAACGAAGCAGCTGAAACAAACCGTCTCTGTTGACAGAAATGATGTATTGTCAGCGTATTCATCTTTCCAAAATCACGCTGGGCTGTTTTTAAAAAGAAAATGTCATTGTAGTGTGTGATTCCATTCCAAACCTGTTCTCTCTAACAAGTAAATGTCACTTTCTACCTAGACCCCAAAATACATTGAGCCCCTCTTTTTCTTTTTTTTTAAATGAGCTGGTCGGTTGCCTTGGGCATACTTTATACTGGCACAATCCGTAAAAAGTGGAAGTATTTGTAATATATTTAGAATTCTGTAACTTCTTAGTTAATATGTTGAAAGGCACCAAACCCAAGATTTCATATTCAATTTAGCTGAGTTCTAAGCATTTTTATAATATAATCAAAGTTCTTTTTTTTCCTGATCCTGAGCAACTCTATTAAACTAAACTGGATATGTGGAATTTTTAAATGCCACAATTTTGAAAATATGGTTAACTAGTTGGCCTCTTTGGGTAAATTGTAAAACCATGACTTGATATATTGATATATTGATATATATATATATATATATATATTTATAGTAGAACCCCCATTTTGCATCCTGATTTTAAGTTTTGATGGTGGTACCTGCTTGTCTAACAGTCTTAGTTGTGTCTAGGCTTATACTCGAGTAAAATTAGGTACCTCGGCTTATACTCGGGTCGGCTTATACTCGAGTATATACGGAACAAATTTCAAGAAATTATTTCCCTTTTCTCTTTACCGTATATACTAGTGTATAAGCCGACCCGTGTATAAGCCAAGGTACCTAATTTTGCCTACAAACACTGGGAAAACATATTGACTCGCGTATAAGCCTAGGTTGAAAAATGCAGCAGCTACTGGTAAGTTTTCCTAAATTTGGTCACAACAAAAATCGAATTAATGAAATGGCTCACTACATTCTTTACATACCTCTTACTCTGGTCTCTGAAAAGCAAACAGCTCAGCTGCTTCATTCATTTGTTCTTCCTGCTTCTGTCCTGCTTGCTCAGCCCTTTAACCCCTCCCTTCAGAATTGTCACTGCTATCCCACAGCAACAGTCCTAGGGGGTATTAACCCCTCTGCCACTACCCTTTAGTCTCATAAATGACTGCTGTTCTGTAAGGAATTCCATTAAGTAAGGGGAGTGGGCGTTAGACTTGCATGCTGCTGCCTACCGTAATTAGCTGCACTCGTTGAAAAAAAAATCCGGTACCTGCAGGCGGCGGATCAGCCTGTCCCTCCACTGTGTATGTGGGAGGCTACTGCTGCTGCCGAAACCAGGTCCAGATATCACTTCCTACACTCCCTACATACGGTATACCGGTACATGCCAGGACGCGCCGCTCCTCAACGTGATCGCGCAAACAGTGCACATTCATACTTCCGTCATAAGTCACGCCTCTGCACGTCTTCCTTTTCATCGACTCCCAGGGGCGTGCGCAGAGAGAAGGCAGCGGGAGAGGGCTTGTCTGCAGGTACTGACTCGCGTATAAGCCGAGGTAGACTTTTTCAGCACATTTTGAGTGCTGAAAAACTCGGCTTATACGCGAGTATATACAGTAATTATTAAACAGTAGCTTTTACATGATCCCAACTTAGATATAATTAATCTTTATTGGAAGCAGAACCAGCCTTCTGGGGTTACATTATGTTTACATGATTTTCTAGTAGACTTAAAGGAGAAGGAAAGCTACTGAAGCAGTTTATTGCCAATAGATAAGCCACAAAAGTGCAAGCTATAACACTATATTTATTCTGCAGAATGCTTTACTATACTTGAGTAAACAGCTTTTGAAGTGTTCTCTGTTTAGGATAGCAACTGCCATATTAGCTTGGTGTGTCATCACTTGCTGCCTGAGTCTCTCCCTGCTCCCTCATAGCGCTGGGCTCGGATTACAGCAGGGAAGGGAGGAGAGATTGGGAGAGGAACAAACTGAGCATGCTGAAGGCCGTGCCCTGGAGGTGTAAGCTGAAAACAGGAAGTCTGATACAGGAGCCCATGTGTACACAATAGAAGGAAAGAAATGTGGTGTTTCTTTTGATAGAGGACTCAGAGCAGCATTTTTACTGGTGTATTTATATAGACCTTTCTGATAAAGCTTACTTAATTTTAGCCTTTCCTTCTCCTTTAAGGAATGAAGATCCAAATTATGGAATGATCTATTTTCCGGAAAGCCCCAGATCCTGGTCATTCTGTATAATAGGTCCCATACCTGTACCTTGTACTTAATCCAAACTAAGATATAATTAATCCTTACTGAAAGTTAAACTAGCCTTTTGTGTTTATTTAATGTTTACATGATTTTCTAGTAGACTTAAGATGGCCATAGACGCAAAGATCTGATTGTACGAATCGAGAATTCATGGTCGGACATAACTTTCGTACGATTGTGGTCAGGGGCAGAACATCGGCTGATTTGTTCTTTTCTACTTTATTTGATCGGAATTGTTAGTGGCAGGTCAGGAGATGGGAAAGTCTGATCGGATCTTTGCGTCTATGGCCAGCTGTAAGGTATGAAGACCGGTTTCTGGAAAATACCACGTCCCGAGCATTTTGGATTAAAATAGTTTTTTTCTTTTTTTGCAGTCAAGGACATTAATGGGTGGACGCTCAGAAAGAAACGAGTACCTACTGCTTCACGCCTTCACAGAAAATAACTTCATAGTGCCAGACAAACCAGTGTTCAAGAAAATGCAGCAGACCACTGTGAGTGAGAGAAATATTTATTATAAAAGATTTACAAAGGGAACTGGGTGGGATTACAGATAAGGGCTCGGCTTCCTTCCATAGCTGGTCATGCTTTGTACATGATCGTATGCATGGTAAGTTTATGTACAGATCACTAGAAGGTATTCTTTAAACTGTTATCCACAATAATCTGACCTGCCATACTGTCCAGTGTATTTTTTTTATGTAAAGCCTTTTCCTTTACTCCCATTGCATCTTTCTAGAGACTAGTGATGGGCGAATTTATTTGGCAGGTGCAAATTCGCGGCGAATTTGCAAAATGGCCGCGAAAATTCGCCGGCATCCAAAAAAAAACGGATGCAGCATCAAAAATGAGACGCCAGCACCATTTTGCAAATGTTTTGCCTTTTTGGCAAAGTGAAACGGCACAAATTCGCCCATCACTACTAGAGAACTGTAATCTGTTATGGAAGATTTAGTAGGGCATCAAGGCATGATTAATGTAATACATGCACTGTCCCATTTAAAATGCTAAGCTCTCATTGGTCATTTACTGTATTCAATCTTTTAACTGAATTATGATCTTGTGAAATGTGATCTGGTTTTTAAGGCAAATAATCATTTTTCTTTTTTCTAAATGGATTCTTCAACCATCTATTAAGTTAAAATTGTTTTAGATCTGTTGGCAGACTTTTTTTCTTAACTTTTCTTAATGGCAGGACTAGTAACATGATAAAAAAATGTGTTTACAGGTATGGGATTAGTTATTCGGAAACCCTTTATCCAGAAATCTCAGAATTACTTACCATAGACTCCATTGTATCCAAATAATCCAAATTTTTAAAAAAGGTCCTTTTTCCCTGTAATAATAGAACCGTACCTTGTACTTATACCAAACTAAGAAATAATTAATTCTTATTGGGAGCAAAACCAGCCTATTGTGTTTATATAATCTTTATATGATATTCTAGTAGACTTAAAGTCAACCTGTCAACCAGACATAAAAATCTGTATAATAAAAGTCCTTTTTAAATTAAACATGAAATCCAATTTTTATTTATTATTAAAACATTCATAGCTGTTGTAAGTTCATGGGGATGGACATTAGGTCCCCCATTCTGGTGCACAAACAAGATTCTGAGACGATGCAAGGCTTGTCTTAATAACAGTGTCCACAAAATAGCTCCTATAATTATGAATTCCCAGACTGAAGGAAACCAGATTCAAATAATATATGTAGTGTAATTAAAGTTCATTTTGCTTGACTAATGTGATAAAATAGGATTTTAAATATATTTTTTGGGTGACGGGTCCCCTTTAATGCATGAAGATCTAAATTACGGAAAGATCTGTTACCCGGAAAACCACAGGTCCCGAGCATTCTGGATAACAGATCCCATACCTGTATATAATATTTTATATGAATCTTTCATTTTGTTACTTTATTTCGCTTTATTGTTAGGTGGAGGACAATGATGATATGGGCACAGATCAAAATAAAAATAAGAGTCGAAAGAAAGCTGCCTATGCTGGAGGATTGGTCCTGGAACCCAAAGTGGGTAGGTTCAATTAAGAATATATTTCCCCAGTATTAAACTTATTCCACAAATGAAACTGAAAAGAACAAGCTTTTTTTTTTTGCTGGAGAAGAACAAATGTTCCCATGGATTTTGATTCCCAATATAAACAGTTCTATAGATGAAGACACACTTATTACATATAGGGGCAGATTTAGCAGTGTGAGATTAGCACTCGCTACAGAAAAATTCTCTTTCTATTGATTTATATATGATTTTTAGAATCATATTTATCAATGGAGTTCATTGGAGTTCTGTGGTGAGTTCTAATCTCACAATTTGATAAATCTGCCCCTAAAATTACATTTGATCCCTAAAACCCCAGAAATGTTACAAAATAAAAGTAAATTTAAACATCAATTGTGTTTAGAAAATTAGAAAAATAGGAGCCCTTGACTATTGGTCCACTAGGCATTAGTTCAGGATTATGAATATAATGGCTAGTAGTACAATCCAATTTAACACAAACCATGTTAGGACATTTTAGGGTAAGTCCACACAGGGCGTTTTGGGGAGATCTGGTTGCCTGGCGACTAATCGAAAAACGCCAGTGCTAATCACACGCGGCGGTTCGTTTTCCGAAGTCATCCGAACTTTCCTCGTGAAAACTAACCGACGTGTGTGATTAGCGCCGGCGTTTTGTTTTCATTTTAGCCGGCGTAGAGTCAGGGAAGGCGTTTGGGGAGATTGCTCGCCGCAACAACGAGGCGATTAGTCGCCAGGCGAGCAAATCTCCCCAAAACGCCCTGTGTGGCCTGACCCTTAAGGAATAAACAATCTATTCTGGATGTATTTGTGTGGTTTACTGATTTACATTTTATAGCTTTGGTTATATGGACTTCTTTAGCAAAGGTTCCATCCTGCCTCGTATAGTTACTTCTGCACATCTCTTGGTAGTTTTTTGCTCCTCAAACACTCTCTGCTGCTCCACTGGTGGTCGTTTGTTGCTCAGTTTTTGTTTATTTTTTTATTTTTTTTAGGTTTCTATGACAAATTCATCTTGCTTCTCGATTTCAACAGTTTGTACCCCTCCATCATTCAGGAATACAATATCTGCTTTACTACAGTGCACAGAGAGGCTCCCTCAACACAGAAAGTAAGTCGTCAGGTCTTCTGTTTGGTAAACATACTGGGCAAACTATAGTGGTGTGCAAAACTATTTGCCCCCTTCCTGATTTCTTATTCTTTTGCATGTTTGTCACACTTAAATGTTTCTGCTCATCAAAAACCGTTAACGATTAGTCAAAGATAACATAATTGAACACAAGTTTTTAAATGAAGGTTTACGTTATTAAGGGAGAAAAAAAACTCCAAATCTACATGGGCCTGTGTGAAAAAGTGATTGCCCCACTTGTTAAAAAATAACTTAACTGTGGTTTATCACACCTGAGTTCAATTTCAAAGGTTATAAAGCCATTTCTAAAGCTTTGGGACTCCAGCGAACCACAGTGAGAGCCATTATCCACAAATGGCAAAAACATGGAACAGTGGTGAACCTTCCCAGGAGTGGCCGGCCGACCAAAATTACCCCAAGAGCGCAGAGACAACTCATCCTAGAGGCCACAAAAGACCCCAGGACAACATCTACAGAACTACAGGCCTCACTTGCCTCAATTAAGGTCAGTGTTCACGACTCCACCATAAGAAAGAGACTGGGCAAAAACGGCCTGCATGGCAGATTTCCAAGGCGCAAACCACTTTTAAGCAAAAAGAACATTAAGGCTCGTCTCAATTTTGCTAAAAAACATCTCAATGATTGCCAAGACTTTTGGGAAAATACCTTGTGGACCGACGAGACAAAAGTTGAACTTTTTGGAAGGTGCGCGTCCCGTTACATCTGGCGTAAAAGTAACACAGCATTTCAGAAAAAGAACATCATAAGAACAGTAAAATATGGTGGTGGTAGTGTGATGGTCTGGGGTTGTTTTGCTGATTCAGGACCTGGAAGACTTGCTGTGATAGATGGAACCATGAATTCTACTGTCTACCAAAAAATCCTGAAGGAGAATGTCCGGCCATCTGTTCGTCAACTCAAGCTGAAGCGATCTTGGGTGCTGCAGCAGGACAATGACCCAAAACACACCAGCAAATCCACCTCTGAATGGCTGAAGAAAAACAAAATGAAGACTTTGGAGTGGCCTAGTCAAAGTCCTGACCTGAATCCTATTGAGATGTTGTGGCATGACCTTAAAAAGGCGGTTCATGCTAGAAAACCCTCAAATAAAGCTGAATTACAACAATTCTGCAAAGATGAGTGGGCCAAAATTCCTCCAGAGCGCTGTAAAAGACTCGTTGCAAGTTATCGCAAACGCTTGATTGCAGTTATTGCTGCTAAGGGTGGCCCAACCAGTTATTAGGTTCAGGGGGCAATTACGTTTTCACACATGAAAATGTAGATTTGGATTTCTTTTCTCCCTAAATAATAAAAACCCTGATTTAAAAACTGCATTTTGTGTTTACTTGTGTTATCTTTGACTAATAGTTAAATGTGTTTGATGATCAGAAACATTTTGTGTGACAAACATGCAAAAGAATAAGAAATCAGGAAGGGGGCAAATAGTTTTGCACACCACTGTATTTCTACTTTCCTTTCCATATGTCATTCTGCTTCCAAACCCTCCCTTTATTTCTTCTCTTATTATGGCTGTCATTTTCACTCCCTTCCCACTAAATTTCATTTTCCCATTTCCCTCTGAGAATCGAAAAATAATTATATAGTTCCAGCACCCTAATAAAATATTTAGATTTATCCTGTAAGTCACAGGGGACTGTTTGATGTGAAGCTAGTATAGGGCCTAAGTGTGCAAAGTAGTGGGACCCCCTATGTCCTAATAATATAAGGCTTTAGTGCACCCTCAGTATGGCTTTCTGTGCCCAGTGCACCCCTGGTATGCCAGGCAGTTCCCAATATACCCAGGGAATGTCACACATGTAAGAAATTGCATGTATGTTATTTCTCACAGTCACCAGGGCACTTACTGTATGTTATGCAACTCCCAGCCAATTACAGTGCACAGAACACCCACTATATATCACACAGTGGTGTCTCAGTGCACCCAGTGTAGGTTATACTGTGCCTGGTATTACAGGTATGGGATCCATTATCCAGAAAGCTCAGAATAATGGAAAAGCCATCTTCCATAGACCTACTTTTTAAAAATGATTTTTTTTTTCTCTGTAATAATAAAACTGTACCTTGTACTTGAACTAAGGTATAGTTAATCCTTACTGGAAGAAAAGCCAACCTATTGGATTTATTTAATGTTTACATGATTTTCTAGTAGACTTAAGGTATGAGAATCCAAATTATGGAAAGATCTGTTATCTGGAAAACCCCAGGTCCCGAGCATTCTGGATAATAGGTCCCATACCTGTACCAGTTTAACCATGTATGCCACTTCTACAGTATGTCTCATAATGCTGAGTGCTGGCTAAAAGTGTCAAGTGCACCCAAGATATGTGACACAGTACCTAGCATAGCCACAATCTTCTAGCAATACCCATCGACAGTATGTCTTATAGTGCACAATGTCACACAGCATCTAGTAAACCCACAGTATGTGAACAGAGTGACATACAGACTCCAGTGCAGCCACTGTATGTTATGGTGTGCAACCCAGCACAGCAACACAATCTCCAGAGCCTAATGAAACTATTTAGATCAGGGGTAGGCAACCCGCGGCTCCGGAGCCTCATGCGGCTCTTCATCCTGCTTGCTGTGGCTCAGTCTTGCGGCTTTGCCTGTCACATCGTCTATAGAGCCCTCGCACCTGCTGGCGGCTTCTTGAGTGTGCGACCGTGGTAAGCTAACCCTTAGCTTACCGCTGTCGCACACTCAAGCTGCCGCCAGCAGGTGCGTGGCCTGTATAGACATCTCAGGCAAGACCGAGCCGCAGCAAGATGATTCATTATGGTCCTTACCGTGGTCGCACACTCAGAACAAGAGAGAAGCCTCCAGAGTCCAACTGCAGCAGTTGCGAGGGCTATAGACGTGGATGTGACGCATATTTTAATGACGTCTATAGCCCTCGCCTTTAAACAGATGAGAACATTAGTATTTAATAGGAATGCACGAATCCAGGATTCGGTTCGGGATTCGGCCAGGATTCGGCCTTTTTCAGCAGGATTCGGATTCGGCCAAATCCTTGTGCCTGGCCGAACCGAATCCGAATCCTAATTTGCATATGCAAATTAGGGGTGGCGAGGGAAATTGCGTGACTTTTTGTCACAAAAAAAGGAAGTAAAAAAAATTCCCCTTCCCACCCCTAATTTGCATATGCTTTGCGAAGGATTCGGGGGTTTCGTCCGAATCCAAAATAGTGGATTCGGTGCATCCCTAGTATTTAATAGGGCTATTCAGTGTTTAATTTATTTAAAAGTAGGCTTACACATGCACACTGCATATTTGTTTGTTGTATTCTGTTGTTGTAACAGTTAAAATAAAAAAATAAAAAACGTTTAAAAGTTTATAAACTGTGTTCTGTTTTGCGGCTCCAGACTATTTTTCTTTAGTGGAAGAGGGGGCAAAATGGCTCTTTTGATCGTAAAGGTTGCTCACCCCTGCATTAGACAAACTGAACTTAAATGTGGGTGAAAAAGTTGCTACAAATAAAAACACTGCATATGGCACCCATTTTAAGCTCTATAAAATTACAGACTGAAATAACAGAATTCCTAAAGAATGAATCCATTTAAAGTAAGTGTAGGGCTCACTGGATCAGCATTCATGGATCGGTGGCACAGTGCTCTTCAAGAAAGTACTTCAGGTTGTTTGTGATGTTTATGGAAGACATACACTTGACTCAATATATTGGCACTCCTCATTTTTATTTAGCAGATTTTATTTATGCCAGGCTACTAAAGGAATTTATTACTTTGACTGCCAAACCACAGGGCTGTGAATTTTAGCAGATGCTACTGCAACTTACTTGTTATTCACCATATATATATATATATTGGATAGATAACCAAATAACACAATTCAGATAGTGGGGATAATAAATGGAACTTGGGTACACTGATATTTGTGTCCTGCCCTTACATAATTGACATGAATTTTCCTTTGAAAGTGCTGTCTCTGTTGTTGGTTCAACATTAATTAATACAGTTATAAATCTGGGCAAACCCCAAATACATAGTATAGGTACTTATACACTGAGTATATAATCATAAACAGGAGAAATGTGGAGTAATTAAAAGCCAAAGTTGCAACTAGTGTTGCCTAATGCTTTAACCCTTTCAATGCCAGCTGATTCTCATGCTTTATTTGCCTTCAGTGCCAGCTGTTATTTGAACAATTTCTGGATCTGGAGCATCAACACTAAGATGCCAATTTGCTGACCTGAATTTATGCTGCATGGGAGCATCTGTATCACCTAAAGGAGAGGTACTTTGGGAAAGGTAGTGTTACCTGCTATTTGTGGTAACTGGTACTGGTCTGTTTTATTTAGTAGCCTAGGTTTTGTTATCAGACATATACACCCACATATGTTGCATAGTATTATCTTCATAAAATCTACTCTTATTGTTACCTGTTCTGCCTCACTTTCTAAGCAAACTAATGGGAGAATTAAAACTCTTATTTTTGTTATTTAGGCATTGCTGTGTGTGTGGCACGAGAAAGGTTAATACCTTCTGATTTCAGAAGGCTTCACTTTGCTTTCTAAGCAATGAAAGTGTGATCTCTTTAACTTATCAAGTAGTCTTGAGAAAGCAAAAACTTACAACCTCAGGAATGTCAGTTGACTCAATCAGAATGGCACCTTGAAGATCGTTGGGAAGTTTATTGCAAAACTGTGAGGATCTTGACAACATCCAGATAGATAAAAAAGATTATAAAATGATCCACTCTAGCAATATACTGCACATGCAGTTAAAAATGGAGCCCAATATATACTACTGGACACGTGGGGTAAACCAACAGACAGAGCTCAGAGGGGACAACAGAAGGGGAAATGGGACAAAACAAGGGTGCATGTGTAACATGGCACTACCACTATATGTTACTATTTTTATTTACATTTGGTGTATCCCTTGGAGGCCATTAGGTGGAGGCTCTCCGCAACAATATACCAGGTTTCCTATGCTCTACCACCAGTGCCAAGGATGGTTCCCAGTTTGACTGATTGCCAGCAGGCAAATGATCACTGTATGCTGCAGTATAATCCTGCCATAGAAGAAATCACCAGCCATTTCTAATGCAACATTTTTTCTATAAAGCCAAATGTATCACTTATATCTTCCCCTAATTTGTAGAATAGGGTCTGTGCTATCTGATGATAGTGCTGCCGCATGCCACTCAGGCTGCCGCATGCCACTCAGACTCAAGCTAGCTGGATAGTGACAGTTTATTTTAACTGACTTTGTGCCAGTTAGGAGCAGGGTGTCCAGGAGTTTTCCCTTGGAGATTTTGTGACTAAATTGTGGATTAGAGAGTCAGAGCGACATTTTTTTGCAGGAAAAAAGTTTTTTATTACAGAGAGAAGAACAAGAGAAGAAGTAGAAGAAAATCTGCAGAAAAGGAATTCATGGATAAAAAAAAGAAGACGAGAAGCAGAAGCCCAGAGGAGACCCCAACTGGTAAGCACAGAAAACATAAGCCACATTGCTAATTATTTAATCATTCATTCTGGCATTGGGTAGTCCCAAAAAGTTATCAAAAATAATTGCTGATAGGTTTCTGTTGGTAAATGTACTGTTGCTATATAGCATATGTTATGAAGTTGTGCTATAGTACTTATGTTACTGAATCAGCTCCATAGTGTCCCAAATATATATCTATATATATATATATATATATATATATATATATATATATATATATATATATATATAAAGAGGTCCTCTGCACTCAACCCATTATCACTATATTTAAGACAGAGACATTATTTTGTGCATACTGCTACTGAAAAATGCCTTACCCTTTATACAACACAGGGATTGTTTGTCCATATATTGCAATATATTTAAGCTGGCCAACTACGTCAAAGTCATCCCATATCTGGCCAGTCCTACGCTTAATTTTCATCTGATTCATTAAGAATTCCTCTGCTTAATTATACATTTTACAAAGGGACTAAGTTTTACCTGCAACTTACTTGCTGCTTTCAAAGTAAAACTCCCAAACTTGGCTGCCCTTTTGTTAGACACCAGTGGGATCACCTGACTATAGCTGGGAAGGGTGGGAGCTACAACATGAAGCTGGTCACTGCTCCTGTATAACTATAACACACAAGGGAAAGTTGTGCTCACCACTAATTTTTTAAACCATTAGGCGGGGTGCAATAAGAGTGTGACCACAAAATACATATAGACAAATACAAGAGTCCTCTGTACTCAACTCCTCTGGCCAGCTTAAATATATTGCAATATATGGACAAACAATTCCTGTTTTGTTTAAAGGGTAAGGCATTTTTCAGTAGCAGTATGCACAAAATGTCTCTGTCTTAAATATATTGATAATGGGTTGAGTGCAGAGGACTCTTGTATTTGTCTACATGTATTTTGTGGTCACAGCCACATTGCACCCCGGCCTATAAGGGCCTATTTAGAAACATTCAAATTACTATTTTTTGACAAATTGGAACCACAAAAAGCATTAATATAAAACTTTGGCAAGTAAAAGCAGTTGACGTCCTTGACAAGTCAATAGGAGCTGTGCTGATCTTAGTGAACCTTTTTTTAGCTATTCAGCGTTTTAGAGGTGTTTGGATTTTTTTTGCTAGTAATTGTCAGGAAAATGCAAATTTTTTGAGATTTGCAAGGTTTTCTAAATTTATAGAGCATTATTCAGCATTTTTGTTTGTGCTTTTTATATGTGGATATTTTAATAAATTACAAAGCAATAATGATTAATTTAGAGTAATGGAGTTTAACTGCTAAAATGGAAATGTTGATAAATACTCTTCTAGAAATTCCATAGGAATGAATAGAAAATAGGTGAGTTTTCTGTTTAAGCTCTAATATCACACTTTGATAAATCTACCCCTTAGAGGCACATTTATCAAGGGTCGATTTTCAAATTCATGCAAGTTTTTTTAAAACTTCCATAAACTCCCATGAACTCGAAATTTATTATCAAAATCTAATTTTCTAAACTTGGTTGAATGGGATTGACCCAAAAACTCGAATCGAATTTAATTTGAATTTTAAAAACTCGATTTGAGTTTTTTCTCCGAAAAAAAACTTGATTGTCAGGAAGGCTGCAAACATCACCAAATTGATCATTGGGCCTCTCCCATTGACTTATACATCAATTTGACAGGTTTCAGGTGGCAAACAAAAAGAGTTCTTAAAGGATCAGAGTATGATAAATCTCGAAAATTTAATTTGACTATTTAAAAAAGCTTGAATCCAATTTGGATAACTCCCTAGTCGAATTTGACAGTTTTGGCCTTAAAAAAACTCGAATTAGAAATTACACCCTTGTTAAATCTTCCCCCTAGTGTATATCTATGGAATACAATTTAAATCTCATATTTTTTATTCCTCTAGACACAAGAGCACAGAAGAGGTATCGAGTGGACGACACAACTCCGCCGCCCTTCAATATCAACAACTATCAGCTCATAAAAAAGCTGGGGAAGGGCTCCTTTGGCAAGGTAAGTGAATAATCGGCAGTAGGGTGTACATTATCCCTTATAATACATGAGTGATGCTCAGAGTTCCCTGTATAACTCAGCCTGCAGCCTTGTGCCTTTATATGGTCACAGAACAACCCCTCAGTGACTTCTAATATCCTTATCATTTACAGTAGGGGGTACATTATCCCTTATAATACATGAGTGTTACTCAGAGTTCCCTGTATAACTCAGCCTGCAGCCTTGTGCCTTTATATGGTCACAGAACAACCCCTCAGTGACTTCTAATATCCTTATTATTTACAGTAGGGGGTACATTATCCCTTATAATACATGAGTGATACTCAGAGTTCCCTGTATAACTCAGCCTGCAGCCTTGTGCCTTTATATGGTCACAGAACAACCCCTCAGTGACTTCTAATATCCTTATCATTTACAGTTATCATAGGCTTCCACTACTTGGTCCATTAGTGACCATATTGCAACTAATTACTAGCTGTATTACTGGCACATGCAGTACTTCTTTATCAGAGTTGTTAGTCCATTCCTTTGTCTTGTAGCAATTAAAGGGGAACCATCACAAAAATAAAATTTTAATACAATGTAGATCACATAAAAACAGTCAACTTTGTAAATATGATTGATTAAAAGTTATGTTTAGTTTAATAGCTAAAGATTTATAGCTGACTCACTGCATTCTCTCTGCATCATTAGTCCACTGAGCTCACGGTCACGGTCGTGTTTTGATTGACAGGAGTAGGTTACTTTTTATTGGTTGCTAGGCTCGGCACAGGTATTTCACCTGCAATTTTTTTTGGGACATTAGGCCCACGTAACACATTCTCCTTGCAGGCATATCCTCATTTATTGCGCCTCTCTTTTTAATAAATTGTGCAAGGTAAAATATATAAATTGTGTTTTTTCTCCATTGTATTTTATATGTAAATATTTTACCCAATAGCCAACTAAAAGAGACCTGTGCCAATGCTTACAGCTATATGAGTAAGCGCTTTTTAGAAGATGGCAGTGAAAGGCACAAGTCTCTTTTAGTTTTTTATTGGGTAGTTTCATATAGGCAACAAATTAGAAAAGGGTTTCCCTGGGCACTCAGAGGCCATGAGTGGGGCATTCCATTGCGATCAGGGGCGCATTTGGTCAGGATAAGAGGGGCATATTGAAATGATCAGCGGGGTATACAGAGAGTATTAGCAGGGCACCCTTCAAAGTTGAATTATAAAATGTATTCAGTAGTTTGTGGTTTAATTTGGTATATAAAGGGATCTAAGGCTACATGCAGAGTTTCTTCTTGAGATGGACTAAAATGATGGCTATTAAAATGAAGACCTAAAATAAATACTCTCCTAGACTCCCCCCAATAACAACAGCGGTAGGTAACAAGAGACTATGGGGAATAAAATCAGCACCTCAGTTATGCAGGCTGTGTAGCCTAGAGCCTTGAGTAGGGGACTTCACAGATATTCAGCATCATCTAGATAAGAAGTGGAGATAACATCCTCAGTGAGGAGTCTATAGTAGGGAGAGATGGTGCCTATAGTAACAGTGTGATAATAGTCTCTGGGAAGGGAGTGTGACTGTGGGATAGCAGGTATAGTAGGGAGAGATGGTGCCTATAGTAACAGTGGGATAATAGTCTCTGGGAAGGGAGTGTGACTGTAGGATAGCAGGTATAGTAGGGAGAGATGGTGTCTATAGTAACAGTGGGATAATAGTTTCTGGGAAGGGAGTGTGACTGTGGGATAGCAGGTATAGTAGGGAGAGATGGTGTCTATAGTAACAGTGGGATAATAGTCTCTGGGAAGGGAGTGTGACTGTGGGATAACAGGTATAGTAGGGAGAGATGGTGCCTATAGTAACAGTGGATAATAGTCTCTGGGAAGGGAGTGTGACTGTGGAATAGCAGGTATAGTAGGGAGAGATGGTGCCTATAGTAGCAGTGGGGATAATAGCCTCTGGGAAGGGACTGTGGGAGAGCAGGTATAGTAGGGAAAGATGGTGCCTATAGTAACAGTGGAATAATAGTCTCTGGGAAGGGAGTGTGACTGTGGGATAGCAGGTATAGTAGGGAGAGATGGTGCCTATAGTAACAGTGGATAATAGTCTCTGGGAAGGGAGTGTGACTGTGGGATAGCAGGTATAGTAGGGAGAGATGGTGTCTATAGTAACAGTAGGATAATAGTGTCTGGGAAGGGAGTGTGACTGTGGGATAGCAGGTATAGTAGGGAGAGATGGTGTCTATAGTAACAGTGGGATAATAGTCTCTGGGAAGGGAGTGTGACTGTGGGATAGCAGGTATAGTAGGGAGAGATAGTGCCTATAGTAACAGTGGATAATAGTCTCTGGGAAGGGAGTGTGACTGTGGGATAGCAGGTATAGTAGGGAGAGATGGTGCCTATAGTAACAGTGGATAATAGTCTCTGGGAAGGGAGTGTGACAGTGGGATAGCAGATATAGTAGGGAGAGATGGTGCCTATAGTAGCAGTGGGATAATAGTCTCTGGGAAGGGAGTGTGACTGTGGGATAGCAGGTATAGTAGGGAGAGATGGTGCCTATAGTAACAGTGGATAATAGTCTCTGGGAAGGGAGTGTGACTGTGGGATAGCAGATATAGTAGGGAGAGATGGTGCCTATAGTAACAGTGGATAATAGTCTCTGGGAAGGGAGTGTGACTGTGGGATAGCAGGTATAGTAGGGAGAGATGGTGCCTATAGTAACAGTGGATAATAGTCTCTGGGAAGGGAGTGTGACTGTGGGATAGCAGGTATAGTAGGGAGAGATGGTGCCTATAGTAACAGTGGATAATAGTCTCTGGGAAGGGAGTGTGACTGTGGGATAGCAGGTATAGTAGGGAGAGATGGTGCCTATAGTAACAGTGGATAATAGTCTCTGGGAAGGGAGTGTGACTGTGGGATAGCAGGTATAGTAGGGAGAGATAGTGCCTATAGTAACAGTGGATAATAGTCTCTGGGAAGGGAGTGTGACTGTGGGATAGCAGGTATAGTAGGGAGAGATAGTGCCTAGGTTAATGGAAGCTATGCAAACCAAAAGGCTGCAGCATCGAAACATGGGACATTTGGGAAATTTACAAACAAGAAGGAATAAAATAATAAGCACTTCAGAATCAGAGCAGCCAGATCTTCCCATCACCTTTCCCAGATAGAGAATACTTTACACCAATAGAATACAATAAAACACTTCAGGGCTCTCCCTCCTTTTTGTGGTGGTACTTGGTGTACTTGACTGAGAGAATGTGCAGACCTGACAGCCTTACTTTTCTCACAAGGAGCTTCCAGAGTAACAGTTGGTGTGAGGATGCTATTCAGCATGGAGGAGGGTGGGACTTTGCTAGTTGCTAGGTGACATCATAGCTAGTGAGAAGCCACTCCCATTCAGCAGTAGCTTGAACTATCTCTCAGAGAAAGCACCCTCATTGCATGTAGTAATATGTCATTTTACAAAAAAAGTAAGCATTTCTGCTAAAGAAATATATTTAAAGATATTATTATTTCCACCTCAACTATCCATTTGGAGAATTTGATTTTCACGATAGATCCCCTTTAAGGCAAAACATCTATTTTACCCTTTATCTTGACCATCATATCCCTATATCCTGACTTGCACAGCTTTATGGGAATTTTTTGAAAGATGTTCTCTTTAGGGGTTCAGAATGTTTATACTTTCAGACATCATCTCTATGAGTTGTCCATTTTTGTCCATTTAACACATCAATAATATCAGATTTGTTTGTGTCCTTACAAGGGACTCAATAACAATTACTCCCTTAATGCTCCTTTTGTAGGTGATGTTGGCTTCTTATACCATCAAGAGCCAGCTCGTCGCTGTGAAGATAATAAAGAAGAAAAAGAAGACAGACTACCATGATATCGAGATGGAGGCTACAATACTGCGGTTAGGTTGCACATGTCCATTTCTTAGTCGGGCATATGCAATCTTCCAAACTGAGGTATTACTATTATTACTACTACAGGGCTTCTCTTCCACTTCTTACAAATACTTACACCACTGACAAAAGTATTTCATTTAATATATTTGCAATTTCGCAAAGCCCTGTTACCTCATAAGCAAATCTGAGCAGTACTCAGGATGGGCGCTGGTAGTATGTTGAGGGTGGGATCCATTAAATATGAGTTTTATAAGTGTTTTTATTTTTTGTAACAATAAATGGACACCAACAACATAAATTGACACATAAACATGCTTCTCTGCTCCGTTGAATTGCTCTGTTTGACAGGAGCATATATAGGTATCTGAAATGATATCTCTTTGTCTGTGGTAATGATATTCCTCTGTTCTGCTCTATCCAATTCTATTTTTGTACCTATTGTTTTATAACCAGTCACTCGTGTTGTTCATCTTGGAGTATGCCAGAGGTGGAACGCTGCACAAGCTTATCAAACGTCACCGATATCTGAACAGCCAGGAAGCACAGTAAGTGACAAATTTCTTTGGACGTGGTGGTAGCTCCAGGTTTCCTTTGCGCCAGTAGACGCACTAGCACCGAATTCCCCAAAAGAGGCAGGATGTATATATTTAATCTAATGATTTTTAATTTTTTTCTTTAAAAGGTTTTATTCGGCGGAACTTGTCCTGGGTTTGAGGTACCTGCATAAGTATGGGATTATTCATCGGTAAGAACATTGCTCAAATTCCTCTCTTTTGATTTCATTTTATTCCTGGGCCTATTTTCTACACCCTTAACATGTCTTATCCTGCTCATTTCAGCTCCCATCTTGCAAACTCCATTGTGAATAAAAACCTATCAATATACAGATCATCCCACATGTACAGTTGCTTAAATTAGTCAAATAAATTATTGGTACTTTATGATAAGGCAAAGTGTAACTTGCTGGTGCCATCTGTCATCTAAATAGATGATGATAACACAATTACACAGGCATATACACTTTATCTTGGCTCCTGTAGCCTCATTTTGCTTTATTGTGTCTATTCCTGTATTCTTAGTTATGTCTTACCCATGTTACTTTTTTATGTCTTGTTTTTCATACTCAATCACAATCTTTCTGTTCTCCTTCAATTTCTGTTCTTATATTTCATTTTCTGTTTTCCATCATGTTCAGTTAATGGGTTAGGATCCCTTGTCATTTCTCCTATCATTCCCAGTTGACTTTCTCTGACTTCCTATATTTAATACCAAACTCATATGTGTTTTACAGCGACCTCGAGCCAAGAAACATCTTACTGGATGAAGAGGGACACGTGCAGATCGCCGATTTTGGCTTTGCCCAGGCTAGCAAGTTTGACTCAAAGGCTTGTCATGGTACTGCAGGAGCATCGGGATATATGGCACCTGAGGTATGAAATATAGTTTTTAAAGGGATATTGGCATGACCTGTTTTTTTATTTTACAGGTATGGGACCTGTTATCCAGAATGCTCGGGACCTGGGGTTTTCCGGATAACGGATCTTTCCGTAATTTGGGTCTTCATGCCTTAAGTCTACTAGAAATTCATTTAGACATTAAATAACCCCAATAGGCTGGTTTTGCTTCCAATAAGGATTAATTATATCTTAGTTGGGATCAAGTACAAGCTACTGTTTTATTATTACAGAGAAAAAGGAAATCATTTTTAAAAATTTGGATTATTTGGCTAAAATGGAGTCCATGGGAGATAGCCATTCCGTAATTCGGAGCTTTCTGGATATCGGGTTTCCGGATAAGGGATCCTATACCTGTAATATAATTTACTCACCGTTTTATATTATTTTTTTATTCCCATAGCTGCTGTATGCATTTTGCTCATATGCTGGGTTGGGGGAGGGTGTATACCATAGTGGTATTACTTTAGTTTATGAGCATCCCGTAATCCTAGTTATAACTGATAACATGTTGATTTAAATATCATGTAAGAACAGGGAGAAGTGATTCACAGGCCACAGACTGGACAAAGTAGTAATGGCACCCAATGCAAATACTACTTGGCCCAGTTGCATGCTTCTTGACATCCACGCTTATCACTCTCCCCCTCTCCACAGCTCAGACTGCACACAAAATACCTCAAACTACTGCTTGGTTCACCCACCCCCCACACAGCTCAGCACTCACTATTCAATTGCCCCCCCCCCACTGCATTTCCTAGCTAAGAAGCTATGACTTTTAGGTCTCTAGCTATCTGTATAAATCAGTCCTTAAATTGTCTGTACTCATTATTTCAGGAAAAAAACGTAATCAAAAATAATTTTGTTTAACGTGGATGGCAATGTTAGAAAACCCATTATTAAGGAGTTACAGATGAGGCAGGAATAATATGAAGAATTCTTTGAGTATTTCTTGTTGTTTGATGAATAATCCCATCTTTTCAAGGTTTTGGAGGACGTTCCATACAACTCATCAGCGGACTGGTGGTCGTTCGGTGTTGTCGTCTATGAAATGGCCACTGGCAAGCTGCCCTTTTCACCAAATGGAACCTTTCAAGAACAGCTGGACAACATCACTAACACGGAGCCATATTATCCAGAAACGCTTACACCTGAATTTCGTGACTTCATACAACAGGTTAGTAAAGAGTCACTGAAATTTTAATTGAACATTTAGTAAAAGAAAAGCTGTTGTATTTGCTGAATTGATTTTTTAACCAAAAAACGATTTATTTTTAACAAAGTCTAATGGTTTCAAGGTACCTTTAATTTGCAGGAGCAGTTGTGACCGCTAATATAGATAGTTCTCCAGAAGAGGTGGTCAGAGGCTCGATAATGCAGACACAGTTTTTAATGGGTGTGTTGTATCTAACAGCAAAGTCTTCTTCCCATTATAGCTGTTTTTTATAGCTGTACTATGCATTGTTCTGGAGATTTCTCTGCTGAATGATGACTGTTGCTTTTCAGTATATTGGCATGTCTGGTGTCTCATCTCTGCCTCTGTCTTCTGTGTGTGTTGGTCTCTTTTCTACTTATGTCATGCCTCCATATTTTGTGTTACATGCACTCCTTTCTTTTTCTGACACTTGCTCTCTGCCTTTTCCCTTCTAGTCTTCTCAATAATCTGCTGCTCCCAGGCCCAGACAGACAATCTGTGTATTCTTGCTAATGCTGTGGGGCTGCTGTAAGATGCCAGAGACAGTCACTGTTTAGTGGGTTTGTGGGGTCTTCTTGAGCCTCAGTGTACTTAAAATACTAGGACCTATTTTGAATCCTATTCCTGACATGGTTGCTGCCATTAAAGTAAACCTTTTGCTTGTGTCAAATGAGCCATTTTCCTTTTGACTTTATTTGGTTGTAAACCTCCCACAGTGTTTATATTAAACATTCCATTATGATTGCACAGCTATAGTAGTATTATAATCTAGAGGGTTCTCTTTTGAGGCGTTACATGATTTTAAGCACTGGATGCTGGCAGTTACTAAAGATGAGTTTGTGGGTATGAAATGATGATCTCTAATTAATATAAAAATGAAAATAATGTTTAACCTTTAAAATGCATTTCAACAGATCAGTATCTGCAGTGTTGATCAAATATCCAACACACTGATCATCTGGATGCCTGGAAAGGCCATTCATAGCATTAGCTATGAATTATTTAATTTTTCTTATTAAGTATTTAATTTGCAATTTCTTAAACAACTATTTATTTTATGTTCTAGCTCTTGAAGACGAAGGTAGAACATCGCCTTGGAGTCTACGCCAATGCCCAGGACCACCCATTTTTTTCATCAGTTAATTGGGAGACCGTAAAAGAACGAAGCATGGTGCCCCCTCTAAAACCAAGAATTGTAAGTGCATAACTGATTCCAGCAATTTAATAGCATTGAGCACTCCCCCGCGGAACATACACAGCACTCAGAGTCAACTTGATTAGTAGCATTTCTGCCTATCCTTTCAAGCAATTCCTATCTTGTTCTGATCCTTTCTGAAATGGATTTAATTTACTGTGTGAGACATTTAATAGACAGTCAAAAAACATCAATGGTCAGGGCAGTACACATGTTTTTTTATATGGACTGCAGGTGGTTTAAAATAGATAGTGCAGAGGTACAATTCCCCTTACACAGTGGGGGTGACATGCAGGTGACCTGAAATCTGGTGACGTATGTGCAGATGTCCTGTCAATGGTACACTTATTTAGTCTGCATGTCCCCCAGCATGGCCATCCATGCAGGGAGTAGGCACTTGGTGAACACTGTCAGAGCAAACATGGTGAGGCACCTTATATCATTAGTGTTTCCCCCATTTGGAGTTTGGGCTGTAACATTATCCCTTGTCCTCAGATTTCATTAAATACCCCTTACCCCGGGTGCCATCTTTGGGCTCATCCCTTGCCTTAGTTACAACTTGGTAATGATGCTATTAGTATGTTTCCTATCACTTTGGCAAAATGTAATAATTACTGTATAACTGTGTTGTTTTATCATTTCTTATAGAAACAAATTGATATGCTCAGCAACATTCCCTTCCCAGAAAACAAAATCAGAAAGACCGGCATGAACAAGGAATTCACCTACATAGATCCGAGTTGGCTAGACAAGTAATTGTGGCATCACCAAGGTAAAGGTTTGACGTAGGCTAACATTTTATTTCATCAATAGCTTAGTTAAGAATATTAATTTTAAGAATTAATTGTAGAAAATATTCCTGTGCTAAAACACAATTCTTTTGAGCTCTATTGACTGCCTCCCTGTATTTCCCACTGAGCAATCACTGCTATCAGTAGACTCTCTTGTGTTCTGTGGTATCACCACAGGGGAGGGGGTAGACATAGCTAATGAACTCTGATTGGTCATTTATATATATATATATATATATATATATTCCATATAAAATATAGTCTGAAATATACTCATGATACTTAATGGTGTGTTAGAGGAATTCTGGAAGAAATCTTCTTGTCTGAATCACTCTGCTACTTCATTTCTTACATTCTTCATACCTGTGGTGGAATGTAATAAAAGTCGCAAAGCGCAAACCAATTAGCAGAAATAAGAATAAAAAGTCTCATTTCCAATGTAATACCCTTCCTTAAACTGTTATTACATTGTGAATTTTAATTGCGCATTGCAAATTTTATTTGCGCATTGTCCACTTTGAAGAAGTGCTTGAAGGTGTCGTTATCTTTTGGAGCAAACATAACAACTTTTTCAGTAAGAAGTTTTATTACATTCACTGCGCACTGGCCCTAACTATAAAATTCGCAAAACTTCTTCCACTCACAGAAGTGTTCGGGTTTTCAAAAACGATATTAAATTCGCACAAAGGTAAATGTATTCACAGAGTAAACTGACAAAAGAGCAATTTATTTTCCCTAGCAGATTCGAGAGAGGGGGATACTAGAAACGGCCTCAACTGGGTTTCCCAATTCAGATACCTAGGCATAGAGATTACCAGAGATACATCCAAGTTTTGCGAGATCAATCAAGACCCCATCGTTGCCAAATTTAAGAATGATGCTATGCACTGGATGAAGCTCCCGTTAACGTTTTGGGGCAGAATCAACTTATTTAAAATGATTTACCTCCCGAAATTCCTTTACCCACTCCAAAATGCTCTGATAATGTTGACAAATCGCTTCTTTACTAAACTTAATAGTGAAATAAGATCATTTGTCTGGGCAAATAAATCCCCTCGAGTCGGATGGGACACTCTAACAGTCTCGTATCACACGGGTGGGCTGGCTTTACCTAATATGCAGCACTATTATTTTGCAGGACAATTAACATATGTGCATAATTGGTTCAATCCAGACCCTGATAATCCTCTAACAGCCTTACACGGAAATATTATGGGATCACTAGAGGCCCTACGTAACGTGCCATATAGGTCCATGAAAGACATGCCAGTCTTACCGGAGGTACTTAGCACCCCTATCAGAGTATGGGATATAGTAATGAAACAGAAGTCAAGGGTCAATAATACTACCTTCCCGCATATGCCCATTTGGAGGAACTCTAATCTCCAGCAGTTCCTTGATCTTCCTGACTTCTATAACTGGTCCCAGATAGGAGTAAAATGATTATCTGATCTAACGGCAGATGGAATTTTCCCCCAATCTGAAGTGCTGAAAAAAAAAAAAAGGAAACCATAGTTTACAGTTTTTTAGGTATCTGCAGCTACGCCATGCCTTTCAGTCACAATTTTGTTCCCTCAAACTGGAAATGGGCACAACCATATGGGAGGATAGGCTCTGGGAGCCCAAGACTGAAAAGTTTCTCTCTCAGCTATATAAATTGCTGCCTCCAACTACACCTACCCCCTTTGCCAAAGCAAAACTTAAATGGATTAAGGTGGTTCCTGCGCTTGGGGAGGAATAATGGGAAGAAGTGACTGATCATATATATGATTTTCTAATTGCCACTAGGGATAGATCCATACAATTTAAATTCTTCCACCAAGTGTATATTACTCCACTTAAGCTGAAAATTATGGGGAGATCGTCCAATGCTGAGTGCCCAAAATGTCAAGCTGCAAACGCGGGCTTTGTGCATATGGTGTGGTAATGTCTGCACATCAGCAGATACTGGTCTGAGCAGTTGGCTTTGCCAAGGGTTAAGTCTCCAGAAGTGTGTCTCCTGGGAGTAGTTGAGGATCTCCTTCCCCGGTCTAATTCAAGGAAACTAATGAGAGCAATCCTGTTTTATGCGAAAAAAATAATTGCCATTAAATGCATGAGTTCTGAGTCACCGAAATTGTTAGACTGGATAACACTGGTGAAGAAAACCTTACCACTTATAAAACTAACATATGTAGCTCGAGGCTCTCCTGCAAAATTCGATAATATTTGGGCCTCATGTTTAGATGCCAACCCAACACTTGAGCTCGCAGAGGTACCCCCTGCCTAGATATTCCCAGTGCAAAGACCATTAATCAGGGATACAGACTGTTTTTTTTTTTTACTGTATATGTATTGTGATTGCTCTGTCACAAGATCCATCCAGTGATATTGGGTAAGTATGTCATTCCTCCAACAACCAATGGGAGATGTTACTATTTATGGACATTTGTCTATGAGTGACTTTTGTAATTGTTACTTTGCATTACCACTCTGGTTGCCAGCCAAGATGTGGCACTCCATAAATCAAACTTAGAATCTACTAGTTCATGCACACTGGTACTTGTGTATCAGAGGCTTAGATTCTACACTCCCTGGAAAAAGGAATAATAACTGTAGTTGAACCCAATCCTGGCCACCCATCTCGACTATTCATTGCAGGCAATAAAGATAATAGCTATAGATTTTTCTATTATCTATATAACATCTGATGTCAATTATAAAAACCTGAAACAAGATGACAACGCAACTCCTTTCTTTTCCACAGCTGGCTTCTCAACACGCATAATAACTGACTCATTTGGTGCAGGTTTGTAGCACTGTGGATAAGGTAAGTAAGACCAAGGTAGCCGGGGGCTATTTTTTTATTTTGTTTTAGGTTTAAAAAAAGAAAACCTTTTCCTCCTTTTCCCAGTTATGGTTTTATCTCTACTTTCCAATGTAGCCTCTGTACTTTCTCTTTACTTTCTTAAATAAGACAAAATGGGATTTATAAGTGCAAAACAAGCCCCTGATAATAATAGGAAGCTTATTAACTTGCCCAACTAGACCAATAATAAATTAAATTAAAACAGTGAAGGCACTGTATGTAATTTAACATAGATAAAGAATCAATATTTATTAAGGTTGTTTTCTTAATATTAGTAAAATATTTAAAAAAGCATAAAAATAGAAAAAGTATATAAGGCTAAAAGTATAATGCACACAGTCCTGGTGCTTATACCCCACAATTTAAAAACAGGGGTATTCATTCAAATGGATTCACTCAGGCCATGAAGCAAACATAAAATTTATAAAGCATCCTCAAAAAAACCAGGGGAAGCAAAAAGTCACTCCTGGTAACTTTAAGAGCTGAAATTGCTGGATTGATTCCCAGCATTTCTTTTAACAAGGTCTGTGATCTCACTAGAGGGAAGGGATGGGGGTGGGCAAAGCTAGTGGGTTGTGAGTGGTCATTTATCAATTTTTGGCCAATCACAATGCACTAGTGGCGTCCCTCTATTGATACCACAAACCGCAACCAAGTTTTAACGTAACTTCCCAAACAGTTAACTTTTAAGCTAAAAGTAATCTTATCAGATACTCAGCTAGACCCTTAATTAGCACCATAATACAGCATTTAAGGTAGAGAAACAAACACTTTTTTAATACTGCTTTGCTAAAAATTGGCTTCTCGAGTCCCATTTTAATGTAGCTTTAATCCTATATTCATCACCAACACAAAGACCTAGCCACATTTTCCATTCTAAATTTCTTCCTTTGCAATGTCTCTGTGCTTTCTCTAATGGTTTGGTTAGACCCCCTTGTTAACAAAATCTTTAAGAAGACAAAATGGGATTTATAACTGCAAAAAAAGCCCCTGATAATAATAATTATAATAATAGGAAGCTTATTAACTTGCACAAATAGATCCATAATAAATTAAATTGAAACAGTGAAGTCACACTATGTAGTTTAACATAGATACAGAATAGGTATTTATAAAGGTATTTTTCTTAATATAGCAATATTTTTAAAAAAAACACAAAAATAGAAAAAAGTATATAAGACTTACAGTATAATGCACAGAGCCCTGCTGCTTATACCCCACACTTTAAGCAAGCTAAATATATTTAAAATAGGGGAATTCATTCAAATGGATCCACTCAGGCCATGAAGCAAACAGAAAACTTATAAAGCATCTTCAAAGAAGCCAGGGGAAGCAAAAAGTCACTCCTGGTAACTTTAAGAGCTGAAATTGCTGGATTGATTCCCAGCATTTCGTTTAACAAGGTCTGTGATCTCAGTAGAGGGAAGGGATGGGGGTGGGCAAAGCTAGTGGGTTGTGAGTGGTCATTTATCAATTTTTGGCCAATCACAATGCACTAGTGGCGTCCCTCTATTGATACCACAAACCGCAACCAAGTTTTAAAGTAACTTCCCAAACTGTTAACTTTTAAGCTAAAAGTAATCTTATCAGATACTCAGCTAGACCCTCTAATGACCCAGAACATAAAGCAAATGTGTAAGTAATTGAACCCCTGGGTAATAGTGACCATAATGTCTCATTTAATATCTGGTGCAAAAAAACAAATATTCATTGGGACAACGAAAACCCTGAATTTCAGAAAAGCTAATTGTAGTGCCTTGCAGAGCATAGATTGGGGCATAGTTTTCTGCTAAAAACACAGAACAACAATGGTTGGCATTCAAAATTATATTAAATAGTTACTATTCTCAATTTATTCCCTTAAGAAGTAAATGTAGAAACACCAAGAAACACCCTATGTGGCTTAATATAGAAATAAAGAAGTTAATAGGAATAAAGAGAAAAGCATTTAAAAACTACAAGTCTGTGGGAACAGAAGCTGCATTTAACGTATACTGTATAATCACTATACTAAATGTTGTAAAACAGCAATCCAGAAGGTAAAGATATGTTACTATGTTACCAGACCCATAAAAATTCAGATTCAAAATGAAACAAGCATTCAAATGTACCTGGAAAATGGCTTTATCAGAGACAGTATAAGTAATCAGATAAATATAATGTTTCTTAAACGATTAGGCCTTGCCATTGAAATTGATCTAAAAAGAAAAAAAACTAACTGACATTTCCCCACAACCTGTGAAAAAAAAGTATGGGTGCCCATCACCCTGCCATTGGCCCAGAAAACGATATCAAAATCAGCCATAGAAATGAGCAGTTGTGAAATGAAAATAATTTTTTGCAGCACTTGTTCACTATATCATAATCTGTGATATCACTAGAGAGGAGGGATGGGGGTGGACTAGTGGGCTGTGATTGGACATTTGTCAGTTTTTGGCCAATCACAGTTAACTGTTGGCACCTCTCTAGTAACATCACAAACTATAATATTTAACTAAACTTCTCTTTCTTGCAAAAGATTTTATCATTGATCAAGTAGGATTTCTACCTTTCTAAATCTAAAATCAATCTTAACACGTACTCAGCTAGACCCATAAATTAGCACCATTTCATATATTCATGTCTAAGCCCTTTATTTCCACCAATAATCTAGAAAATATGGCCTTAGGAACAAATAAAAATGCAGCACTGTGGGCAGTTTCCCAGTGTTTCCTGCAAATCTGTAGCCACTGTGCAGACTTTATTATAGTCTGTGATATCACTAGAGGGGAGGGCTGGGGGTGGGCATAGCTAGTGGCCTGTGACTGGTCAATTTTTTGAAATCTTTGGCCAATCACAAGCCATTAGCGGCACCCCTCTAGTGATATCACAAACTACAACACCAGATGCAATTTTTAACTTCCAGAAATGCTCCTAATAAGGTACACGTAACATTTGTAGAATACAGTTAGTGTTTCTTAGACACTAGTCAAGCCATGGAGTTGAAATTGATCCAGCAGTAAGAAGAAAAAAAAAACATTGGTGCAACATGGGGAATAAACTTTTATATTGCTTGCTGGAGTTGCTCCCAGTCACACCTGTAAAAGTGAAATAAGTGCATTATTAGCTATACATATATAGACCGCTTCACTTCCGCTGTTTGCATCTCACTCCATATTACCCCACCTATTACCCATTACATGCCCTTCCACCCCATGTGACTCCTCTCCAACCAAGGAACTCAATCAATTATCAATATATTAAGGACATTGAAAATGTTGTGCCTTAAGCTACTAAAAATGCCTTACCCTTTAAACATAACAGGGATTGTTTGTCCATATATTGCAATATATTTAAGCTGGCCGACTACGTCAAAGTCAACCCTGGTGTAGCCAGTCCCTAAACTCAACTTGCATCTGATTCATTAAGAATTTTTTTGCTTCATTATACATTTTATAAAGTTTTACCTTACTTGCTGCTTTCAAAGTAAAACTCCCAAACTTGGTTGCCCTTTTATTGGCCACCAGTGGGATCACCTGACTATAGCTGGAAAGGGTGGGAGCTACAACATGGGGCTGGCCACTTCTTCTGTATAATTAGTGGGGAGCACAACTTTCCCTTGTTTGTTATAATATATACTGTATATCTATCTATCTATCTATCTATCTATCTATCTATCTATCTATCTATCTATCTATCTATATATATATATATACACACACACATACAATTATCTATGAGCAGCTGCATTTGTATTTTTTTAATCAATAAAAATAAATTTTCTATTGCACCTCAAAATGGTTTGTTTGTGTTTTTTTTATTATGTTTCACAATATACAATGCTTGGGACCTGAAGTTTGCCAGAGAATGATAAAAAAAATGTAAGCATACAATGAACACAATATGATTGTTATGCCATCAGTATGAATGTAAACAGCTTAGTTACCATCAAAATGAAGGCATTTTTATTGGAGTTTCCTATGGTGGCCATGCTCAGGAGCCCATCAAGTTGTGAATGAACAGAAAATTCAGTTTTTCAATGCAGTGGTCTAACGTAGGGCTTAAAACCCATGGTTCTGAATTAAAGGGGTTGTTCACTTTGAGTTAACTTTTAGTACGCTATAGAAAATAATATTCTGAGACAATTTGCTATTGAATTAAATGTTTTATCATTTGTGTTTTTTGAGTTATGTAGCTTTTTATTCAGCAGCTCTCCGGTTAGCAATTTCAGCAATCCAGTTGCTAGGGATGAAATTACTCTAGCAACCATGCACTGATTTGAATTAGAGTCTGGAATATGAATAGGAAAGGACCTGAACAGAAAGAGTAGTAAATAAAAGGTAGCAAAAGTAATACGTTCATAGCTTTACAGAGCATTTGTTTTTGATGGGGTCAGTGACCTCCATTTGAAAGCGGAAAAGAGTCAGAAGAAGAAGGCAAATAATTAAAAAAACTATAAAAAAAATAATAATAATAATGAAGACCAATTGAAAAGTTGCTTAGAATTGGCCATTCTATAACTCACTGAAAGGTGAATCACATCTTTAAGCTTTTAAGTCAGCTTGTTGAACAGACTATTGCCTACCAAGAGGCTATAACTCTAAAGTTTTTATACAACAGTAAAATACCCATTTTTAGTGAAAGTTTTAGGCTGAATATTTTCTATACTCAAGGTATTATTTCCACATAACTTGATTTTTTGGACAGACATAATATCAAAGGCTATTGTGATACTAAGCTCTATAGTTAGTATGGGTATATAGAATTTAATTTAAAGTAGAGAGGGGTGTATGTATGGATGCTGGGTTTTCATTTGGAGGGGTTGAACTTGATGGACTTTGTCTGTTTTCAACCCAATTTAACTATGTAACTATGTAACATACTGATAGACCAGAGTCAGCAAATTCCAAAATAAAAAATTATACTGCAAGTAAATCGTGTCCCAAAATCTGGCTATTCATTTTAACTAAATTAAAGGGAGACATATCGGGGAGAGTTGTTCTTAAATCTGGTTATTTCCGCTACTCAAATGTAGAGACCCAGGCAGCAAGTTCTCAAATTACTGACAAGCATAATGATTTTATGTTGCTCTGTAGATGACACATTTTGAAAGATTCTTGGTCATATATTGCAATTGAATAAAAGCTGCTGCATGATTTGATTATAAGTTATGTGGAAATAATACCTTGAGTATAGAAAATATTCAGCCTAAAACTTTCACTAAAAATGGGTTTTTTACTGTTGTATAAAAACTTTAAAGAGTTTTAGCCTCCATTTGAGGCTAAACATTTAGTCGGGCTCCCCTCAGCTCATAACAGGTTTATAGATAGATATAGACATTGTTGTACCAGGCAGACATACAGTAGCTGCAAAATATCAGTAAATCTGACTGTAATTGACTTTTAAGATGGGATTTATGAAGTATCTAAAGGAACTAAATAGACATTCTTCCCAATTTTTGCCTAACTGGCCTTAACATCCCACAGTTTGGGAACCACTGATTTTGCTTAATCACTTTGCCAGATATCAGAAAGCAGAATCAATTATGGTTTATCACATAAAAAGCATAAAATAACTCCAGCACACGTAGCATGCTCAAGGGATTGCTTATGTTACCCATCCATCTACCGAAGTATCTTGGAGAATATGTATTGGGTAGGAATTAATTTTGAATTTGTATTATTAAGGCTCATAGTTTTCGAACTACTGCCGCCAGCAGGTGCGTGGCCTGTATAGACATCTCAGGCAAGACCGAGCCGCAGCATGATGATTCATTATGGTCCTTACCGTGGTCGCACACTCAGAACAAGAGAGAAGCCTCCAGAGTCCAACTGCAGCAGTTGCGAGGGCTATAGACGTGGATGTGACGCATATTTTAATGACGTCTATAGCCCTCGCCTTTAAACAGATGAGAACATTAGTATTTAATAGGAATGCACCGAATCCAGGATTCGGTTCGGGATTCGGCCAGGATTCGGCCTTTTTCATCAGGATTCGGATTCGGCCAAATCCTTGTGCCTGGCCGAACCGAATCTGAATTTGCAAATGCAAATTAGGGGTGGCGAGGGAAATTGCGTGACTTTTTGTCACAAAAAAAGGAAGTAAAAAAAAATTCCCCTTCCCACCCCTAATTTGCATATGCAAATTATGGTTCGGTATTCGGCCGAATCCTTTGCGAAGGATTCGGGGGTTCGGCCGAATCCAAAATAGTGGATTCGGTGCATCCCTAGTATTTAATAGGGCTATTCAGTGTTTAATTTATTTCAAAGTAGGCTTACACATGCACACTGCATATTTGTTTGTTGTATTCTGTTGTTGTAACAGTTAAAATAAAAAAATAAAAAAACGTTTAAAAGTTTATAAACTGTGTTCTGTTTTGCGGCTCCAGACTATTTTTCTTTAGTGGAAGAGGGGGCAAAATGGCTCTTTTGATCGTAAAGGTTGCTGACCCCTGGTCTAAGTCATATTTCTTTTATATCTCACTGGTTCTATTAGTTAGTACAAATTCAATAAAAAAAGAAAAATAACCACAATAATATCTCTTTTGTCAAATGATCTTGGCTACCAAGCTATCTGTATGAAAAAAAATTTGAGTTTTCTTACTTGCAGACTGATAAACCCAGGCAATGGTGTCAAAGGGTAAAACTCTCCTGAGAGAAATATCTATACAGTTACAGGTTTTTCTTTAAGTATGTCATCTTAGCTTTCTTTCTTTTTAAATGACCTTGTTGCACAGCAGGATTGCTTCGGAAAAAGAAGAAAAATGAAACCAGAGCTGATATAAATTGCCTGGTGCCAGTTTCTGTACATGGAACAATAGTAACAATTGTATAATGACTGATAACTGGAAAAGTCAGCTTATTTTGTTGGGAGCCACAGGAATATATTTGCATACATTTGTAGTTTATTTCAAGACTTCCCATCTACAGTGCAAGTAAGCACACATTGCCTAAATAGCAGAAATATGGGAAAGTACAGGAAATATGAAAACTAGAAAACAAAGTTCCATTTGGAAGGAATCAAATACAGTAAAACACATATTAAACAGATTCATGGCCATGTTTTTACCAATTCATTTAACATGTATTCTTAGCCAAGAATGATCACCACAAGGTAAATTAGTTGGAGAGGTTAAATTTGGATCCTGGTCATCTCAGAAGAAGGCAAGTGTATCCACTGGCTCCATAAAGTTGGCCATAGACGGACTAACGATTGTGCAGTGAAATCTTTCGAACTGCCACTAACCATTCAGATTAAATAAAGTAGTAAAAGAACAAATCAGACAATGTTCTGCCCCTGACATCAATCGTATGAAAGTTATGTCCAACAAAGCTGGTGACAGTCTCCCACTGATATTGTCAGATCAGCAATACATGCAGAGAAATTATTGGTAGCCAACAAAAATCTTCTAACCTGTCCGAACGACTAAATGACCGATTGCCACGGCACGAAAAATGTTGGGACAATCCACACACAGTCTGGAAATGGCATGAAACTAAGATTTGTACGATCAAATCTTTGCATGTATGGTCAGCTTCACTCTGATTTTACCATCTTTGATCTACTCCACATTTTATGACACATTTTATATACCAAAATGAAAGTCAGCCAGATGTCGTTCAGGCAGGGTAAAAAAACCTGTTGGATCGTGGCCGCATCTGTTTGTTGACCGTTCATATAGCCTCCATTCTGAGCCCTAGGGCACACGATCGGATCAGCCCCATATATCGCCCACCTCAATGTGGGCATATCGGGGAGAGATCCACACATTTGGCAATATCAACAAACAAGCGGATCTCCCTGTGTATGGCCATCTTAATTGTGTGACTAGTCTGGTCTGGTGATAACCAGCTATCACTGGATAACCAAACTGAAATTACGTTATGAGTTTATCCAGAAACTTGAGTTTGTAAACTAAGGGTGATGGCACACCCGATTAGTCACCCACGACAAATCTCCTCTTCTGCAGGGCAGGCGACTAATATCCGGCAAATGCTTTCCCACCAATAAACCACCAAAAGGTGGCTGAGCACCAGTGTGTGGAATGGAAGAATTCCATGGGTGGTATGCTGCATCAGAATGGGTTGTGAACAGTGGAGACATGCTGAAGAATTGCTAGCTCTTGAAATCACCCTAGCGCCAATATCCTGTGCCCTGGACATGTGCATGCGTGTGCACACATACACATATATCAGACTGTGAAGGGAAGTGACGAATGGTGCTGGCACCCAACGTGTAAATCTGAGCCTTCTGGAGGGTGTAAATGTCAAATTATAAGGTTCAATTCAACTAATATTTAAAAGAAGTGCTCCATGTCACTTAAAGTTGCATCCTGGGCGCCGAACGCTGGCGACTTTTTGCATAGTCGTATACACTTCTTTTTTTAGAGATGTTGGTGGAAATGGTTGAAGTCGCCATTTTTTATTCCAAATGTCCAAAGGGGGATCAATAAAGACATAAAAGCTCCTCTAAAGACATGAGCCCACCCTAAAATATATTTGGCAGGCCCCTCAAATGTGTTAAAAAATGTTCACACAAAAATCTTTTATAGTTCGGACTTTTGAAGGCAATCCCAGTTTAAAAAAAAGGAAAGTCACCAGTGTTTTTTTTCACTTTTTATGACTTTTCGGTCACTGACATCAGATGGAGGAAGATGTAGCTTAGTTTCAGCAGTTTGCCTGGTCTAAGGTAGCGAAGGAAACTCAGACGAAAGAGGTAACTTTCAGTAAAATGTGAACTTTAGGCCATTTGTCAGTGCGAAAAGTTGCCTGGTCATATAGTGGGAACGAACGCTACTGACGTTCTCTTTTGCTAGCGCATTGTCGCCTATGCCAGTTAGTGAATTGGCGATGTCCCTGCAGCTTAGATTTCTGGCAAATTTTCGCTAGCAGCTGCAACTTTGTTTAGTGAATCTGCCCCATTGTCTCCTTAGTCAGCAATTGTTTTGTCCCTAAATGTTCCTCTACCTCACACAGAAATACAAGGAAACAAGGAATAAAAACTTTATTTATTCATTTGGTCCGTCGCAAGTTGAAAATCTGAGCAGACTTTTGGTCAACACACAGGAGGGGGGGAGGGTTTTTGCGCCGACTAGGTTTCCTTCTCCTTTAAAACATTATTTTTTATTAAACAGGGCCCACTGTGCCGAAAAATAGAGGGGACGGGGCGAGGGAGGCAACACATGCAGGGAGGAAGACAGAAGGGGACACAGGGAGGGAGAAAGATGTAGGGAGGAAACACGGGCAGGCGGGACCGGTTTCAAAAATTTGGGGGGCCCACTAGTTGACTCTTTGCCCAGGGCCCACCAAGCCCTTAAAGGAGAAGGAAACCCCCAGGGCGCTAAACCCCTCCCCTGTGCTGCCCCCTCCTCCCCCCTGGCCTACCTGTCCCCCTGGGCAAATGCCCCTAACTTTTTACTCACCCCTCTGCGCAGGTCCTGTCCACGGAGTTCGCAGTCGCCATCTTCTCCCACGCGCGTCTTCCTGCTCTGACCGGCGTCTTCTGGCGCATGCACAGTAGGAAAAGGTACCGGTACGGCTCTACTGCGCATGTGCCGAATGTCTGAAATCAGAAAACTTTGTGACATTCGGCGCATGCGCAGAAGAGCCGTACCGGTACCTGTTCCTACTGCGCATGCGCCAGAAGACGCCGGTCAGAGCAGGAAGAAGACGCGCGTGGGAGAAGATGGCGACTGCGAACTCCGTGGACAGGACCTGCGCAGAGGGGTGAGTAAAAAGTTAGGGGCATTTGCCCAGGGGGACAGGTAGGCCAGGGGGGAGGAGGGAGGGGTTTAGCACCCTAGGGATTTCCTTCTCCTTTAAAACGGCCCTGCCTAGCGGGTACTGATGGTAACAAGCAGGAAGTTTTTTTTTCCTTTTTGCCTTGGCATAAGTAAAAGCAGGAAAAATGAGAGCAAGTGAAATAATGAGAGTAGAGCTTATAGGGTCAGCCCTCGAGATCTTGGTAGCACCCCTCCCCAAGAAAAATACAATTGTCTTTTCTTGGTTCCCTGGTGTGTTCTAATGACAAGAAAACAATGAGTTTGTAAATAGCGGCCAAATATTGGGAACGGGGCTCTGAAATGGCCAACCACCACGAAACACAAGAGCTTCTTTATCCCTTAACAAAACAGAACAGGAAACAAGCAGCCTGTCGTCCCAACTACAAACTTCCAGCCAAAGTGTAGCAACGCTCCGCGTCATCGCGCTTATATACGTGACGCCGTACTCTCGCGAGGTGAGACTTGTGACGTAGGCACTAGCTGTCTGGCGCTTGCGGGAAGTTTAAGCGAGCGCTCTGTGACTGTCCCGCGAAAAGTGGAAGTGTTGGGCGGTAGGTACAATCTGTCTAAAAATATCATTCTGAGGGCTAATGGTCTTAGTACAGCGTTCATTGGGCTGGGACTCCTGTTTAGCAACAGATATTGATTATTTTCACCTAGAAAGGACCATACGCCTGATGGAATTCTATTCACTCTTACACAGTATCCAGTGTTCTGCCGCCTCATTAGCGTGGGGACTTGTGTGTCCGACATGTGCCTGACACTCACACACTGGGGTATTTGCTGCAGCAGATCAGATAAGGAGCAGCTATGGGTTAGGCCAGGGCTCCCCAATCTATTTTTTTACCCATGAGCCACATAAAAAGTTGGGGAGCAGCACAAGCATGAAAAAGTGCCAGGGCTGTGATTGGCTATTTGGTAGCCCCTGTGTGGACTGGCAGCCTATAGGAGGCTCTACTTCGTTTTTATGCAATTAAACTCACTTCCAAGCCTGGGATTCAGGGCAGCCATGGGGGGGGGAGAGTTGTAGGGGCCCCGAGGGTAAGGGGGTCCCAGCCACGTCACATTTATTTGATTAGCTGGGCCCCCCATCTTTCTTAGAGCTGCTGACTTCGGGAAGGCATGGACGTTTAAGGGGACCTGGCCACCAATTATCTCATAATGGGGGGGGCGGCCCTGGCCACCAATTTTGGCCACTGATTTTTTTCTTCTCATGTGGGGTCCTAGCCACCAATATTTTGGCCCTGCCACAAATGTTTTTTTAGGGGGGGCCCTGACCACCAATATCTTTTTATTTTTTATTAACATGTGGGAACGTTAGCCACCAATATTTTTTTGTTTTTTAACTGTGTGGTTGGGGGGCGGACCTGTAGGTGGGGCTTGCGGTGGGAGTAGCCCAGCGGGCCCAGGAAATTTTGTCGTATGGGGCCCTGTGATTTCTGATGGCGGTCCTGCTGGGATTCAAAAATAAGCACCTGCTTTGAGGTCACTGGGAGCAACATCCAAGGGGTCGGAGAGCAACATGTTGCTCACAAGCTACTGGTTGGGGATCACTGGGTTAAGCTATGGGTTGGGCAGTTTCTGCAGCAGGTTGGCTGTTTTCAGCTAAATTAAGCTACTTATTTAAATCCCAGGTGGATTTTGAAAGTACAAAGTAGCCAAGGTATGAAACAAAACACAAGTAACGTGAGAAATAAAACATTTTTATTGTTCAAATTTGTCTTGAGTTTCAGGTATGTTTCTTAAAAGGATGACAGTATTTGATAACCAGCTATATAGTTAAGTTCTATAGTAACATATTTGGGGAAAAAGGGTTTTGTCACATAATGTAGGGCCACGAACGTTCCGTGTTAATGTTCAACAAGTGACCGGCCCTACGTACTTCCATCAGAGGTCATGGATATTGTTGTGTTCTTCCATCAGCGTTTTCATGGATATCGTCAGATCGTCAATACACGCAGAGATACGATCGGCAGCCGACCGGTCCAATCGACCGTATGACTGATCGGCATGGTACGATAAATGTCGGTGCACTCCACATATGGTCCAAAAGTCATACGTGAGTCGTACGAATCCTAGATTGGATCTTTGCATCTATGGCCAGCTTTAGGATTTGGGCTACTTTTTGGCCCTTTGACTGGTTTGTACTTTGGAAACCAACCAAAGTTTTTTTTGATATTCTTGCCCTAATGTGCCAAGCCTGAGTCTCCCTATGCATGTTGGGTAATGTAGTTTTTGTTTAACAGTTTGCCAACTACCAAGTTTAAAGGGCACCTGTTGGGTAAAAATGTTATCCCCAACCAAAGGTGTGGGCTAATAGAGCCCGCATTCCGGTTGGGGCTAACAGTAGTAGTAAAGTGTAAAAATGCCCCCCACCAGCGCTTCGCTATCCGGAACCAGAGGGAGCTCCCGGAGCAAGCAACCATGTTGTGTCACTTGCATGCGGGCATTTTTTTTAAAAAAAAACTACTTTTCTCTCCAACTGGAATGCGGGCTCTATTAGCCCGCACCTTTGGTCGGGAATAACATTTTTACCCAATAGGTGCCCTTTAAACTTGGCAGTTGGCAAATTGTTAAACAAAAACGACATTACCCAACATGCATTGGGAGATTCAGGCTTGGCACATTTGTTGGGGATAACATTTGTACCCAGCAGGTGCCCTTAAATATAAGACTACAATTCCCAGCATGCTTCTTGTGTAGAAGTTACGCTGTGACATTTTGCTTCATGGAAAAATTTGCGAAAGAGAGAAAATTTTAAAAAGGCATATCTTCACATATATTAATTTTTTTTTTTTTAAAGACCTTTTTTTCCACTGCACATGTACTTTTTTGTGGTACATTTGACGAGCCTCTTGGCTAGTTTTGGGCTGGTTTTGTAGCCGACTTTGGCTGGTTTTGAAAATTAGACCTGGCAACCTTCTCTATTTATTTTCATTCTTTGGAGGTTATGGAGTAGCTAGATTTGCATGTGTACCATGGAAATGGCAGAAACAAGGTACACGTTGTCTATTGTATGAAGAGTATCTTTCAGTATAAGAAGATTTCTCTCATTTGCTGCACTGTTTTTACATTTAGACATGTCAGACTCCGGAAGTTTCGCTGCATCTCGTTCACGGCGGGAAAAAACAGAAAAGTCGGGCCGCAAGGAAGCCTTGGAACGCTTGAAAAGAGCAAAAGCTGGTGAAAAAGTCAAATATGAGGTTAGTTTACTTAATTCCTGATCTTTTTTTCTAAGGGGCTCAATTGTACCTCTTGATACTTGCATGTTCAAATCCCCTCATAAGGGCAAATTTTTGCCTCGGAAGGCTCCACCACACTTCGTGCAAACTTAGTCAGACATTAATTTACAGCAAATTTCACTGGCAAATTGACCTCTACGCCTTTGAGAAAATTGGCAGTGTCCCTGGGAATTTTCATTTTGCTGATTTTTTTTGCTACCGATGGCCACTTCACCCTTTGCACTGATATTCACAACTTTGCACTGATATTGTACTTGAGCCCCTTCACTCTGTGGGGGCCTGCTATGTTTCACATATCAAAGTTAATCCACTAATTCTACCACTCCACTAATTAGCTACACCGCTGTATTTTATTTTTTAATTTCTGGAAGGAAACGGTATAAACCACATAATGATACATTTTTAAAGGGATAATAACACAAATTCTTCATCACAATGTACCTGTATGTCCTTTAAGGAGAACTATTGTGAAAATGAAAATTTAATATAAGCTTCATACTGAAAATAAACTTTCTAAATAAAGTCAATTAAATATTCTTCATGGTTTCTGAAATAATAAAGTCTTTCTTCACTACCTCTCTCAGCATCTGTTTCTCTTCATCCTGTCTTCATGCAGCAGTTGGGTGTCGGATATTCATTGACCGTTAGATCCAATATATCTCATAGGGGGGCTTCCTTTCTTAGTAGATGTATTAGAGCTCACTCGAATAACTGATTCCAGTACAAACAAAATCTAACAAAATAAATGCCTTTTGCACAAATTCTGCGTGTAGAGAGACATGATGTCTGGGGATTTTAATAGAGTGAACGCTAATGCATCTTTTAGGCAAAAGAAGCCCCTCTATAAAATACATTGGATCTAACTGTCAATGATTATCTGACACCCAACTGCTGCATGAATAAAGAATGAAGAGAAACAAATGCTAAGAGAGGAATAGTGCAGATAAACTTGATTATTTCAGAAACAATACAGAATTTTTATTTCATTGTATTTAGAACATTTCTGATTTCACTATGCTGAAGCTTATATTAAATTTTCATTTTCACAATAGTTCTCCGTTAAGACCATTGCCCTCAATTTGAACTCTTTCTGTTGGACAGAGTTCACTATTGATTTATGAGCATGCCAGGCTAAGACATGTTTTAATAGTCCCTGCCAATCAGGGCTTGCAAATCGGAACATATACACTTGACTGACGAGAACAATCTGGCGGCTTATACTGATACCCCTATGTGATCACAAAGGGTCAGAGCTCACAGTTTGCTTATGTCAGCGCTGCTGCTTCCTCACAACACTATACAACTTATCCCCTGTACTGCCATTTTCCTTTTTATTATGGTACTTTTAACTGATTCCTCCCTCCATGCTCGATTATTTGTGTGTCAATTGCCTGTCTGCCTGCCTGTTTACTTCCCCCCCCCCCCCGCACAACGGAATGGAACAGGCCATGCTAGGACTGCTTGCAAGATTAACCCACAGTGCTGAAGTAGATTGTTGGTGCAGGGAAGGCATAAGTAATCAAGTAAAGGGAAGTGAGTTGAAACATAAAAAAGAGTAGCTATGCAAGAGAGGAGTTTAATTATCTGTTTCCTCATCTGAGAACTCTTATATATCCATAGCTCAAACCAAATTTGCTAGTGCTGATTGGTTAAGAAAAAGTCAGATTACTGAACAAAAAGATCTAATGTTTTGCTCTTACAAACACCAAAGTGTCATCTAGTATAACAGTATTATTTGCCTGCTGGACAAAGTAATATTCTTCATCTGTGGAAGTTGTGTGCTTGTTCACAAACGTTTATTCTACTAAAATGATGGATTTCGTCCGCTGATTATAGTTATTTGTGCTATTAAAGAAAATATCTAATCAACGTACCAAAGGTGTCATTATCACTAGGGATGCACCGAATCCACTTTTTTGGATTCGGCCGAACCCCCGAATCCTTCGTGAAAGGTTCGGCCGAATACCGAACCGAATCCGAACCCTAATTTGCATATGCAAATTAGGAACGGAAGGGGAAAACATTTTTTACTTCCTTGTTTTCTGACAAAAAGTCACGCAATTTCCCTCCCTGCCCCTAATTTGCATATGCAAATTAGGATTCGGATTCGGTTCGGCCGGGCAGAAGGATTCGGCCGAATCCGAATCCTGCTGAAAAAGGCCGAATCCTGGCCGAATCCCGAACCGAATCCTGGATTCGGTGCATCCCTAATTATCACTTTAAAAATTATAAGTGCCCTGATTAAATCAGTGAATCAAACCCTTTATTCCACAGATTCCTGAACCAACACTTCTTCCTGCTTCTGTGCCTTGGAAAAGTATCTATTAGTGATCTAAAATAGTGTCAAGTAACCAGGGCTGTGGAGTCGCTACAAAAATTCTTCGACTCCTCGCTTTATGGCAACTCCAACTCCTCTGTTATTAATATGCTGATGTATTTTCAGGGTTGAATGAAGAAGTTAAGTTCACAACATACAAGGCATGTTATCACTGCCAACGCTCAAAAATATAAATCACGCCTTTTTGATTTCAAAATCAAAGTTAAATATAAGCGTATAGCTGTAGAGTAACTCTTAAATATAATCCAAAATTAACTGAAGTATTTAAGTATATTATGCCAAATCTTCCTTCATAGAAGTTATTAAATCTAATTTGATTATTTTCACTGCTTGTATTTAAAGTTATTAGGAGTCAGTTTTGGTGACTCCGACCCCAGATACCAAAAACGGTTTCTGACTCGAAATAACTGAATCCTTGTGTTTCATGTTTGTCGATAAAATATTTTTTTTTTCTTTTTCTGTTACCATTTATTAATAGGTATAAAAACCTGTCAACATGAAAGGGGTTGTTCACCTTCGAGTTGACTTTTATTATGATGTAGAGAGTGATATTCTGAGGCAATTTTCAATTGGGTTTCTGAATAGAAAAATGAGTAGTAAAAAGTTGCAATAAGAATACATTTGTAGCCTTACAGAGCATTTGTTTTTAGATGGGGCCAGTGATCCCATTTGAAATTTGAAAAATCAGAAGAAGGCAAAAACTTTAAAAAAAAATAATGAAGACCTATCGAAAAGTTGCTTATAATAAGCCATTTTATAACATCCTAAAAGTTAACTTAAAGGAGAAGGAAAGGTTAAAACTAAGTAAGCCTTATCAGAAAGGTCCATCTAAATATACCAGTAAACCCCCAAAGTAATGCTGCTCTGAGTCCCCTGTCAAAAGAAACACAGCATTTCTTTCCTTCTATTGTGTACACATGGGCTTCTGTATCAGACTTCCTGCCTTCAGCTTAAACCTCATTGCCCTGGGCAAGAGCATGCTCAGTTTGCTCCTCCCTCCCTTCTCTACTGTAATCTGAGCCCAGAGCAGGGAGAGACTCATGCAGGAAGTGATGTCACACCACATTAATACAGCCGCTGCTACCCTAAACAAACAGAGAGTTTCTAGAGCCGTTTACTCAGGTATGGTAAAACATTCTACAAAAAAAATATAGCATTCTAGCTTGCACTATTGCAGCTAATCTATTGGCAATAAAATGCCTCCGTAGCTTTCCTTCTCCTTTAAAGGTGAACCACCCTTTTAAGGGGCTTATATGTGATTGCTCAAGCTTTTGTAATGAAGAAAAACTTTGGCACCTAAAAACTGCTTTTTTTTTGGTACAAAAACCTGTTCCGTGGAAATTACGTTAATTGCAAAGATTTTTTTACCTCTACTAATGCACTCAATGTACAATGTGTACATTCCCTTTCACAATCTACAAATACACCACTATATATTGTTACACATTTTGATGTTACTCCACTTCATTGTAATTTGTGTAAAGGTGTTCTCTTTCTAATTACCTATTTAGTTCTATAAGCACAATTATATAGAGATGAACAGCCAGTACTATTTAGCATTATTCCTTTGGTATGTTGACGGTGGTCCTTTTGGTTGAAACCATATACTGATTGAGCACTGAGAGTCTTTGCACATAACCAGTATAACATTCCTTTTTTTAATTTATTTATTTTTTGGTTACACTTTATTAGGTGGAGCAAGTGTCCAGCATTTATGAAGAGGTTGATGAAGCAGAATACTCTAAGCTTGTCCGTGACCGTCAGGATGATGATTGGATAGTAGATGATGGTGAGTACATGTTGAAACCATATAGATTACCTTTTAGATTTTATTTGATTAACGTCATTCTTTTTTTCACATAAAGTATGTGATTTATGTATGCTAAAAAGACCAAAGCATGGGCATGGAATATTGCTGGAGCCCTTCTCTGAAGATATGGGAGGAACTTATTTGCAAAGCAATGTCACTATAGAAACTAACGTACATGAGGAGAGGCTGCCCACAGAAATTTGAAAGGTTTGGGGTCCATGGATAGAGCTGGAGGATGTTGATTGAGGTGTTCTCCGAATTGGCCAAGTTCTCTTACTTCTCCCCCTCTCACACTTAGAATGATCTATTATGCTTATGGGTAGATTTACTAGAGGTCAAATTTATGTGTATTTTTTTTCTCTAATAAATTCCAATATACTCACAAATTGAATGGGAGGTTATTTAAGAAAAAATTAGAATGTGTAATATTAGATCGAATAGTCCCGACCCCAAAATTCAAACCAAATTTGAATCGTTTTCCCTTCTAAAAAAATTGAATGTCAGGAAGGCAATTAACTTATTCAAATGTTTCAACGGACCTCTGCCATTGACTTGAAAATTAACTCGTTTGGTTTTAAAAATTAAAATTTGAATGTGTGAATGTTGACACAAAAAAAAAAAAAGATAATTCGAATTTACTATTAGACTATTAATACATCTGTGAAAATAATGGTGGAGGGCACTCCCAATATTCACAATAGAAAAAATACTTTTTTAAGGTATATGAGGTGCAAATAACCCCAGGTAATCCCACAGTCAGTTACCCAAAACTGTATATAGAAATGGAGAGGGGTTGCACACTCAATGAGACATAGTAGACAAAGGTGGTATTAAAAAAAAAAATTATTTTATAGTAAATGGCAATTTTTTTTTTTTTTTTACATCAGACAGGCTGGTATATCAAATACAACAGTATTAGCAGAAATATATACATACCACCAAGTAACAAGATCAAGGCAAAAAGAGACAAAACATCCCAATGTTTTTGCACTTTGTCAAAAGGAAATTGTCTTTCACATGAATGACAGTGACTTAGGTCAGATGTCAATTTAGTTAATTATATTTGTTCTGAAGCTACATTGTACAATTTATATACGCTAAAGTACTACAGTGTCTGAGCTGTCATAATGTACCACAGATATTTTCAATGAAAGCATTCTTAAAAAAAAATACAAACATAGCATAAAATTCTGATGGAAAAAAAAATATTTGATGGAACTATACTTAAAGGGGTTGTTCACCTTTAAATTAACTTTTAGTATGGTGTAGAGGGATATTCTGAGATAATTTGCAATTGGTTTTCATTTTGTATTATTTGTGGTTTTTGAGTTATTTAGCTTTTTAACCAGCAGCTCTGCAGTTTGCAATTTCAGTATTCTGGTTGCTAGGGTCCAAATTACCCTAGCAACCATGCATTGATTTGAATGAGACACTGGAATATGAACAGGAGAGGCCTGAATAGAAGGATCCGTAATAAAAAGTAACAATACAGTTGTAGCCTTACAGAGCATTTGTTTTTTTTAGAAGGGGACAGCGACGCCCATTTGGAAGCTGCAAAGAGTCAGAAGGAAAAGGCAAATAACTATAAAAAATAAATAATGAAAACCAATTGTAAATTTGCTTAGAATTGGCTGATCTATAGTATAATAAAAGTTACCTTAAAGGTGAACCACCCCTTTAAGACAATCAACTTATAGGAGAAGGAAAGCTATTGAGGCAGTTTATTACCAATAAATTGGCCACAATAGTGCAAGTTATAACCCTATATTTATTCTGCAGAATGCTTTGCTATACATGAGTAATCAGCTTTAGAAGCTCTATCTTTTTGTTTAGGATAGCAGCTGCCCTATTAGCTTGGTGTGACATCACTTCTTGCCTGAGTTTCTCCCGGCTCACTTATAGCTCTGGGCTCAGATTACAGCATGGAGGGGGGGATGGAAAAGGGAGGTGGAGAGATGAGCAAACTGAGCATGCTCAAGCCCTAGCCCTGGAGGTTTATGCTGAAAACTGGAAGTCTGATACAGAAGCCCATGTGTACACAATAGAATGAAATGAAGGCTGTTTCATTTGACAGAGGACTCGGAGCAGCATTACTTTGAGAGTTTCCTTGTGTATTAACATAGACCTTTCTTTTAAAGCTTCCTTAATTTTAACCTTTCCTTCTCCTTTATTAGTAGGATATACAAGAAATGGTTCTGTAATATTTGTTAAATGTTAACTAAAAAGAAAAAAAAAATCAAGAGTTGTTTGAGTCCATTCTGGTGAGGAGAGGTATTTTTTCTGTGCCACAATTAGGTGTACGTATTGTTTGCTTTCATTGACTCTTCATCTATCCTTACATATTGGGATACAGGCTTTGGAGAGCTCATTAAACAAGTGGATCACTGTCTACTTTGGACAGCCGGGTACAATTTCCCCGATGAACGGAGTTCAAGCACTCAAAGGGTCAACTTTTAGAATCCAGTAGATAAAGGATGAAGAGAAACTAGCAATTAAGTTGGGAATTTAGCTGTTCTGCCTGACCATCACACCAGCCAAACAACGAAAGGTGCTCTGGATATATTTTATGATATCCGCAGTTTAATACCTGCTAATATTATGGAATAAAGAAATCTAAATTGCAGTTTTGCATTACTTTACTCTAGATGTCCTTTTTAATATACTGAAAGTAATGCACCAGCGCAGAAGTTTTATAATGATTTTTACATTATGTATCTGGAAAAGGTTTATGTTACAGGGATGAAAGCAATTTTCTCTTTCAATTATTATTCATAAAAAGCAGATTGTATTTGTTTTTTGTGCATTTGGAATTGAGATATTTTAGCTTTTAAAACTCTAGTGTATTGTTTAGTAATTGTGGGGAAACAAGGAACATTGCGCAGACTTCAAGCAGGAGTCTTTAGCAAATATGTGGTTTTAAGCTTGGTTCTATTGTGAAAATAACATTAACCATTAGTTCTGCCCTGCTGTTGTGTATCTACCAGGCAAATGTGTTCAACTTTTTTTCTTTGTTTGTACATTTTTCAGTCTTTTTTTTTCATCAGATTCTTTAGTTATCCACCTTTTTACAACAGAAATTTGGTCTCTTCTTCAGCATACCTCCCAACTGTCCTGTTTTGAGCGGGACAGTCCCGCTTTTCACAGCTCAAACCACAGTCCCAGATAAGTACTGAAATGTTTGATCTACTGCACTGAATAGCCAGAAAAATATATATATAGTTTCTAACTTAATTGGCTCCACGTGGCAAATCTTTTTTTCCCTCTTTCTGTTTCCAAAATTTTGGGAGGTATGTTTCAATGATCTCTAAAGATAAGGATTTTTTTTTACACTGGAGATTGTCTTTACCTAAAATGAGGAGTAGAAATAGGATGCACTCCTGAAGACCAATTGTTTGGTTGCTGATCAATATCTTGTAATTGTGTAGTGCGGACTCCATCAATGCAAAAAAATAAAATGCTTAAAGTGGACCTGCCATTCAGACACACAAAGTTGTATAATAAAAGTCCTTTTCAAATTAAACATGAAATCCAATTTCTATTTTTTAATAAAGCATTCATAGCTGTTCTAAGTTCATTTAAAAATCTCAGCTGTCAATCAAATATGGTCTCTGCCCCTCCTCTGCCTTAGGCACCTCAGGATAACGGATCTTTCTATAATTTGGATCTTCATCTTCAAAAGAACTTTTAGTTTGACATAGAAAGTGATATTCTGAGACAATTTGCAATTGGTTTTCTTTATGGTTTATTTGTGGTTTCTGAGTTATTTAGCTTTTGATTCAGCAACTCTCCAGTTTGCAGGGTTGCCAGGATTCAGATTAGCCTAGCAACTACACACTGATTTCAATAAGAGACTGGAATATGAATAGGAAAGGCCTGAAGAGAAAGATGAGTAATAAAAAGTAGCAATAACATTAAAATGTATAGCTTTACGGAGCATTTGTTTTTAGATGGGGTCATCTAAAAAAGGCAAATAACTATAAAACTATAAAAAAAATAAAGACTATTTGAAAAGTTGATTAGAATTGGCCATTCTATAAAAGTTAATTTAAAGGTGAACCACCCCTTTAACTGTAACAGAAAGAAGTATGACAGAACTGTCTCTATTCATAGGCTGATGTGATGTATTTGTGCCCTTGGATTTTGTGTGAGCAAAGTGCCTTATACAAACAAGACTGTGAATGGCATTTTTCTAAATGGGATTATCCAGTGGCACATACTACATGAAAACTATCTTTTAATGAAAACCGCTGCATTTAAATGAGTGTTTTATATATGGGATATTTAATGTAATATATTTTTATAGATACCTGCAATATTCAATATATATTCGGTATATTTTCTGTTTAAAAGGCTGACAAAAGCATGGCAGCCCCACTCATTCACACTCAAGCCTGGCAAGTTTAGTGATCAAATGAGCGGTTATAAGTATTGGTGTTGGGGGGTAAGAATGTGTTGTTTTACATAGTTAATTTGATTCGAAAAAAAAAAAAAAAAAATACAAAGCTCCACCAAGTTAACCCTTTCCCTGCCAGCCGTTTTGTCCTAGATGCGAACATCTACTGCCAAGCAGTCTTTAGATATTTTGCACTCTTTCACTTTAAGGGCCTTTCCTGGGGTGGTCTTTTAGTTAACCCAGGAAAACAATATATTGTTTTTTTCAGGACAACCTGAACTTTCACAATATGCAAGAATTTTGGTGTAATTCTACTTCTCTAAAAAAATATTGGATTCTAAGTGTCAAAAAAAATGAAAAAAATCATGTTGCACGAAGAACAATCACATATATCAGAAACATCATTCATTTTATGTACGAGAACACAGCCGATTTAGAAAGGTCTATGTCTCCTGAACGCGACAATACCAAATATATATAGTTTTATGGAGATTTCTCACTTGTATAGCTCAAAATCTACAAGCAGTACACAACCAAATTTCCAAAGCAACACTCCCCAAACGGCATACTTTTGATTTCAAGGCCAAACATTCCGCTAACAGTAGGTTTACCCTAGAAAACTACCCATTACTAGAAAGAACAGATTCTGGTGAATCAAAAATGGGTAGAAATATCTTTGTACTCCAAACCACCAAGTTGCAATTGTTTCCTAAAGTTATAATGTTTTATAGAAATTGGTGAATTTTTTGAAAAATTACCTCAACGCTTCCACTCTACAGCAACATATCTCCCACACATCATTAGGTATCAATGTAAAACACCCCAAATATAAAATTCTGGGTCCACTGAACAGTTTGATGCCCAATATGAATAGATGTACCCAAGCACGTGGCATAGGAGGCCCCAAAAGGAAGACCACCCGTTTGTTCTGTCATTTCAGATACTGCAAAATCAACACATTTACATCGTTTTGGGGGGCGGCAAAGGTAGAAAAAAGTACGTTCACCCCAGAAAACCATATATTTTCGGAAAGTACACATTCCCCTGAATCCAAATTGGGTATGCATGTCTTTCTACACCAAAGTACCAAGCGGCAAACCATTCCTAAATTTGGTGATTTTGGCGACATTTCCAAAAATCACCTAAAAATTTCTACCCTGCAGCATCGTATTACCCACATACTTTTAGGTATCAAGAGAAATCACCCCAAATATGAAAGCCTAGGGTCCTCTGAACAGTTTGATGCCCAATATGTATAGGTGTACCCAAGCACGTGGCATATAGGGGCCCTAAAAAGAAGACCCCCATATAGTCTTGACATTTCAGGTACTGCAAAATCAACACATTTACATTGTTTTGGGGGGGGGGCAAAAGTAGAAAACAGTAAGTTCACCCCAGAAAACCATATATTTTCGGAAAGTACACATTTCCACGAATCCAAATTGGGTATGCATGTCTTTCTACGCCAAAGTACCAAGCCGCAAATCATTCCTAAATTTGGTGATTTTGGTGACATTTCCAAAAATCACCTCAAAATATCTACCCTGCAGCATCGTATTACCCACATACATTTAGGTATCAAGAGAAATCACCCCAAATATGAAAGCCTAGGGTCCTCTGGACAGTTTGATGCCTGATATGTATAGGTGTACCCAAGCACGTGGCAAACAGGGGCCCCAAAAGGAAGACCCCCATATAGTCTGTCATTTCAGGTACTGCAAAATCAACACCTTTACATCGTTTTGGGGGGGGGCAAAAGTAGAAAACAGTAAGTTCACCCCAGAAAACCATATATTTTCGGAAAGTACACATTGCAACGAATCCAAATTGGGTATGCATGTCTTTCTACGCCAAAGTACCAAGCCGTAAATCATTCCTAAATTTGGTGATTTAGGTGACATTTCCAAAAATCACCTCAAAATATCTACCCTGCAGCATCGTATTACCCACATACTTTTAGGTATCAAGACAAATCACCCCAAATATGAAAGCCTAGGGTCCTCTGAACAGTTTGATGCCCAATATGTATAGGTGTACCCAAGCATGTGGCATATAGGGGCCCTAAAAGGAAGACCCCCATATAGTCTGACATTTCAGGTACTGCAAAATCAACACATTTACATTGTTTTGGGGGGGCAAAAGTAGAAAACAGTAAGTTCACCCCAGAAAACCATATATTTTCGGAAAGTACACATTCCAACGAATCCAAATTGGGTATGCATGTCTTTCTACGCCAAAGTACCAAGCCGCAAATCATTCCTAAATTTGGTGATTTAGGTGACATTTCCAAAAATCACCTCAAAATATCTAACCTGCAGCATCGTATTACCCACATACTTTTAGGTATCAAGACAAATCACCCCAAATATGAAAGCGTAGGGTCCTCTGAACAGTTTGATGCCCGATATGTATAGGTGTACCCAAGCACGTGGCATACAGGGGCCCCAAAAGGAAGACCCCCATATAGTCTGTCATTTCAGGTACTGCAAAATCAACACATTTACATCGTTTTGGGGGGGGCAAAAGTAGAAAACAGTAAGTTCACCCCAGAAAACCATATATTTTCGGAAAGTACACATTGCAACAAATCCAAATTGGGTATGCATGTCTTTCTACGCCAAAGTACCAAGCCGCAAATCATTCCTAAATTTGGTGATTTTGGTGACATTTCCAAAAATCACCTCAAAATATCTACTCTGCAGGATTGTATTACCCACATACTTTTAGGTATCAAGAGAAATCACCCCAAATATGAAAGCCTAGGGTCCTCTGAACAGTTTGATGCCCAATATGTATAGGTGTACCCAAGCACGTGGCATATAGGGGCCCTAAAATGAAGACCCCCCTTGTATGTTCTGTCATTTCAGGTACTGCAAAATCAACACATTTACATCGTTTTGGGGGGGGCAAAGGTAGAAAAAAGTAAGTTCACCCCAGAAAACCATATTTTTTCGGAAAGTACACATTCCCACGAATCTAAATTGGGTATGCATGTCTTTCTACTACAAAGTACCAAGCCACAAACCATTCCTAAATTTGGTGATTTTGGGGACATTTCCAAAAATCACTTCAAAATTTCGACCCTGCAGCATCGTATTACCCACATTCTTTTAGGTATCAAGACAAATCACCCCAAATATGAAAGCCTGGGGTCCTCTGAACAGTTTGATGCCCAATATGTATAGGTGTACCCAAGCACGTGGCATATAGGGGCCCCAAAACGAAGACCCCCATATGGTCTGTCATTTCAGGTACTGCAAAATCAACACATTTACATTGTTTTGAGGGGGGCAAATGTAGAAAAAAGTAAGTTCACCCCAGAAAACCATATATTTTCGGAAAGTACACATTCCAACGAATCCAAATTGGGTATGCATGTCTTTCTACCCCAAAGTACCAAGCCGCAAATCATTCCTAAATTTGGTGATTTAGGTGACATTTCCAAAAATGACTTCAAAATTTCGACCTTGCAGCATTGTATTACCCACATACTTTTAGGTATCAAGACAAATCACCCCAAATATGAAAGCGTGGGGTCCTCTGAACAGTTTGATGCCCAATATGTATAGGTGTACCCAAGCACGTGGCGTATAGGGGCCCCAAAACGAAGACCCCCATATGGTCTGTCCTTTCAGGTACTGCAAAATCAACACATTTACATTGTTTTGAGGGGGGCAAATGTAGAAAAAAGTAAGTTCACCCCAGAAAACCATATATTTTCGGAAAGTACACATTCCCACGAATCCAAATTGGGTATGCATGTCTTTCTACGCCAAAGTACCAAGCCGCAAACCATTCCTAAATTTGGTGATTTTGGGGACATTTCCAAAAATGACTTCAAAATTTGACCCTGCAGCATCGTATTACCCACATACTTTTAGGTATCAAGACAAATCACCCCAAATATGAAAGCCTGGGGTCCTCTGAACAGTTTGATGCCCAATATGTATAGGTGTACCCAAGCACGTGGCGTATAGGGGCCCCAAAACGAAGACCCCCATATGGTCTGTCATTTCAGGTACTGCAAAATCAACACATTTACATTGTTTTGAGGGGGGCAAATGTAGAAAAAAGTAAGTTCACCCCAGAAAACCATATATTCGGAAAGTACACATTCCAACGAATCCAAATTGGGTATGAATGTCTTTCTACGCCAAAGTACCAAGCCGCAAACTATTCCCAAATTTGGTGATTTTGGTGACATTTCCAAAAGTCACCTCAAAATTTCTAACCTGCAGCATCGTATTACCCACATACTATTAGGTATCAAGAGAAATCACCCCAAATATGAAAGCCTAGGGTCCTCTGAACAGTTTGATGCCCAATATGTATAGTGTACCCAAGCATGTGGCATATAGGACCCCCAAAAGGAAGACCCCCATATGGTCTGTCATTTTAGGTACTGCAAAATCAACACATAAACATAGTTTTGGGGGGGAGCAAAGGTAGAAAAATGCACATTCACCCCAGAAAACCATATATTTTCGGAAAGTACACATTCCCGCGAATCCAAATTGGGTATGCATGTCTTTGTACTCCAAAGTACCAAGTCGCAAGCCTTTCCTAAATTTGGCGATAAAAGCAACAGTTTTTACATTTTTGAAATTGCCTAAAAATATTGCAATTGGCCGCATTTATTTCACCCAATTTTTTGCATAAAATTGTAAAACACCATAAATATTGATGCCAAGGGTCTACTGAACAGTTTGATGCCCAATATGCATTGATATACCAAGGCAGCTGGCATATGCAGACCCCAAATGAAAATAGTGCATATGATTTACTCCGCTGCCGATTCGCCTTCTGTGAACATAGACCATTGACTTCATATTATGTGCCTCAAGACCCTCCTAACAGCAAAAACCCCCGAAAACCATATGTTTTTGGAAAGTACACATTCTGACGAATCCACCAAAGATAAAGACGTCTTTCTACACCAAACTACCAAACTGCAAAGCTTTTCTAAACGTAGAGGTTTTTACAACATTTCTGAAAATCGCCTAAAATTGTTGCAGTTTGCCGCATTTATCACACACAATGTTTTACGTACAAAGAAAAATAACCCTAAATATGGACGTCAGAGGTCTACTGAATAGTTTGATGCCCAATATGCAAAGATTTACCAAAGTATGTGGCGTGTACGGACCCCAAATGAAAAACATGCATATGAATTTTCACGCTGGCCAACTAAGCTGCAGAAAAGAGAGCCCCAACTGTGCGTTATGTGCCGTATGACCCACAAAATGTAAAAAGACCCCCAGAAAACTATATATTTTTGGAAAGCATATATTCTGGCAAATCAAACTAAGTAAAATAAATCTTTCTATACCAAAGCACCAAACAGCAAAACAATACTAAAGATTCAAAAGGAACAATAATGCAGGGATAAAATTGCAATAAAACCACAAAAATAGCGTAAATCAATGAAATAACAAAATAATTGATCCGACAGCGTAATTAGTGGCCAAAATCGATTATCCAATAGTCACGCTGTCAAAATAACATGTTTTTAGGCAAAACAAACAGTACAATGAATAAGTTAAAAAAAAAAAAAAAACCTGTTTGTGAGTTTTTGTGTATACATATTTGTGCACTAATAAAAGTTGTCTGAGTGTGCAAATACATGTAATTAAGTGTAAATAAGTGTACAAAATTGACCAAGTGTGCTAAAATAAAAAAATAAAAAATACAAATTTTTACTAAAATGTTTGTGTAAGTGTATAAATGTACTGTAGGTATGTGTAAATGCAGGTAAGTGGGTAAAAAAAACGTGCACTTACCGTTTTTGTAGCAGGAGGATCGCTGGAACAGATGGAGGCAGCCAGAACAGCGTGTCTGCAGAGTTACTGTGCAGCAGGAAGTGTGTGGGCGGCTGTTCAGGAAGGAAGAGGTGAGTAATGCGCAGCAGCGCTTTTTCCAGCGCATTTGCGTCTTTGAAGCCGGATCTGCGACAATCGTGTCGCAGATCCGACTCGACAGCCCCCCAGCCTTGTTGCCCAGGGGGCTGTCAACCCTTCTGACACTCTGCGGAGGCGGCAAAAGCTGCAGGAGAACGTACATGGTACGTTCTTGGCAGCCTGAGCCCTGAACCGGCAGCACGTACGCCGTACGTGCTTGGCGATTAAAGGGTTAAACCCCTTCAAATGAAAACAAATGTTTTGATTTTTTTTTAATGTTTGTAAATTTAATTTTTGTTTAATTTTCTAGCTTGCTTAATAATTTACACTGTATTTCTAAAATGGATTTATGGTAGTGCAAATGATTTGTTTGGAAATGACCCCTCTAGCTGATGCTGTCTCTAAACCTGTACAGTATAGGATCCCTTATCCCAGGGGTCCCAAGCACCGGGCCATGCACAGTCTTCAACTGGGCTTCCAAGCCTAGCGGCAAAATTGGACGCCGGCGCTCCAGGATTGGCGCCCCGACCCCCTCCACCGGTCCCGGGGCCAAAAAAGTTTGGGGGCCCCTGCCTTATCCGGAAACTAGTTATCCAGAAAGTTCCGAATTATTACTACATTTTATCCAAGTAATCCAAATTTTTAAAAATGTTTCCTTTTTCTCGGTAGTAATAAAACAGTACCTTGTACTTGATCTAAACCAAGATATAATTATTATTGGAGGTAAAATCAGCCTATTGGGTTTATTTAACATTTAAATGATTTTCTAGTAGACTTAAAGGAGAAGGAAACCATCTGGGCGCAAAAATAGGCCAGGGTGGAAGAGGGAGGGGGGGCAACACAGGGGAGGGATTTTTGCGCCCAGGGGGGTTTCCTTCTCTTTTAAGTCTACTAGAAAATCATTTAAATATTAAATAAACCCAATAGGCTGGTTTTGCCTCCAATAATAATTATATCTTAGTTTAGATCAAGTACAAGGTACTGTTTTATTACCGAGAAAAAGGAAACATTTTTAAAAATTCACACTCAAGCCTGGCCCGGGGGGACAGGTAGGCCGGGGGGGGGCAACACAGGGGAGGGTTTTTGCGCCCAGGGAATTTCGTTCTCCTTTAAGGTACGAAGATCCAAATTACAGAAAGATCCATTATCCAGAAAACCTCAGGTCCCAAGCATTCTGGATAAACGGTCCCATACCTGTATTGATATAAATGGGTTGATTATCTAATGTAAACTCAATTTTTTCTTCTCTATGCCATAGATGGGACTGGCTATGTAGAAGATGGAAGAGAGATTTTTGATGACGACTTAGAAGACAATGCCCTTGCTGATTCAGGTAAATGCTGTTTGTTTACTGTGAGCCTAAATTTTATCATTTTAAGTGGCTAGTAGCTGGCAAAAGAGAGCACTGCACTGCCATTAGTTTTATGTCCCAGGCATCTCGTGGGTGCACTCAAGGTACAGAAATAGGATAAAAGTTCTGCACTGAATGCTCCCCTACATCGATGTACGGGATGATTGGGGCTCAGAGAGAGAGGAGCACTGACCCTGAGTTGGAGGAAAGCGATTTCATTTTATTTAATATACTACATGTGCAGGTCTATCATATACTCCTTATTCCTTATTATTGTGTTCTCTTATTCACAGGTAAAGGCGCTAAGGGAGCACCCAAAGACAAAACGAATGTAAAAAAGTCATCGGTGTCCAAGCCAAATAATATCAAGTCCATGTTTATGGCCAGTGCTGTGAAAAAGACAACAGATGTGAGTAAAATGACCATATGATCCCACTCTTGCTGATTCAAGTTGTGTTTTTTTGAAAAGGATTGTTTCCCTGTCCTATATATGGTATGGTTGAATTGCATTCTGAATGTATGACTGACTTTTCATTCATTATCTTTGGTCATATGTATAATACGCATTATTTTTGTGTTTTGTGCAGAAAGCTGTGGATTTGTCAAAAGATGATTTGCTTGGCGATTTATTGCAAGATTTGAAGTCGCAGGTAATTAATATAATTGTTACAATTTTATAGACAAATGTGTACTTTATCAGCACAAAATCTGTATTTTGTTTTATTTGTGTCTTTAACTTGGCAATTGTGCTCTTTAGGCTGTTCCTATAACACCACCACCAGTAATTACACTAAAGAAGAAGAAACTTGCAGGATCTCCTTTAAACCCTTTCTCAGTACCACCTACAGCCCCAAAGGTAAGATGTTAGTTTAAATATGCATTCACTCAAGATATACATGTTTAAAGGAAAGAAAACTATAGAAGTAGCTAGAAATGTTGTACAATATGTTTTGTGCTTCTGTACCAGCCCGAGGCAACCACAGACCTTAAGCAGTAAAGATCTATTTCTCCAAAGATGCCCCAGTAGCTCCCTGTCTTCTTTTCTGCTGATTCACTGCACATGCTCTGTGCTGCTGTCACCTACTGAGCTTAGGGACACACTCACAATATACAGTACACATAGAATAGAAATGTCACAATATAAGGCTGATTAGTAATTAATACAGATAATTACTACATGGCAGCACAGAAACCAGTGCAATCAGAATTTAATAATCAGCCTTGTAGCATCAGCTTATATTACAGACCAACCTTATTTTCTGCTGGATAATTAGTGACGAGCCCTAAGCTTAGCTTCTCAACAGCTGCTCAGAGCCCACTGAGCATGCGAGTGTCGCAGACACTTTCCAAGATGGTGACCCCCTGTGACAAGTTTGAAGTCCTGGCTCATTGCTGCTATTGACAAGCTAAAATAAAATTTTTCTAGATTTATCATACTCTGGCCCTTTTAAAAATTAGAATTTGGCTATTCGCCACCTACAACCTGCAGAATTACTGTTTAAGTCAATAGGAGAGGTGCAGGGAACAATTTGGAGATATTTTCAGAGAAAAAACTCAAATCGAGTTTGATCAAATTCGATTTGAACTCGATTCAAGTTTTCAGGTTGTTTCAATTTGTCCAAGTTGGAAAAATGTGATTTTATTAATAATTTTCAATTGGTCAAATTTCAAATTTATGGTAATTTAAAAAAAAAAAAAAAAAACCTCAAATGAATTCAAAATTCGACCCTTGATAATTGTGGCTCTAATTGTAGAAGAGAAGATGCTTCTCCATTTTCTCAATAAAAAAAAAAATGGAATTTACATTTTTCTTTGAATAGCAATAGGAGTTGATAACTGATGTAAACCAGTCATTGTGCACTAATGTGCCTGATTCTGCAGTAATGCCAAATGATCATATTTTTTTTGTACCTCGTGCTGAATTATGTAGCATCTATTGTTCTACTAAAGGTGTTTTATATAGGGATTACCAAATCCATCATATTTCAGTTCAACTGAATACTCCGCAGTTTACCTAATGCAAACCCGAACCCTAATTTGAACATCCAAAGAATTCGCATAATCTGAAAAGTTATCCGTAAAATAGTAGGAATTGAGTAGTATTAACGTTTAGCCTTTACAGAGCATTTGATTTTTTTTTTTTCAGGTTTTATCTGCAAGTGTGAAAAAATTACCAGCTGTAACCAAGCCTGGGCATCCTGCTGCACAATCAAAGGCTTCTGTACCCCGGCAAATAAAGAAAGAGCCTAAGGCTGAGTTGATTTCTTCTGCTGTTGGTCCTTTGAAAGTGGAAGCTCAAGTAAAAGGTAATTCTAGAAATAATTATGCATTAATAATAAAACAAGACTACAAAGGTAAAATAAAGTTTACTATTCCATGAAAGCCTTTTCAGATTCCTTTGTGGGAGACTGTTGAGGTGTTCTTGTATAAGATGAAGAATTGGCAGTTATTCATAAAACACCTGACTCAAACATATACCATCCATTTTGTTTAGTTACCCTTTAGGCCAGGGATCTCCAACCTTTTGTACCTGTGAGTAACATTCAGAAGTAAAAGTAGTTGGGGAGCAACACTAGCATTAACAATTTTCTTGGGGTGCCAAATAAGGGCTGTGATTGACTATTTGGTAGCTCCTATGTGGATTGATTTACATTGAGGCTCTGTTTGTCAGTACACCTGGTTTTTATGCAACCAAAACTTGCCTCCAAGCCTGGAATTCAAAAATAAACACCTTCTTAGAGGCCACTGAGAGCAATATCTAAGGGGTTGGAGAGCAACATGTTGCTCATGAGCTACTGGTTGGGGATCATTGAAGTTTAGGCTATAGCAGGAGTCTCGTCAGAGTTTCGAATCGGTGACAAAGCAGACAAATATTGTAGTGTGACCTTAGTTTTAAGTAGGGATGCACCGAATTCACTATTTTGGATTCAGCCCAACCCCTGAATCCTACGCAAATGATTCGGCCTAATACCGAAACTAATCCAAACCCTTATTTGCATATGCAAATTATGGACGGGGAGGGGAAAACATTTTTTTACTTGCTTTGTGACAAAAAGTCACGTGATTACCCTCCCTACTCCTAATTTACATATGCAAATTAGGATTTTGATTAGGTTCGGCCGAGCAGAAGGATTTGGCCCGAATCCTGCTGAAAAAGGCCGAATCCTGGATTCAGTGCATTCCTAGTTTTAAGGCCATCAATGGAAATTCTGTGGCCGATGCTAAGGAACCGCACCTACTGCTGTGGTGTGTTACTAAATTAATGGCATGTTGCCTTGTATAAAATTGGTTTTGGTGAAATAAAAAGTAGAATTGTTTGGGTTTGTGATTTAATCTCTTTTAGAAGAGGATTCGGGAATGGTTGAGTTTGATGATGGAGATTTTGATGAGCCCTTGGATGAAGACAATGTGGAAATAACTCCAGTTGATTCTAGCACAATCAAGACACAAGCACAAAGCATTAAGTGTGTGAAAGAGGAAAATATTAAAAGAGGAAGAAAGTTCATTCATGTATGTATGAAACCTGTTCATCACTAACCTTTTAACATCTGTGAGGCTGTATCTTATTTTTTTTTTTCATTGTTAGGTAAAATGTGCTTCATCGAGCCTTTTTAATTAGTTAAAAAGTAACATCTAGATTAACTTGTTATTGCTAATAGAAAAACATTGGTAAATGGGAATTCATTCAGTTGAACCCCCAACTTAACGGTTTTCAGGGGACCAGGAAAACATTATGTAAAATCCGGGAACTTTTTCTTTAAGTACTGAAAGGATATAAGCACAGGAGTTTTTAACACTTTGAGATACAATATTTACTGTGTTAATAACAAGGGTTAACATTGCCGTGTTAATGTTACACTATGGGGGGCATGTGCAAGGTCTCTCTGTCAGTCACATACACAACCTAAAGCAATTAGTGATTGGTGCAGGACTGTATAAGGGGCAGACTCATTGGAATTGAGCATTTACAGGCAGAATCATGGCAAAATATACATCTGGTTCGTATTTTAAACCTCTTTGTTTAAAAAAAAAAAAAAAATAACATTCATAGAGGAAAATGTTGATGTAAAATCTGGGAAAACATTACTTAAAATCGGGGAAATGCACCCATTGCATTATAAACTGGTGGGACCAAAAATAAATATGTAAAATGCGGAAAAACATAAAATCAGGGTACTTAAAATCGCGGTTTCATTGTATATACTGTATGTCATTTACTTTGAAGCTTTTTTTTGCCAGCGGTGGCATATATGCACACATACAGGTTCAAGTTTATGCACTTTGTTTTAATTTCAGAACTTCTACTACTTTAAATGAGTCTTGTTGGGATCAAATTGATGAGGCTGAACCAATGACCACTGAAATTCAGGTAGATTCAAGCCACCTACCCTTGGTTACTGGTGCAGACGGGAGTCAAGTTTTTAGGTTTTATTGGCTAGATGCCTATGAAGACCAGTACAGTCAGCCAGGTAAGAGACAGAGTAAAAACAAATGTATTCAAGTGCAATGCCGGATTATCATATTTATCACTGATAGAACATAATTCTTGTGTTTTGTGGAGGAGTTTCTATAATTTGACTTATTTCTCTCATCTGTAGGAGTAGTCTATTTATTTGGAAAAGTTTGGATCGAGTCAGCTGATGCATATGTCAGCTGCTGTGTTAGTGTGAAGAACATTGAGAGGACCGTATATCTTCTACCTCGTGAAAATGTAAGATTTTTGTTTAATTGGTGCCCTAACTTGATGGAAAATGTTATTATGAAGAATGGGCTTTTAGTTAAGCATTAGGTGTTGCAGCAATAATGTCCCCGATAGCCGTGTAGAGAGGATAAAAGCTTCTGCTTCCCATAAGGATACTATAGTCGCACAGTCTTTTGTTATAATATACAAGACCATAGTTCACAAACATAACATATAATGGGGAGAAACTGTGCTCAAAAAAAGAAAAAAGAAAATCTGCTGTTATGTTCAGTTTAAAGGGATTCTGTCATGATTTTTATGATGTTGTTTTTATTTCTAAATTACACTGTTTACACTGCAAATAATTTACTCTACCATATAAAATTTCATTCCCCAACCAGAAAGTGTATTTTTTTAGTTGTAATATTGGTGTGTAGGTGCATCTCAGGTCATTTTACCTGGCCATGTGCTTTCAGAAAGAGCCAGCACTTTAGATGGGACTGCTTTCTGACAGGTTGTTGTTTCTCCTACTCAATGTAATTGAATGTGTCTTTGGGAACTGGATTTTACTAATGAGTACTGTTCTTAGATCTACCAGGCAGCTGTTATCTTGTGTTAGAGAGCTGCTGTCTGGTTACCTTCCCATTGTTCTGTTAGGCTGCTGGGAGGGTTTGATATTAATTTATCAGAGCACATGACTGGGGCAGCTGGGAAACTGACAATATGTCTAGCCCCATGTCAGATTTTAAAATTAAATATAAAAAAAATCTCTTAGCTCTTTTGAGAAAGGGATTTCAGTGCAGAATTCTGCTGGAGCAGCACTAATAACTGACGCCTTTTCTAAAAACATTTTTTCTCTGTCGTCTTAGGGGGACACAGGGACGATGGGGTTAAGCTCCACCCTCCAGGAGGCAGGACACTTAAATAAAAATTAAAGGGGCGTGCCCTATTGGGCTTAACCCCGCACACTGTGCTCTAGCCTTCCGTTTTTTAAGTGTCCTGCTACCAGGAGGTTGGACTACGCACTCTATCTAGGAATAGATGATTCTACGGTCAGCCCTGTCTGACACTCGGGGTGATACTAAGAGCAGGGTTACCTGTCTCTTCTGCAGTTAGCCCCCAACATGGAGTAGTACACCGGGGTCAAATCCTAGCCTTGAAGGCTATAACGACCATCCAGACGTTGCCTGCGCCTCACTGGAGGGTAGAGGGTCTGGCCGGTGGTAGCCCTTAGTAATTATGGGCAGAGGGCTCCAGCGGTGCTATTCTGCTGCAGAATTCCCTCCCTCCTAACCCACCTCCGAAGAGTTTTCCCCTGCTTGCGGGTTAAACCTCAGTTCAGGTGACGGAGGACCAACATGTCTGTCTCCTCCCTTCCTCGGAACAGCGCTATTACCTCTCCTGAATGGCTCCCTGCATCATACCGGTCAGTAACCGAAGGCACTCCTAGCATTCATATCGCCAGGAGAGGAGGCAGAGGTGAGCGTCTTCATTCAGGAGGGACTTGAGTCCCGCGCCATTATGCATTGCCGCGCGCTGCTGGAACGCATATGCGTTCCATCGGCCATTTTGAAATAATAGCGGCGCAGAGCGGCTGCTTCCTGCATAATTACCAGTCGGTAACCGAATGCGCTGCTAGCATTCATATCGGCAGGAAAGGAGGCTGAGGTGAGGTCCTTTACTCTGGAGGGCCTGAGAGTCTGGCGCCATTTGCATTGCCGAACGCGCTGCTGGAACGCAAATGCGTTCCAGCGGCCATTTTGTAATAATAGCGGTGCACATCGGCTGCGAGCTGCATGGTGGTGTTTTGGCTATGCAGCTACTGCCACAAAGATACCGAGCACGTTCTGGCGATGCAAAAAGGTCAAATCCGCAGTGCCTAAGGCTCTCCAGTACCAGCATCAGTTATTCAACTCATGCATGCATTATCACCAGCAGGGGCCCACAAATGACAGCAGGTAGGCCAGTGGGCTACAGCTAAGCTGGGGGAGGAGAGAGAGTACCCTCCACAGCACGGGTGGTTATTGCATGTGCGGTGCTGTTCAGTGGGGCAAGGGGCCAAATCTGCTTCAGATAGCAGCCCCAGTCCAGTAGCACTACCAATTCAAGGTATGCCACTAAAAATCCTATAAACAGGAACCGGGAGGCAGCTATGTTGTATCACCATAAGATTCTTTTAGCAAGTCACCTCCCTAATTCCTTAGCATCACGACAAGGATTGCCTGTTTATGCTGTAAATTTAGGAAAAGACTGGCAGTCATTAGTCATCGGGTAGCACATGAACTATCTCTAGGTTGACTTCACTGTAATTATCAGTCAGGTTATTCCTGGCTGGGCATTTTCCCTGTAGGGGAAAAACTTCCACCTTCCAATAATTCTTCTGGTAGGGAAGTATAAATTCATGATGCGAGTAAGGAAGGAGAGAGTCAATATGAAATTGACGGAATCATAAAGGTGTGTTTGAGATTCTAAATCTCTCATAAAAAGTCTAATGCAAGAGGAATGTAATGCTCCTGAGAGAAAATCCAAGCTAAAATGAAGTTGCAATATCCATTTCCAAAGGAACTGGTAGGCAAGTAGCCAGATCCCTTGACAATAGATGATCCGGAATCTAGACTGTTAAAAAATACCACTTGCCAATAACTAAGCTACAACTATGTCTGGCATCTGTTTGATGTCCATAGCCATTTACACCCGGATCGATAATGAAGGATTCTGAGAAGGGAGTACTGAGAAGTGGTCTGTAAGCCACTCAGGAAACAGCAGATGCATTGATTTATCTATGTGTTACCTCCTTAGATACTTCTCAAAATTTGACCCGCATTTGGTTCTGTCTGTTGCTGTGGGAGGAACCTGTGCATCAAAAACTGCTCAAGCAGACCCCCGTTCAAAGACATCTGTCATTTTCAGTTCTAGGGCAATGGTTATTTGGAGAAGAACTTGAGAAATTCATTGCTCAATTTACAGGTGAACTACCCTGCTGGCCCAACCTAGATCCAGATTTCCAGGATCGGCTAAGCGTTTAAACTTGTTGTGACCAAGGTGCATTCAAGTACTCAGAGAACAAGACTACTTCACGACATCTCCTTCAAAATCGGAGGAACAGATATTGGGCGAGTTACTTCGATAACTACCGACCATCTAGAAGGTTGAAGCCTTCACTCCTTGGTTGCATGAGTCAACAAAGGGTGACAGAAGGATAACTCCTAGACGTCACATCCCTAAACCCCAAACCCTCCCGGAGGTTCATTTGCCGGGAGGGCCATCGCACCTCAACAAGGTAAAGGCCCATCTCTAAACTTATTGCCAGGATGGAGCAGTCTAGAACTATTGTACAGGTACCACAGCCGAAGAAATCTGATGGTGTAACACCAACGCTTCATAGTTCCCAACTGTGGTTTGGCTTCAAGCAATTGAACAAGTTCAAATGGGAGCCCTACAATAACTGGTTCAATGCAACTGATGTCGGTAGACATCCAGGGGGTTTATCTGCACGTTCCCATACGGCCTCCTCACCAGAGGTATATTCGATTTGCCTCACGAATCGCCACTACCAGTTGGTAGCACCACAGTTTTGTCTCTCATCGTATTCTGATGGCAGGATCTGCAGAAACCTTGCGACTGCAGGGGAGTTCTGTCACCCACACCTGGATGATCTTACTCAAGACCAGGTCGGAAGACAAGGCCAGGAAGTTTCGGTATCCGAACCATACTGATACTTCAGGAAGTCCAGTGGGCTATCAAGTGGTAAAGAATCCAACTTACAACCCAGCTCCCAGATACCATGTCCACAACACATTTACACAGTCGCTATGTCTCCCATGGGACAAACAGGACAGGGTCAGAGGTCAAATCATTTTCACTGTTTTTCCATTCAGAGACCAACAAGTCTCTTCGTAATGAGAGAGCTGGGGCCAATGGTCTTGATCACAGAAGCGGTTCCATTCGCATAACTACACTTGCGTCCTCTTCAGACAAAATGAATCACCATGAAAAAGGGGATCCTTTGTCCAGAATCATCACCCTGTTTCTACTAGGACGGCTCTCCAGTAATGGTTACAGCCAAATAACCTAACCATAGGGCAGTCGTGGGAGACTCCAAATGGAATGTGATACCCACACGTGCCAGTCTTCAAGCCCGGAATGCAATATAGAGCAACCTGTCCGCGCAGGTATCCAGTCGAGCTCATGCTGACAATCAATACCTTGCCGTTACGGGCTGTAAAACTAGCACTAAACATATGGGCACATCGGTTACAAGCAAAACTGTTGTATGTCTACAGCGACGACGTCACCATTGTAGCCTACATAAATTCACAAGGAGAAACGCGCAGCAGAGAAGCACTAGCAGCAGTGGACAAAGCCTGAGCTTGGGTGGAAGAAAGCTTGTAAGACTATCAGCTAGACACATGCTACGAATGCCCGACATTGTAGCGAACTTCCTCAGACAAAACCATGTATACTCAGGTGAAGCGGAGCTTTACCCAGAAGCCTTCACGGAACATGCGAATCTCTGGGGACAGCCTCAGATATATCGAACGGGTTTCAATGTCAACAGACGACTTCCAGGATTCTCACTGGCTGCCTAGACACATTGGCATCTAGATTGGATGCCATGACACATCAATGGGGAGTTTGATCCAACGCAATCCTCCCTCTTCTCACTATACTACCTCGGCTCCGCTAGAAAATCAGACCGTGATCTCCATGGCATTAATGGTAGTTCCATACAGGCTCCAGACAAAACGTGTTACGAAATGCAGTGCGGGCCTAGGTACAACCTATCTGACAAGAGGGCAGCACTGAATTTCCTGTGGCAAGGTCCAATGTACCTCACTCCGGGTCTATTCGCCTTGACCGGATGTCTGCGTACAGCTGGCGAAGACAAGGGCAAGCAGGAGAATTCATATGTATGCAATACTCATGGCACTCAAATCTACTTCTCGAGATCCTATTAAAAGATGTAGCACTTGTACATTTTCTGATGTGAAGAGGCTGACTTGTCCTTCCTGGAACTCCACATTACAAGGGTAACATTATTTTTGCAGCTAGCTCTCTAAGGGTACAGGTATCTGTGCTATATATATATATATATATATATATATATATATATATATATATATATATATATATATATATATATATATATATATATATATATATATATATATATATATATATATATATATATATATATCTCACCAGCCTCTGTTAGCGGTGGAAGATGCATTGTGCATTTCTGCAAGGAGTAGCACATGTAGCTCCGTCCTTTTTTCGCCCACCTGTCACAGGTTAGGATCTTATCTCGTACCCAAGGCTTACTGCACCCAGCATTTGAATATCTGATCTCAATCTTTGTAAATGGCTCATCTGCAAGGTGGCATTTTTTGATGACATTTCATCAACCAGGTGAGTGTTTGAGCTGAGGGCACCATACCATAATCCAGCTCCTTCGGGTCACAAAGATAAAGCAAATAGTACTTGCGGTTCCTTCATTCTTCCATTTCATATAAATCAGGAGATTTTAGTGCCATCGCTGCGCCCAACTTCTACAAACAACGAAGTCCGAGCACTCTGGGGATACAGGAAACGGTTACGTTCTTCCACAATTCGCACTCTCTCTTCTTACCAGCGGGACCTCGAAGAGGTCAGGCAACTTCTGTGATTCCTTTACCAAGTACATCCGCTTATCAGACATATTTTCTAACTAAGGTCTCTACTAGAAGGTATCCGAGCCCATTTAAGCAGTGGGATCTTCTTGGACGTGATACATTCTGACCCACTGGGCTACAGCTACAAGGCAGCTGCCTGGTTGTACATACCTGCAAGATTACAGAATCAACACTACCTCCTCAGCCCAGGCTTTCCTCGGTCAAGAGTGTTACAGTCTACTTTTCGCTATTGGGTCTATTTAAGCTCGTTCCCACCCTGCGGTTCTGGGACTGCTTTGTTAAGTCCCCATCGTCCCTGTGTCCCCCTAAGACGACAGAGAAAACAGGATTTTTGATACTTACCGTTAAAACCGTTTCTCTGTAGTCAAAAGGGGGACACAGGGCTTCCCGCCCATTAGAACGAGCTTAACCATTGTTCGTTCCAGGATAGTTCCTGGTTTACCTCGGCTTACGGTTACTGTTCATATTGTTCTGGTTGCAAAGTCTTTGGGACAAACTGAAGGCTAGAGCACAGTGTGCGGGGTTAAGCCCAATAGGGCACGCCCCTTTAATTTTTATTTAAGTGTCCTACCTCCTGGAGGGTGGAGCTTAACCCCATCGTCCCTGTCTCCCCCTTTTGACTACAGAGAAACGGATTTAACGGTAAGTATCAAAAATCCTGTTTTCCCATGACAGTATCCCTTTAAATCATGTGTGTGTTCTACAAATGTTTGCAGAAGCAGTAACTTTAGGTGGCCATAGATGTAGAGATCGCCAAACAAGCGGATCTCTCCCCGATATGCCCACATTGAGGTGGCCGATATTGTGCTGATCCGATGGTGGGCCCTAGGGCCCAATGACTGGATCATAATGCATCCGATACGGGCGGTCGGATCGTGGGACCACATAAACGCACAGGATATTTTAACCTGCCTGATCAAGATCTGTCAGATATCGATCTGGGAAGCCCATCGGATGGCCCCCCACACAGGCCAAAAAGCTGCTGACTAGGTCTGCCGGCAGCTTTTATTGGTCCGTGTATGGAAGCCTTTAGAAGGCGAGCAACCCCCTGTAGTGAAGCATATTTGGATATACAGTGAAAACTAAATTTTACATCCCCAGATTTTAGGTTTTCCCTTATTTTATATTGTTGTTTTGTGGTCCCACCTATATATTATGCATAATGCATTTCCCTGGATTTTACATTTACATTTTTACATTTTTTTCTGGTCCTCTGAAAAACGTAAAATGAGGGGTTCTACTGTATATTAAAACTTTGAGTCTGTTTGCTAAAATAAATGATCTAGTATGTATTATGCACTTGGCATTTTGTAGCAGTTAACGCCTACATGTATTTCTGTTACAGAGAGTGCAGCTTTCAACAGGAAAAGACACTGGAGCACCAGTTTCTATGATGCATGTATATCAGGAGTTTAATGAGGCTGTTGCAGAAAAGTACAAAATCATGAAGTTTAAATCCAAGGTGGGTTTTTAATTTTTTTTTTTTTTTTTTTATTCCACAAATTTGTGTCTGTTGTAGTGTGGTGTTTCTGATTAAAATCAGGTCTGGGTTGGGACTCAAAATAGGCCCTGGCATTTCAAGTACACAGAGGCCCAACCAGTCTCCCACCAGCCCACTCCACAGTGACTGACTGATTGTGGCTGCCCCCAACCTTTTTTGGCCCAGGACTGGTGTAGAGCCAAAATGTTTGCAAGGACGGGGGTTGCCGGTGGTTCGGTTTAGCGCCTGGAGGAGTCGGCGTAATGGTGTCCTATTCGGCAAGCCACATTAATTGGTCGCTAGGCTCAGCGGCCCACTTCAAGACTGTCCGTGCCCCGGCGGTTGAGGACGCATGGTCTATGGCATCTTACAGCCGCCCCTCTGGCAGTTGCCAGATCTCACAGATTGCCAGTCTGGGCCAGAAAACTGCTATTTAACCACTATATAGTACCCTCCTTCTCTGCAATTCCTTTCATATCCACTTGTCTAGATACTAGATAAAAAAAACATTCCTCTAATGACCTCAAAATTTCTTCTTCTCATATAATTTCCCATATGCACCAAGACTCATGGCACAAGTTGTGTTCCTTCCTCCTGTGTTTTTTAGCTTATGGAAAGTGCCCAAAGCCACCTGAAGAGCCTGTCGTTCACATCAATGGAAATTCTTAAGGTTCTGGCTCAAATTCCAGACAGGCACTGTTTTCGATATTCCCAAAACCTCCCCTTGCAGTTTTCTAGGCTTGTGCATATGCAGTATAATAGAATTAGGTGCGGACCATGGGGAAATATAGATACAATGGTGGTGTAGCACTATGTAAGAAAGAAACAGTGCCATTTTTTGCACCTCTTTATAGATCTATAGCAACCCCAGTGTACTACCTTTTACTTGTCCTTTAAATGGTCCCGCAACAAGTAGTAAAATAAGCTTAATTTAATGACCTTTATTTTCATAATCCTCCCCAAAAACCTGTCCTAACATGAATTTGGTTGTTTACAGAAAGTTGATACGGATTACGCTTTTGAAATACCTGATGTTCCAGCAAGCTCTGAATATCTGGAGGTTCGATATTCTGTAAGTATATATCTGCTACTAGTGTACTTTTTAGAAACATATCTCTCTTATTATGGATTCATAGATGCTACCTATCCCTTGACTGCAGTTATGTTTTGCTGTGGTAAGATTGCTTTAATTCTTTATTCTTTTTCTCTTGCCTAATTGGGGGACACAGGCACCGTGGGGATGAAGATCCTGCAGCTGGAGATGGACACTATGTTGTAAAATAAGACTCCTCCTCCTGCCCTGGGCTTCATCCCCTGCCTCCTCCTACAATCCTCAGTTTCTTTTAGTGTCCTCAGAAGGAGACGACACGTTTTTTCACGTCTAGTGGCTGGAGCACTGATCAGGGCCTCAGGTCTAAGATCACGCCACACCAAGGGGCCACTGATTCACTCAAGCGCCTCTCCAGCTACTTCATGACTGCCCTTTAGCCTTCCCGCTCTCCGGAGGTCTGTAGGCTGGCTCCGCACCCCCCTTCGCTGCTTTCCCGCTCTACGGAGGTCTGCATCAGCGATATACATCCACCCGGGTGTATAACAGTATAATAGCTCACATATACATATATATTTCACACCTGTGTATATATATATTTATATGTGTGTCTCTTATTCACAGGGGACGTCATTCACTGGGCACAACTTAGCTGGCTGACTTTCGGTAGGTGAGTACTTAAATTCATTTATTTTTTTCTCTGTCACCCTCTCTGTTAAATGCGGCGTTTTTACTTATTCGCCGCTCCCTTTCTTCGGGTCTTTTTGCCGCCATTAGTGCGTTCCACCATCCTCACTGCCCCGTCCTCCCCTCCCTCTTCTCTTCAGGGCGCGCATCTTTTTCCCTCCGGTGGAACGCAATTGCGTTCCATCACCCCTCCGCCCACTTCCTCTTCCGGCCAGCGATCCCGCCAGACGCGCCCGGCTCTACTCTCAGCACCGGCAGTCTGCTCCGGTTTCATCACCGATCAGGTAAAACACGCCGATTTTTCTCTGCTACACGGAGCACTTGGCTACATTCTTTTCCCCCACGCTGCCCATCCAGGTTCTGCTTCGCGCTCCTTTCCCACATGCGCATCTTACTATCCTTTGTGCTGGGATTTATCTATTATATATTATATATACTATGGACGCAATACACATCCTTCTAAATCATTGTGTGGCTTTCCCTACATGCGCCTTGGCTTCCCCTTCTTTCCTCCGGGATATATATATATATATTACATATTATATACATATGGCTTGGATATATAGGGCATGTAATACCTATTTTTATACCCCTTCTATGCCTCTGCTTGTGGCTATGTTGATGTGGATGACTATGTTTACATATTATGGGCTGCTGACTAGGGCTACTGCATTACAGGGTGAATGGACCCCCTGGGCCCCCATTCATACTTCTGTTGTTTTTCTCCACAGACCACACTTGCCTGGAGAATTGCCCACAGCCATACCTCTGCTTCAGCTAGGAGGTCGATTCCCCTGCCTCATCTATAAATATTTTTTTTTAAAAAAAAAAAAAAGGTTTTTTACATAGTTCATCTGGTCTTCCCTATTACTCCTACAGCTCCCAAGAAGGAGCAATATGGCTAACAAGACAGATGAGCCCAGGACCTCCAAGTCCTCAGCTCTAACCCACCCGCAGGTCTCCTTTTTAGCCTGCTCAAATTGTAAAACTAAATTTTCTTCGGCCTCGTCCGAATCATTGTGTGGGGCCTGCAGAAACTCCGAACTACCTCCTCTACCTCAGGCTAGTACTTCGGATCCAGATCTCCTTAGGGCTATTTCTCTGTCATCATAGGGGGACACAGGGACGATGGGGTTAAGCTCCACCCTCCAGGAGGCAGGACACTTACTAATAAATTTGTGGGCGTGCCTAACCGGCTTAACCCCCACACTCCAGCTTATCCAATCAGTTTTTTAAGTGTCCTGCTACCAGGAGGATGGACGTCCAGCGTCATGGATATGTTAGTCAATGATGACTATTTTCTTCCTGGGTTCTTACTCTGGCAACATGGGTTTGTCCTTAGTATAGTCCCAGTATTCTCCGCCCACCGGGGTCATTTCCTAGCCGCTAAAGGCTATAACGACCACCCAGACATATCCCTGCTTAGCTTGGCGATGGCAGACGGTCTGGCCGGGATGGGCACGAGGTGAGTACCTGCCTTGGGCATAACAACTCTCCTCACAGGTCTGGCTTGGCAGCCTCCCCCCTAGCAGGGTAGCCCTCCCCCCGTTCCCCCTTATCCTTACTTTTTTTTTTGGTAAGAGGTGCAGGGCGTGCTCCTGTACTGGCCGGTTCTCCCTCCATGCTGTGCCTGGGCGTTCGTTGCGCCTTCTGTCTAAGTGAGGAGACGGCTGAGGGGGGAGAGGGCCGGATCACGCTGCGCTGGAACGCATGCGGCGTATGCGTTCCGGCGGCCATCTTGCGCACGTTGTGCGCATGCGCGCATGCGTTCCAGTGGCCATTCTTGCGCATTTGTGCGCATGCGCCAGCGGCCATCTTGCGCATAGTGCTTCTGCTGCGCACCGGATGGTCATTTCTCTGCTCCTGCAGGAACAAGTGATTTGTAAGCGGTTGCTGACTGCCCCACACACTCCTACTTACCCAATCTCCATGGCAGAAGGTAGGTCAGAGGGGTTATTCACCAGGGCAGGGGGGAAGGCTGCCAAAACAGCGCAGATTAAATTTTTTGCCTGTGCCAATTGCAATGTTAAGCTGCCTCGAGGGCAGGGGGAGCCGCTCTGTAAGTCCTGTTTAGTGGGGCAGAGTACAGCGCTCATTTCAGAAGATGTTTCAAGCCCTCCAGCGGCTCAGCCAGAGAATCCTTCAAGGGAGAGTATTTCCCAAGGTCAGGGGCCCAGCTCGGATACTGATATGCCAGCACCATTGTGGGCCATTCAATTAACACAGTCCCTTGCTTCCTTGCAGGGTCTTCCCTCTATTGCTGACAATTTAGGAAGAGTGTTAGCCAGACTTGACCAAAAGACTAGCTCTAAGCGTAAGCGGTCTGAAGAAACTAAAGTGGCTACTACATCTGCTCATTATTTATCTGACGAGTCTGCAGCTGAGCAGGCATCCTCACAATCTGAGGGAGAATTACTTCCTTCTGAAGTTTCGTCTAGGGAGGAGGAAGAAACTGTGGAGGACCACAGAGATCATGATAGTCAGCATGATGTGGAGGGCATTATTAAGGGTGTTATGGATGTGTTGAATATATCACAAACGCCCAAATCCCAGGATGATTTGGGGTTATTCAAGAGGAAGCAAAAATCCGAAGTTTGTTTTCCTTCTCATGAGCATCTTCTTCACATAATACAAGAAGAGTGGAGTGTTCCAGAAAGAAAGTTTCAGACGACTAGGAAATTTTCTAAGTCTTATCCATTTTCGAAAGATCTGGTAGAAAAGTGGTCTAATCCCCCAGCAGTTGATGCACCTGTATCAAGATTGGCCAAGTCCACTACATTGCCAGTCACAGATGCAGCATCCTTCAAAGACCCATCCGACCGAAGATTGGAAGGTTTTCTTAGGTCAATTTATTCTTCGTCTGGGTCAGCTCTTCGCCCATGCCTGGCCTCGGCTTGGGTGGCCAGAGCAATTCAAGCGTGGTCCGAATCACTTGTCAAGGACATCCAGAATGCAGTTTCCAGATCCGATCTGTTATCGTCAGCCAATGCGATAGCAGAGGCATCGGCTTATTTGTGTGATTCCGCACTAGACACAGTTCAAGTCACGGCACGTACATCCGCTCTTTCTGTTGCAGCACGTAGAACACTGTGGCTGAAAAATTGGTCAGCAGATCTGAGTTCTAAGAAGTCCTTGACATCTCTTCCATTCAAGGGACAGCGTCTGTTTGGTGAAGAGCTTGAAAAGATTATTTCACAGGCTACGGGAGGAAAAAGCACTTTTCTTCCGCAGGCCAAAAGTAGAACAACTACATCTACTAGACGGGGAAGGTTTTTTCGTGGCTCAAGTAGACGATACACACGAAGAAACAATTCACCACAGCGGTCTCACTTTCGAGCCAAAACAAACGACAAAAGTCGCATGCATTGGAAGACCAATCGACCTATTGTCAAGCCCGCAGCAGATAAATCTTCTTCGGCCTGACGGGGCACCCCCTCCGGAGTTGGGGGAGCGTATTGGGGGCAAGTTGCTCCAATTCCGGGAGGTGTGGAACAACCATGCGTCAGATATGTGGGTGAACGAAATCATTTCCGAAGGTTACCACATAGATTTCTCAACCATTCCTTGCAAAAGATTCATCATGTCCAGGGTTCCTGCAGACTCAGACAAAGCTGCTGCCTTTCTAAATTGCATCACAAATTTAGAACAAACTGGAGTGATTGTTCCAGTGCCACATTCAGAGAGATTTTCCGGATTCTATTCCAACGTTTTCATTGTGCCAAAGAAAAACGGCTTGTTCAGGCCGGTACTAGATCTCAAACAGCTGAACAAGTTCGTCAGATCAGTACGATTCAAAATGGAGACCTTGAGGTCAGTGATAAGAGGGATGGAGAAGAACCAACTGCTGATGTCTATCGATATCAAAGATGCGTACCTCCATGTACCAATCTGGCCGCCACATCACTCCTTCCTTCGATTCGCATTCAGGAATCAGCACTACCAGTTTGTGGCTCTGCCGTTCGGACTCTCTTCAGCCCCCAGAGTGTTCACAAAACTAATGGCAGTATCGGCTGCAGCGTTACGTCTACAAGGGATTTCAGTCACTCCTTATCTGGACGATCTGCTTCTGAAAGCCAGATCAGAGGAGAAGGCAGAGGAAGATCGGAGCAAAGCGATCAATCTTCTGCAGAGTTTTGGCTGGACCATAAATTGGTCGAAGTCCAATTTGCGACCCAGTCATCACATGACATTCCTGGGTCTCGAGTTCAATACCATCACACAAATGGTGCATCTCCCGTTGGACAAGCAAATGAAGGTCAGGAATCAAGTCCGTCTACTCCTCCGAGATCGGAGTCCAACGGTTCATCTAGGAATGAGAGTGCTGGGACTCATGGTTGCTACCATAGAAGCCGTTCCTTTTGCACAGATTCACTTACGACCATTGCAAGCAAACATTCTAACATCGTGGAAAGGAGGAGCTCTCACTCGCAAGCTCTTTTTATCCCAGTCGACAAGAGTAGCCATCCAGTGGTGGCTGCGACCGACCAATCTCTCCAAGGGTCAATCCTGGGCAACGCTAGATTGGAAGATAATTTCCACAGATGCCAGTCTGAGAGGTTGGGGAGCAACCTGGGACAACTTGTCTGCCCAAGGCCAATGGTCTCCAGGGGAGTCCAAACTTCCCATCAACATTTTAGAGCTGAAGGCAATAAAGCTAGCTCTATCCGAGTGGACAGAGTTGCTACAAGCAAGTCCGGTTCGGTTACAGAGCGACAATGCTACCGCAGTGGCGTACATAAACCGCCAGGGAGGTACTCGCAGCAAGGCGGCACTGATGGAAGCTCAACAAATTCTCGGTTGGGCGGAAACCAACGAAGTACAGCTGTCCGCGATTCATATCCCAGGAGTTCTAAATACCAAAGCAGACTACCTCAGCAGAATTCGTCTAGACCCGGGAGAATGGGAACTTCACCCAGAAGTGTTTGCAAAACTAGTACTCCAATGGGGACAACCACAGGTCGATCTAATGGCATCAAGAGACAACACAAAGGTGCCTCGGTTCTTTGCTCGTTACCGAGAGAGTCTGGCGGCAGGGGTCGATGCCATGACACAGACGTGGCAGTTCAACCTAGCGTACATATTCCCTCCGCTACCCATGCTTCCACGAGTCCTCAAGAAGATCAGACAGTCCGGCATCACGGTAATTGTGGTGGCTCCTTACTGGCCTCGGAGGACTTGGTTTTACGACCTTCAGGAAATGTCAATAGCACAACCGATACGTCTCGAGAACAGGCCGGACCTTCTGTTCCAAGGGCCCGTTGCACATCACAACCCAGGGCTGTTCGCTTTGACGGGGTGGCTGTTGAGGCAGACATCTGGCGTAAACAAGGGTTAACAGAAGAAGTTATTGCCACATTATTGAGAGCTCGTAAGTCTTCATCTTCTAAATCATACTACAGAGTCTGGCAATCCTATCGGAGTTGGTGCGAGGAGTTCAATCTATCCTTTCACAAACTTAGCATCCCGAGGGTCCTGTCCTTCCTGCAGCGTGGGCTCAGGCGAGGTCTAAAACTCAGCTCTCTGAAAGTGCAAGTATCAGCTCTGTCAATCCTATTTCAGTCCAAACTAGCCTTGAATGATACGGTACGTACATTTCTGCAAGGAGTGGCACATATAGTTCCTCCATATCAGCCTCCAGTTCCAGCATGGGATTTGAACATTGTTCTCGAGGCCCTTCTTGACCCTCCGTTCGAACCGATGGGATCTATTTCGGATACCTGGCTTACTTGGAAGGTAGTGTTCTTATTGGCAATTACATCCACTAGAAGAGTGTCAGAACTGAGTGCACTATCGGCAGATCCATCTTTTCTAGTGTTCCACAAGGATAAGGCAGTCCTACGTACAGTTCCATCTTTCCTTCCTAAGGTGGTCTCGTCATTTCACATCAACCAAGACATTGTTGTTCCCTCTCTCTGTCCGGAACCAAAAAATGATAAGGAACGTCGACTACACGGTTTAGATGTAGTTAGAGCCTTACGTTGGTATATTGAAAAGTCAAAGTCTTTTCGGCGGTCTCAAACTCTCTTCGTATTACCATGAGGGCCCAGGAAGGGTCATCCTGCATCTAAAGCTACCATTTCTAGATGGATCAAGGAGACCATCAGACAGGCATACATGGCCAAAGGGAAGATTCCACCGGAGGGAGTTCGAGCTCATTCTACAAGAGCAATCGGAGCTTCCTGGGCTTGGCGTAATTCGGCCTCATTGGACCAGATTTGCAGGGCGGCTACCTGGTCCTCTGTACATACTTTTTCAAAATTCTATAAAATTGATATTTTTTCTTCAGCTGAAGCATCTTTTGGGCGCAAGGTGCTGCATTCTGTGCTGAAGTAATGGTTAATTCGTTTTTCCCGCCCTGCTGTTTTTGGGGGCTGCTTTGTTAAGTCCCCATCGTCCCTGTGTCCCCCTATGATGACAGAGAAAACAGGATTTTTTATACTTACCGTTAAATCTGTTTCTCTGTGATCAATAGGGGGACACAGGGCGGCCCGCCCTAAAACTTTTGTTTATTGACCGTTTGGTCATGTCGGGATAATTCCCTGATTTACCTTCTACGTGGGCTATTATTTTGTTTATTACGTTATCTGGTTACAGCATCTTTTGTGACAAACTGATTGGATAAGCTGGAGTGTGGGGGTTAAGCCGGTTAGGCACGCCCACAAATTTATTAGTAAGTGTCCTGCCTCCTGGAGGGTGGAGCTTAACCCCATCGTCCCTGTGTCCCCCTATTGATCACAGAGAAACAGATTTAACGGTAAGTATAAAAAATCCTGTTTTCCCTCTCACTTGCAGGCATCCAACATTTGGATGCCTGCAAGTGCATCCCCGAGACCCTAGACAAAGTTCTGGAGCACTTATCCCAACCTTCTCATTCTCAACACCGCATAGGGAAGTCAAAACGCCCAGTCCCTTCTCCCCCGGACTCCCCTGGGGAACTTCTTTCTCCATCTGACGAGGAAGGTCAAGTCCTGTCAGACGAGGACTCCGATCAGGACCTCCCTGATCCTGACATAGACACTCCCAGAACTCAAGGGGAAGTGGAAGGCCTTATTCAAGCAGTACTCAACACGCTAAACATTGAGGAAGATTCTCCTTCCATCGAGCCAGCAAAGAACATCTTTAAGCGTCACAAGAAAAGCTCATGCCTTTTCCCTGCATATGAACAGCTTGATGAAATCATCAAATCTCAATGGAAAAACCCTGATCACAGAGTGCAACTTTCCAAACGATTCACCCAGACATATCCTTTCCCTAAGGAATGCATTGATCTCTGGTCTTCACCTCCTGCGGTGGACCCTCCAGTTTCCAGATTATCCAGGAATACTACCATTCCCGTCGCCGACGCGGCCGCCTTCAAAGATCCCATAGACAAGCGCCTGGAGGGTTTCTGCAAGTCCTCCTTCACCGCCTCGGGATCGGCCTTCCGGCCCATCTTTGCTATCGCCTGGGTGGCCAAGGCCATGGAGGTCTGGGTGGAACAGGCGGCACAACTCATAGGATCCGAAGATCCAACTACCGACAACCTCCTTTCCAAAATAGCTGACGCTACTACCTACATTGGAGATGCAGCACTCGACGCGGCAAGGATGGTGGCTCAAGCTTCAGCCCACTCCGTGGCCGCTCGAAGATATTTGTGGCTAAAGTCATGGTCCGCTGACCTAACCTCCAAACGCTCTCTAGTCAGCATCCCCTTTCAAGGTAAACTCCTCTTCGGGGCCGAACTGGATAAGATCATTTCTCAGGCGACTGGGGGAAAGAGCACGCTACTCCTCCAAACCAGACCCAAGAGACCCCCCTTCAAAAGGAGACCCTTTTTTCGGCCCTTCAGACAAGGACAAAGGTCGAAGACGCAATCTGATAAGTCCACCTCCAACTTTCGCTCTCGATTTCAGGGAAAACAAAGACAACCCTGGTCTTCCTCCAAACCCGCCTCCAAGCCTTCACAAGATAAACCCCACACCGCATGAAGGTGTGCCCCCTCCCGAAGGGATACCCTTAGGCCGTTCGTCAAACGGTGCCATTTCAAAATGGAGTCCATTCCATCAGTTCTTGCCTCCATGGAAGAGAACGAGTTCATGACCGTCATAGACATCAAAGATGCCTATCTGCACATACCTATTCACCCAGCACATCACAGCTTCCTCAGATTCTTTGTGGACGGAAATCATTGGCAATTCGTGGATCTGCCATTCGGCCTCTCATCAGCTCCACGCACCTTCACAAAGGTCATGGCGGCAGCATTGGAAGAACTCCGACTCAAGGGCATCACCGTTATCCCCTATTTGGACGATCTACTTGTCAAGGGGCAGTCCGCATCTTCGGCTCATCTGCACACACCTCAAGTTCTCCAGACCCTAACATCACTGGGCTGGACGATCAACTTCAACAAGTCGAACCTACACCCGACTCAATCAATACAATACCTCGGCCTGATCCTGGACTCCAGACAGGGGAGAGCATTTCTACCGCAGGACAAGGTCCGGACCCTCCAGACTCGGATCCGATCTCTCATGGGATCCAACAGGGTTCCCCTTCGGTCAGCCATGCAGACTCTGGGCATGATGGTTGCGTCCTTCCCGGCCATCCCATTATGCGCAATCCCACACCAGACTCCTTCAACACACCATCCTTCGGCACCAACGCAGGGATTGAGTCAACCTCGATCGCAAGATCTCCATTCCGAGTCAAGTACTCCTCTCTCTCCACTGGTGGCTTCAACCACATCGGACGACGGGGGGAAAGCCCTTCCCCCCCCATCACTGGAAGATTCTCACCACAGATGCCAGTCTCCGCGGGTGGGGAGGTGTCACAGACCAAACCACGGTACAAGGTCTTTGGACTCCAGAGGAACAGCGGCTGCCCATCAACCTTCTGGAGCTCAGAGCGATACGCTACTCCCTGGAACACACGGCGTCAGTACTCCGGGGTCACCCCGTGAGAATCCAGTCCGACAACGTGACGGCCGTGGCCTACATAAATCATCAAGGGGGAACCAGAAGTCTCACGGCTCTCAAGGAAGCTCAAGAGATACTAACATGGGCAGAACACAACGTTCCCGCCATCTCGGCGGTCCACATACCCGGTGTGGACAATTGGCTGGCGGACTACCTGAGCAGAGAGACTATCGATCACGGCGAATGGAGCCTCCACCACGACGTGTTCCGGCTCATCGTGGCACGGTGGGGCCTGCCAGACATAGACCTCATGGCGTCCAGGACCAACAGGCAAGTTCCGTCCTTTGTCTCCAGGAGCCTCGACCCCCTGGCTCATGCGGTAGACGCCCTAGTGATTCCGTGGCGCTTCTCCTGAGTTTACATCTTCCCCCCTCTGGCCCTTCTACCAAAGGTGATCAAAAAGGTGAAAAGAGAAGGAACTCTGACCATACTGGTGGCGCCCTTCTGGCCCCGCAGGGCTTGGTTCGCAGATCTCATCGCCATGGCTGCAGACGACCCCTTCCATCTTCCTCAACGGACGGACATCCTCACTCAGGGTCCAGTCGTCCACCCGAATTCTCATCTCTGGGCTTTAACGGCGTGGCTCTTGAGGCCTTGATTCTACAGGATTCGGGAGCACCTTCAGATGCGATTCCCACCATGCTACGAGCACGGAAACCTGTCTCAGCGAAAATCTACCACCGTGTATGGAGAATTTTCATTTCATGGTGCGAGCACAGAGCCCTTAACCCTCAAAGGGCAAAAGTCAAGGAGGTCCTCTCCTTCTTGCAGGATGGACTTTCAAAAGGTTTGGCCCTCAGCTCGCTAAAGGTGCAGGTTTCGGCCTTGTCTATTCTACTACAGTGCAAGCTAGCCCTTAATCCGAAAATCAAGACTTTTCTCCAGGGTGCAACTCATATCATACCACCGTATCGTTGCCCTGTGCCCCCGTGGGACCTCAATTTGGTGCTCTCAGCCTTGCAGGAGGAACCCTTCGAACCTCTTGAACAGCTCCCTCTGTCCACACTCACCGAGAAGGTGTTGTTCCTTTTGGCAATCACGTCTGCTAGGAGAGTTTCTGAGCTCGCGGCTCTGTCCTGCAAATCGCCCTTCACGGTTATTCACATGGACAAGGTTGTTCTTAGACCTACTCCAGAGTTTTTACCTAAGGTGGTCTCTGAATTCCACTTGAACCAGGACATTGTGGTGCCTTCCTTGTGTCCGAATCCCAAAGGTCCGCTTGAGCACAAGCTCCACACTCTGGACGTTGTTCACGCTATTTCGTTCTATCTGAAAGCCTCGGAGACAGTTCGTAGAACAGACGCACTGTTTGTTCTCCCTGATGGCCCTAAACGGGGCACCAAGGCCGCCAAGACGACCTTAGCCAAATGGATCCGCTCCGTCATTTCCAGGGCCTATGCAGTCAAAGGGAAGGATCCTCCGATCAAGGTTAAGGCTCACTCTACTCGCTCACTTAGCACTTCGTGGGCCTTCCGTCACCAAGCTTCAGCGGATCAGATCTGTAAGGCGGCCACATGGGCATCCCTCCATACTTTCACTCGCTTCTACAGGCTCCACACGCATGCTTCGGCCGACGCTGCCTTTGGGAGGAAAGTGCTCAGCGCTGTTGTTAGCTAGGCACTTACCGTACAGTGTCCCACCCTTATGGGAGCTTTGGGACATCCCCACGGTGCCTGTGTCCCCCAATTAGGCAAGAGAAAGAGAGATTTTTGTACTTACCGTTAAATCTTTTTCTCTTGTCCTATATTGGGGGACACAGGCTTTCCCTCCCTGTTCCGACACTGTTTTTTCACGGCTTCCGTGATGTTTTTTCTGAATATGTTGTCAGTTTTTTAAATTTTCTAGTATTCAGTTCAGAGGGTGTTACTTTTGATTTCTCTTCTGTTTTGGGCTGTTTTGCTCCTTCTTCGGTTGAAACTGAGGATTGTAGGAGGAGGCAGGGGATGTAGCCCAGGGCAGGAGGAGGAGTCTTATTTTGCAACATAGTGTCCATCTCCAGCTGCAGGATCTTCATCCCCACGGTGCCTGTGTCCCCCAATATAGGACAAGAGAAAAAGATTTAACGGTAAGTACAAAAATCTCTTTTTGCTTGTACATCTCGATATGTAATAAGTACTAGGTTTTCCCAGGTGCAGTAGCCCTTAGCAACCAGTAAGATGTTTGCCTTTAAACAGATGACCAGTAAATTCTATCAGCTATAGGTTACTGCACCCAGGCAAACCTAGTGCCTTTTATTCCACAACCTGATGTGTCCAAAACAGTTTTGCTGCAATATTTTTAAGTCATTGATTACGTGAAATTAAAAAATGTCCATATGTTGGGCCTCTAAAAAGGGCTGTTCACCAAAAACAAACACTTTTTTTTAGTTGCTTTCAATCTTTTATTATTATTATTATTATTATTATTATTATTTTTTAATTCAGGCAATTTTTATTAAAAATTACAGCAGAAACAATAGTTTTTTTATGATGATTAAAACAGTGACATCCACATCCATTTTCCAGGATGCTATCAAATAACAAAAAAGATTTTAACATTTAGTGTGTTATTTATCAGTCCGAATTTATCTCAATATTTTCTGCTACAAACTCCGATCAAATCCGCTCTGGTTTTTTACGTTCATTTATTATATTTTCCTGAAAATGTGCTTTGCAGGAAAAATTCAGATTTTTGCGGGTTTTTTTTGGATTTTTTCATCCTATTTTCAAGATTATATTCCGAATTTTCACCCGAAAACGTTGGGGTATTGCCAAAAACCCAGCGCACATAAAAAAATCATTGGGACTTCTCCCATTGACTTATATGCAACCTTGACAGGTGTGAGATGCCAGATTTTTAGATTCTGACTTTTCCATCTTCAGGGTTTAATAATTCCTAAAATTTGTGATTTTTTTCAAAGTCTGATTTTATTAAAATAAAAATAAAATAAAATAACATTTTTCGTGATTTTTGCATTTGGAGTTTAGTAAATAACCCCCTTAGATTGAGGTGAGGGTTAGTAAACCGCACATTGAAAACCTTAATGTCCTTATGTAGCCCAATCTAGCCATTTTTCCCATATTTTTTGGTATTTTTTAGTGCCACTTCTGGATTTGTAAATAAGGTTTTCTATAGCACAAAGGTGTTTAATCTCCGAAACCCATTGTGGGGTAGTGGGAAGCAAGGAGTCTTTCCACCTGTCTAATGATTTTTTTTGTTTTTTTTTTTTTTCCAGTGTAGCGAGGAGTGCACAGATCTATACATAGGGGAGACAAAACAACTGCTCTCCAAGCGAATGGCTCAGCACAGGAGGGAGAACTCTACAGGGCAAAACTCAGCTGTCTTTCTACACTTAAAAGACAAGGGACACTCCTTTGAAGACAGCAAGGTCCAAATCTTGGATAAAGAAGTCCGCTGGTTTGAACGAGGCATGAAAGAGGCGATTCATGTCAAGGTGGAGAGACCATCTCTGAACAGAGGTGGGGGCCTTCGACACCACCTGTCTGCTACATACAATGCTGTTCTAACATCTGTACCCCGGCGGATTCAGAACACTTCACACATCCATTCATGCAACTCTCACAAGTAACACTTGTATCTAGGAGTTACATGACACATTGGATAATCCTATCACAACTACACAGAATCAACACGTCTGTGAGTTTCAGATGTCACTTCTTTGAAGCGTTACAATGTGCCATTGTAAATGGATTAGTGGAAGAGTTTATATGCCGAGAACTTCCCACACCAGTCAGTTGAACTGAAGAAGCTGCTCGGATGAGTAGTGAAACGTCTTCATTGATTACTCAGCAAGTCCAGTTGTTTTTAGATTGACCTATACTAGATATACTATGACCTGGATGAATGAAAATCTTCATAGTCATGTGGACTTTATAGTTTTTGTATTCTTTAATACTAACTTTCTCCAACTCTGCAGAACCAGTGGCTGCAGCAAAATAATCCTCCAAATAGAATCCCAGTTTATCTGTTTAAATCTGGCTCCAGGATCTTTGTCCCTGCAGCTGGAGTTGAAAACAGTAAAGGGGATGTAAAGCCAAAATAAAATCTAATACAAATCTCTACACAGTCGCCGACTGCTCTACAGGAAAACAAACAAAGCTGCTTGAGTTCTGCATGGCTGGCAAAGTAAGGCTGGGGCTCCCCCTGCTGTTCATAAGTATGATTGTTTTCCTGTCCCATTGCTATCCACAGCAGTAAATAACGGGCTTATTATAAAAATGTTACACGTTTTTTAATTAAAGTATATTGGAGATAGGTTTCTTTTTCATTTAAAGAAAGTAAAAATAGGATTTTATTTTTTTCGCCGGTACATGCCCTTTAATGTTCGTGTCTCAATCTGGCATCTCAGTGATCCGGGAGCATCTGAGCTGTTACAATTTGCAACATTTAGTTGATAAAATAGTTGATACATTTCTTAGCAGTATCTGTGGAATTTTAGCAACTATAGTATCAATGGAAATTCTCAGGTTCTGGCTCAAATCTAGTTTTCCATTTAAACGACAGGCACTGTTTTCGATATTCCCAAAACCTCCCCTTGCAGCTTTCTAGACTTGGGCAAATGCAGTATAATAGAATTAGGTGCGGACCATGGGGAAATATAGATACAATGGTGGTGTAGCACTCTGTAAGAAAGATGCAGTGCCATTTTTTGCACCTGTGGGTCTGCGTGAAAAAAGATCTATAGCAACCCCAGTGTACTACCTTTTACTTGTCCTTTAAATGGTCCCGCAACAACTAGTAAAATAAGATTAATTTACTGACTTTTTTTTGTAATTCTCCCCAAAAACCTGTGGTTGTTTACAGAAAGTTGATAAGGATTATGCTTATACAGAAGCCGATACAGCAAGACTGATTAATAATCAGAATTTCTCTTGCCTAATTGGGGGACACAGGCACCATGGGGATGAAGATCCTGCTGCTGGAGATGGACACTATGTTGCAAAATATGACTCCGCCTCCTGCTCTGGGCTTCATCCCCTGCCTCCTCCTATTACCCTCAGTTTCTTTTAGTGTCCTCAGAAGGAGAAGACACAAACTTCACGTGGCTGGAGCACTGATCATGACCCCGGTCTAAGATCACGCCACACTCAGGGGCCACTGAATTATTCAAGAGCCTCTCCAGCTATATTCTATCTGCCCTTCAGCCTTCCCGCTCTCCGGAGGTCTGTAGGCTTGCTCCACACCCCCCTGCGCTGTCTTCCCGCTCTCCGGAGGTCTGCAGCAGTGGAGTATACCCACCCTGGTGTATACTAGCGTACATCTACATATATATCACTTTGTGTATTTATATATATTTATTTGTATGTCTCTTTACAGGGGAACGATTACACAGGGCATTCATCAGCTGGCTTCTTAGGTGAGTAATCCACTTAATCACCTCCTTGTCACCCTCTACCCCTTTTATTTATTTATTTTTTACTCTAAGGGAACCCTTGGTCCTTTAAACAAGTGCGCCTTACTGTGACACGCATACCCTCCCTGCGTTCCACGGTCCCCACGCGCCTTTTCTCTCTTACTTCCGGCGCGCTCCCTTCCTTCCTGTTGCGCCCTGCAGTTTCGCGCCACTCACTGATCCTGTGCGCGTCCTTCATCCATCTACCAGGTCAGTTTTCGCAGCCTTACTGCCTCTCTCCGGCTCTATCCCTCCTGTTTTATCAGTCGCCTTAGGTTAACTGCCGCCTGCTATACTATTCACTGTCTTCTCACGTTGTCATTCACTGCAGCCTATTGCGCACTCTCCCTCACACACGGCAACCGTTCCCCCTGTGTACAACCTGTTTATGCTTGTGGCCATCACGGTCAGGCAATTCTCTCTCCACACTGCGCACCTCCTGATTCTCACTCCTGCCCGTATTCTGCAGATAATCCTCATATAGCCCACGCTTAGGTGTAGGTCTGGACACCTGAGGTTATATATATATATATATATATATATATATATATATATATATATATATATATATATATAATATATATTTCATAGAGACGTTTATACCCTTATTTCTCTAAGTCATCTTGGGGGACACAGGGACAGTGGGGTATAGCTGGTACATCCAGGAGGGCAGGACACAACAGTAGGAAAAACTTAGCCCCTCCTCTACTGGCTATACCCCCAGCAGGCGGAGCTTAGATCAGTTTTTGTTGTGTCCTCAGGAGGATAGGACGTAAGAATTTTTTCTCCGTTTATTATTTTCATTTTTGTCAGTTGCTTGACACCAGGGAATGCCCAGGCCCTCTACACTGAGCAGAGGTTACCCATTGGCATTCTACAACGTGGGACCTGACTCCGGGGTCCTTATTGTACAGAACACCCAGTCTCATTCTAGTCTCCCCTCTTTTAGGTGGAGACTGACTGGCCGGAGGACAGAGGAGAGGAACAGGACTTTGTAAGTATATGGTGCAGTCTCTCTCCTCTAAATTACCCCTATCTACATATTAGTAGGGAGGTCTGGCTCACTGAGGACAAGTACTGCCTCAGCTGACTGGTAACAGGCTGCTAATCCCCTCACTATTCCTACAGGTTTAATGGGAAGCCTCCCCTGGGCTGGTGTGATTGCACTGAGGTGCACTAGAGGAGCAGCACTGCGCTGTTCTCAGTAAAAAGGGGAACAGAAGCCTGTCAGTTGCCTTTATTACTTCAATGGCACGGGTCAGCAGCAGGGATAGGCTCCTTCCCGGTGCGCTGCTGGTTTTTGGAGGCGCGCGCGCACAAAATGAACTTCAGCGTGGCGCAGTTTCACTAGCCTCTCGCGAGATCAAGCGCTCAGTCAGTCGTGGCCGCCATTTTGTTTTCGCCGCACCGGAGTTTTCACTGCGCACACTATAGCGCAACAGCAGACCGCCTGCGGAAGGCAGTTGGCAGGCTCCTAGCATTCCGGAGCCTTTCTTCACTCTGTGTGACACAGGGATAAGTGCGGGAGACGCTGCAGCTCACTGCAAGTCCCTAGGGAAAGCCTCCTCTGCTGGTCCCTACCACAGCAAGCGGTTCAGCTAAGGATTTCCTTCTTATATTATATATATATATACTTATACTTATCCATACATTGTTATTCACTTTCTATTAACATGTCTGAGGGAACTGGTGACAGGCCTTTTTCTAGGGGGGCACCTTCTCAGGTCAGATATTTAGCCTGTGCCACCTGCCGCAAACGTTTGCCTCCTGGGCATAAAGAGCCTTTATGTAATAAATGTAAGCCACCTGTGGCTGGTCCTGAATCTCCAGCACCTGCTCTTCCCCAGGTAGACCAGGGTGTTCAAGGGGAACCTGCGTCTCCACTTACAAGTTCTCCTCCAGGGCCCTCGCATAAATTGCCTCCCACTCCAGAGTGGGCATCACAGTTAGCTTCTGGGATACCTTTGTTGGCACAGTCTCTAGACAAGCTGCTTTCCCGCCTTGATAAGCCAAAGGGGAAAGTTTCAAAACGTAGAGCTCCTTCCCTATCCGATGAAGAGAGCGATTCTCCTCCTAGAGGTTTTTCGCCATTCCTACCTGATTCCGGTGATGAATTTGGACAATCAGAAGGCGAACTCTATTCTGGCTCAGAAAGGGAGGATGAGGATTCACACAGGAATTCCTCCGAGTCTGTAGATGCTCTGACTACCTCTGTGCTTGAGACACTCCACTTTCAGGACTCAGGGGCATCATCTGACACCACTAAGAGCCTGTTTAAACGTCATAGTAAGAACTCACCAGTTTTTCCTGCCCATGCTCAACTTGATCAGATCATACAACAGGAATGGGACACTCCGGAGAGACGTTTTCAGACAAATCGAAAGTTTCAACGACTCTATCCATTTCCTAAGGAGCTTATCGAAAAGTGGTCAATGCCACCTTCAGTGGATCCCCCGGTATCCAGGCTCTCCAAAAACACTGCTCTTCCGGTTCCGGATGCTTCATCTTTCAGAGATTCGATGGATAAAAAACTGGAGAGTCTTCTTCGCTCTGTGTTCTCTGCTTCAGGCACTTCGATACGACCGGTCCTTGCCATGGCATGGGTCAGCAGAGCAGTCCAATCCTGGTCAGACTCCCTACTGACTGCCATTGAGGCCGGGACACCTCGCCATGAGCTTTCTCAATATGCTTCCCAAATTAAGGAAGCGAATGATTACCTATGTGAGGCTTCACTGGATGCATTACAGGTCATCAGCAGATCATCGGCACTTTCTGTAGCAGCCCTAGATCACTTTGGATGAAACTCTGGTCAGCAGACCTTTCCTCAAAGAAGTCTCTAACCTCCATTCCTTTTAAAGGCAAGCTTCTGTTCGGTCCTGACCTGGACAAGATTATCAGCCAAGCAACAGGGGGCAAAAGCACCCTACTACCACAACCTAAGGCTCGTCCCTCTTTCCGCAGAGGAAAGATTTTTCGTGGCTCCCAGGCCAAGCACTCGAGATCTTCGCCACCTCGACAGTCATTTGCAAACCGAGGACACTTTAGTAGTAAACAAAGATCCTCCTGGCAAAACAAGAAACATATCCCTAAATCGGGGGACAAGACTGCTTCAGCATGACTACACCTGCACTTCGGCAGTCACAGGCCCGATAGGGGGCAGGCTAAGCAAATTTTCCAAAGTATGGACCGCACTCATTCAAGACTCCTGGATACACGAGGTAGTAACCCAGGGCTACCATCTAGAATTTGCCTCAAGCCCCCCCAATCGTTTCTTCATGTCCAGACTGCCACAAAACTCAACAAAAAGACAGCCTTCCTGGGCGCAATATCAACACTTTCAAAGGCACAGGTGATCATTCCCGTACCAGCCACAGAACTCTTCAAGGGCTATTACTCAAACCTATTTGTAGTGCCCAAGAAGGACGGATCAGTAAGACCCATTTTGGATCTCAAGGAATTAAACAAATTTCTTCGTTATCGAAGATTCAAGATGGAGTCTCTCAGATCTGTAATTGCGGCCATGTCCCCGGGGCAATTTCTGATTTCTCTAGACATAAAGGATGCCTACCTTCATGTTCCCATTTTCCCTCCGCATCAGAGATATTTGCGATTTGCCTTCCAAAATTACCACTATCAATTCACAAGCCTTCCCTTCGGGTTAATGTCCGCCCCGAGGGTCTTCACGAAGATCATGGCAGCAGCAACTGCAGTGATTCGCAATACCGGAGTCTCCATCACTCCCTATCTGGACGACCTGCTAATCAAAGCACCCTCCTTTTCGGAAGCTCAGAGATCTCTCCAGATATCCATGGACAAACTCCAGGAACTAGGCTGGGTCCTAAATCTAGAGAAGTCTTCCTTAACACCCAGCAAATCCATGGTCTTCCTGGGCATGAGATTCAATACACAAACACAGAGGGTTTACCTACCTCAAGAAAAGATCAGTCATCTCCAAGCCTTAGTGAAGTCGCTTCTTCAGAGGCCCCACCACTCAGTCAAGTTCTGTATGAGGGTGTTAGGGGTCATGGTATCCACCATAGAGGCAGTACCATTCGCACAATTCCATCTACGGGAGCTCCAGTGGAACATTCTGAGGTTTTGGAAGAGAAAATCCCTTGTTCAAGAGATTCGACTGTCCGGCAGGACAAGAGCATCTCTTCTATGGTGGTTGGACAGCACTCATTTATCCCTGGGCAAACCCATGGGAGAGCCGTCATGGCGCATACTCACGACGGACGCGAGCCTCTTCGGATGGGGGGCAGTTCTAGAGGGCCTCTCTGCACAGGGTCAATGGAACTCACTGGAAGCGAGATTACAGATAAACCTGCTCGAGATTCGTGCAATACGTCTAGCCCTAATCCATTGGCAACAAATCCTTCGGGGTCAGGCCATAAAGATACAGTCCGACAACGCCACCGCAGTCGCCTATATCAACCACCAGGGGGGCACAAGAAGCAGAGGTGCACTAGACGAGGTCAATCTAATATTCAAATGGGCCGAATCTCACCAGACCCATCTGTCAGCCGTTTACATCCCAGGCCTGCTAAATTGGGAAGCGGATTATCTAAGCAGACAATCACTAGACCCAGGAGAGTGGTCATTGAAGGACAAGATCTTCCAGGAGATAACACAGATGTGGGGCACTCCAGAAGTGGATCTAATGGCGACCAGGCACAACCGAAGGGTACCAGCGTTCATGGCTCGTTACAGAGATCCACTGGCGATATCAGCAGACGCTTTAACAGCAAAATGGCAATTTCAGCTGGCCTATGCATTTCCACCACTACCTCTAGTACCCAGGACTCTCAGGAAGCTTCAGCGAGAGCAGACCACTCTCATCCTCATAGCGCCAAAATGGCCGAGACGCTCCTGGTACACAGATCTTCTCAACATGTCCGTAGCAGAGCCTTGGACCTTACCTCAAGTCCCCGATCTTCTAGCTCAAGGACCAATTTGCCACCCAAGTCCAACAAATCTAAGTTTGACGGCATGGCTCTTGAAATCGAAATCCTGACCCAAAAAGGGTTTTCCAAGTCAGTGGCTAATACCATGTGCGCAGCTAGAAAGCCTGTCTCGGCAAAAACCTACCGTAGAGTCTGGTCTACCTACCACCAATGGTGTGTTTGTCATAAGAAACAGGTCAAACGATTCTCTATTCCAAACATACTTGAGTTCCTGCAAGACGGACTTTCCATGGGTCTATCACTCGGTTCTCTAAAGTCACAAGTATCTGCCTTATCCGTTCTCTTTCAGAAACGAATTGCTCTCCTACCTGATGTCAAGACTTTTATGCAGGGAGTATTACATTTGGCTCCTCCAGTTAGAGCACCAGCTCCACTATGGGATCTCACTCTAGTTCTACGTGCTCTCCAAGACCCTCCTTTCGAGCCATTAGGATCTGTACCGCTTCTCTGGCTTACCTAGAAAATTACTTTTCTTCTGGCCATTGCCACGGCAAGACGTGTTTCTGAGCTCAGCGCACTATCATGCAAACCACCTTTCCTTGTTTTTCACCACGATAGGGCGGTTCTACGCACCATTCCATCTTTTTTGCCTAAAGTTGTATCTGAATTTCATTTAAACCAAGAGATTACTATACCGACCTTTTGCCCATCACCTTCCAATCCTAAGGAGAGGGCTCTACATACCCTGGATCCTGTCAGAGCCTTAAAGTTTTACTGCACAGAGTACTGGACTTTCGCAAAGTAGACTCCCTACTTGTCATTCCTTCAGGCCCTCACCAAGGAGGAGCGGCCACAAAATCATCCATTTCACGCTGGATCAAGCAAGCGATTCAACGAGCCTACGTGGCACATGGAAGAACGCCACCATCTAGACTCACAGCCCACTCTACTAGGGGAATGAGTACGTCCTGGGCGTTCAGGAACCAGGCATCAGCAGAACAGCTGTGCAAGGCAGCTACGTGGACCTCTGTCCACTCCTTTTCAAAGTTCTACCATTTCGATACCTTTGCGGCTTCTGACACTCGCTTTGGCAGAAGGGTGCTTCAAGCCGCCGTGGCTACTTCCACATAGGCCTCACTCTCCCTCCCGGAGATCTAAGGGGACAGCTTTGGTATGTCCCCACTGTCCCTGTGTCCCCCAAGATGACTTAGAGAAAAGGAGATTTTGTGTACTCACCGTTAAATCTTTTTCTCTTGGTCACTTGGGGGACACAGGGCTTCCCTCCCTTGACTGAGGCCCTCATTTTTCCGTTAGACATGTTTAATATTAAGTTTTACGGTTAATTTAAATTTTTCCTGTTGACTTTGGAACAAACTGATCTAAGCTCCGCCTGCTGGGGGTATAGCCAGTAGAGGAGGGGTTAAGTTTTTCCTACTGTTGTGTCCTGCCCTCCTGGATGTACCAGCTATACCCCACTGTCCCTGTGTCCCCCAAGTGACCAAGAGAAAAAGATTTAACGGTGAGTACACAAAATCTCCTTTTTATGCCACAGTTTGGTGATAGGGTTTGTACTCTTTACTGCATGTTCTCTATGACTATGGGACTAAGGGACTGACATCTCCTATCCCTATCCTTTTCTCCACAGGCTAACAAACGCCAAGGAGAATCATTCAGCTCAATTTTGTCTAGGCCAAATTACCCCTGCCTCCAAAAAAAAAAAAATTTTGTTTGGAGCTTCCACCTTAATCCTCATTTTATTACGGGGAAGGAGCACAATGGCTAACAAGGCAGAAGAGCCCAGGACCACCAAGTCCTCAGCTCAAGCACACCCTCAGGTTTCTTTTTTAGCCTGCTCAAATTGTAAGACAAAATTTAACTCGGCCTCGGCTGATTCTGTGTGTGGGGTCTGCAGAAAACCTGACTCACTGCATCCAGCAGCTAATTCAGACTCTGAGCTTCTTAAGGCCATTTCCCTCTCACTCGCAGGCATCCAAGATCTGGCCCGCATTCCCGAGACCCTAGACAAGGTTCTCGAACGTTTGTCTCAACCCACACAGTCTGATTTCCGCCCGGGAACCTCAAAACGTCAGACCACTTCCCCTCCTGACTCACCGGGAGCTCAACTCTCCCTCTCCGATGAGGAAGGTCAAGTTCTCTCCGCTGACGACTCTGACCAGGATCATCCTGATCCAGACTTAGACACTCCTAGAACCCAAGGAGAAGTTGAAGGGCTTATTCAAGCCGTACTCAGCACACTGAACATAGAGGATGTTTCTGCCTCGGTTGAACCTGCAAAGAACATCTTTAAGAGACATAAGAAGAGCTCATGTGTATTCCCCGCATACGAACAGGTCGATGACATCAGGGTTCAACTTTCAAAACGTTTCACCCAGACATATCCATTTCCTAAAGAATGCATTGATCTTTGGTCTTCACCTCCCGCAGTTGATCCTCCAGTTTCCAGATTATCCAGGAATACCACCATTCCGGTCGCGGACGCGGCTGCATTCAAAGATCCCATAGACAAGCGTCTCGAAGGTTACTGCAAATCCACCTTCACAGCTTCTGGGTCAGCTTTCCGACCGATTTTTGCTGTAGCATGGGTGGCAAAGGCCATGGAAGTCTGGGTAGAACAAGTGGCTCAACTCATCGGATCCGACGATCCGACCACAGACAACTTACTTTCCCAAATCGCAGACACCACTACATACATTGGTGACACGGCACTTGACGCTGCAAGGATGGTCGCTCAAGCTTCAGCCCAGTCAGTAGCTGCTCGCAGATTTTTGTGGCTCAAATCTTGGTCCGCCGACCTAACCTCCAAGCGTTCCTTAGTCAGCATACCCTTCCAAGGTAAACTTCTCTTCGGCACCGAGCTAGATAAGATCATCTCTCAGGCGACTGGGGGTAAGAGCACCCTCTTACCTCAAAATCGAGCCAAGAGACCACCCTTCAAAAGGAGACCCTTTTTTCGTCCCTTCCGACAGGGTCAAAGGTCCAAGACGCAATCTGACAAGTCCACATCTAATTTTCACTCCCGCTTCCAGGGCAAGCAAAGACAATCCTGGTCATCCTCCAAAGCTACTTCCAAGTCCTCGCAAGACAAACCTCACACCGCATGAAGGTGTGCCCCCTCCCGACGGGATCCCCTTAGGAGGTCGACTAAAATCCTTTCGGGAGGTATGGCAAGAAAAGATTTGAGATCAGTGGGTTCTCCGGGTGGTATCACAGGGACTTCTGATAGATTTCACCCATGCACCTCCCCACAGATTCTTCGTATCCAGACTCCCACCCAAAGCCTCCGACAGAACACGATTCATGTCGATCATTCACGATCTTGCAATAGCGGGAACCATTCAACCTGTTCCTTCACACGCCAAGGGAAAAGGATATTATTCCAACCTTTTCATGGTTCCCAAGAAGGACGGCTCGCTCAGGCCAGTGTTAGATCTCAAGGACCTCAATCCCTTCGTCAGAAAGTGCCATTTCAAGATGGAGTCAATACAGTCTGTCCTGGCTTCCATGGAAGACAACGAGTTCATGACGGTCATCGACATCAAGGACGCATATCTCCACGTACCGATCCATCCCGACCCATCATGGCTTTCTCAGATTCTACGTGAACGGAGAACATTGGCAGTTCGTTGCTCTACCATTCGGCCTATTGTCCGCTCCACGCACCTTCACCAAGGTCATGGCGGCAGCCTTAGAAGAACTACGGCTCAAGGGCATCACAGTCATTCCTTATTTGGACGATCTCCTTGTCAAAGGCCCGTCCGCACCCGTGGCCCTCCTTCATACCTCCCTGGTCCTAAGGACCCTGACCGACCTGGGGTGGACGATCAATTTCAACAAGTCGCCTCTGCATCCGACTCAAACAATAGAGTACCTGGGCCTAGTGCTGGACTCCAGACGAGGGAGAGCCTTCCTACCTCCGGACAAGACCAGAATTCTTCGGAGTCGAATTCGGTCACTCATGACTTCCACCAACATTCCACTCCGGTCGGCCATGCAGACGTTGGGCACAATGGTGGCCTCCTTTCCGGCCATTCCTTATGCGCAATCCCACACAAGACCCCTTCAGCACACCATACTTCTGCATCAACGCAGGGATCGCACCAACATCGATCGCCTGATATCCATCCCGAGTCGAGTTCACCTCTCTCTACACTGGTGGCTCCACCCGCTTCGGACTGCGGGGGGCAAACCTTTCCTGGACAGTCCTCACCACAGACGCCAGTCTACGGGGGTGGGGCGGAGTCCTCGGCCAGACCACAGTACAGGGCATCTGGACTCAGGAGGAAAGGAGGCTTCCCATCAACCTTCTGGAGCTCAGAGTGATACGCTACTCCCTCCAAAGCACGGCACCACTCTTACGGGGACAACCTGTACAGATCCAGTCCGACAACGTGACAGCGGTAGCCTACATAAATCACCAGGGAGGAACCAGAAGTCTCGCCACCCTCAAGGAAGCCCAAGAGATCCTAAAATGGGCAGAGAGCAACGTTCCGGCAATATCCGCGGTCCACATACCCGGAGTGGACAATTGGTTGGCAGACTACCTGAGCAGGGAGACACTCGATCACGGGGAATGGTGTCTCCACCAAGAGGTGTTCCAGCTTGTCGCGGAAAAGTGGGGGTGGCCAGAGATCGACCTCATGGCGTCCAGGAACAACAGACGTGTTCCAAGGTTCGTCTCGAGACCCCCTGGCTCACGCCGTGGATGCCCTAGTGATTCCCTGGCGGTTCTCCCGGGCTTACATCTTTCCACCTCTGGCTCTTCTTCCGATGGTCGTCAAGAAAATCAAGAGAGAAGGGACTCAGACCATTCTCGTGGCTCCATATTGGCCCCGACGGTCGTGGTTCGCCGACATAGTAGCCATGGCGGCAGACGAGCCGTTTCATCTTCCTCAACGACCGGACCTCCTCACACAGGGTCCAGTGGCCCACCCGAATTCTCATCTCTGGGCTTTAACGGCGTGGCTCTTGAAGCCTTGATTCTATGGAGATCAGGAGCGCCAAGGGATGCCATTCCTACCATGCTTCGTGCACGGAAACCTGTTTCGGCAAAAATTTACCACAGGGTATGGAAGGCCTTCATTTCGTGGTGCGAACACAGGTGTGTGAACCCCCAGACTGCACAGGAAAAGGAGATATTGTCCTTTTTGCAAGAGGGTCTTACTAAGGGTTTAGCCTTGAGCTCACTGAAGGTCCAGGTGTCGGCTCTGTCCATTCTACTGCAGAAGAAGCTTGCACTGAATCCCAACGTCAGAACCTTCCTTCAAGGGGCAACCCGCTTATCACCACCGTATCGTTGCCCCGTACCTCCGTGGGACCTCAATCTCGTGCTCTCCGTCCTTCAGGGGGACCCATTTGAACCACTGGATCAGATCCCTCTCTCAACTCTTACCGAAAAGGTGGTCTTCCTTTTAGCCATCACTTCTGCCCGGAGAGTTTCGGAACTTGCGGCACTGTCTTGCAAATCACCTTTCACTGTTATTCACATGGATAAGATCGTCCTTCGGCCCACACCCGACTTTCTACCTAAAGTGGTCTCCGAATTCCATTTGAACCAGGACATCGTGGTGCCTTCTCTCTACCCGGAACCCAAGAGCCCCGTCGAGAAAAAACTGCACAACCTGGACGTTGTCAGAGCACTCTCGTTCTACATAAACGCCACTAAATCCGTTCGGAAAACGGATGCACTCTTCATTATCCCTGACGGGGCGGAACCAAGGCAGCCAAGACGACTTTGTCCAAGTGGATCCGATCAGTCATTTCCAGAGCCTACTCTGTCAGGGGGATGGTTCCGCCCCTCAATGTGAGAGCTCATTCCACACGTTCCCTCAGCACTTCGTGGGCATTCAGACACCAAGCTTCAGCAGACCAGATATGTAGAGCGGCCACATGGGCATCCCTACACACTTTCACTCGCTTCTACAGGCTCCACACGCACGCTTCAGCCGACGCCACCTTCGGGAGGAAGGTGCTCCGGGCCGCGGTTTGCTAGACACCTTGTAGACAGTATCCCGCCCTTGGGGGTGCTTTGGGACATCCCCATGGTGCCTGTGTCCCCCAATTAGGCAAGAGAAAGAGAGATTTTTGTACTTACCGTTAAATCTTTTTCTCTTGTCCTATATTGGGGGACACAGGCCTTCCCTCCCAATACTGATACTCTTTCCACGATTAGTCGTGATTGTTTTTTTCTGCGGTTATCGTTCTTGTTTTCAATATTTTTTCAATTGTTAGAGGATGTTATTCTACTTGAACTTCTCTTCTGTTTTGGGCTGTTTTGCTCCTTCTTCGGTCGAAACTGAGGGTAATAGGAGGAGGCAGGGGATGAAGCCCAGAGCAGGAGGCGGAGTCATATTTTGCAACATAGTGTCCATCTCCAGCAGCAGGATCTTCATCCCCATGGTGCCTGTGTCCCCCAATATAGGACAAGAGAAAAAGATTTAACGGTAAGTACAAAAATCTCTCTATACAGACTGCACTGGGTCCTGTGTTGTCATGTAATCTAATGTGGATTTTATAGTTTTTGTATTGTTTAATACAGTCTGTATATTCTGATTATTAATCAGTCTTGCTGTATCGGCTTCTGGCAGATATTATTTGACTTGTGCTGTTTTGACAATTTATGGTGATCCCTAAGCAGCCCAGACCACACTGAGCATGTGCACAGTCTTGGTCTTGCAAAGATGTTTAACATAGTTTCAAGATGGTGACCCCCTGTGGCCAACTTTGAAAGCATAAATCGTTTGTTTTATTAGGCTTGTGGTGCAGTAAGGCAGACATTATTTTGACTTGTGCTGTTTTGATAATTTGACTATCCCTAAACGTAGCCTCCCAACTGAAGCCCAGACCACACTGAGCATGTGCATGGTATTGGTTTAACATAATAGTTACAAGATGGTGACCCCCTGTAGCCAACTTTGAAAGCATAAATCATTTGTTTTATTAGGCATGTGGTGCAGTAAGTTTATGATTGTTTAGTATACAAAATACAGCATTTCTAGCATTATTCTATTTTAGACTTTAGTTCCCCCTTTAAGGTCTTTGCTTAAACATTTACTGATATTCTTTGTTATTCAGAGTTGAAATATGTCCGTTGTTTTAAAGTAGAATGATGCTTTGCATGAAATGAATTAGGGATGCACCGGATCCATTATTTTGGATTCGGCCGAACCCGCGAATCCTTTGCGAAAGATTCGGCTGAATACTGAACCAAATCCTAATTTGCATATGCAATTTAGGGGTTGGAAGGGGGAGAACTTTTTTTTTTACTTCCTGGTTTTGTGACAAATAGTTGCGCAAGTTCCCTCCCCACCCCTAATTTGCAAATGTAAATTAGGATTCGGATTTGCCCGGGCAGAAGGAACGGGTGATTCCAAATCCTGCTGAAAAAGGCCGAATCCTGCCCAAATCCTGGACTGAATCCTGGATTTGATGCATACCTAAAATGAATATTCTAGGGATGCACCAAATCCACTATTTTGTATTCGCCCGAACCCCCGAATCCTTTGTGAAAGATTCGACCAAATACCGAAGCAAATCCGAACCCTAACTTGCATATGCAAATGCAAATTAGGAGTTGGAAGGGGATTTTTTTTTTTACTTCTTTGTTTTGGGATAAAAAGTCATGCGTTGAATCCGAATCCTGCTGAAAAAGGCAGAATCCTGGCTGAACCGAATCCTGGATTCGGTGCATCCCTAGAATATACCCCAGTGATATGTTGTGAACACTTTTTTTTATTTTTTTTATATATAGAATATTGTATTATAATAGCACAAGTCAGTTTTTTTCTTTATTTAAACAATCGTAAAGCATTTACAAATACCACCTATTAATTCTATTGAAGTTAAAGGAATTGTTCAGTGTAAAAATAAAAACTGGGTAAATAGATAGGCTGTGCAAAATAAAAAATGTTTCTAATATAGTTAGTTAGCCAAAAATGCAATGTATAAAGGCTGGAGTGATTTGATGTATAATAAGTCAGTCAGGACACTACTTCCTGCTTTTCAGCTCTCTTGGTTTACAGTGACTGGTTACCCTGGTTACCAGGCAGTAACCAATCAGAGACTTGAGGGTGGCATATGGGTCATATCTGTTGCTTTTGAATCTGAGCTGAATGCTGAGGATCAATTACAAACTCACTGAACAGAAATGTACCATGTGGCCCCCCTTCAAGTCGCTGACTAACTCAGAGTTATAGAGCTGAAAAGCAGGAAGTTGGATTCTGGCTGTTTTATTAGACATCCAGTCACTCCAGCCTTTATACATTACATTTTTGGCTAACTAATTTTATCAGAAACATTTTTTATTTTGCACAGCCTATCTATTTACACAGTTTTTATTTTCACACTGAACTATTCCTTTAAACCACATATGTAAACCAACCCCTGTGCGAGAAACCACTTAAGAGGAGAGCCTTGTGTGATGTGTGGGTTTTGATATGAAAATAATACAAAAATAATTGGTAGAATTCTTGGACATAAGGTTCCCCGCCACATGTTTTGTAAACTGTAATTATCTTATGATACGTTTGTTTTGCAGGCGGACTCACCTCAACTTCCTCAGGATCTAAAAGGAGAAACATTTTCACATATTTTTGGAACAAATACTTCAAGCTTGGAGCTTTTCTTGCTTAGCAGAAAAATAAAAGGGCCCAGCTGGCTGGAGATAAAAAGCCCACGTTTTCTTTTCTTTTTTTTTTCACAACATGTTTTATTTGTCATTTTAAAAGTGCCATTAGTGAACCTAAATGTTTAAAAATAAAAGGCTAATCACACAAAAATGCTTAAATACAAATCTGCAATGTTGTTTCAGAGCAGAAGCGTCTTTCCAAGAAAACAATATGACCAGTTGATTATATCACACTTAGAGAACCCATACACCTCCTACCTATGGACTTGAATATTACATTATGTGAAAAAGATAACCTTAACCTAAGGGATCTTTAAAGTACTTCTTATCATCAATACTTAGAGGCACATTTATCAAGGGTTGATTTTCAAATTCATGTGAGTTTTTTTTTTTTTTTAAACTCACTTAAATTCGAATTTGAAATTCGACTGAGGGAAATGTATTAATCAAATCGAATTGTAAAAACTAGGACGACAAAAAAAAGTTAATGTCAGGAAGGCTGCAAACATCTCCAAATTGCTCACTGGACCTCTCCCATTGACTTATACAGCAGGCAGGTTTTAGGTTGTGAGTAGTCAAATTAGAATTCTTAAAGGAGAAGAAAACCCTGTAGAAAAAAACTCGTACCCCCACCCCACGTAGACCTCCCCCCCAGGCTAACTGCCCCCCGGGGAAATGCCCCATACTTTATACTTACCCCTCAGATTCTGGCAGTGGACTTCATGGCATCCGTAAATTTTTTTTTAAAAAAAAAGTCAGTTTGGATAATTTCCTAGTCAAATTTGACAGTTTTGACCATAACTTACTAAATCTACCCCATAGTAATGTATAAACCGTGCCTTGTGGTTTCAAGCTAAAAAGGGTTTTAAAATATGGCCCATGGATAAATTATTCCAGCCTGATACTAAAGCGTAACCTAGGAATTTAAAACTGTACATTATAAAATTAACTTTAAAAGCCTTTTAAGCCTGAAGCCTTGTTCAACATGAGTGCAATGAATTGGGCTTGTTTTGAACATTGCCTGTTCTTTTAATGTGACAAAATCTGTGCTTTGTTATATCAAATCAGGGCACAACAAGGTCAATTAAAACTATTCTATTAGTTTTTTTTTGTGAGTGAGATATCTAGATTCCCAGGGCACAAATAATCACCTTGCATAATGGACTCCTAACAACAAAAAGGGAAGAGGGTTTTATACTGGTAATCTTATTATCTACCTTGCAAGGACCAAATATGTTATAGCCCCAATAGCCTGGTTTCCCTGTTTAAATCAAAATTAAACAGGGAATTAAAAAAAAACAAACAAACATTTTTCTTGATTTAGGGTCAGGCTACACTGGGCGTTTTGGGGAGATTTGGTCGCCTGGTGACTAATCGCCTCGTTTTTGCGGCGACCAATCTCCCCAAACACCTTCCCTCACTCTGTGCCGGCTAAAATGAAAACGCCGGCGCTAATCACAAGCTGCGATTCGTTTTCCGAAGTCGGGCAAATTTGCGGATGACTATGGAAAACTAATCGATGCGTGTGATTAGCGCCGGCGTTTTTTTTCATTTTAGCCGGCGCAGAGTGAGGGAAGACGTTTTCTCAAATCTCCCCACAACGCCCAGTTTGGCCTGACCCTTAAAACAATAGGCAACATTTTTGTTCAGCACAAACCATGTCTATTCACTCACAACTGCTGCAGGTGACATTACAATTTACTTGCAGTGGCATAGTTTGCATTTCAGGCTGCAAAGCAAAGGTGAAGGAAAACTTGCAAATCTTCCCGTTCATGTTAACAACACTTTGCCTTAGAATTATGTTAGGGTTACAAGAGTTGCCCAGAGATCATAGTTCAGTTAAAGGCATAGTAACAAACACTTGCCCCCATATTTAATAAAAGGCACTACGTTTGCCCAGGAGCAGTAACCAATAGCAACCCTTAAGATGCTTTTAGACCGTTGACCAGTAAATGCTTGGTGCTGATTGGTTGCTATAGTATACTGCATCTGAGCAAACTTAGTGTCTTTTATTACATGATGCCATAGGTATAGTAACTTCCAATAGTATCTGGCAGAAGACTGATTTTTCTGAAACTATGAATGTATATTCATTGTGTTGGAAAGAAACTGGAGCCATTTTGTTTTTCTCTCTTTTGCAGAACTGTCCAGTCAGCCCATGAGCTGGTGCAAGGTTGAGGCAGTGGTGACGAGGCCTGACCAAGTGAGCGTTGTGAAGGATCTCGCACCTCCTCCTGTCGTTATTTTATCTCTCAGTATGAAGACCGTGCAGAATGCAAAGACTCACCAAAATGAGGTTACATTTCTAATTTCATTTGAAAAAAAAAAAAGTTGAACTACCATTCATATTTTCTATTGTTTACAAGTAACCATGTTTTGGCTACAAGACCGAAAAAAGTTGTGTACAGTATCATTACTTACAGCAGTACAATGGGTCTTCTCCCACTAGGAGGCAGGATATTGCAGTGATATCAGAATTGTGACCTCTTCCTCTCGCCTTTTAACCCTCTTGCTTAGCTGGTAAAGCTCTGTTTTTTTCCAGTGTCCTCTTCATTGAAGGTTAGGGTTGGCCAGACTCTCCCAGACTGACAGTGCAATCTTGCATTAGAGTTCTGGACCTCATGGTGTCTTTCATCGAGGCAGTCCTCTTTGCTTGGATCTATCTCTGGTAGGGATGCAACGAATCCACTATTTTGGATTTGGCTGAACCCCTGAATCCTTCGCGAAAGATTTGGCTGAATACCGAACCGAAATAGAATCCCAATTTGCATATGCTAATTATGGGTGGGAAGGGGAAAACATTTTTACGTCCTTGTTTTGTGACACACATGATTTCCCTCCTGCCTCTAATTTGCATATGCAAATTAGGATTTGCATTCTCTTCGGCCGGGCAGAAGTATTCGGCTGAATCCGAATCCTGCTGAAAAAAGCCGAATCCTGGATTCGGTGCATCCCTAATCTCTGGCCACTACAGGCAGCAATTCTCAGGAGCTGTTGCTGGCTATCCCTGCTCCAGGGAATTTGATATACCCGATTTAAGAATTAGATATTTAATTTTTTAATTCAAACTCAGATTTTTTTTTCGAGATGTCGCCAAAATCCTCAAATGGGTTAAGACTAAATGGAACACTGGAACTGGGATTAAAGCATTTGAGACTTCTCAAGCTACCTCAACTTTTTTTTTTTTTTTTTTTAAGGTTTTTATTTTGCATTACAAAACAGTAAAGAAAACCAAGGACAAAAATATACCTCAACATTATTAAACATGACACAATTGTTGTACAGTACTAAAGTCAAAATATCTTTTAGTGGTTTGGGGACAGAAGTCTGTGCGTGAAATGAAATGATAAAAATTTTTTGTTGTTGTTTTCTTTTAACCTCTAATCCGTAGTCTATGTATTTTAGATTGTGGCAATAGCTGCTTTGGTTCATCACACATTTCCTCTTGATAAGGCACCACCCCAGCCACCTTTCCAAACTCATTTTTGCGGTAAGTAATACACTTTGGAGAAATAATGTAATTTACTGTGTTTGTTTCTCCAGCTGTGTAAAATGTTTGTATACTTTTTTTGTATTGATCCCCTGTTTGTGTGTAGGTGAAAAAGGGTTGAGATATGCACGTGTTTACTTATAGTTGCATAATTAATACTGAATTGATTCTGAAATGTTTGGGAATACTTCACAAATTCCATGGAGTATGTTGTAGTTTTACACATGACCATACACACTCTAACGTCAAAATCTTTATTCTAGTTGCATTTGGGACAGGCAAATGTGATATAATATTTCAGTGTTGTGTTCTGTGCTGCTGTGACATCTGTCATAAAAAAAGTGTAAGATTTTTATTGTACTCTGTGTAGTATATTAGAGTTGCATGGTGATATCCTGCCAAGTAACCATTTTGACCTCACCCTCTTGTATCTTCATGGAACTACTTGATTACTTGTGATACTTTGTGATACGGTAGGGCCACATCAATAAGTAGGATGCCGCCATAGTTTTCTACAAAAAAAATATATATGTAGGACCCACCTTGAATTAGAATTATTAATAAAGGACAAGCCACAGACAATTAAGTTTTTATCATTTTGTGTTTTCCCTTCTTTTCTTTCAGTTCTGAGCAAACTTAATGACTGCATTTTCCCATATGACTACAATGAAGCAGTGAAACAAAAGGTAATAGGCCGTTATGTGAAATCTTCAATAAGTACAGGCCTTTTAGTCTTCCACCCATGTTCCCCTGAGATCTCCTTAATGTTTTCTATTTAAGCTCTGCTTTAGATACATTTCTTAAAGGAGAATTCAACCGTTAACTTAAAAAACCCTACCCTCCTACCCCCATCCTAGCTGCCCCCCCCCGGGGAAATGCCCATAACTTTATACTTACCTCTGTGCAGATTCTGTGATTGTAGTTCACTGCAGTCATCTTCCGGGTCTTCGTGTCCTCTTCAGGCTCTACAGCAATTTCCGTCCATTTGGGCACATGCATAGTCGTCACAAACTGTAAATTGGTCCATCTGTGCATGCGCCATTTCTCGGTCTCGGCCACAGAATACCGAAGACCCGGAAGATGGCTGCCTTGAACTGCGATCCCTGAATCTGCACTGATGTATAAGTTAAAAAGTTAGGTGCATTTCCCCCGGGTGGGTGGGTGGTTGTAGCTAGGCTGGGGAGGAGGGGGGTCTATGTAGAGTAACGGGGTAGGGTTGAATTCTCCTTTAAGCATTAGCCTTTCCTTGGAACCCCTAGGAGGTGGGACTCCCAAAACAAGCCTCCTCCCTCTAAGCTATACCCCCAACACAGCCTCACTAATTAGTTTATGAAATGTCCTCAGGAGGTATAGACCAAGCTCTGAGGCCTGCAACAGAGGATATTGACATCTCATGGATTGTACAGTGGTGTGCAAAACTATTTGCCCCCTTCCTGATTTCTTATTCTTTTGCATGTTTGTCACACTTAAATTTTTCTGCTCATCAAAAACCGTTAACGATTAGTCAAAGATAACATAATTGAACACAAAATGCAGTTTTTAAATGAAGGTTTACGTTAAGGGAGAAAAAAAACTCCAAATCTACATGGGCCTGTGTGAAAAAGTGATTGCCCCCCTTGTTAAAAAATAACTTAACTGTGGTTTATCACACCTGAGTTCAATTTCAAAGGTTATAAAGCCATTTCTAAAGCTTTGGGACTCCAGCGAACCACAGTGAGAGCCATTATCCACAAATGGCAAAAACATGGAACAGTGGTGAACCTTCCCAGGAGTGGCCGGCCGACCAAAATTACCCCAAGAGCGCAGAGACAACTCATCCGAGAGGCCACAAAAGACCCCAGGACAACATCTAAAGAACTGCAGGCCTCACTTGCCTCAATTAAGGTCAGTGTTCATGACTCCACCATAAGAAAGAGACTGGGCAAAAACGGCCTGCATGGCAGATTTCCAAGGCGCAATCCACTTTTAAGCAAAAAGAACATTAAGGTTCGTCTCAATTTTGCTAAAAAACATCTCAATGATTGCCAAGACTTTTGGGAAAATACCTTGTGAACCGAAGAGACAAAAGTTGAACTTTTTGGAAGGTGCGCGTCCCGTTACATCTGGCGTAAAAGTAACACAGCATTTCAGAAAAAGAACATCATACCAACAGTAAAAAATGGTGGTGGTAGTGTGATGGTCTGGGGTTGTTTTGCTGCTTCAGGACCTGGAAGACTTGCTGTGATAGATGGAACCATGAATTCTACTGTCTACCAAAAAATCCTGAAGGACAATGTCCGGCCATCTGTTTGTCAACTCAAGCTGAAGCGATCTTGGGTGCTGCAGCAGGACAATGACCCAAAACACACCAGCAAATCCACCTCTGAATGGCTGAAGAAAAACAAAATGAAGACTTTGGAGTGGCCTAGTCAAAGTCCTGACCTGAATCCTATTGAGATGTTGTGGCATAACCTTAAAAAGGCGGTTTATGCTAGAAAACCCTCAGATAAAGCTGAATTACAACAATTCTGCAAAGATGAGTGGGCCAAAATTCCTCCAGAGCGCTGTAAAAGACTCGTTGCAAGTTATCGCAAACGCTTGATTGCAGTTATTGCTGCTAAGGGTGGCCCAACCAGTTATTAGGTTCAGGGGGCAATTACTTTTTCACACATGAAAATGTAGATTTGGATTTCTTTTCTCCCTAAATAATAAAAACCCTCATTTAAAAACTGCATTTTGTGTTTACTTGTGTTATCTTTGACTAATAGTTAAATGTGTTTGATGATGAAACATTTTGTGTGACAAACATGCAAAAGAATAAGAAATCAGGAAGGGGGCAAATAGTTTTGCACACCACTGTATTTCTACTTTCCTTTCCATATGTCATTCTGCTTCCAAACCCTCCCTTTATTTCTTCTCTTATTATGTCTGTCATTTTCACTCCCTTCCCACTAAATTTCATTTTCCCATTTCCCTCTGAGAATCGAAAAATAATTATATAGTTCCAGCACCCTAATAAAATATTTAGATTTATCCTGTAAGTCACAGGGGACTGTTTGATGTGAAGCTAGTATAGGGCCTAAGTGTGCAAAGTAGTGGGACCCCCTATGTCCTAATAATATAAGGCTTTAGTGCACCCTCAGTATGGCTTTCTGTGCCCAGTGCACCCCTGGTATGCCAGGCAGTTCCCAATATACCCAGGGAATGTCACACATGTAAGAAATTGCATGTATGTTATTTCTCACAGTCACCAGGGCACTTACTGTATGTTATGCAACTCCCAGCCAATTACAGTGCACAGAACACCCACTATATATCACACAGGGGTGTCTCAGTGCACCCAGTGTAGGTTATACTGTGCCTGGTATTACAGGTATGGGATCCATTATCCAGAAAGCTCAGAATAATGGAAAAGCCATCTTCCATAGACCTACTTTTTAAAAATGATTTTTTTTTTCTCTGTAATAATAAAACTGTACCTTGTACTTGAACTAAGGTATAGTTAATCCTTACTGGAAGAAAAGCCAACCTATTGGGTTTATTTAATGTTTTCATGATTTTCTAGTAGACTTAAGGTATGAGAATCCAAATTATGGAAAGATCTATTATCTGGAAAACCCCAGGTCCCGAGCATTCTGGATAATAGGTCCCATACCTGTACCAGTTTAACCATGTATGCCACTTCTACAGTACAGTATGTCTCATAATGCTGAGTGCTGGCTAAAAGTGTCAAGTGCACCCAAGATATGTGACACAGTACCTAGCATAGCCACAATCTTCTAGCAATACCCATCGACAGTATGTCTTATAGTGCACAATGCACCCAAGCTTTGTCACACAGCATCTAGTAAACCCACAGTATGTGAACAGTATGACATACAGACTCCAGTGCAGCCACTGTATGTTATGGTGTGCAACCCAGCACAGCAACACAATCTCCAGAGCCTAATGAAACTATTTAGATCAGGGGTAGGCAACCCGCGGCTCCGGAGCCTCATGCGGCTCTTCATCCTGCTTGCTGTGGCTCAGTCTTGCGGCTTTGCCTGTCACATCGTCTATAGAGCCCTCGCACCTGCTGGCGGCTTCTTGAGTGTGCGACCGTGGTAAGCTAACCCGTAGCTTACTGCTGTTGCACACTCAAGCTGCCGCCAGCAGGTGCGTGGCCTGTATAGACATCTCAGGCAAGACCGAACCGCAGCAAGATGATTCATTATGGTCCTTACCGTGGTCGCACACTCAGAACAAGAGAGAAGCCTCCAGAGTCCAACTGCAGCAGTTGCGAGGGCTATAGACGTGGATGTGACGCATATTTTAATGACGTCTGTAGCCCTCGCCTTTAAATAGATGAGAACATTAGTAACTATTTAATAGGGCTATTCAGTGTTTAATTTATTTCAAAGTAGGCTTACACATGCACACTGCATATTTGTTTGTTGTATTCTGTTGTTGTAACAGTTAAAATAAAAAAATAAAAAAACGTTTAAAAGTTTATAAACTGTGTTCTGTTTTGCGGCTCCAGACTATTTTTCTTTAGTGGAAGAGGGGGCAAAATGTCTCTTTTGATCGTAAAGGTTGCTGACCCCTGATTTAGATGATATATGAGAGATACACCCATCCGCTGACACACACAGCCATGGCACCCAAAATGACACGTAACTCCAATGATTCATACAGTGCCTCACAACCTGATATGCACCAATACAATGCCATATAACCCTCAGTACAGATTACCACAATTGTCCAGTTATCTCACAGTGAATCACAGAGTTTATTTTGCAACCATTGCATCTCACACCTTTTTAACATTTGTCTATCTGCATCCAATCTTTCTGAGTTAGTCTCTTGGCTAGTTTCCTGCCCATCTTCTATAGTTTTGCTTCTATGAACTCTTTTTGCCCCCAATAGTGTGTGTCACCTTTTTTCTTTACAGTTACATCCCCCTCTTCCTCCTAATACAAACACTGAATAGCTACCAATGTCTTAGCTTGTTATGACTTGTTGATAATGCTATGGTTAGTTTCCTCTTCATATGTTAGATAATACTCTAGAATTCTCACTGACCATGTTCTGCACATGCCCCTGGGTGAAGGGGACATTTGCATTAGACAAACTGAACTTAAATGTGGGTGAAAAAGTTGCTACAAATAAAAACACTGCATATGGCACCCATTTTAATCTCTATAAAATTACAGACTGAAATAACAGAATTCCTAAAGAATGAATCCATTTAAAGTAAGTGTAGGGCTCACTAGATCAGCATTCATGGATCGGTGGCACAGTGCTCTTCAAGAAAGTACTTCAGGTTGTTTGTGATGTTTATGGAAGACATACACTTGACCCAATATATTGGCACTCCTCATTTTTATTTAGCAGATTTTATTTATGCCAGGCTACTAAAGGAATTTATTACTTTGACTGCCAAACCACAGGGCTGTGAATTTTAGCAGATGCTACTGCAACTTACTTGTTATTCACCATATATATATATATATATATATATATATATATATATATATATATATATATATATATATATATTGTATAGATAACCAAATAACACAATTCAGATAGTGGGGATAATAAATGGAACTTGGGTACACTGATATTTGTGTCCTGCCCTTACATAATTGACATGAATTTTCCTTTGAAAGTGCTGTCTCTGTTGTTGGTTCAACATTAATTAATACAGTTATAAATCTGGGCAAACCCCAAATACATAGTACAGGTACTTATACACTGAGTATATAATCATAAACAGGAGAAATGTGGAGTAATTAAAAGCCAAAGTTGCAACTAGTGTTGCCTAATGCTTTAACCCTTTCAATGCCAGCTGATTCTCATACTTTATTTGCCTTCAGTGCCAGCTATTTGAACAATTTCTGGATCTGGAGCATCAACACTAAGATGCCAATTTGCTGACCTGAAATTATGCTGCATGGGAGCATCTGTATCACCTAAAGGAGAGGTACTTTGGGAAAGGTAGTGTTACCTGCTATTTGTGGTAACTGGTACTGGTCTGTTTTATTTAGTAGCCTAGGTTTTGTTATCAGACATATACACCCACATATGTTGCATAGTATTATCTTCATAAAATCTACTCTTATTGTTACCTGTTCTGCCTCACTTTCTAAGCAAACTAATGGGGGAATTAAAACTCTTATTTTTGTTATTTAGGCATTGCTGTGTGTGTGGCACGAGAAAGGTTAATACCTTCTGATTTCAGAAGGCTTCACGTTGCTTTCTAAGCAATGAAAGTGTGATCTCTTTAACTTATCAAGTAGTCTTGAGAAAGCAAAAACTTACAACCTCAGGAATGTCAGTTGACTCAATCAGAATGGCACCTTGAAGATCGTTGGGAAGTTTATTGCAAAACTGTGAGGATCTTGACAACATCCAGATAGATAAAAAAGATTATAAAATGATCCACTCTAGCAATATACTGCACATGCAGTTAAAAATGGAGCCCAATATATACTACTGGACACGTGGGGTAAACCAACAGACAGAGCTCAGAGGGGACAACAGAAGGGGAAATGGGACAAAACAAGGGTGCATGTGTAACATGGCACTACCACTATATGTTACTATTTTTATTTACATTTGGTGTATCCCTTGGAGGCCATTAGGTGGAGGCTCTCCGCAACAATATACCAGGTTTCCTATGCTCTACCACCAGTGCCAAGGATGGTTCCCAGTTTGACTGATTGCCAGCAGGCAAATGATCACTGTATGCTGCAGTATAATCCTGCCATAGAAGAAATCACCAGCCATTTCTAATGCAACATTTTTTCTATAAAGCCAAATGTATCACTTATATCTTCCCCTAATTTGTAGAATAGGGTCTGTGCTATCTGATGATAGTGCTGCCGCATGCCACTCAGGCTGCCGCATGCCACTCAGACTCAAGCTAGCTGGATAGTGACAGTTTATTTTAACTGACTTTGTGCCAGTTAGGAGCAGGGTGTCCAGGAGTTTTCCCTTGGAGATTTTGTGACTAAATTGTGGATTAGAGAGTCAGAGCGACATTTTTTTGCAGGAAAAAAGTTTTTTATTACAGAGAGAAGAGAAGAAGAAGAAGAAAATCCGCAGAAAAGGAATTGAAATGGATAAAAAAAAGAAGACGAGAAGCAGAAGCCCAGAGGAGACCCCAACTGGTAAGCACAGAAAACATAAGCCACATTGCTAATTATTTAATCATTCATTCTGGCATTGGGTAGTCCCAAAAAGTTATCAAAAATAATTGCTGATAGGTTACTGTTGGTAAATGTACTGTTGCTATATAGCATATGTTATGAAGTTGTGCTATAGTACTTATGTTACTGAATCAGCTCCATAGTGTCCCAAATATATATATATATATATATATGTATATATATATATATATATATATATATATATATATATATATATATATAAAGAGGTCCTCTGCACTCAACCCATTATCACTATATTTAAGACAGAGACATTTTGTGCATACTGCTACTGAAAAATGCCTTACCCTTTATACAACACAGGGATTGTTTGTCCATATATTGCAATATATTTAAGCTGGCCAACTACGTCAAAGCCATCCCATATCTGGCCAGTCCTACGCTTAATTTTCATCTGATTCATTAAGAATTCTATTGCTTCATTATACATTTTACAAAGGGACTAGGTTTTACCTGCAACTTACTTGCTGCTTTCAAAGTAAAACTCCCAAACTTGGCTGCCCTTTTATTAGACAACAGTGGGATCACCTGACTATAGCTGGGAAGGGTGGGAGCTACAACATGGAGCTGGTCACTGCTCCTGTATAACTATAACACACAAGGGAAAGTTGTGCTCACCACTAATTTTTTAAACCATTAGGCGGGGTGCAATGAGGGTGTGACCACAAAATACATATAGACAAATACAAGAGTCCTCTGTACTCAACTCCTCTGGCCAGCTTAAATATATTGCAATATATGGACAAACAATTCCTGTTTTGTTTAAAGGGTAAGGCATTTTTCAGTAGCAGTATGTACAAAATGTCGCTGTCTTAAATATATTGATAATGGGTTGAGTGCAGAGGACTCTTGTATTTGTCTACATGTATTTTGTGGTCACACCCTCATTGCACCCCGGCCTATAAGGGCCTATTTAGAAACATTCAAATTACTATTTTTTGACAAATTGGAACCACAAAAAGCATTAATATAAAACTTTGGCAAGTAAAAGCAGTTGACGTCCTTGACAAGTCAATAGGAGCTGTGCTGATCTTAGTGAACCTTTTTTTAGCCATTCAGCGTTTTAGAGGTGTTTGGATTTTTTTTGCTAGTAATTGTCAAGTAAAATGCAAATTTTTTGAGATTTTCAAGGTTTTCTAAATTTATAGAGCATTATTCAGCATTTTTGTTTGTGCTTTTTATATGTGGATATTTTAATAAATTACAAGGCAATAATGATTAATTTAGAGCAATGGAGTTTAACTGCTAAAATGGAAATGTTGATAAATACGCTTCTAGAAATTCCATAGGAATGAATAGAAAATAGGTGAGTTGTCTGTTTAAGCTCTAATATCACACTTTGATAAATCTACCCCTTAGAGGCACATTTATCAAGGGTCGATTTTCAAATTCATGCAAGTTTTTTTAAAACTTCCATAAACTCCCATGAACTCGAAATTTATTATCAAAATCTAATTTTCTAAACTTGGTTGAATGGGATTGACCCAAAAACTCGAATCGAATTTAATTTGAATTTTAAAAACTTGATTTGAGTTTTTTCTCCGAAAAAAAACCTTGATTGTCAGGAAGGCTGCAAACATCACCAAATTGATCCTTGGGCCTCTCCCATTGACTTATACATCAATTTGACAGGTTTCAGGTGGCAAACAGTCAAATTTGAGTTCTTAAAGGATCAGAGTATGATAAATCTCGAAAATTTAATTTGAATGTTTAAAAAAGCTTGAATCCAATTTGGATAACTCCCTAGTCGAATTTGACATTTTTGGCCTTAAAAAAACTCGAATTAGAAATTACACCCTTGTTAAATGTTCTCCCTAGTGTATATCTATGGAATACAATTTAAATCTCATATTTTTTATTCCTCTAGACACAAGAGCACAGAAGAGGTATCGAGTGGACGACACAACTCCGCCGCCCTTCAATATCAACAACTATCAGCTCATAAAAAAGCTGGGGAAGGGCTCCTTTGGCAAGGTAAGTGAATAATCGGCAGTAGGGGGTACATTATCCCTTATAATCCATGAGTGATGCTCAGAGTTCCCTGTATAACTCTGCCTGCAGCCTTGTGCCTTTATATGGTCACAGAACAACCCCTCAGTGACTTCTAATATCCTAATCATTTACAGTAGGGGGTACATTATCCCTTATAATACATGAGTGATACTCAGAGTTCCCTGTATAATTCATCCTGCAGCCTTGTGCCTTTATATGGTCACAGAACAACCCCTCAGTGACTTCTAATATCCTTATCATTTACAGTAGGGGGTACATTATCCCTTATAATACATGAGTGATACTCAGAGTTCCCTGTATAATTCAGCCTGCAGCCTTGTGCCTTTATATGGTCACAGAACAACCCCTCAGTGACTTCTAATATCCTTATCATTTACCGTAGGGGGTACATTATCCCTTATAATACATGAGTGATACTCAGAGTTCCCTGTATAACTCAGCCTGCAGCCTTGTGCCTTTATATGGTCACAGAACAACCCCTCAGTGACTTCTAATATCCTTATCATTTACAGTTATCATAGGCTTCCACTACTTGGTCCATTAGTGACCATATTGCAACTAATTACTAGCTGTATTACTGGCACATGCAGTACTTCTTTATCAGAGTTGTTAGTCCATTCCTTTGTCTTGTAGCAATTAAAGGGGAACCATCACAAAAATACAATTTTAATACAATGTAGATCACATAAAAACAGTCAACTTTGTAAATATGATTGATTAAAAGTTATGTTTAGTTTAATAGCTAAAGATTTATAGCTGACTCACTGCATTCTCTCTGCATCATTAGTCCACTGAGCTCAAGGTCACGGTCGTGTTTTGATTGACAGGAGTAGATTACTTTTTATTGGTTGCTAGGCTCGGCACAGGTATTTCACCTGCAATTTTTTTTGGGACATTAGGCCCACGTAACACATTCTCCTTGCAGGCATATCCTCATTTATTGCGCCTCTCTTTTTAAAAAATTGTGCAAGGTAAAATATATAAATTGTGTTTTTTCTCCATTGTATTTTATATGTAAATATTTTACCCAATAGCCAACTAAAAGAGACCTGTGCCAAAGCTTACAGCTATATGAGTAAGCGCTTTTTAGAAGATGGCAGTGAAACGCACAAGTCTCTTTTAGTTTTTTATTGGGTAGTTTCATATAGGCAACAAATTAGAAAAGGGTTTCCCTGGGCACTCAGAGGCCATGAGTGGGGCATTCCATTGCGATCAGGGGCGCATTTGGTCAGGATAAGAGGGGCATATTGAAATGATCAGCGGGGTATACAGAGAGTATTAGCAGGGCACCCTTCAAAGTTGTATTATAAAATGTATTCAGTAGTTTGTGGTTTAATTTGGTATATAAAGGGATCTAAGGCTACATGCAGAGTTTCTTCTTGAGATGGACTAAAATGATGGCTATTAAAATGAAGACCTAAAATAAATACTCTCCTAGACTCCCCCCAATAACAACAGCGGTAGGTAACAAGAGACTATGGGGAATAAAATCAGCACCTCAGTTATGCAGGCTGTGTAGCCTAGAGCCTTGAGTAGGGGACTTCACAGATATTCAGCATCATCTAGATAAGAAGTGGAGATAACATCCTCAGTGAGGAGTCTATAGTAGGGAGAGATGGTGCCTAGAGTAACAGTGTGATAATAGTCTCTGGGAAGGGAGTGTGACTGTAGGATAGCAGGTATAGTAGGGAGAGATGGTGCCTATAGTAACAGTGGGATAATAGTCTCTGGGAAGGGAGTGTGACTGTGGGATAGCAGGTATAGTAGGGAGAGATGTTGCCTATAGTAACAGTGGGATAATAGTCTCTGGGAAGGGAGGGTGACTGTGGGATAGCAGGTATAGTAGGGAGAGATGGTGCCTATAGTAACAGTGGGATAATAGTCTCTGGGAAGGGACTGTGGGATAGCAGGTATAGTAGGGAGAGATGGTGCCTATAGTAACAGTGGATAATAGTCTCTGGGAAGGGAGTGTGACTGTGGGATAGCAGGTATAGTAGGGAGAGATAGTGCCTATATTAGCAGTGGATAATAGTCTCTGGGAAGGGAGTGTGACTGTGGGATAGCAGGTATAGTAGGGAGAGATGGTGCCTATAGTAACAGTGGGATAATAGTCTCTGGGAAGGGAGTGTGACTGTGGGATAGCAGGTATAGTAGGGAGAGATGGTGTCTATAGTAACAGTGGGATAATAGTCTCTGGGAAGGGAGTGTGACTGTGGGATAGCAGGTATAGTAGGGAGAGATAGTGTCTATAGTAACAGTAGGATAATAGTGTCTGGGAAGGGAGTGTGACTGTGGGATAGCAGGTATAGTAGGGAGAGATGGTGTCTATAGTAACAGTGGGATAATAGTCTCTGGGAAGGGAGTGTGACTGTGGGATAGCAGGTATAGTAGGGAGAGATGGTGTCTATAGTAACAGTGGGATAATAGTCTCTGGGAAGGGAGTGTGACTGTGGGATAGCAGGTATAGTAGGGAGAGATGGTGCCTATAGTAACAGTGGGATAATAGTCTCTGGGAAGGGAGTGTGACTGTGGGATAGCAGGTATAGTAGGGAGAGATGGTGCCTATAGTAACAGTGGGATAATAGTCTCTGGGAAGGGAGTGTGACTGTGGGAGAGCAGGTATAGTAGGGAGAGATGGTGTCTATAGTAACAGTGGATAATAGTCTCTGGGAAGGGAGTGTGACTGTGGGATAGCAGGTATAGTAGGGAGAGATGGTGTCTATAGTAACAGTGGGATAATAGTCTCTGGGAAGGGAGTGTGACTGTGGGATAGCAGGTATAGTAGGGAGAGATAGTGTCTATAGTAACAGTAGGATAATAGTGTCTGGGAAGGGAGTGTGGCTGTGGGATAGCAGGTATAGTAGGGAGAGATGGTGTCTATAGTAACAGTGGATAATAGTCTCTGGGAAGGGAGTGTGACTGTGGGAGAGCAGGTATAGTAGGGAGAGATGGTGTCTATAGTAACAGTGGATAATAGTCTCTGGGAAGGGAGTGTGACTGTGGGAGAGCAGGTATAGTAGGGAGAGATGGTGTCTATAGTAAGAGTGGATAATAGTCTCTGGGAAGGGAGTGTGACTGTGGGATAGCAGGTATAGTAGGGAGAGATGGTGCCTATAGTAACAGTGGGATAATAGTCTCTGGGAAGGGACAGTGGGAGAGCAGGTATAGTAGGGAAAGATGGTGCCTATAGTAACAGTGGGATAATAGTCTCTGGGAAGGGAGTGTGACTGTGGGATAGCAGGTATAGTAGGGAGAGATGGTGCCTATAGTAACAGTGGATAATAGTCTCTGGGAAGGGAGTGTGACTGTGGGATAGCAGGTATAGTAGGGAGAGATAGTGCCTAGGTTAATGGAAGCTATGCAAACCAAAAGGCTGCAGCATCGAAACATGGGACATTTGGGAAATTTACAAACAAGAAGGAATAAAATAATAAGCACTTCAGAATCAGAGCAGCCAGATCTTCCCATCACCTTTCCCAGATAGAGAATACTTTACACCAGTAGAATACAATAAAACACTTCGGGGCTCTCCCTCCTTTTTGTGGTGGTACTTGGTGTACTTGACTGAGAGAATGTGCAGACCTGACAGCCTTACTTTTCTCACAAGGAGCTTCCAGAGTAACAGTTGGTGTGAGGATGCTATTCAGCATGGAGGAGGGTGGGACTTTGCTAGTTGCTAGGTGACATCATAGCTAGTGAGAAGCCACTCCCATTCAGCAGTAGCTTGAACTATCTCTCAGAGAAAGCACCCTCATTGCATGTAGTAATATGTCATTTTACAAAAAAAGTAAGCATTTCTGCTAAAGAAATATATTTAAAGATATTATGATTTCTACCTCAACTATCCATTTGGAGAATTTGATTTTCACGATAGATCCCCTTTAAGGCAAAACATCTATTTTACCCTTTATCTTGACCATCATATCCCTATATCCTGAGTTGCACGGCTTTATGTGAATTTTTTGAAAGATGTTCTCTTTAGGGGTTCAGAATGTTTATACTTTCAGACATCATCTCTATGAGTTGTCCATTTTTGTCCATTTAACACATCAATAATATCAGATTTGTTTGTGTCCTTACAAGGGACTCAATAACAATTACTCCCTTAATGCTCCTTTTGTAGGTGATGTTGGCTTCTTATACCATCAAGAGCCAGCTCGTCGCTGTGAAGATAATAAAGAAGAAAAAGAAGACAGACTACCATGATATCGAGATGGAGGCTACAATACTGCGGTTAGGTCGCACATGTCCATTTCTTAGTGGGGCATATGCAATCTTCCAAACTGAGGTATTACTATTATTACTACTACAGGGCTTCTCTTCCACTTCTTACAAATACTTACACCACTGACAAAAGTATTTCATTTAATATATTTGCAATTTCGCAAAGCCCTGTTACCTCATAAGCAAATCTGAGCAGTACTCAGGATGGGCGCTGGTAGTATGTTGAGGGTGGGATCCATTAAATATGAGTTTTATAAGTGTTTTTATTTTTTGTAACAATAAATGGACACCAACAACATAAATTGACACATAAACATGCTTCTCTGCTCCGTTGAATTGCTCTGTTTGACAGGAGCATATATAGGTATCTGAAATGATATCTCTTTGTCTGTGGTAATGATATTCCTCTGTTCTGCTCTATCCAATTCTATTTTTGTACCTATTGTTTTATAACCAGTCACTCGTGTTGTTCATCTTGGAGTATGCCAGAGGTGGAACGCTGCACAAGCTTATCAAACGTCACCGATATCTGAACAGCCAGGAAGCACAGTAAGTGACAAATTTCTTTGGACGTGGTGGTAGCTCGAGGTTTCCTTTGCGCCAGTAGACGCACTAGCACCGAATTCCCCAAAAGAGGCAGGATGTATATATTTAATCTAATGATTTTTAATTTTTTTCTTTAAAAGGTTTTATTCGGCGGAACTTGTCCTGGGTTTGAGGTACCTGCATAAGTATGGGATTATTCATCGGTAAGAACATTGCTCAAATTCCTCTCTTTTGATTTCATTTTATTCCTGGGCCTATTTTCTACACCCTTAACATGTCTTATCCTGCTCATTTCAGCTCCCATCTTGCAAACTCCATTGTGAATAAAAACCTGTCAATATACTATGCATGCCCCCGCACACACGTACACGCTCTGACACATAGTTAGTAGGGGACGAATAGATACCAGGAAAAGCACATGAATATACTGCATGATGTTGATGTTTTATATCTTGTTTAACATACTTTCTGCAATGTTAATTCATGATAGCAATCCCCTGTTCTTGTATTAAATCTTAATAAAAGATATTTGAAAGAAAAACCTGTCAATATACAGATCATCCCACATGTACAGTTGCTTAAATTAGTCAAATAAATTATTGGTACTTTATGATAAGGCAAAGTGTAACTTGCTGGTGCCATCTGTCATCTAAATAGATGATGATAACACAATTACACAGACATATACACTTTATCTTGGCTCCTGTAGCCTCATTTTGCTTTATTGTGTCTATTCCTGTATTCTTAGTTATGTCTTACCCATGTTACTTTTTTATGTCTTGTTTTTCATACTCAATCACAATCTTTCTGTTCTCCTTCAATTTCTGTTCTTATATTTCATTTTCTGTTTTCCATCATGTTCAGTTAATGGGTTAGGATCCCTTGTCATTTCTCCTATCATTCCCAGTTGACTTTCTCTGACTTCCTATATTTAATACCAAACTCATATGTGTTTTACAGCGACCTCGAGCCAAGAAACATCTTACTGGATGAAGAGGGACACGTGCAGATCGCCGATTTTGGCTTTGCCCAGGCTAGCAAGTTTGACTCAAAGGCTTGTCATGGTACTGAAGGAGCATCGGGATATATGGCACCTGAGGTATGAAATATAGTTTTTAAAGGGATATTGGCATGACCTGTTTTTTTATTTTACAGGTATGGGACCTGTTATCCAGAATGCTCGGGACCTGGGGTTTTCCAGATAACGGATATTTCCTTAATTTGGGTCTTCATGCCTTAAGTCTACTAGAAATTCATTTAGACATTAAATAACCCCAATAGGCTGGTTTTGCTTCCAATAAGGATTAATTATATCTTAGTTGGGATCAAGTACAAGCTACTGTTTTATTATTACAGAGAAAAAGGAAATCATTTTTAAAAATTTGGATTATTTGGCTAAAATGGAGTCCATGGGAAATAGCCATTCCGTAATTCGGAGCTTTCTGGATATCGGGTTTCCGGATAAGGGATCCTATACCTGTAATATAATTTACTCACCGTTTTATATTATTTTTTTATTCCCATAGCTGCTGTATGCATTTTGCTCATATGCTGGGTTGGGGGAGGGTGTATACCATAGTGGTATTACTTTAGTTTATGAGCATCCCGTAATCCTAGTTATAACTGATAACATGTTGATTTAAATATCATGTAAGAATAGGGAGAAGTGATTCACAGGCCACAGACTGGACAAAGTAGTAATGGCACCCAATGCAAATACTACTTGGCCCAGTTGCATGCTTCTTGACATCCACGCTTATCACTCTCCCCCTCTCCACAGCTCAGACTGCACACAAAATACCTCAAACTACTGCTTGGTTCACCCACCCCCCACACAGCTCAGCACTCACTATTCAATTGCCCCCCCCCCCACTGCATTTCCTAGCTAAGAAGCTATGACTTTTAGGTCTCTAGCTATCTGTATAAATCAGTCCTTAAATTGTCTGTACTCATTATTTCAGGAAAAAAACTTAATCAAAAATAATTTTGTTTAACGTGGATGGCAATGTTAGAAAACCCATTATTAAGGAGTTACAGATGAGGCAGGAATAATATGAAGAATTCTTTGAGTATTTCTTGTTGTTTGATGAATAATCCCATCTTTTCAAGGTTTTGGAGGACGTTCCATACAACTCATCAGCGGACTGGTGGTCGTTCGGTGTTGTCGTCTATGAAATGGCCACTGGCAAGCTGCCCTTTTCACCAAATGGAACCTTTCAAGAACAGCTGGACAACATCACTAACACGGAGCCATATTATCCAGAAACGCTTACACCTGAATTTCGTGACTTCATACAACAGGTTAGTAAAGAGTCACTGAAATTTTAATTGAACATTTAGTAAAAGAAAAGCTGTTGTATTTGCTGAATTGATTTTTTAACCAAAAAACTATTTATTTTTAACAAAGTCTAATGGTTTCAAGGTACCTTTAATTTGCAGGAACAGTTGTGACCGCTAATATAGATAGTTCTCCAGAAGAGGTGGTCAGAGGCTCGATAATGCAGACACAGTCTTAAATGGGTGTGTTGTATCTAACAGCAAAGTCTTCTTCCCATTATAGCTGTTTTTTATAGCTGTACTATGCATTGTTCTGGAGATTTCTCTGCTGAATGATGACTGTTGCTTTTCAGTATATTGGCATGTCTGGTGTCTCATCTCTGCCTCTGTCTTCTGTGTGTGTTGGTCTCTTTTCTACTTATGTCATGCCTCCATATTTTGTGTTACATGCACTCCTTTCTTTTTCTGACACTTCCTCTCTGCCTTTTCCCTTCTAGTCTTCTCAATAATCTGCTGCTCCCAGGCCCAGACAGACAATCTGTTTATTCCTGCTAATGCTGTGGGGCTGCTGTAAGATGCCAGAGACAGTCACTGTTTAGTGGGGTTGTGGGGTCTTCTTGAGCCTCAGTGTACTTAAAATACTAGGACCTATTTTGAATCCTATTCCTGACATGGTTGCTGCCATTAAAGTAAACCTTTTGCTTGTGTCAAATGAGCCATTTTCCTTTTGACTTTATTTGGTTGTAAACCTCCCACAGTGTTTATATTAAACATTCCATTATGATTGCACAGCTATAGTAGTATTATAATCTAGAGGGTTCTCTTTTGAGGCGTTACATGATTTTAAGCACTGGATGCTGGCAGTTACTAAAGTTGAGTTTGTGGGTATGAAATTATGATCTCTAATTAATATAAAAATGAAAATAATGTTTAACCTTTAAAATGCATTTCAACAGATCAGTATCTGCAGTGTTGATCAAATATCCAACACACTGATCATCTGGATGCCTGGAAAGGCCATTCATAGCATTAGCTATGAATTATTTAATTTTTCTTTTTAAGTATTTAATTTGCAATTTCTTAAACAACTATTTATTTTATGTTCTAGCTCTTGAAGACGAAGGTAGAACATCGCCTTGGAGTCTACGCCAATGCCCAGGACCACCCATTTTTTTCATCAGTTAATTGGGAGACCGTAAAAGAACGAAGCATGGTGCCCCCTCTAAAACCAAGAATTGTAAGTGCATAACTGATTCCATCAATTTAATAGCATTGAGCACTCCCCCGCGGAACATACACAGCACTCAGAGTCAACTTGATTAGTAGCATTTCTGCCTATCCTTTCAAGCAATTCCTATCTTGTTCTGATGCTTTCTGAAATGGATTTAATTTACTGTGTGAGACATTTAATAGACAGTCAAAAAACATCAATGGTCAGGGGCAGTACACATGTTTTTTTTTATATGGACTGCAGGTGGTTTAAAATAAATAGTGCAGAGGTACAATTCCCCTTACACAGTGGGGGTGACATGCAGGTGACCTGAAATCTGGTGACGTATGTGCAGATGTCCTGTCAATGGTACACTTATTTAGTCTGCATGTGCCCCAGCATGGCCATCCATGCAGGGAGTAGGCACTTGGTGAACACTGTCAGAGCAAACATGGTGAGGCACATTATATCATTAGTGTTTCCCCCATTTGGAGTTTGGGCTGTAACATTATCCCTTGTCCTCAGATTTCATTAAATACCCCTTACCCCGGGTGCCATCTTTGGGCTCATCCCTTGCCTTAGTTACAACTTGGTAATGATGCTATTAGTATGTTTCCTATCACTTTGGCATAATGTAATAATTACTGTATAACTGTGTTGTTTTATCATTTCTTATAGAAACAAATTGATATGCTCAGCAACATTCCCTTCCCAGAAAACAAAATCAGAAAGACCGGCATGAACAAGGAATTCACCTACATAGATCCGAGTTGGCTAGACAAGTAATTGTGCCATCACCAAGGTAAAGGTTTGACGTAAGCTAACATTTTATTTCATCAATAGTTTAGTTAAGAATATTAATTTTAAGAATTAATTGTAGAAAATATTCCTGTGCTAAAACACAATTCTTTTGAGCTCTATTGACTGCCTCCCTGTATTTCCCACTGAGCAATCACTGCTATCAGTAGACTCTCTTGTGTTCTGTGGTATCACCACAGGGGAGGGGGTAGACATAGCTAATGAACTCATATATATATATATATATATATATATATATATATATATATATATATATATACCATATAAAATATAGTCTGAAATATACTCATGATACTTAGGGGCCGATTCACGAAGGGTCGAATTTCGAAGTTAAAAATACTTCGAAATTCGACCCTCGAATTGAAATCCTTCGACTTCGAATATCGAAGTCGAAGGATTTAGCGCTAATCCTGCGATCGAACGATCGAAGGATTTTTCGTTCGATCGAACGATTAAATCCTTCGAATCGAACGATTCGAAGGATTTTAATCAAACGATCGAAGGAAAATCCTTCGATCAAAAAAAGCTTAGCAAGCCTATGGGGACCTTCCCCATAAGCTAACATTGACTTCGGTAGGTTTTATCTGCCGAAGTAGGGGGTCGAAGTTTTTTTTAAAGGGCAAGTACTTCGACTATCGAATAGTCGAATAGTCGAACGATTTTTACTTCGAATCGTTCGAATCGAAGTCGAAGGTCGAATTCGAAGGTCGAAGTAGCCCATTCGATGGTCGAAGTACCCAAAAAATACTTCGAAATTCGAAGTATTTTTCATTCGAACCCTTCACCCGAGCTGAGTGAATCGGCCCCTTAATGGTGTGTTAGAGGAATTCTGGAAGAAATCTTGTTGTCTGAATCACTCTGCTACTTCATTTCTTACATTCTTCATACCTGTGGTGGAATGTAATAAAAGTCGCAAAGCAATTAGCAGAAATAAGAATAAGAATAAAAAGTCTCATTTCCAATGTAATACTCTTCCTTAAACTGTTATTACATTGTGAATTTTAATTGCGCATTGCAAATTTTATTTGCGCATTGTCCACTTTGAAGAAGTGCTTGAAGGTGTCGTTATCTTTTGGAGCAAACATAACAACTTTTTCAGTAAGAAGTTTTATTACATTCACTGCGCACTGGCCCTAACTATAAAATTCTCAAAACTTCTTCCACTCACAGAAGTGTTCGGGTTTTCAAAAACGATATTAAATTCGCACAAAGGTAAATGTATTCACAGAGTAAACTGACAAAAGAGCAATTTATTTTCCCTAGCAGATTCGAGAGAGGGGGATACTAGAAACGGCCTCAACTGGGTTTCCCAATTCAGATACCTAGGCATAGAGATTACCAGAGATACATCCAAGTTTTGCGAGATCAATCTAGACCCCATCGTTGCCAAATTTAAGAATGATGCTATGCACTGGATGAAGCTCCCGTTAACGTTTTGGGGCAGAATCAACTTATTTAAAATGAATCTGCAGCTACGCCATGCCTTTCAGTCACAATTTTGTTCCCTCAAACTGGAAATGGGCACAACCATATGGGAGGATAGGCTCTGGGAGCCCAAGACTGAAAAGTTGCTCTCTCAGCTATATAAATTGCTGCCTCCAACTACACCTACCCCCAAAGCAAAACTTAAATGGATTAAGGTGGTTCCTGCGCTTGGGGAGGAACAATGGGAAGAAGAGACTGATCATATATATGATTTTCTAATTGCCACTAGGGATAGATCCATACAATTTAAATTCTTCCACCAAGTGTATATTACTCCACTTAAGCTGAAAATTATGGGGAGATCGTCCAATGCTGAGTGCCCAAAATGTCAAGCTGCATATGGTGTGGTAATGTCTGCACATCAGCAGATACTGGTCTGAGCAGTTGGCTTTGCCAAGGGTTAAGTCTCCAGAAGTGTGTCTCCTGGGAGTAGTTGAGGATCTCCTTCCCTGGTCTAATTCAAGGAAACTAACGAGAGCAATCCTGTTTTATGCGAAAAAAATAATTGCCATTAAATGCATGAGTTCTGAGTCACCGAAATTGTTAGACTGGATAACACTGGTGAAGAAAACCTTACCACTTATAAAACTAACATATGTAGCTCGAGGCTCTCCTACAAAATTCGATAATATTTGGGCCTCATGGTTAGATGCCAACCCAACACTTGAGCTCGCAGAGGTACCCCCTGCCTAGATATTCCCAGTGCAAAGACCATTAATCAGGGATACAGACTGTTTTTTTTTTTTTACTGTATATGTATTGTGATTGCTCTGTCACAAGATCCATCCAGTGATATTGGGTAAGTATGTCATTCCTCCAACAACCAATGGGAGATGTTACTATTTATGGACATTTGTCTATGAGTGACTTTTGTAATTGTTACTTTGCATTACCACTCTGGTTGCCAGCCAAGATGTGGCACTCCATAAATCAAACTTAGAATCTACTAGTTCATGCACACTGGTACTTGTGTATCAGAGGCTTAGATTCTACACTCCCTGGAAAAAGGAATAATAACTGTAGTTGAACCCAATCCTGGCCACCCATCTCGACTATTCATTGCAGGCAATAAAGATAATAGCTATAGATTTTTCTATTATGTATATAACATCTGATGTCAATTATAAAAACCTGAAACAAGATGACAACTCAACTCCTTTCTTTTCCACAGCTGGCTTCTCAACACGCATAATAACTGACTCATTTGGTGCAGGTTTGTAGCACTGTGGATAAGGTAAGTAAGACCAAGGTAGCCGGGGGCTATTTTTTTATTTTGTTTTAGGTTAAAAAAAGAAAAAGAAAACCTTTTCCTCCTTTTCCCAGTTATGGTTTTATCTCTACTTTCCAATGTAGCCTCTGTACTTTCTCTTTACTTTCTTAAATAAGACAAAATGGGATTTATAAGTGCAAAACAAGCCCCTGATAATAATAGGAAGCTTATTAACTTGCCCAACTAGACCAATAATAAATTAAATTAAAACAGTGAAGGCACTGTATGTAATTTAACATAGATAAAGAATCGATATTTATTAAGGTTGTTTTCTTAATATTAGTAAAATATTTAAAAAAGCACAAAAATAGAAAAAGTATATAAGGCTAAAAGTATAATGCACACAGTCCTGGTGCTTATACCCCACAATTTAAAAACAGGGGTATTCATTCAAATGGATCCACTCAGGCCATGAAGCAAACATAAAATTTATAAAGCATCCTCAAAAAAACCAGGGGAAGCAAATATTCACTCCTGGTAACTTTAAGAGCTGAAATTGCTGGATTGATTCCCAGCATTTCTTTTAACAAGGTCTGTGATCTCACTAGAGGGAAGGGATGGGGGTGGGCATAGCTAGTGGGTTGTGAGTGGTCATTTATCAATTTTCGGCCAATCGCAATGCACTGGTGGTGTCCCTCTATTGATACAACAAACCGCAACCAAGTTTTAACGTAACTTCCCAAACAGTTAACTTTTAAGCTAAAAGTAATCTTATCAGATACTCAGCTAGACCCTTAATTAGCACCATAATACAGCTTTAGAGGTAAAGAAAACAAACACTTTTTTAATACTGCTTTGATAAAAATTGGCTTCTCGAGTCCCATTTTAATGTAGCTTTAATCCTATATTCATCACCAACACAAAGACCTAGCCACATAACTGCAAAACAAGCCCCTGATAATAATAATAATAATAATAGGAAGCTTATTAACTTGCACAACTAGACCCATAATAAATTAAATTGAACCGGTGAAGTCACACTATGTAATTTAACAGAGATACAGAATTGGTATTTATTGAGGTATTTTTCTTAATATAGTAAAATTTTGAAAAAAGCACAAAAATAGAAAAAAGTATATAAGGCTTACAATATAATGCACAGAGTCCTGCTGCTTATACCCCACACTTTAAGCAAGCCAGAATATATTAAAACAGGGGTATTCATTCAAATGGATCCACTCAGGCCAGTAAGCAAACAGAAAACTTATAAAGCATCTTCAAAGAAGCCAAGGGAAGCAAAAAGTCACTCCTGGTAACTTTAAGAGCTGAAATTGCTGGATTGATTCCCAGCATTTCTTTTAACAAGGTCTGTGATCTCACTAGAGGGAAGGGATGGGGGTGGGTATAGCTAGTGGGTTGTGAGTGGTCATTTATCAATTTTCGGCCAATCACAATGCACTAGTGGCGTCCCTCTATTGATACAACAAACCGCAACCAAGTTTTAAAGTAACTTCCCAAACAGTTAACTTTTAAGCTAAAAGTAATCTTATCAGATACTCAGCTAGACCCTTAATTAGCACCATAATACAGCATTTAAGGTAGAGAAACAAACACTTTTTTAATACTGCTTTGATAAAAATTGGCTTCTCGAGTCCCATTTTAATGTAGCTTTAATCCTATACTCATCACCAAAGACCTAGCCACATTTTCCATTCTAAATTTCTTCCTTTGCAATGTCTCTGTGCTTTCTCTAATGGTTTGGTTAGACCCCCTTGTTAACAAAATCTTTAAGAAGACAAAATGGGATTTATAACTGCAAAAAAAGCCCCTGATAATAATAATTATAATAATAGGAAGCTTATTAACTTGCACAAATAGATCCATAATAAATTAAATTGAAACAGTGAAGTCACACTATGTAGTTTAACATAGATACAGAATAGGTATTTATAAAGGTATTTTTCTTAATATAGCAATATTTTTTAAAAAAACACAAAAATAAAAAAAAGTATATAAGACTTACAGTATAATGCTCAGAGCCCTGCTGCTTATACCCCACACTTTAAGCAAGCCAAAATATACTTAAAATAGGGGTATTCATTCAAATGGATCCACTCAGGCCATGAAGCAAACAGAAAACTTATAAAGCATCTTCAAAGAAGCCAGGGGAAGCAAAAAGTCACTCCTGGTAACTTTAAGAGCTGAAATTGCTGGATTGATTCCCAGCATTTCGTTTAACAAGGTCTGTGATCTCAGTAGAGGGAAGGGATGGGGGTGGGCAAAGCTAGTGGGTTGTGAGTGGTCATTTATCAATTTTTGGCCAATCACAATGCACTAGTGGTGTCCCTCTATTGATACCACAAACCGCAACCAAGTTTTAAAGTAACTTCCCAAACAGTTAACTTTTAAGCTAAAAGTAATCTTATCAGATACTCAGCTAGACCCTTAACTAGCACCATAATACAGCTTTAGAGGTAAAGAAAACACAAACTTTTTAAATACTGCCTTGATAAAAATTGGCTTCTCGAGTCCCATTTTAATGGACCTAGCTAAATTTTCCATTTTAAATTTCTCCATAGAATAAGGGCAGAGAGAGGGGTATATCTCTCAATGAATTAAAAAGTAGTTGGTGACTTGTCCCTTTTAAACATAAAACATATCACTTATTTTTAAACATAAAACTTATTTCACATCTAGAAAATATGGCCATAGGAACAAATAAAAATGCATCACTGCAGGCAGTTTCCCAGTGTTTCCTGCAAATCTGTAGCCACTGTGCAGACTTTATTGTGGTCTGTGATATCACTAGAGGGGAGGGCTGGGGGTGGGCATAGCTACTGGTCTGTGACGGGTCAATTTATTTTAAAATCTATGGCCAATCACAAGCCACCAGTGGCACCCCTCTAGTGATATCTCAAACAACAACATTACATTTTATTCTTATGAAAAACGTATGATTTATCAGGTAGAATTCTTAACTTCCAGACATGCTCCGGATATTAAAAATATTGAGTCAATCAGGTTGTTGAGGAGCCAACCAGACCAAATGCTATACTGGATCTAGTGATCTCTAATGACCCAGAACATAAAGCAAATGTGTAAGTAATTGAACCCCTGGGTAATAGTGACCATAATGTCTCATTTAATGTCTGGTGCAAAAAAACAAATATACATTGGGACAACGAAAACCCTGAATTTCAGAAAAGCTAATTGTAGTGCCTTGCAGAGCATAGATTGGGGCATAGTTTTCTGCTAAAAACACAGAACAACAATGGTTGGCATTCAAAATTATATTAAATAGTTACTATTCTCAATTTATTCCATTAAGAAGTAAATATAGAAACACCAAGAAACACCCTATGTGGCTTAATATAGAAATAAAGAAGTTAATAGGAATAAAGAGAAAAGCATTTAAAAACTACAAGTCTGTGGGAACAGAAGCTGCATTTAACGTATACTGTATAATCACTATACTAAATGTTGTAAAACAGCAATCCAGAAGGTAAAGATATGTTACTATGTTACCAGACCCATAAAAATTCAGATTCAAAATGAAACAAGCATTCAAATGTACCTGGAAAATGGCTTTATCAGAGACAGTATAAGTAATCAGATAAATATAATGTTTCTTAAACGATTAGGCCTTGCCATTGGAATTGATCTAAAAAGAAAAAAAATAACTGACATTTCCCCACAACCTGTGAAAAAAAAGTATGGGTGCCCATCACCCTGCCATTGGCCCAGAAAACGATATCAAAATCAGCCATACAAATGAGCAGTTGTGAAATGAAAATCATTTTTTGCAGCACTTTAACTTGTTCACTATATCATAATCTGTGATATCACTAGAGAGGAGGGATGGGGGTGGACTAGTGGGCTGTGATTGGACATTTGTCAGTTTTTGGCCAATCACAGTTAACTGTTGGCACCTCTCTAGTAACATCACAAACTATAATATTTAACTAAACTTCTCTTTCTTGCAAAAGATTTTATCATTGATCAAGTAGGATTTCTACCTTTCTAAATCTAAAATCAATCTTAACACGTACTCAGCTAGACCCATAAATTAGCACCATTTCATATATTCATGTCTAAGCCCTTTATTTCCACCAATAATCTAGAAAATATGGCCTTAGGAACAAATAAAAATGCATCACTGCAGGCAGTTTCCCAGTGTTTCCTGCAAATCTGTAGCCACTGTGCAGACTTTATTATAGTCTGTGATATCACTAGAGGGGAGGGCTGGGGGTGGGCATAGCTAGTGGCCTGTGACTGGTCAATTTTTTTAAATCTTTGGCCAATCACAAGCCATTAGCGGCACCCCTCTAGTGATATCACAAACTACAACACCAGATGCAATTTTTAACTTCCAGAAATGCTCCTAATAAGGTACACGTAACATTTGTAGAATACAGTTAGTGTTTCTTAGACACTAGTCAAGCCATGGAGTTGAAATTGATCCAGCAGTAAGAAGAAAAATAAAACATTGGTGCAACATGGGGAATAAACTTTTATATTGCTTGCTGGAGTTGCTCCCAGTCACACCTGTAAAAGTGAAATAAGTGCATTATTAGCTATACATATATAGACCGCTTCACTTCTGCTGTATGCATCTCACTCCATATTACCCCCACCTATTACCCATTACATGCCCTTCCACCCCATGTGACTCCTCTCCAACCAAGGAACTCAATCCATTATCAATATATTAAGGACATTGAAAATGTTGTGCCTTAAGCTACTAAAAATGCCTTACCCTTTAAACAAAGCAGGGATTGTTTGTCCATATATTGCAATATATTTAAGCTGGCCGACTACGTCAAAGTCAACCCTGGTGTAGCCAGTCCCTAAACTCAACTTGCATCTGATTCATTAAGAATTTTATTGCTTCATTATACATTTTATAAAGTTTTACCTTACTTGCTGCTTTCAAAGTAAAACTCCCAAACTTGGTTGCCCTTTTATTGGCCACCAGTGGGATCACCTGACTATAGCTGGAAAGGGTGGGAGCTACAACATGGGGCTGGCCACTTCTTCTGTATAATTAGTGGGGAGCACAACTTTCCCTTGTTTGTTATAATATATACTGTATATCTATCTATCTATCTATCTATCTATCTATCTATCTATCTATCTATCTATCTATCTATCTATCTATATATATATATATATATACACACACATACAATTATCTATGAGCAGCTGCATTTGTATTTTTTTAATCAATAAAAATAAATTTTCTATTGCACCTCAAAATGGTTTGTTTGTTTTTTTTTATTATGTTTCACAATATACAATGCTTGGGACCTGAAGTTTGCCAGAGAAGGATAAAAAAAATGTAAGCATACAATGAACACAATATGATTGTTTTGCCATCAAAATGAAGGCATTTTTATTGGAGTTTCCTATGGTGGCCATGCTCAGGAGCCCATCAAGTTGTGAATGAACAGAAAATTCAGTTTTTCAATGCAGTGGTCTAACGTAGGGCTTAAAACCCATGGTTCTGAATTAAAGGGGTTGTTCACTTTGAGTTAACTTTTAATACGCTATAGAAAATAATATTCTGAGACAATTTGCTATTGAATTAAATGTTTTATCATTTGTGTTTTTTGAGTTATGTAGCTTTTTATTCAGCAGCTCTCCGGTTTGCAATTTCAGCAATCCAGTTGCTAGGGATGAAATTACTCTAGCAACCATGCACTGATTTGAATTAGAGTCTGGAATATGAATAGGAAAGGACCTGAACAGAAAGAGTAGTAAATAAAAGGTAGCAAAAGTAATACGTTCATAGCTTTACAGAGCATTTGTTTTTGATGGGGTCAGTGACCTCCATTTGAAAGCTGAAAAGAGTCAGAAGAAGAAGGCAAATAATTAAAAAAACTATAAAAAAATAATAATAATAATGAAGACCAATTGAAAAGTTGCTTAGAATTGGCCATTCTATAACTCACTGAAAGGTGAATCACATCTTTAAGCTTTTAAGTCAGCTTGTTGAACAGACTATTGCCTACCAAGAGGCTATAACTCTAAAGTTTTTATACAACAGTAAAATACCCATTTTTAGTGAAAGTTTTAGGCTGAATATTTTCTATACTCAAGGTATTATTTCCACATAACTTGATTTTTTGGACAGACATAATATCAAAGGCTATTGTGATACTAAGCTCTATAGTTAGTATGGGTATATAGAATTTAATTTAAAGTAGAGAGGGGTGTATGTATGGATGCTGGGTTTTCATTTGGAGGGGTTGAACTTGATGGACTTTGTCTGTTTTCAACCCAATTTAACTATGTAACTATGTAACATACTGATAGACCAGAGTCAGCAAATTCCAAAATAAAAAATTATACTGCAAGTAAATCGTGTCCCAAAATCTGGCTATTCATTTTAACTAAATTAAAGGGAGACAGTTGTTCTTAAATCTGGTTATTTCCGCTACTCAAATGTAGAGACCCAGGCAGCAAGTTCTCAAATTACTGACAAGCATAATGATTTTATGTTGCTCTGTAGATGACACATTTTGAAAGATTCTTGGTCATATATTGCAATTGAATAAAAGCTGCTGCATGATTTGATTATAAGTTATGTGGAAATAATACCTTGAGTATAGAAAATATTCAGCCTAAAACTTTCACTAAAAATGGGTTTTTTACTGTTGTATAAAAACTTTAAAGAGTTTTAGCCTCCATTTGAGGCTAAACATTTAGTCGGGCTCCCCTCAGCTCATAACAGGTTTATAGATAGATATAGACATTGTTGTACCAGGCAGACATACAGTAGCTGCAAAATATCAGTAAATCTGACTGTAATTGACTTTTAAGATGGGATTTATGAAGTATCTAAAGGAACTAAATAGACATTCTTCCCAATTTTTGCCTAACTGGCCTTAACATCCCACAGTTTGGGAAACACTGACTTTGCTTAATCACTTTGCCAGATATCAGAAAGCAGAATCAATTATGGTTTATCACATAAAAACTCATGGACGAGATTCAATTTGAGGAGAAAAAAAATGTCTTCAAATTCAGTTCCAGTTTTTTTCCCCATAATAAAACCGTGAGATAAGTTTTTATGAATTGAATTGCATCTCATATTGGGGCAAATTCACTAAGATTCGTAGTTGCGCCAGGCGTAACTTCGCCAGGCGTAGTTTTGCCAGCGCTCCGCAAATTCACTAAAATCCAAAGTTGCGCTCAGGGGTAGCGTAAGGTTGCGAAGTTGCACTAGCGTTGATTCGCTAAGCGAAGTTACGCTAGCGATGGTTAATTTGCATACGGCGCCAAATTCAAATTTCAATGGAGGAATACGTACAATCACTACAAATGCCTGGGGAAACCTTCAAAACATCAAATATTTTTTTTTTTTTTTGCCCTACACATGTGCCCACTGTATAGTTAAGTTGCCATGAGTTAGGAAATGTCGGTGGGAAGGAGGGGAGCCCCAAAATTTTTTTTTATCTTTTTCAGCCTATAACCCATAATATAGAAAAAAACGCCAGCGTTTTTTGGGACTTAGAAAAAATGTTAACTTTTTTCGAAGCAATCCCTATCTACTCTATTGCGCTTCGCCTGGTCTGAGGTGGCGAAGGAAGTCTAGCGTAAAAGGTAGCGTTCAGTAAAATGCGCGCGTTAGTGAATTTGCGTAGTTACGTCCGTTGCGCAGGCGTAAGGGTGCGAAGTAACACTAGCGAATTTACGCCAGCGTTTGTTAGTGGATTTGCGAAGTAACGAAAATGACCAAGGCTAGCGAATTGACGCTAGCGTTAGGCGCTTCGGCGCATAGTGAATTTGCCCCATTGAATCTTGTCCATGAGTTTTCACATGAAATCGAATCTGGCCCATTGAGAGACATATCAAGTGGCCAGATTGATATGCGTGTTCTTTATTTAATTATATAATTCTCTCTATTTCTAGTCGACACAATAACCTGCCAAACATATTTAATATTCTAGGATATTTTGATACACTATCTGGACTGTAGGTGATGTGCTTCAAATCAAGTATAAGGCAGGTAGCTCTCTCTAGCTTATTTTCATCTTATGTTACCCATCCATCTACTCTAAGTATCTTGGAGAATATGTATTGGGTAGGAATTAATTTTGAATTTGTATTATTAAGGCTCATAGTTTTCGAACTACTGTTTGTTAGTCTAAGACTCTAAGTCATATTTCTTTTATATCTCACTGGTTCTATTAGTTCAGGGGTAGGCAACCCGCGGCTCCGGAGCCTCATGCGGCTTTTCATCCTGCTTGCTGTGGCTCAGTCTTGCGGCTTTGCCTGTCACATTGTCTATAGAGCCCTCGCACCTGCTGGCGGCTTCTTGAGTGTGCGACCGTGGTAAGCTAACCCTTAGCTTACCGCTGTCGCACACTCAAGCTGCCGCCAGCAGGTGCGTGGCCTGTATAGACATCTCAGGCAAGACCGAGCCGCAGCAAGATGATTCATTATGGTCCTTACCGTGGTCGCACACTCAGAACAAGAGAGAAGCCTCCAGAGTCCAACTGCAGCAGTTGCGAGGGCTATAGACGTGGATGTGACGCATATTTTAATGACGTCTATAGCCCTCGCCTTTAAACAGATGAGAACATTAGTATTTAATAGGAATGCACCGAATCCAGGATTCGGTTCGGGATTCGGCCAGGATTCGGCCTTTTTCATCAGGATTCGGATTCGGCCAAATCCTTGTGCCTGGCCGAACCGAATCCGAATTTGCATATGCAAATTAGGGGTGGCGAGGGAAATTGCGTGACTTTTTGTCACAAAAAAAGGAAGTAAAAAAAAATTCCCCTTCCCACCCCTAATTTGCATATGCAAATTACGGTTCGGATTCGGTTCGGTATTCGGCCGAATCCTTTGCGAAGGATTCGGGGGTTCGGCCGAATCCAAAATAGTGGATTCGGTGCATCCCTAGTATTTAATAGGGCTATTCAGTGTTAAATTTATTTCAAAGTAGGCTTACACATGCACACTGCATATTTGTTTGTTGTATTCTGTTGTTGTAACAGTTAAAATAAAAAAATAAAAAAACGTTTAAAAGTTTATAAACTGTGTTCTGTTTTGCGGCTCCAGACTATTTTTCTTTAGTGGAAGAGGGGGCAAAATGGCTCTTTTGATTGTAAAGGTTGCTGACCCTTGTATTAGTTAGTACAAATTCAATAAAAAAAGAAAAATAACCACAATAATATCTCTTTTGTCAAATGATCTTGGCTACCAAGCTATCTGTATGAAAAAGAATTTGAGTTTTCTTACTTGCAGACTGATAAACCCAGGCAATGGTGTCAAAGAGTAAAACTCTCCTGAGAGAAATATCTATACAGTTACAGGTTTTTCTTTAAGTATGTCATCTTAGCTTTCTTTCTTTTTAAATGACCTTGTTGCACAGCAGGATTGCTTCGGAAAAGAGAAGAAAAATGAAACCAGAGCTGATATAAATTGCCTGGTGCCAGTTTCTGTACATGGAACAATAGTAACAATTGTATAATAACTGATAACTGGAAAAGTCAGCTTATTTTGTTGGGAGCCACAGGAATATATTTGCATACATTTGTAGTTTATTTCAAGACTTGCCATCTACAGTGCAAGTAAGCACACATTGCCTAAATAGCAGAAATATGGGAAAGTACAGGAAATATGAAAACTAGAAAACAAAGTTCCATTTGGAAGGAATCAAATACAGTAAAACACATATTAAACAGATTCATGGCCATGTTTTTACCAATTCATTTAACATGTATTCTTAGCCAAGAATGATAACCACAAGGTAAATTAGTTGGAGAGGTTAAATTTGGATCCTGGTCATCTCAGAAGAAGGCAAGTGTATCCTCTGGCTCCATAAAGTTGGCCATAGACGGACTAACGATTGTGCAGTGAAATCTTTCGAACTGCCACTAACCATTCAGATTAAATAAAGTAGTAAAAGAACAAATCAGACAATGTTCTGCCCCTGACATCAATCGTATGAAAGTTATGTCCAACAAAGCTGGTGACAGTCTCCCACTGATATTGCCAGATCAGCAATACATGCAGAGAAATTATTGGTAGCCAACAAAAATCTTCTAACCTGTCCGAACGACTAAATGACCGATTGCCATGGCACGAAAAATGTTGGGACAATCCACACACAGTCTGGAAATGGCATGAAACTAAGATTTGTACGATCAAATCTTTGCGTGTATGGTCAGCTTCACTCTGATTTTACCATCTTTGATCTACTCCACATTTTATGACACATTTTATATACCAAAATGAAAGTCAGCCAGATGTCGTTCAGGCAGGGTAAAAAAACCTGTTGGATCATGGCCGCATCTGTTTGTTGACCGTTCATATAGCCTCCATTCTGAGCCGATTGTTGGGTCCTAGGGCCCACGATCAGATCAGCCCCATATATCGCCCACCTCAATGTGGGCATATCGGGGAGAGATCCACTCATTTGGTGATATCAACAAACAAGCGGATCTCCCTGTGTATGGCCACCTGAATTGTGTGACTAATCTGGTCTGGTGATAACCAGTTATCACTGGATAACCAAACTGAAATTACGTTATGAGTTTATCCAGAAACTTGAGTTTGTAAACTAAGGGTGATGGCACACCCGATTAGTCACCCACGACAAATCTCCTCTTCTGCAGGGCAGGCGACTAATATCCGGCAAATGCTTTCCCACCAATAAACCACCAAAAGGTGGCTGAGCACCAGTGTGTGGAATGGAAGAATTCCATGGGTGGTATGCTGCATCAGAATGGGTTGTGAACACTGGAGACATGCTGAAGAATTGCTAGCTCTTGAAATCACCCTAGCGCCAATATCCTGTGCCCTGGACATGTGCATGCGTGTGCACACATACACATATATCAGACTGTGAAGGGAAGTGACGAATGGTGCTGGCACCCAACGTGTAAATCTGAGCCTTCTGGAGGGTGTAAATGTCAAATTATAAGGTTCAATTCAACTAATATTTAAAAGAAGTGCTCCACGTCACTTAAAGTTGCATCCTGGGCGCCGAACGCTGGCGACTTTTTGCATAGTCGTATACACTTCTTTTTTTAGAGATGTTGGTGGAAATGGTTGAAGTCGCCATTTTTTATTCCAAATGTCCAAAGGGGGATCAATAAAGACATAAAAGCTCCTCTAAAGACATGAGCCCACCCTAAAATATATTTGGCAGGCCCCTCAAATGTGTTAAAAAATGTTCACACAAAAATCTTTTATAGTTCGGACTTTTGAAGGCAATCCCAGTTTAAAAAAAAAGAAAGTCACCAGTGTTTCTTTTCACTTTTTATGACTTTTCGGTCACTGACATCAGATGGAGGAAGATGTAGCTCCGTTTCAGCAGTTTGCCTGGTCTAAGGTAGCAAAGGAAACTCAGACGAAAGAGGTAACTTTCAGTAAAATCTGAACTTTAGGCCATTTGTCAGTGCGAAAAGTTGCCTGGCCATATAGTGGGAACGAACGCTACTGACGTTATCTTTTGCTAGCGCATCGTCGTCTATGCCAGTTAGTGAATTGGCGATGTCCCTGCAGCTTAGATTTCTGGCAAATTTTCGCTAGCAGCTGCAACTTTGTCCTTTAGTGAATCTGCCCCATTGTCTCCTTAGTTAGCAATTGTTTTGTCCCTAAATGTTCCTCTACCTCACACAGAAATACAAGGAAACAAGGAATAAAAACTTTATTTATTCATTTGGTCTGTCGCAAGTTGAAAATCTGAGCAGACTTTTGTTGGCTTCAGGTGGGGGCGGTTACTGTTGGTTGGTACAAAGAAATAAATGGTGCTCCAGAAAAAAAGTAAAAAGCTCACCAAGTCGATCGTGTGGTCCAGGTGCACCAGCCCCCCAGCTCCAGGGAGCGACAATGCGATAGGCAAAATGAAGAAATAGGGCTATCCGGCACTCAAATGAACCCAACAGGGCCAAGGATGTATATAACTTAAAGGAGAAGGAAACCTAGTCGGCGCAAAAACACTCCCCCCCTCCCGTGTGTTGCCCACCCTCCCCACCCTGGCCTACCCGTCCCGCTGGGCAAATGCCCCTAACTTGTTACTTACCCTTCTGTGCAGGTCCAGTCTACGGAGTTCACCGACGCCATTTTCTTCCAATCGATCTTCTTCCTGCTTTGAGCGGCGCATGCGCAGTAGGAGCATTTCGCCGGTACGATCTACTGCGCATGCGTCAAAAGTCACGAAGTGAAATCGGAAAACTTCGTGACTTTTGGCGCATGCGCAGTAGATCCGTACCGGCGAAATGCTCCTACTGCTCATGTGCCAAAACGCTGGTCAAAGCAGGAAGAAGATTGCTTGGAAGAAGATGTCGTCTGTGAACTCCGTGGACTGGACCTGCGCAGAAGGGTAAGTAACAATTTAGGGGCATTTACCCAGCGGGACCGGTAGGCCGGGGGGGAGGAGGGAGGGTGGTCAACACACGGGAGGGTTTTTGCGCCGACTAGGTTTCCTTTAAAACATTATTTTTTATTAAACAGGGCCCACTGTGCCGAAAAATAGAGGGGACGGGGCGAGGGAGGCAACACATGCAGGGAGGAAGACAGAAGGGGACACAGGGAGGGAGGAAGATGGAAGAAGGGGACGCACACAGGGAGGCGACACATGCAGGGAGGAAGACAGAAGGGGACACAGGGAGGGAGGAAGATGGCGGAAGGGGACGCACACAGGGAGGCGACACATGCAGGGAGGAAGACAGAAGGGGACACAGGGAGGGAGGAAGATGGCGGAAGGGGACGCACACAGGGAGGCAACACATGCAGGGAGGAAGACAGAAGGGGACACAGGGAGGGAGGAAGATGGAAGAAGGGGACGCACACAGGGAGGCGACACATGCAGGGAGGAAGACAGAAGGGGACACAGGGAGGGAGGAAGATGGCGGAAGGGGACGCACACAGGGAGGCAACACATGCAGGGAGGAAGATGGAAGAAGGGGACGCACACAGGGAGGCGACACATGCAGGGAGGAAGACAGAAGGGGACACAGGGAGGGAGGAAGATGGAAGAAGGGGACACACACAGGGAGGCGACACATGCAGGGAGGAAGACAGAAGGGGACACAGGGAGGGAGGAAGATGGCGGAAGGGGACGCACACAGGGAGGCAACACATGCAGGGAGGAAGACAGAAGGGGACACAGGGAGGGAGGAAGATGGAAGAAGGGGACGCACACAGGGAGGCGACACATGCAGGGAGGAAGACAAGGGGACACAGGGAGGGAGGAAGATGGCGGAAGGGGACGCACACAGGGAGGCAACACATGCAGGGAGGAAGATGGAAGAAGGGGACGCACACAGGGAGGCGACACATGCAGGGAGGAAGACAAGGGGACACAGGGAGGGAGGAAGATGGCGGAAGGGGACGCACACAGGGAGGCAACACATGCAGGGAGGAAGATGGAAGAAGGGGACGCACACAGGGAGGCGACACATGCAGGGAGGAAGACAGAAGGGGACACAGGGAGGGAGGAAGATGGAAGAAGGGGACGCACACAGGGAGGCGACACATGCAGGGAGGAAGACAGAAGGGGACACAGGGAGGGAGGAAGATGGCGGAAGGGGACGCACACAGGGAGGCAACACATGCAGGGAGGAAGATGGAAGAAGGGGACGCACACAGGGAGGCGACACATGCAGGGAGGAAGACAGAAGGGGACACAGGGAGGGAGGAAGATGGAAGAAGGGGACGCACACAGGGAGGCGACACATGCAGGGAGGAAGACAAGGGGACACAGGGAGGGAGGAAGATGGCGGAAGGGGACGCACACAGGGAGGCAACACATGCAGGGAGGAAGATGGAAGAAGGGGACGCACACAGGGAGGCGACACATGCAGGGAGGAAGACAGAAGGGGACACAGGGAGGGAGGAAGATGGAAGAAGGGGACGCACACAGGGAGGCGACACATGCAGGGAGGAAGACAGAAGGGGACACAGGGAGGGAGGAAGATGGCGGAAGGGGACGCACACAGGGAGGCAACACATGCAGGGAGGAAGATGGAAGAAGGGGACGCACACAGGGAGGCGACACATGCAGGGAGGAAGACAGAAGGGGACACAGGGAGGGAGGAAGATGGAGGAAGGGGACGCACACAGGGAGGGAGGCGACACATGCAGGGAGGCAACACATGCAGGGAGGAAGACAGAAGGGGACACAGGGAGGGAGGAAGATGGAAGAAGGGGGCGCACACAGGGAGGCGACACATGCAGGGAGGAAGACAGAAGGGGACACAGGGAGGGAGGAAGATGGCGGAAGGGGACGCACACAGGGAGGCGACACTCACAGGGAGGAAGATGGAAGGGACACAGGGAGGGAGAAAGATGTAGGGAGGAAACACGGGCAGGCGGGACCGGTTTCAAAAATTTGGGGGGCCCACTAGTTGACTCTTTGCCCAGGGCCCACCAAGCCCTTAAACGGCCCTGCCTAGCGGCTACTGTTGGTAACAAGCAGGAAGTTTTTTTTTCCTTTTTGCCTCGGCATAAGTAAAAGCTGGAAAAATGAGAGCAAGTGAAATAATGAGAGTAGACCTTATAGGGTCAGCCCTCGAGATCTTGGTAACACCCCTCCCCAAGAAAAATACAATTGTCTTTTCTTGGTTCCCTGGTGTGTTTTAATGACAAGAAAACAATGAGTTTGTAAATAGCGGCCAAATATTGGGAACGGGGGCTCTGAAATGGCCAACCACCATGAAACACAAGAGCTTCTTTATCCCTTAACAAAAGAGAAGAGAAAACAAGCTGCCTGTCGTCCCAACTACAAACTACCGGCTACTGCTCTTTGTTGTTGCCAAAGTGTAGCAACGCTCCGCGTCATCGCGCTTATATACGTGACGCCGTACTCTCGCGAGATGAGACTTGTGACGTAGGGACTAGCTGTCTGGCGCTTGCGGGAAGTTTAAGCGAGCGCTCTGTGACTGTCCCGCGAAAACTGGAAGTGTTGGGCGGTAGGTACAATCTGTCTAAAAATATCATTCTGAGGGTTAATGGTCTTAGTACAGCGTTCCTTGTGCTAGGACTCCTGTTTAGCAACAGATATTGATTATTTGCAGCTAGAAAGGACCATACGCCTGATGGAATTCTATTCACTCTTACACAGTATCCAGTGTTCTGCCGCCTCATTAGCGTGGGGACTTGTGTGTCCGACATGTGCCTGACACTCACACACTGGGGTATTTGCTGCAGCAGATCAGATAAGGAGCAGCTATGGGTTAGGCCAGGGCTCCCCAACCTTTTTTTTTACCCATGAGCCACATAAAAAGTTGGGGAGCAGCACAAGCATGAAAAAGTGCCAGATAAGGGCTGTGATTGGCTATTTGGTAGCCCCTGTGTGGACTGGCAGCCTATAGGAGGCTCTACTTCGTTTTTATGCAATTAAACTCACTTCCAAGCCTGGGATTCAGGGCAGCCATGGTGGGGGGGAGAGTTGTAGGGGCCCCGAGGGTAAGGGGGGCCCAGCCACGTCACATTTATTTGATTAGCTGGGCCCCCCATCTTTCTTAGAGCTGCTGACTTCGGGAAGGCATGGACGTTTAAGGGGGACCTGGCCACCAATTTTCTGATAATGGGGGGGGCGGGCCCTGGCCACCAATTTTGGCCACTGTTTTTTTTTTTTCTCATGTGGGGTCCTAGCCACCAATATTTTGGCCCTGCCACAAATGTTTTTTTATGGGGGGCCCTGACCACCAATATCTTTTTATTTTTTATTAAAATGTGGGAACGTTAGCCACCAATATTTTTTTTGTTTTTTAACTGTGTGGTTGGGGGGCGGACCTGTAGGTGGGACTTGCAGTGGGAGCAGCCCAGGGGGCCCAGGAAATTTTGTCGTATGGGGCCCTGTGATTTCTGATGGCGGTCCTGCTGGGATTCAAAAATAAGCACCTGCTTTGAGGTCACTGGGAGCAACAGCCAAGGGGTCGGAGATCAACATGTTGCTCACAAGCTACTGGTTGGGGATCACTGGGTTACGCTATGGGTTGGGCAGTTTCTGCAGCAGGTTGGCTGTTTTCAGCTAAATTAAGCTATTTATTTAAATCCCAGGCGGATTTTGAAAGTACAAAGTAGCCAAGGTATGAAACAAAACACAAGTAACGTGAGAAATAAAACATTTTTATTGTTCAAATTTGTCTTGAGTTTCAGGTATGTTTCTTAAAAGGATGACAGTATTTGATAACCAGCTATATAGTTAAGTTCTATAGTAACATATTTGGGGAAAAAGGGTTTTGTCACATAATGTAGGGCCACGAACGTTCAGTGTTAATGTTCCCAAACGTTCAACCCGCGACCGGCCCTACGTACTTCCATCAGAGATCATTGATATTGTTGTGTACTTCCATCAGCGTTTTCATGGATATCGTCAGATCGTCAATACACGCAGAGATACGATCGGCAGCCGACCGGTCCAATCGACCGTATGACTGATCGGCATGGTACGACAAATGTCGGTGCACTCCACATATGGTCCAAAAGTCGCACGTGAGTCGTACGAATCCTAGATTGGATCTTTGCGTCTATGGCCAGCTTTAGGATTTGGGCTACTTTTTGGCCCTTTGACTGGTTTGTACTTTGGAAACCAACCAAAGTTTTTTTTTATATTCTTGCCCTAATGTGCCAAGCCTGAGTCTCCCTATGCATGTTGGGTAATGTAGTTTTTGTTTAACAGTTTGCCAACTACTAAGTTTAAAGGGCACCTGTTGGGTAAAAATGTTATCCCCAACCAAAGGTGTGTGCTAATAGAGGTATAACAGTAGTAGTAAAGTGTAAAAATGCCCCCCACCAGCGCTTCGCTATCCGGAACCAGAGGGAGCTCCCGGAGCAAGCAACCATGTTGTGTCACCTGCATGCGGCCATTTTTTAAAAAAAAAAACTACTGTTATCTCCAACTGGAATGCGGGCTCTATTAGCCCGCACCTTTGGTCGGGATAACATTTTTACCCAATAGGTGCCCTTTAAACTTGGCAGTTGGCAAATTGTTAAACAAAAACTAAATTACCCAACATGCATTGGGAGATTCAGGCTTGGCACATTTGTTGGGGATAACATTTGTACCCAGCAGGTGCCCTTAAATATAAGACTACAATTCCCAGCATGCTTCTTGTGTAGAAGTTACGCTGTGACATTTTGCTTCATGGAAAAATTTGCGAAAGAGTGAAAATTTTAAAAAGGCATATTTTCACATATTTTCATTTTTTTTTAACACCTTTTTTTCCACTGCACATGTACATTTTTGTGGTACTTTTGACGTGCCTCTTGGCTAGTTTTGGGCTGGTTTTGTAGCCGACTTTGGCTGGTTTTGAAAATTAGACCTGGCAACCTTCTCTATTTATTTTCATTCTTTGGAGGTTATGGAGTAGCTAGATTTGCATGTGTACCATGGAAATGGCACAAACAAAGTACACGTTGAGTCTATTGTATGAAGAGTATCTTTCAGTATAAGAAGATTTCTCTCATTTGCTGCACTGTTTTTACATTTAGACATGTCAGACTCCGGAAGTTTCGCTGCATCTCGTTCACGGCGGGAAAAAACAGAAAAGTCGGGCCGCAAGGAAGCCTTGGAACGCTTGAAAAGAGCAAAGGCTGGTGAAAAAGTCAGATATGAGGTTAGTTTACTTAATTCCTGATCTTTTTTTCTAAGGGGCTCAATTGTATTTCTAAGGGGCTCAATTGTACCTCTAGATACTTGCATGTTCAAATCCCCTCATAAGGGCAAATTTTTGCCTCGGAAGGCTCCACCACACTTCGCGCAAACTTCGTCAGACATTAATTTACAGCAAATTTCACTGGCAAATTGCCTCTACGCCTTTTAGATTTTAAATTGGCAGTGTCCCTGGGAATTTTCATTTTGCTGATATTTTTTTTGCTACCGATGGCCACTTCACCCTTGAAACTTTGCACTGATATTGTACTTTAGCCCCTTCACTCTGTGGGGGCCTGCTATGTTTCACATATCAAAGTTAATCCACTAATTCTACCACTCCACTAATTAGCTACACTGCTGTATTTTATTTTTTAATTTCTGGAAGGAAACTGTATAAACCACATAATGATACATTTTTAAAGGGATAATAACATAAATTCTTCATCACAATGTACCTGTATGTCCTTTAAGGAGAACTATTGTGAAAATGAAAATTTAATATAAGCTTCATCATACTGAAAATAAACTTTCTAAATAAAGTCAATTAAATATTCTTCATGGTTTCTGAAATAATAAAGTCTTTCTTCACTTCCTCTCTCAGCATCTGTTTCTCTTTATCCTGTCTTCATGCAGCAGTTGGGTGTCAGATAGTCATTGACCGTTAGATACAATATATCTTATAGGGGGGCTTCCTTTCCTAGTAGATGTATTAGAGCTCAGTCGAATAACTGATTCCAGTACAAACAAAATCTAACAAAATAAATGCCTTTTGCACAAATTCTGCATGTAGAGAGACATGATGTCCCGGTGGGGATTTTAATAGAGTGAATGCTAATGCATCTTTTAGGCAAAAGAAGCCCCTCTATAAAATACATTGGATCTAACTGTCAATGATTATCTGACACCCAACTGCTGCATGAATAAAGAATGAAGAGAAACAAATGCTAAGAGAGTAATAGTGCAGATAAACTTGATTATTTCAGAAACAACACAGAATTTTTATTTCATTGTATTTAGAACATTTCTGATTTCACTATGCTGAAGCTTATATTAAATTTTCATTTTCACAATAGTTCTCCTTTAAGACCATTGCCCTCTTTCTGTTGGACAGAGTTCACTATTGATTTATGAGCATGCCAGGCTAAGACATGTTTTAATAGTCCCTGCCAATCGGGGCTTGCAAATCGGAACATATACACTTGACTGACAAGAACAATCTGGCGGCTTATACTGATACCTCTATTTGATCACACAGGGTCAGAGCTCACGGTTTGCTTATGTCAGCGCTGCTGCTTCCTCACAACACTATACAACTTATCCCCTGTACTGCCATTTTCCTTTTTATAATGGTACTTTTAACTGATTCCTCCCTCCATGCTCGATTATTTGTGTGTCAATTGCCTGTCTGCCTGCCTGTTTACTCCCCCCCCCCCCCCGCACAACGGAATGGAACAGGCCATGCTAGGACTGCTTGCAAGATTAACCCACAGTGCTGAAGTAGATTGTTGGTGCAGGGAAGGCATAAGTAATCAAGTAAAGGGAAGTGAGTTGAAACATAAAAAAGAGTAGCTATGCAAGAGAGGAGTTTTATTACCCGTTTCTTCATCTGATCCATATCCATAGCTCAAACCAAATTTGCTAGTGCTGATTGGTTAAGAAAAAGTCAGATTACTGAACAAAAAGATCTAATGTTTTGCTCTTACAAACACCAAAGTGTCATCTAGTATAACAGTATTATTTGCCTGCTGGACAAAGTAATATTCTTCTTCATCTGTGGAAGTTGTGTGCTTGTTCACAAAAGTTTATTCTACTAAAATGATGGATTTCGTCCGGTGATTATAGTTATTTGTGCTATTAAAGAAAATATCTAATCAACGTACCAAAGGTGTCATTATCACTTTAAAAATGATCAGTGCCCTGATTAAATCAGTGAATCAAACCCTTTATTCCACAGATTCCTGAACCAACACTTCTTCCTGCTTCTGTGCCTTGGAAAAGTATCTATTAGTGATCTAAAATAGTGTCAAGTAACCAAGGCTGTGGAGTCGCTACAAAAATTCTTCGAGTCCTCGCTTTATGGCAACTCCAACTCCTCTGTTATTAATATGCTGATGTATTTTCAGGTTTGAATGAAGAAGTTAAGTACACAACATACAAGGCATGTTATCACTTTCAAAGCTCAAAGCTCAAAAATATAAACCACGCCTTTTTGATTTCAAAATCAAAGTTAAATATAAGCGTATAGCTGTAGAGTAACTGTTAAATATAATCCAAAATTAACTGAAGTATTTAAGTATATTATGCCAAATCTTCCTTCATAGAAGTTATTAAATCTAATTTGATTATTTTCACTGCTTGTATTTAAAGTTATTAGGAGTCAGTTTTGGTGACTCCGACCCCAGATACCCAAAACGGTTTCTGACTCGAAATAACTGAATCCTTGTGTTTCATGTTTGTCGCTAAAAGATTTTTTTTCTTTTTCTGTTACCATTTATTAATAGGTATAAAATCATGTCAACATGAAAGGGGTTGTTCACCTTCGAGTTGACTTTTATTATGATGTAGAGAGTGATATTCTGAGGCAATTTTCAATTGGGTTTCTGAATAGAAAAATGAGTAGTAAAAAGTTGCAAGAAGAATACATTTGTAGCCTTACAGAGCATTTGTTTTTAGATGGGGTCAGTGATCCCATTTGAAATCTGAAAAATCAGAAGAAAGCAAAAACTTTAAAAAAAATAATAATGAAGACCTATCGAAACGTTGCTTATAATAAGCCATTTTATAACATCCTAAAAGTTAACTTAAAGGAGAAGGAAAGGTTAAAACTAAGTAAGCCTTATCAGAAAGGTCCATCTAAATATACCAGTAAACCCCCAAAGTAATGCTGCTCTGAGTCCCCTGTCAAAAGAAACACAGCATTTCTTTCCTTCTATTGTGTACACATGGGCTTCTGTATCAGACTTCCTGCCTTCAGCTTAAACCTCATTGCCCCGGGCAAGAGCATGCTCAGTTTGCTCCTCCCTCCCTTCTCTACTGTAATCTGAGCCCAGAGCAGGGAGAGACTCATGCAGGAAGTGATGTCACACCACATTAATACAGGCGCTGCTATCCTAAACAAACAGAGAGTTTCTAGAGCCGTTTACTCAGGTATGGTAAAACATTCTACAGAAAAAATATAGCATTCTAGCTTGCACTATTGCAGCTAATCTATTGGCAATAAAATTCTTCCGTAGCTTTCCTTCTCCTTTAAAGGTGAACCACCCTTTTAAGGTGCTTATATGTGATTGCTCAAGGTTTTGTAATGAAAAACTTTGGCACCTAAAAACTGCTTTTTTTTGGTACAAAAACCTGTTCCGTGGAAATTACGTTAATTGCAAAGATTTTTTTTATCTCTACTAATGCACTCAATGTACAATGTGTACATTCCCTTTCACAATCTACAAATACACCACTATATATTGTTACACATTTTGATGTTACTCCACTTCATTGTAATTTGTGTAAAGGTGTTCTCTTTCTAATTACCTGTTTAGTTCTATAAGCACAATTATATAGAGATGAACAGCCAGTACTATTTAGCATTATTCCTTTGGTATGTTGACGGTGGTCCTTTTGCACATAACTAGTATAACATTCCTTTTTTTAATTTATTTATTTTTTGGTTACACTTTATTAGGTGGAGCAAGTGTCCAGCATTTATGAAGAGGTTGATGAAGCAGAATACTCTAAGCTTGTCCGTGACCGTCAGGATGATGATTGGATAGTAGATGATGGTGAGTACATGTTGAAACCATATATCAATGCATTCAGTAGTTGTGGAACAAATCCAGGGCAGCAACTTGTCTGCAAAGTTCTTTATTGGGAAACTGAGTTACACAACATGTTTCGGGCCCACGCCCTTTATCATGTTGAAACCATATAGATTCCCTTTTAGATTTTATTTAATTAACGTCATTCTTTTTTTCACATAAAGTATGTGATTTATGTGTGCTAAAAAGACCAAAGCATGGGCATGGAATATTGCTGGAGCCCTTCTCTGAAGATATGGGAGGAACTTATTTGCAAAGCAATGCCACTATAGAAACTAACGTACATGAGGAGAGGCTGCCCACAGAAATTTAAAAGGTTTGGGGTCCATGGATAGAGCTGGAGGATGTTGATTGAGGTGTTCTCCGAATTGGCCAAGTTCTCTTACTTCTCCCCCTCTCACACTTAGAATTATCTGTTATGCTTATGGGCAGATTTACTAGAGGTCAAATTTATGTGTATTTTTTTTACTCTAATAGATTCCAATATACTCACAAATTGAATGGGAGGTTATTTAAGAAAAAAATAGAATGTATAATATTAGATCGAATAGTCCCGACCCCAAAATTCAAACCAAATTCGAATCGTTTTCCCTTGTAAAAAAATTGAATGTCAGGAAGGCAATTAACTTATTCAAATGTTTCAACGGACCTCTGCCATTGACTTGAAATTAACTCGTTTGGTTTTAAAAATTAAAATTCGAATGTGTGAATGTTGACACAAAAAAAAAAATAAAAAAAAGATAATTCGAATTTACTATTAGACTATTAATACATCTGTGAAAATAATTTGGTGGAGGGCACTCCCAATATTCACAATAGAAAAAATACTTTTTTAAGGTATATGAGGTGCAAATAACCTCAGGTAATCCCACAATCAGTTACCCAAAACGGTATATAGAAATGGAGAGGGGTTGCACACTCAATGAGACATAGTAGACAAAGGTGGTATTAAAAAAAAAAATGATTTTATAGTTAATGGCAATTTTTTATTTTTATTTTTTACATCAGACAGGCTGGTATATCGAATACAACAGTATTAGCAGAAATATATACATACCACCAAGTAACAAGATCAAGGCAAAAAGAGACAAAACATCCCAATGTTTTTGCACTTTGTCAAAAGGAAATTGTCTTTCACATGAATGACAGTGACTTAGGTCGGATGTCAATTTAGTTAATTATATTTGTTCTGAAGCTACATTGTACAATTTATATACGCTAAAGTACTACAGTGTCTGAGCTGTCATAATGTATCACAGATATTTTCAATGAAAGCATTCTTAAAAAAAAAAAAGATGCTTGTCATTTTTATGTAAAAAAAAAAAAAAATACAAACGAAGTATAAAATTCTGATGGAAAAAAAAATATTTGATGGAACTATACTTAAAGGGGTTGTTCACCTTTAAATTAACCTTTAGTATGGTGTAGAGAGATAATTTGCAATTGGTTTTCATTTTTTATTATTTGTGGTTTTTGTTATTTAGCTTTTTAACCAGCAGCTCTGCAGTTTGCAATTTCAGTATTCTGGTTGCTAGGGTCCAAATTACCCTAGCAACCATACATTGATTTGAATGAGAGACTGGAATATGAACAGGAGAGGCCTGCATAGAAGGATCAGTAATAAAAAGTAACAATACATTTGTAGCCTTACAGAGCATTTGTGTTTTTTTAGAAGGGGACAGTGACACCCATTTGGAAGCTGCAAAGAGTCAGAAGGAAAAGGCAAATAACTATAAAAAAATAAATAATGAAAACAATTGTAAATTTGCTTAGAATTGGCTGATCTATAGTATTATAAAAGTTACCTTAAAGGTGAACCACCCCTTTAAGACAATCAACTTATAGGAGAAGGAAAGCTATTGAGGCAGTTTATTACCAATAAATTGGCCACAATAGTGCAAGTTATAACCCTATATTTATTCTGCAGAATGCTTTGCTATACATGAGTAATCAGCTTTAGAAGCTCTATCTTTTTGTTTAGGATAGCAGCTGCCCTATTAGCTTGGTGTGACATCACTTCTTGCCTGAGTTTCTCCCGGCTCACTTATAGCTCTGGGCTCAGATTACAGCATGGAGGGGGGGATGGAAAAGGGAGGTGGAGAGATGAGCAAACTGAGCATGCTCAAGCCCTAGCCCTGGAGGTTTATGCTGAAAACTGGAAGTCTGATACAGAAGCCCATGTGTACACAATAGAATGAAATGAAGGCTGTTTCATTTGACAGAGGACTCGGAGCAGCATTACTTTGAGAGTTTCCTTGTGTATTTACATAGACCTTTCTTTTAAAGCTTACTTAATTTTAACCTTTCCTTCTCCTTTATTGGTAGGATATACAAGAAATGGTTCTGTAGTATTTGTTAAATGTTAACTAAAAAGAAAAAAAAATCAAGAGTTGTTTGAGTCCATTCTGGTGAGGAGAGGTATTTTTTCTGTGCCACAATTAGGTGTACGTATTGTTTGCTTTCATCTGACTCTTCATCTATCCTTACATATTGGGATACAGGCTTTGGAGAGCTCATTAAACAAGTGGATCACTGTCTACTTTGGACAGCCAGGTACAATTTCCCCGATGAACGGAGTTCAAGCACTCAAAGGGTCAACTTTTAGAATCCAGTAGATAAAGGATGAAGAGAAACTAGCGATTAAGTTGGGAATTTAGCTTGTCTGCCTGACCATCACACCAGCCAAACAACGAAAGGTGCTCTGGATATATTTTATGATATCCGCAGTTTAATACCTGCTAATATTATTAATATACTGAAAGTAATGCACCAGCGCAGAAGTTTTATAATGATTTTTACATTATGTATCTGGAAAAGGTTTATGTTGCAGGGATGAAAGCAGATTGTATTTGTTTTCGTGCATTTGGAATTGAGATTTTTTAGCTTTTAAACCTCTAGTGTATTGTTTAGTAATTGTGGGGAAACAAGGAACATTGCGCAGACTTCAAGCAGGAGTCTTTAACAAATATGTGGTTTTAAGCTTGGTTCTATTGTGAAAATAACATTAACCATTAGTTGTGCCCTGCTGTTGTGTATCTACCAGGCAAATGTGTTCAACTTTTTTTCTTTGTTTGTACATTTTTTCAGTCTTTTTTTTCATCAGATTCTTTAGTTATCCACCTTTTTACAACAGAAACTCGGTCTCTTCTTCAGCATACCTCCCAACTGTCCTGTTTTGAGCGGGACAGTCCCGCTTTTGACAGCTCAAACCACAGTCCCGGATAAGTACTGAAATGTTTGATCTACTGCACTGAACAGCCAGAAAAATATATATATAGTTTCTAACTTAATTGGCTCCGCGTGGCAAATCTTTTTTTCCCTCTTTCTGTTTCCAAAATTTTGGGAGGTATGCTTCAATGATCTCTAAAGATAAGGATTTTTTTTACACTGTCTAGTGGAGATTGTCTTTACCTAAAATGAGGAGTAGAAATAGGATGCACTCCTGAAGACCAATTGTTTGGTTGCTGAAATTTATCTTGTAATTGTGTAGTTACAAAAAAATAAAATGCTTAAAGTGGACCTGTCACCCAGACACAAAAAGCTGTATAATAAAAGTCCTTTTCAAATTTAAACATGAAATCCAATTTCTATTTTTTAATAAAGCATTCATAGCTGTTCTAAGTTCATTTAAAAATCTCAGCTGTCAATCAAATATGGTCTCTGCCCCTCCTCTATGCCTTAGGCACCTCAGGATAATAATTTGGATCTTCATCTTCAAAAGAACTTTTAGTATGATGTAGAAAGTGATATTCTGAGACAATTTGCAATTGGTTTTCATTGTTTATTTGTGGTTCCTGAGTTATTTAGCGTTTTATTCAGCAACTCTCCAGTTTGCAGGGTTGCCAGGATTCAGATTAGCCTAGCAACTACACACTGATTTCAATAAGAGACTGGAATATGAATAGGAAAGGCCTGAAGAGAAAGATGAGTAATAAAAAGTAGCAATAATATTAAAATGTATGGCTTTACGGAGCATGTTTTTAGATGGGGTCATATAAAAAAGGCAAATAACTATAAAACTATAAAAAATAAAGACTATTTGAAAAGTTGATTAGAATTGGCCATTCTATAAAAGTTAATTTAAAGGTGAACCACCCCTTTAACTGTAACAGAAAGAAGTATGACAGAACTGTCTCTATTCATAGGCTGATGTGATGTATTTGTGCCCTTGGATTTTGTGTGAGCAAAGTGCCTTATACAAACAAGACTGTGAATGGCATTTTTCTAAATGGTATTATCCAATGGCACATACTACATGAAAACTATCTTTTAATGAAAACCGCTGCATTTAAATGAGTGTTTTATATATGGGATATTTAATGTAATATATTTTTATAGATACCTGCAATATTCAGTGGTATATTTTCTGTTTAAAAGGCTGACAAAAGCATGGCAGCCCCACTCATTCACACTCAAGCCTGGCAAGTTTAGTGATCAAATGAGCGGTTATAAGTATTGGTCCAATGCATGGGGAGTGTTGGGGGCTAAGAATGTGTTGTTTTACATAGTTAATTTGATTCGAAAAAAAAAATACAAAGCTCCACCAAGTTAAACCCCTTCAAATGAAAACAAATGTTTTGATTTTTTTTTTTAATGTTTGTAAATTTAATTTTTGTTTCATTTTCTAGCTTGCTTAATAATTTACACTGTATTTCTAAAATGGATTTATGGTAGTGCAAATGATTTGTTTGGAAATGACCCCTCTAGCTGATGCTGTCTCTAAACCTGTACAGTATAGGATCCCTTATCCCAGGGGTCCCAAGCACCGGGCCATGCACAGTCTTCAACTGGGCTTCCAAGCCTAGCGGCAAAATTGGACGCCGGCGCTCCAGGATTGGCGCCCCGACCCCCTCCACCGGTCCCGGGGCCAAAAAAGTTTGGGGGCCCCTGCCTTATCCGGAAACCAGTTATCCAGAAAGTTCCGAATTATTACATTTTATCCAAGTAATCCAAATTTTAAAAAATGTTTCCTTTTTCTCGGTAATGATAAAACAGTACCTTGTACTTGATCTAAACCAAGATATAATTATTATTAGAGGTGTAGATATAATTATTATTGGTGGAGTAGACTTAAAGGAGAAGGAAACCCCCTGGGCGCAAAAATAGGCCAGGGTGGAGGAGGGAGGGGGGGCAACACAGGGGAGGGATTTTTGCGCCCAGGGGGGTTTCCTTCTCTTTTAAGTCTACTAGAAAATCATTTAAATATTAAATAAACCCAATAGGCTGGTTTTGCCTCCAATAATAATTATATCTTAGTTTAGATCAAGTACAAGGTACTGTTTTATTACCGAGAAAAAGGAAACATTTTTAAAAATTCACACTCAAGCCTGGCCGGGGGGGGGGGGCAACACAGGGGAGGGTTTTTGCGCCCAGGGAATTTCGTTCTCCTTTAAGGTACGAAGATCCAAATTACAGAAAGATCCATTATCCAGAAAACCTCATGTCCCAAGCATTCTGGATAAACGGTCCCATACCTGTATTGATATAAATGGGTTGATTATCTAATGTAAACTAAAATTTTTCTTCTCTATGCCATAGATGGGACTGGCTACGTAGAAGATGGAAGAGAGATTTTTGATGATGACTTAGAAGACAATGCCCTTGCTGATTCAGGTAAATGCTGTTTGTTTACTGTGAGCCTAAATTTTATCATTTTAAGTGGCTAATAGCTGGCAAAAGAGAGCACTGCACTGCCATTAGTTTTATGTCCCAGGCATCTCGTGGGTGCACTCAAGGTACAGAAATAGGATAAAAGTTCTGCACTGAATGCTCCCCTACATCGATGTACGGGATGATTGGGGCTCAGAGAGAGAGGAGCACTGACCCTGAGTAGGAGGAAAGCGATTTCATTTTATTTAATATACTACATGTGCAGGTCTATCATATACTCCTTATTCCTTATTATTGTGTTCTCTTATTCACAGGTAAAGGCGCTAAGGGAGCACCCAAAGACAAAATGAATGTAAAAAAGTCATCGGTGTCCAAGCCAAATAATATCAAGTCAATGTTTATGGCCAGTGCTGTGAAAAAGACAACAGATGTGAGTAAAATGACCATATGATCCCACTCTTGCTGATTCAAGTTGTGTTTTTGAAAAGGATTGTTTCCCTGTCCTATATATGGTATGGTTGAATTGCATTCTGAATGTATGACTGACTTTTCATTCATTATTTTATGGTCATATGTATAATACGCATTATTTTTGTGTGTTGTGCAGAAAGCTGTGGATTTGTCAAAAGATGATTTGCTTGGCGATTTATTGCAAGATTTGAAGTCGCAGGTAATTAATATAATTGTTACAATTTTAAAGACAAATGTGTACTTTATCAGCACAAAATCTGTATTTTGTTTTATTTGTGTCTTTAACTTGGCAATTGTGCTCTTTAGGCTGTTCCTATAACACCACCACCAGTAATAACACTAAAGAAGAAGAAACTTGCAGGATCTCCTTTAAACCCTTTCTCAGTAACACCTACAGCCCCAAAGGTAAGATGTTAGTTTAAATAAGCATTCACTCAAGATATACATGTTTAAAGGAAAGAAAACTATAGAAGTAGCTAGAAATGTTGTACAATATGTTTTGTGCTTGTGTACCAGCCCGAGGCAACCACAGACCTTAAGCAGTAAAGATCTGTTTCTCCAAAGATGCCCCAGTAGCTCCCTGTCTTCTTTTCTGCTGATTCCCTGCACATGCTCTGTGCTACTGTCACTTATTGAGCTTAGGGACCCACTCACAATATACAGTACACATAGAATAGAAATGTCACAATATAAGGCTGATTAGTAATTAATACAGATAATTACTACATGGCAGCACAGAAACCAGTGCAATCAGAATTTAATAATCAGCCTTGTAGCATCAGCTTATATTACAGATAAACCTTATTTCTCATAGTCAGCTTGGGGGACACAGGGACCTTGGGTATAGCTAGTACCACTAGGAGGCAGGACACAACCATAAAACAAAACTGACTCCTCCTTCACTGGCTATACCCCCAGCGGGCGGAGCTTAGGTCAGTTTGAGTTGTGTCCTCAGGAGGTTAGGACGTTTTTTATTTTTTGCTTACTCTAAGTCAGCTAAGCTGACACCAGGGGCAATGCAAACCCTTTACACTGCGTAAAGGCTTTTAATGTCATCCCCCAACGTGGGAACCTGTCTCCGGGGTCATTTTGTGCTCTGGCACAGACCATCCAGCCCATTTGACGTCTCCTTTCCCTTGCAGGAGGAGCAAGAGCTGGCCGGCAGACAAGGAGGGTGTTGATCCATTGGGCCTGAGGTAAGTACCATCCTCAGCCCCTATACCTCCCTTCCCAAGCAGGCTGGCGACTTTTCCCCTACTGCCCTCTGGCTAGCTGAATTCCCAGGGGCAAGGGACAGATTTTTCAAGGGCCTGACCTGACTCTGGGTATTGGCGCACGCTCTGCTGAACAGAGCCGCGCCTTGTCCTATGCCCCTGCTGTTCTCTGCCTTCATTGCCGCATAGGCGCAACAGCCCTTCCACGTGGAAGGCCTCCGCCATTACAGCGCAACACTGAGGAGGCGCGCCGGCACATTCACCGTCTGGCGGGGAACTTCCCTTACGCTGCGCATACGCACGCAGCGTAGCCATAGACGCTGTGCGCGTCCCCTCCCCTCTATGCGTGCCGCCATCTTAGATTCACGTCGCAGGTTCGCGCGCTTCTCTCTCTACCAGCAGCAGCAGAGGCGCAGCACGAAGGGGCACAGGGATCAACTGGTTCCACTACACGGCTACAGAACCAGGCTACTCCTCCTTCCCTGCTATCAACCTGCAGGTTAGCGTGTAGCCCACTATTCCCTGGGGTGTTAGTGCTGTTTTCATTAACCCATCCCTTACCACTTGTTCCCATATCAACATGTCTGATGGGCCAAGTGAGGGCCCCTTTTCCAGGGCCGCAGTCTCTGCAAATGTTAAATATTTAGCCTGTGCCAAATGCCGCAAACGGTTGCCCGCTGGGCACAAGGAACCATTATGTAACAAATGTAGGAGGTTGAGCCTCCAGTACCTACTCCACCTCTGGCGAACCAGGCTAATCAAGGGGAACACTCAGATTCCAACAGACAGGCCTCCCCAATTAGAGGGCATTCCACTCCAGAATGGGCTGCCCAATTGGCCACTGGAATTCCTATCTTAGCTCAGTCTCTGGACAAGCTACTTGCTAGACTAGATAATCCTAGACAGAGGTCTTCCAAACGCAGAGCCCCTTCTCCATCTGAAGAAGGGAGCGATACCCCTCCCAGGTACCACTCTCCCATCCTCCCAGACTCTGGGGATGAGGATCGATCAGACGGGCAACTATCCTCAGGCTCGGACCATGACGAGGAAGAATCACCAAAACTCTCGTCAGAATCTGTGGACTCCTTGATTTCCTCTGTTCTGGAAACTCTCCATCTTCAAGAAGCAGAGGCTACTGTCGAGTCCTCCAAAGCCCTTTTCAAACGTCACAGTAAGACATCTCTGACCTTCCCTTCGCATTCTCAGCTTGACCAGATTATCCAGCAGGAATGGGACAAACCAGAGAGGCGTTTTCAAGCGAACCGTCGCTTTCTAAAGCAGTATCCCTTTCCGACTGCTCTTACAGAAAAATGGTCATCTCCTCCTTCAGTTGATGCTCCTGTCTCTCGCCTCTCTAAAAATACAGCCTTGCCAGTCCCTGATGCCTCCTCCTTCAAGGACTCTATGGACAAGAAAGTAGACAGTCTATTACGTTCTGTTTTCTCTGCAGCTGGCTCTTCCCTTCGGCCTGTTATAGCCACGGCATGGGTCAGCCGGGCCATACAATCCTGGTCCGATACCCTCCTGAACGCGATTGAAGATGGAGCTCCGCGTCATGAACTGTCACAATTAGCTTCACAAATCAAAGAAGCCAATGACTATATCTGCGACGCCTCACTCGATGCTACTCAAGTCATCAGCAGGTCTTCAGCCCTCGCAGTGGCAGCACGAAGGTCCCTTTGGATGAAGTTATGGTCTGCCGACCTTTCCTCCAAGAAGTCGCTTACCTCCATACCCTTCCAGGGTAAACTTCTCTTTGGGCCCGATCTCGACAAGATCATCAGCCAGGCGACGGGAGGTAAGAGCACGCTGTTGCCTCAACCAAAGGCCCGCCCCTCCTTTCGAAGGGGCAAGTTTTTTCGTAGCTCCCAATCAAAGAGCTCAAGATCATCACCGCCACGACAATCCTTTGCAAACAGAGGTCGTTTTGGTAACAAACAAAGACCTTCATGGCAAAACCGAAAACATTCCTCAAAGACCACAGATAAGAATACCTCAGCATGACGCCATGCTCACAGAAGGCATACCTGTGGGGGGAAGATTAAAACACTTTGCTGCAACGTGGGTCACACTCGTCCAGGATTCGTGGATTCACGAGGTCGTTACTCGAGGCTATCACCTCGAGTTTTCAGCTCCTCCTCCTCACCGGTTCTTCATGTCTGGCCTTCCCCAAGAGCCGAACAAGCGATCAGCTTTTCAGGATGTTATTTCCAGTCTTCTTCTTGCAGAAGTTATTATCCCTGTACCTCCTGCAGAGCGGTTCAAGGGATTCTACTCAAACCTTTTCGTAGTTCCCAAAAAAGACGGCTCAGTTCGTCCCATCCTAGACCTCAAAGAACTGAACAAATCCATTCGCCCTCGGAGGTTCAAAATGGAATCCCTTCGGTCAGTCATCGCAGCAATGTCACCAGACCACTTCCTCATGTCTCTCGACATAAAGGATGCCTATCTACATGTCCCCATCTTCCCTCCACATCAGAAATATCTACGGTTTGCTATTCAAAATCGACACTTCCAATTCACGAGCCTGCCCTTCGGTCTCACCTCGGCTCCTCGAGTTTTTACGAAAATCATGGCCGCTGCCACGGCAGACATTCGCAGTGCTGGGATAAACATCACTCCCTATCTCGATGACTTATTGATCAAAGCACCCTCCCTCCAGGAGGCTCAAAGATCTCTCCAGATGTCCCTGAACAAGCTAGAAACTCTGGGCTGGGTTCTCAATCTATCCAAGTCCTCACTAGTTCCCAGCCAGTCCATGAACTTTCTCGGCATGACGTTCAACACTCGTTCTCAAACGATATCTCTCCCCTCGGAGAAAGTCGTTCACCTTCAAGGTCTGGTGAAGACCCTGCTTCGGAAACCTCATCATACTGCAAGGTTCTGCATGAAAGTTCTGGGAGTCATGGTGTCCACTATAGAAGCAGTGCCATTTGCCCAGTTCCATCTCAGGGAACTTCAGTGGAACATTCTATCCTCCTGGAAGAGAAAATCTCTACTTCAGGAAATACAACTCTCTCAACAAACTAGGTCCTCCCTCCTCTGGTGGCTGCAATCCGATCACCTCACCAAGGGGAAACATCTCGGAGAGCCTTGCTGGCGAATCCTGACTACGGATGCAAGCCTCTTCGGTTGGGGAGCAGTCCTCGAGGGCAGAACAGCCCAAGGACAGTGGAAGCAGAACGAAAGACTACTGCAGATCAACCTGCTCGAGATCCGGGCGATACGTCTAGGTCTGATGCACTGGCAGCATGTCCTCAGGGGTCAGGCTGTGAAGGTTCAGTCGGACAACTCAACGGCCGTAGCCTACATCAAGCACCAAGGCAGTACAAGAAGCAGACGTGCGCTAAACGAGATAAAGCTCATCTTTCGATGGGCTGAAGCTCAGCAAGTCCACCTGTTGGCCATCTACATTCCAGGTCTCCTGAACTGGGAAGCAGACTACCTAAGTCGTCAGTCGCTGGATCCGGGCGAGTGGTCTCTCAAGGACGAAATCTTCCAGGCAATAACGTCACGGTGGGGTACCCCGGAGGTGGACCTCATGGCGACCCGGCACAACAGAAAGGTCCCGGCATTTCTGGCCCGCTACAGGGATCCCTTGGCACTCGATGCCGACGCCTTGACGGCTCCTTGGCCCTTCCAACTGGCGTACGCCTTCCCTCCCTTGCCGCTCATTCCAAGGACCATCAGGAAAGTTCAGCGAGAAAGGTCCTCTCTCATTCTGATAGCGCCAAGGTGGCCTCGACGGGCTTGGTTCTCAGACCTGATCCATCTGTCTGTGGCGGAACCGTGGACATTTTCTCCAAGTCCGGACCTGCTCACCCAGGGTCCGATCCACCATCCAAACCCGGAAAGCCTCAACTTAACGGCATGGCTCTTGAGATCCAAATCCTGACTCAGAAGGGCTTTTCCAGGGTGGTTGCACGTACTATGTGTGCTGCGAGGAAACCGGTTTCAGCCAGGGCATACCATAGAGTTTGGTCCACATACCGACAATGGTGTATTCCACGCAAGGTGAAGTTCCGGATATTTTCTGTTCCACACATTCTGGAGTTCCTACAAGACAGTCTCTCCATGGGCCTGTCCCTTGGGTCCTTGAAATCTCAGATATCTGCCCTGTCGGTACTCTTCCAGAAACGTCTTGCGCTTCTGCCCGACGTCAGGACCTTCATGCAGGGGGTTGCTCATGTGGCTCCTCCAGTTCGAGCTCCAGTTCCTGTCTGGGATCTCACCTTAGTGCTGCACGCACTACAACTTCCTCCCTTCGAACCACTAGCCTCCGTGTCCCTCCAGTGGCTCACCTGGAAAGCTGTTTTCCTACTTGCTATCGCCTCGGCGAGACGGGTCTCTGAGCTCAGTGCCTTATCCTGTAAAGCTCCCTACCTCGTCTTCCATCATGACAGAGCGGTGCTTCGCACTGTTCCATCCTTTCTGCCAAAAGTCGTCTCGGAATTTCACCTCAACCAAGAAATTGTTGTGCCTTCCTTCTGTCCTGCTCCAGCCAACCTCAAGGAAAAAGCCCTGCACACGCTGGATCCAGTGAGGGCCTTGAAATTCTACCTACATAGGGTCCACGACATTCGCAAGTCTGATGCACTCTTTTTGCTCCCTTAAGGTCCACGACAGGGTAGTCCGGCTACCAAACAGGTCATTTCTCGATGGATCAGACAAGCCATCCAAAGAGCTTACACAGCTAAAGGGAAGGATCCTCCGAGACGCATCACCGCCCATTCCACCAGAGGTGTGAGTACTTCCTGGGCGTTCCGAAACCAAGCTTCGGCTGAGCAGCTGTGCAAAGCAGCAACGTGGACTTCGCTCCACTCCTTTTCCAAATTTTACCATTTTGATACCTTTGCGGCATCTGACACTCGCTTTGGCAAACGGGTGCTGCAGGCCGCGGTGGTTTCCTCCGCTTAGGCCTCTTCTCCCACCCGGGTCTGGGGACAGCTTTGGTACGTCCCAAGGTCCCTGTGTCCCCCCAAGCTGACTATGAGAAAAGGAGATTTTGTGTACTCACCGTTAAATCTTTTTCTCTTACGTCACTTGGGGGACACAGGGCTTCCCTCCCTGGAATGAGGCCTTCGCTCCGTCAGATATGTTGTGGTTAACAAGTTTTAAGATTGTTTATTCCGGTTATTGTTACTATTCCTGTTGACTTTGGTACAAACTGACCTAAGCTCCGCCCGCTGGGGGTATAGCCAGTGAAGGAGGAGTCAGTTTTGTTTTATGGTTGTGTCCTGCCTTCTAGTGGTACTAGCTATAACCAAGGTCCCTGTGTCCCCCAAGTGACGTAAGAGAAAAAGATTTAACGGTGAGTACACAAAATCTCCTTTTTCTGCTTGATAATTTGCAACAACCCCTAAGCTTAGCTTCTCAACAGCTGCTCAGAGCCCACTGAGCATGCGAGTGTCGCAGACACTTTCCAAGATGGTGACCCCCTGTGACAAGTTTGAAGTCCTGGCTCATTGCTGCTATTGACAAGCTAAAATAAAATTTTTCGAGATTTATCATACTCTGGCCCTTTTAAAAATTAGAATTTGGCTATTTGCCACCTACAACCTGCAGAATTACTGTTTAAGTCAATAGGAGAGGTGCAGGGAACAATTTGGAGATATTTTCAGAGGAAAAACTCAAATCGAGTTTGATCAAATTCGATTTGAACTCGATTCAAGTTTTCATGTTGTTTCAATTTGTCCAAGTTGGAAAAATGTGATTTTATTAATAATTTTCAATTGGTCAAATTTCAAATTTATGGTAATTTAAAAAAAAAAACAAAAAAAAAAACCTCAAATGAATTCAAAATTCGACCCTTGATAATTGTGGCTCTAATTGTAGAAGAGAAGATGCTTCTCCATTTTCTCAATAAAAAAAAAATGGAATTTACATTTTTCTTTGAATAGCAATAGGAGTTGATAACTGATGTAAACCAGTCATTGTGCACTAATGTGCCTGATTCTGCAGTAATGCCAAATGATCATATTTTTTTTTGTACCTCGTGCTGAATTATGTAGCATCTATTGTTCTACTAAAGGTGTTTTGTATAGGGATTTACCAAATCCATCATATTTCAGTTCAACTGAATACTCCGCAGTTTACCTAATGCGAACCCTAATTTGAACATCCAAAGAATCCGCATAATCTGAAAAGTTATCCGTAAAATAGTAGGAATTGAGTAGTATTAACGTTTAGCCTTTTCAGAGCATTTGATTTTTTTTTCTTTCAGGTTTTATCTGCAAATGTGAAAAAATTACCAGCTGTAACCAAGCCTGGGCATCCTGCTGCACAATCAAAGGCTTCTGTACCCCGGCAAATAAAGAAAGAGCCTAAGGCTGAGTTGATTTCTTCTGCTGTTGGTCCTTTGAAAGTGGAAGCTCAAGTAAAAGGTAATTCTAGAAATAATTATGCATTAATAATAAAACAAGACTACAAAGGTAAAGTAAGGTTTACTATTCCATGAAAGCCTTTTCAGATTCCTTTGTGGGAGACTGTTGAGGTGTTCTTGTATAAGATGAAGAATTGGCAGTTATTCATAAAACACCTGACTCAAACATATACCATCCGTTTTGTTTAGTTACCCTTTAGGCCAGGGATCTCCAACCTTTTGTACCTGTGAGTAACATTCAGAAGTAAAAGGAGTTGTGGAGCAACACTAGCATTAACAATTTTCTTGGGGTGCCAAATAAGGGCTGTGATTGGCTATTTGGTAGCTCCTATGTGGATTGATTTACATTGAGGCTCGGTTTGTCAGTACACCTGGTTTTTATGCAGCCAAAACTTGCCTCCAAGCCTGGAATTCAAAAATAAACACCTTCTTAGAGGCCACTGAGAGCAATATCTAAGGGGTTGGAGAGCAACATGTTGCTCATGAGCTACTGGTTGGGGATCACTGAAGTTTAGGCTATAGCAGGAGTCTCGTCAGAGTTTCGATATAGCACCTGCTTCAGGGAAAAGAATCGGTGACAAAGCAGACAAATATTGTAGTGTGACCTTAGTTTTAAGTAGGGATGCACCGAATTCACTATTTTGGATTCAGCCCAACCCCCGAATCCTATACAAATGATTCGGCCTAATACCGAACCGAATCCAAACCCTAATTTGCATATGCAAATTATGGGTGGGTAGGGGAAACATTTTTTTACTTGTTTTGTGACAAAAAGTCACGTGATTACCCTCCCTACTCCTAATTTACATATGCAAATTAGGATTTTGATTAGGTTCGGCCGAGCAGAAGGATTTGGCCCGAATCCTGCTGAAAAAGGCAGAATCCTGGATTCAGTGCATTCCTAGTTTTAAGGCCATCAATGGAAATTGTGTGGCCGATGCTAAGGAACTGCACCTACTGCTGTGGTGTGTTACTAAATTAATGGCATGTTGCCTTGTATAAAGTTGGTTTTGGTGAAATAAAAAGTAGAATTGTTTGGGTTTGTGATTTAATCTCTTTTAGAAGAGGATTCGGGAATGGTTGAGTTTGATGATGGAGATTTTGATGAGCCCATGGATGAAGACAATGTGGAAATAACTCCAGTTGATTCTAGCACAATCAAGACACAAGCACAAAGCATTAAGTGTGTGAAAGAGGAAAATATTAAAGAGGAAGAAAGTTCATTCATGTATGTATGAAACCTGTTCATCACTAACCTTTTAACATCTGTGAGGCTGTATCTTATTTTTTTTTTTCATTGTTAGGTAAAATGTGCTTCATCGAGCCTTTTTAATTAGTTAAAAAGTAACATCTAGATTAACTTGTTATTGCTAATAGAAAAACATTGGTAAATGGGAATTCATTCAGTTGAACCCCCAACTTAACGGTTTTCAGGGGACCAGGAAAACACTATGTAAAATCCGGAAAAATTTAAAATCAGGGAACTTTTTCTTTAAGTACTGAAAGGATATAAGCACAGGATTTTTTAACACTTTGAGATACAATATTTACTGTGTTAATAACAAGGGTTAACATTGCCGTGTTAATGTTACACTATGGGGGGCATGTGCAAGGTCTCTCTGTCAGTCACATACACAACCTAAAGCAATTAGTGATTGGTGCAGGACTATATAAGGGGTGGACTCATCGGAATTGACCATTTACAGGCAGAATCATGGCAAAATATACATCTGGTTCGTATTTTAAACCTCTTTGTTTAAAAAAAAAAATAATAACATTCATAGAGGAAAATGTTGATGTAAAATCTGGGAAAACATTACTTAAAATCGGGGAAATGCACCCATTGCATTATAAACTGGTGGGACCACAAATAAAAAATGTAAAATGCGGGAAAACATAAAATCAGGGTACTTAAAATCGCGGTTTCATTGTATATACTGTATGTCATTTACTTTGAAGCTTTTTTTTGGCAGCGGTGGCATATATGCACACATACAGGTTCAAGTTTATGCACTTTGTTTTAATTTCAGAACTTCTACTACTTTAAATGAGTCTTGTTGGGATCAAATTGATGAGGCTGAACCAATGACCACTGAAATTCAGGTAGATTCAAGCCACCTACCCTTGGTTACTGGTGCAGACGGGAGTCAAGTTTTTAGGTTTTATTGGCTAGATGCCTATGAAGACCAGTACAGTCAGCCAGGTAAGAGACAGAGTAAAAACAAATGTATTCAATAGTGCAATGCCGGATTATCATATTTATCACTGATAGAACATAATTCTTGTGTTTTGTGGAGGAGTTTCTATAATTTGACTTATTTCTCTCATCTGTAGGAGTAGTCTATTTATTTGGAAAAGTTTGGATCGAGTCAGCTGATGCATATGTCAGCTGCTGTGTTAGTGTGAAGAACATTGAGAGGACCGTATATCTTCTACCTCGTGAAAATGTAAGATTTTTGTTTAATTGGTGCCCTAACTTGATGGAAAATGTTATTATGAAAAATGGGCTTTTTAGTTAAGCATTAGGTGTTGCAGCAATAATGTCCCCGATAGCCGTGTAGAGAGGATAAAAGCTTCTGCTTCCCATAAGGATACTATAGTCGCACAGTCTTTTGTTATAATATACAAGACCATAGTTCACAAACATAACATATAATGGGGAGAAACTGTGCTCAAAAAAAGAAAAAAGAAAATCTGCTGTTATGTTCAGTTTAAAGGGATTCTGTCATGATTTTTATGATGTAGTTTTTATTTCTAAATTACACTGTTTACACTGCAAATAATTTACTCTACCATATAAAATTTCATTCCCCAACCAGAAAGTGTATTTTTTAAGTTGTAATATTGGTGTGTAGGTGCATCTCAGGTCATTTTACCTGGCCATGTGCTTTCAGAAAGAGCCAGCACTTTAGATGGGACTGCTTTCTGACAGGTTGTTGTTTCTCCTACTTATGTAATTGAATGTGTCTTTGGGAACTGGATTTTACTAATGAGTACTGTTCTTAGATCTACCAGGCAGCTGTTATCTTGTGTTAGAGAGCTGCTGTCTGGTTACCTTCCCATTGTTCTGTTGTTAGGCTGCTGGGAGGGGTTGATATTAATTTATCAGAGCACATGACTGGGGCAGCTGGGAAACTGACAATATGTCTAGCCCCATGTCAGATTTTAAAATTAAATATAAAAAAAATCTCTTTTGAGAAAGGGATTTCAGTGCAGGATTCTGCTGGAGCAGCACTAATAACTGACACCTTTTCTAAAAACATTTTTTCCCATGACAGTATCCCTTTAAATCATGTGTGTGTTCTACAAATGTTTGCAGAAGCAGTAACTTAAGGTGGCCATAGATGTAGAGATCGCCAAACAAGCGGATCTCTCCCCGATATGCCCACATTGAGGTGGCCGATATTGTGCTGATCCGATGGTGGGCCCTAGGGCCCAATGACTGGATCATAATGCATCCGATACGGGCGGTCGGATTGCAGGACCACATAAACGCACAGGATATTTTAACCTGCCTGATCAAGATCTGTCAGATATCGATCTGGGAAGCCCATCGGATGGCCCCCCACACAGGCCAAAAAGCTGCTGACTAGGTCTGCCGGCAGCTTTTATTGGTCCGTGTATGGGAGCCTTTAGAAGGCGAGCAACCCCCTGTAGTGAAGCATATTTGGATATACAGTGAAAACTAAATTTTACATCCCCAGATTTTAGGTTTTCCCTTATTTTATATTGTTGTTTTGTGGTCCCACCTATATATTATGCATAATGCATTTCCCTGATTTTACATTTTCCTGGATTTTACATTTACATTTTTACATTTTTTTCTGGTCCTCTGAAAAACGTAAAATGGGGGTTCTACTGTATATTAACACTTTGAGTCTGATTGCTAAAATAAATGATCTAGTATGTATTATGCACTTGGGATTTTGTAGCAGTTAACGCCTACATGTATTTCTGTTACAGAGAGTGCAGCTTTCAACAGGAAAAGACACCGGAGCACCAGTTTCTATGATGCATGTATATCAGGAGTTTAATGAGGCTGTTGCAGAAAAGTACAAAATCATGAAGTTTAAATCCAAGGTGGGTTTTTAAAATTTTTTTTTTTTTTTTTTTTTAAATTCCACAAATTTGTGTCTGTTGTAGTGTGGTGTTTCTGATTAAAATCAGGTCTGGGTTGGGACTCAAAATAGGCTCTGGCATTTCAAGTACACAGAGGCCCAACCAGTCTCCCACCAGCCCACTCCACAGTGACTGACTGATTGTGGCTGCCCCCAACCTTTTTTGGCCTGGGGCTGGTGTAGAGCCAAAATTTTTGCAAGGACGGGGGTTGCCGGTGGTTCGGTTTAGCGCCTGGAGGAGTTGGGGTACTGGTGTCCTATTCGGAAAGCCACATTAATTGGTCGCTAGGCTCAGCGGCCCACTTCAAGACTGTCCGCGCCCCGGCGGTTGAGGATGCATGGTCTATGGCATCTTACAGCCGCCCCTCTGGCAGTTGCCAGATCTCACAGATTGCCAGTCCGGGCCAGAAAACTGCTATTTAACCACTATATAGTACCCTCCTTCTCTGCAATTCCTTTTATATCCACTTGTCTAGATACTAGATAAAAAAAACATTCCTGTAATGACCTTAAAATTTCTTCTTCTCATATAATTTCCCATATGCACCAAGACTCATGGCACAAGTTGTGTTCCTTCCTCCTGTGTTTTTTAGCTTATGGAAAGTGCCCAAAGCCACCTGAAGAGCCTGTCGTTCACGTCAATGGAAATTCCTAAGGTTCTGGCTCAAATTCCAGTTAAACGGCTGACAGGCACTGTTTTCGATATTCCCAAAACCTCCCCTTGCAGTTTTCTAGGCTTGTGCATATGCAGTATAATAGAATTAGGTGCGGACCATGGGGAAATATAGATACAATGGTGGTGTAGCACTATGTAAGAAAGAAGCAGTGCCATTTTTGCACCTTTCTATAGATCTATAGCAGGGATCCCCAACCTTTGGGACCCGTGAGCAACATTCAGAAGTAAAAGGAGTTGTGGAGCAACACAAGCATGAAAAATGTTCTTGGGGTGCCAAAAAAAGTGCTGTGATTGGCCATTTGGTAGCCCTATGTGGATTGTCAACCTACATTGTGGCTCTGTTTGGCAGTACAGCTGGTTTTTATACAACCAAAACTTGCCTCCAAGCCTGGAATTCAAAAATAAGCACCTGCTTTGAGGCCACTGGGAGCAACATCCAAGGGGTTGGAGAGCAACATGTTGCTCACGAGCTACTGGTTGGGGACCACTGATCTATAGCAACCCCAGTGTACTACCTTTTACTTGTCCTTTAAATGGTCCCGCAACAAATAGTAAAATAAGCTTAATTTAATGACCTTTATTTTCATAATTCTCCCCAAAAACCTGTCCTAACATGAATTTGGTTGTTTACAGAAAGTTGATAAGGATTACGCTTTTGAAATACCTGATGTTCCAGCAAGCTCTGAATATCTGGAGGTTCGATATTCTGTAAGTATATATCTGCTACTAGTGTACTTTTTAAAAACATATCTCTCTTATTATGGATTCATAGATGCTACCTATCCCTTGACTGCAGTTATGTTTTTCTGTGGTAAGAGTGCTTTAATTCTTTATTCTTTTTTTGCTTGTACATCTCGATATGTAATAAGTACTAGGTTTTCCCAGGTGCAGTAGCCCTTAGCAACCAGTAAGATGTTTGCCTTTAAACAGGTGACCAGTAAATTCTATCAGCTATAGGTTACTGCACCCAGGCAAACTTAGTACCTTTTATTCCACAACCTGATGTGTCCAAAACAGTTTTGCTGCAATATTTTTAAGTCATTGATTACGTGAAATTAAAAAATGTCCATATGTTGGGCCTCTAAAAAGGGCTGTTCACCAAAAACAAACAATTTTTTTCAGTTGCTTTCAATCTTTTATTATTATTATTATTTTTTAATTCAGGCAATTTTTATTAAAAATTACAGCAGAAACAATAGTTTTTTTTATGATGATTACAACAGTGACATCCATTTTCCAGGATGCTATCAAATAACAAAAGATTTTAACATTTAGGGTGTTATTTATCAGTCCGAATTTATCTCAATATTTTCTGCTACAAACTCCGATCAAATCCGCTCTGGTTTTTTACGTTTATTTATTACATTTTCCTGAAAATGTGCTTTGCAGGAAAAATTCAGATTTTTGCGGTTTTTTTGTGGATTTTTTCATCCAATTTTCAAGACTATATTCCGAATTTTCACCCGAAAACGTCGGGGTAATGCCGAAAACCCAGCGCATATAAAAAAAATCATTGGGACTTCTCCCATTGACTTATATGTAACCTTGACAGGTGTGAGATGCCGGATTTTTAGATTCTGACTTTTCCATCTTCATGGTTTAATAATTCCTAAAATTTGTGATTTTTTTAAAAGTCTGATTTTATTAAAAAAAAATAAAAAATATATATAATTATATAATATAATAATTATAAATATAATTATTATATATATAATTATAAATAAAGCTGTCTGTGGTGTCCGCACTCCTTAGCTGATGGACACGAGGTGCACGATCAATAAATCATACATAGAGGTTTGAAGGATCAGCACACTCCATTTTGCGAGATATAATTATAAATATATATATATAATATATAATTTTTCGTGATTTTTGCATTTGGAGTTTAGTAAATAACCCCCTTAGATTGAGGTGAGGGTTAGTAAACCGCACATTAAAAACCTTAATGTCCTTATGTAGCCCAATCTAGCCATTTTCCCCATATTTTTTGGTATTTTTTAGTGCCACTTCTGGATTTGTAAATAAGGGTTTCTATAGCACAAAGGTGTTTAATCTCCGAAACCCATTGTGGGGTAGTGGGAAGCAAGGAGTCTTTCCACCTGTCTAATGATTTTTTTTTTTTAGCAATAAATAAACTGTAATAAAGATTCTTTGTGAAAATGTAAATGTATCGCTGAGCCCAATTCCAAATAAACACGCTTTTTGTGTTCTGGGAAGTTGCACCTCCATGATTTCATCTAGAGTATTAAGCACTTGTGATCAAAATGTGGGTGGCGATGTGCATTCACATACCATGTGTACTAAGTTTTCCCAAAATGTAAGTTTAAAGGGAAAGTAAAGTCTGAAATAGAATAAGGTTAGAAATGCTGTATTTTGTATTCTAAACATAAATATGAACTTACTGCACCAAAAGTCTAATAAACAAATAATTTATGCTGTCAACGTTGGCCACAGGAAGTCACCATCTTGTAACTTTGTTAAACATCTTTGCAAGACCAAGACTGTGCACATGCTCAGTGTGGTCTGGGCTGCTTAGGGATTGTCATGAATTATCAAAACCGCACAAGTCAAATAATATCTGCCAGAAGCCAATACAGCAAGACTGATTAATAATCAGAGAGTCCTGTGTTGTCATGTAATCTAATGTGGATTTTATAGTTTTTGTATTGTTTAATACTAACTTTCTCCAACTCTGCAGAACCAGTGGCTGCAGCAAAATAATCCTCCAAATAGAATCCCAGTTTCTGTTTAAATCTGGCTCCAGGATCTTTGTCCCTGCAGCTGGAGTTGCAAACAGTAAAGGGGATGTAAAGCCAAAATAAAATCTAATACAAATCTCTACACAGTCGCCGACTGCTCTACAGGAAAACAAACAAAGCTGCTTCAGTTCTGCATGGCTGGCAAAGTAAGGCGGGGGCTCCCCCTGCTGTTCATAAGTATGATTGTTTTCCTGTCCTATTGCTATCCACAGCAGTAAATATCGTGAGAATTTCACTGCAGTCGGGTTTCTTATAAAAATGTTACATGTTTTTTAATTAAAGTATATTGGAGATAGGTTTCTTTTTCATTTAAAGAAAGTAAAAATAGGATTTTATTTTTTCGCCTGTACATGCCCTTTAATCTTCGTGTCTCTGGTGTCTCAATCTGGCAGCTCAGTGATCCGGGAGCATCTGAACTGTTACAATTTGCTACATTTAGTTGATACATTTCTTAGGCAGTATCTGTGGAATTTTAGCAACTATAGTATCAATGGAAATTCTCAGGTTCTGGCTCAAATCTAGTTTTCCATTTAAACGACAGGCAATGTTTTCGATATTCCCAAAACCTCCCCTTGCAGCTTTCTAGACTTGGGCAAATGCAGTATAATAGAATTAGGTGCCGACCATGGGGAAATATAGATACAATGGTGGTGTAGCACTCTGTAAGAAAGATGCAGTGCCATTTTTTGCACCTGTGGGTCTGCGTGAAAAAAGATCTATAGCAACCCCAGTGTACTACCTTTTACTTGTCCTTTAAATGATCCCGCAACAACTAGTAAAATAAGCTTAATTTACTGACCTTTTTTTTGTAATTCTCCCCAAAAACCTGTGGTTGTTTACAGAAAGTTGATAAGGATTATGCTTATACAGAAGCCGATACAGCAAGACTGATTAATAATCAGAATATACAGACTGCACTGGGTCCTGTGTTGTCATGTAATCTAATGTGGATTTTATAGTTTTTGTATTGTTTAATACAGTCTGTATATTCTGATTATTAGTCTTGCTGTATTGGCTTCTGGCAGATATTATTTGACTTGTGTTGTTTTGACAATTTGTGGTGATCCCTAAGCAGCCCAGACCACACTGAGCATGTGCACAGTCTTGGTCTTGCAAAGATGTTTAACATAGTTTCAAGATGGTGACCCCCTGTGGCCAACTTTGAAAGCATAAATCGTTTGTTTTATTAGGCTTGTGGTGCAGTAAGGCAGACATTATTTTGATTTGTGCTGTTTTGATAATTTGACTATCCCTAAACGTAGCCTCCCAATTGAAGCCCAGACCACACTGAGCATGTGCATGGTCTTGGTTTAACATAATAGTTACAAGATGGTGACCCCCTGTGGCCAACTTTGAAAGCATAAATCATTTGTTTTATTAGCCATGTGGTGCAGTAAGTTTATGATTGTTTAGTATACAAAATACAGCATTTCTAGCATTATTCTATTTTAGACTTTAGTTCCCCCTTTAAGGTCTTTGCTTAAACATTTACTGATATTCTTTGTTATTCAGAGTTGAAATATGTCCGTTGTTTTAAAGTAGAATGATGCTTTGCATGAAATGAATCAGGGATCCACCGGATCCATTATTTTGGATTCGGCCGAACCCGCAAATCCTTTGCGAAAGATTCGGCTGAATACTGGACCGAATCCTAATTTGCATATGCAATTTAGGGGTTGGAAGGGGGAGAACATTTTTTTTACTTCCTGGTTTTGCTACAAATAGTTGCGCAATTTCCCTCCCCACCCCTAATTTGCAAATGTAAATTAGGATTCGGATTCGGCCGGGCAGAAGGAACGGGTGATTCCGAATCCTGCTGAAAAAGGCTGAATCCTGCCCAAATCCCGGACTGAATCCTGGATGCATACCTAAAATGAATATTTTAGGGATGCACCAAATCCACTATTTTGTATTCGCCCGAACCCCCAAATTCTTTTGTGAAAGATTCGCCCAAATACCGAAGCAAATCCGAACCCTAATTTGCATATGCAAATGCAAATTAGGAGTTGGAAGGGCAAATTTATTTTTTACTTCCTTGTTTTGGGATAAAAAGTCATGCGTCGAATCAGAATCCTGGCTGAACCGAATCCTGGATTCGGTGCATCCCTAGAATATACCCCAGTGATATGTTGTGAACACTTTTTTTTTTTTTTCTTATATATATATAGAATATTGTATTATAATAGCACAAGTCAGTTTTTTTCTTTATTTAAACAATCGTAAAGCATTTACAAATACCACCTATTAATTCTATTGAAGTTAAACCACATATGTAAACCAACCCCTGTGCGAGAAACCACTTAAGAGGAGAGCCTTGTGTGATGTGTGGGTTTTGATATGAAAATAATACAAAAATAATTGGTAGAATTCTTGGACATAAGGTTCCCTGCCACATGTTTTGTAAACTGTAATTATCTTATGATATGTTTGTTTTGCAGGCGGACTCACCCCAACTTCCTCAGGATCTAAAAGGAGAAACATTTTCACATGTTTTTGGAACAAATACTTCAAGCTTGGAGCTTTTCTTGCTTAGCAGAAAAATAAAAGGGCCCAGCTGGCTGGAGATAAAAAGCCCACGTAAATATGCTGCTTCATTCTGCAACATTTTTGTCTGTATTTATGTATTCCTGGTGATTTCGCTGCAGGTACATTGTTGCATTAGGAAGGCTTTCTTGTGCCAAAGAAAAGGATTAACACAGCAATCCCTCCCACTTGCTTATGTTTTTAATTTAAAGCTGTAATCACAATATTGTTAAGTGGGATGCTTGTTTTAGCCCTTCTTTCCTAGAATAGTAATTTTCTTTTTTTTTCACAACATGTTTTATTTGTCATTTTAAAAGTGCCATTAGTGAACCTAAATGTTTAAAAATAAAAGGCTAATCACACAAAAATGCTTAAATACAAATCTGCAATGTTGTTTCAGAGCAGAAGCGTCTTTCCAAGAAAACAACATGACCAGTTGATTATATCACACTTAGAGAACCCATACACCTCCTACCTATGGACTTGAATATTACATTATATGAAAAAGATAACCTTAATCTAAAGGGATCTTTAAAGTAGTTCTTATCCTCAATACTTAGAGGCACATTTATCAAGGGTTGATTTTTAAATTCATGTGAGTTGTTTTTTTTTTTTTAAACTCACTTAAATTCGGATGAATTTGAAATTCGACTGAGGGAAATGTATTAATCAAATCGAATTGTAAAAACTAGGACGACAAAATAAAGTTAATGTCAGGAAGGCTGCAAACATCTCCAAATTGCTCACTGGACCTCTCCCATTGACTTATACAGCAGGCAGGTTTTAGCTTGTGAGTAGTCAAATTAGAATTCTTAAAGGAGAAGAAAACCCTGTAGAAAAAAACTCGTACCCCCACCCCACGTAGACCTCCCCCCCAGGCTAACCGCCCCCCGGGGAAATGCCCCATACTTTATACTTCAGATTCTGGCAGTGGACTTCATGGCATCCGTAAATTTTTTTTTTTTTTTTTTTTTAAAAAACATCAGTTTGGATAATTTCCTAGTCAAATTTGACAGTTTTGACCATAACTTACTAAATCTACCCCATAGTAATGTGTAAACCGTGCCTTGTGGTTTCAAGCTAAAAAGGGTTTTAAAATATGGCCCATGGGTAAATTGTTCCAGCCTGATACTAAAGTGTAACCTAGGAATTTAAAACTGTACATTATAAAATGAACTTTAAAAGCCTTTCAGTACATTAAGCCTGAAGCCTTGTTCAACATGAGTGCAATGAATTGGGCTTGTTTTGAACATTGCCTGTTCTTTTAATGTGACAAAATCTGTGCTTTGTTATATCAAATCAGGGCACAACAAGGTCAATTAAAACTATTCTATTATGGACTCCTAACAACAAAAAGGGAAGAGGGTTTTATACTGGTAATCTTATTATCTACCTTGCAAGGACCAAATATGTTATAGCCCCAATAGCCTGTTTTCCCTGTTTAAATCAAAATTAAACAGGGAATTAAAAAAAAACAAACAAACATTTTTCTTGATTTAGGGTCAGGCTACACTGGGCGTTTTGGGGAGATTTGGTCGCCTGGTGACTAATCGCCTCGTTTTTGCGGCGACCAATCTCCCCAAACACCTTCCCTCAGTCTGCGCCGGCTAAAATGAAAAAAACACCGGCGCTAATCACAAGCTGCGATTCGTTTTCCAAAGTCGGCCGAATTTGCGGGTGACTTTGGAAAACTATTCGATGCGTGTGATTAGCGCTGGTGTTTTTTTCATTTTAGCCGGCGCAGAGTGAGGGAAGACGTTTTTTCAAATCTCCCCAAAACGCCCAGTTTGGCCTGACCCTTAAAACAATAGGCAACATTTTTGTTCAGCACAAGCCATGTCTATTCACTCACAACTGCTGCAGGTGACATTACAATTTACTTGCAGTGGCATAGTTTGCATTTCAGGCTGCAAAGCAAAGGTGAAGGAAAACTTGCAAATCTTCCCGTTCATGTTAACAACACTTTGCCTTAGAATTGTGTTAGGGTTACAAGAGTTGCCCAGAGATCATAGTTCAGTTAAAGGCATAGTAACAAACACTTGCCCCCATATTTAATAAAAGGCACTACGTTTGCCCAGGAGCAGTAACCAATAGCAACCCTTAAGATGCTTTTAGACCGTTGACCAGTAAATGCTTGGTGCTGATTGGTTGCTATAGTATACTGCATCTGAGCAAACTTAGTGTCTTTTATTACATGATGCCATAGGTATAGTAACTTCCAATAGTATCTGGCAGAAGACTGATTTTTCTGAAACTATGAATGTATATTCATTGTGTTGGAAAGAAACTGGAGCCATTTTGTTTTTCTCTCTTTTGCAGAACTGTCCAGTCAGCCCATGAGCTGGTGCAAGGTTGAGGCAGTGGTGACGAGGCCTGACCAAGTGAGCGTTGTGAAGGATCTCGCACCTCCTCCTGTCGTTGTTTTATCTCTCAGTATGAAGACCGTGCAGAATGCAAAGACTCACCAAAATGAGGTTACACTTCTAATTTCATTTGAAAAAAAAAAGTAAACATGTTTTGGCTACAAGACCGAAAAAAGTTGTGTACAGTATCATTACTTACAGCAGTACAATGGGTCTTCTCCCACTAGGAGGCAGGATATTGCAGTGATATCAGAATTGTGACCTCTTCCTCTCGCCTTTTAACCCTCTTGCTTAGCTGGTAAAGCTCTGTTTTTTTCCAGTGTCCTCGTCATTGGAGGTTAGGGTTGGCCAGATTCTCCCAGACTTGCATTAGAGTTCTGGACCTCATGGTGTCTTTCATCGAGGCAGTCCTCTTTGCTTGGATCCATCTCTGGTAGGGATGCAACTAATCCACTATTTTGGATTTGGCTGAACCCCTGAATCCTTCGCGAAAGATTTGGCTGAATACCGAACCGTAATAGAATCCTAATTTGCATATGCTAATTATGGGTGGGAAGGGGAAAACATTTTTACGTCCTTGTTTTGTGACACACGTGATTTCCCTCCTGCCTCTAATTTGCATATGCAAATTAGGATTTGAAGTATTCGGCTGAATCCGAATCCTGCTGAAAAAAGCCGAATCCTGGATTCGGTGCATCCCTAATCTCTGGCCACTACAGGCAGCAATTCTCAGGAGCTGTTGCTGGCCATCCCTGCTCCAGGGAATTTGATATACCCGTTTTAAGAATTAGATTTAATTTTTTAATTTAAACTCAAATTTTTTTTCGATATGTCGCCAAAATCCTCAAATGGATTAAGACTAAATGGAACACTGGAACTGGGATTAAAGCATTTGAGACTTCTCAAGCTACCTCAATTTTTTATTTTTTAAGGTTTTTATTTTGCATTACAAAACAGTAAAGAAAACCAAGGACAAAAATATACCTCAACATTATTAAACATGACACAATTGTTGTACAGTACTAAAGTCAAAATATCTTTTAGTGGTTTGGGGACAGAAGTCTGTGCGTGAAATGAAATGATACATTTTTTTTGTTGTTTTCTTTTAACCTCTAATCTAATCCGTAGTCTATGTATTTTAGATTGTGGCAATAGCTGCTTTGGTTCATCACACATTTCCTCTTGATAAGGCACCACCCCAGCCACCTTTCCAAACTCATTTTTGCGGTAAGTAATACACTTTGGAGAAGTAATGTCATTTACTGTGTTTGTTTCTCCAGCTGTGTAAAATGTTTGTATACTTTTTTTGTATTGATCCCCTGTTTGTGTGTAGGTGAAAAAGGGTTGAGATATGCACGTGTTTACTTATAGTTGCATAATTAATACTGAATTGATTCTGAAATGTTTGGGAATACTTCACAAATTCCATGGAGTATGTTGTAGTTTTACACATGACTGTACACACTCTAACGTCAAAATCTTTATTCTAGTTGCATTTGGGACAGGCAAATGTGATATAATATTTCAGTGTTGTGTTCTGTGCTGCTGTGACATCTGTCACAAAAAAAGTGTAAGATTTTTATTGTACTCTGTGTAGTATATTAGAGTTGCATGGTGATATCCTGCCAAGTAACCATTTTGACCTCACCCTCTTGTATCTTCATGGAACTACTTGATTACTTGTGATACTTTGTGATACGGTATCACATCAATAAGTAGGATGCCGCCATAGTTTTCTACAAAAAAAATATATGTAGGACCCACCTTGAATTAGAATTATTAATAAAGGACAAGCCACAAGCAATTATGTTTTTATCATTTTGTGTTTTCCCTTCTTTTTTTTCAGTTCTGAGCAAACTTAATGACTGCATTTTCCCATATGACTACAATGAAGCAGTGAAACAAAAGGTAATAGGCCGTTTTGTGAAATCTTCAATAAGTACAGGCTTCCACCCATGTTCCCCTGAGATCTCCTTAATGTTTTCTATGTAAGCTCTGCTTTAGATACATTTCTTAGGAGAATTCAACCGTTAACTTAAAAAAACCCTACCCTCCTACCCCCATCCTAGCTGCCCCCCCCCCCCCCGGGGAAATGCCAATAACTTTATACTTACCTCTGTGCAGATTCTGTGATCGTAGTTCACTGCAGTCATCTTCCGGGTCTTCGTGTCTTCTTCAGGCTCTACAGCAATTTCCGTCCATTTGGGCACATGCATAGTCGTCACAAACCGTAAATTGGTCCATCTGTGCATGCGCCATTTCTCGGTCTCAGCCACAGAATACCGAAGACCCGGAAGATGGCTGCCTTGAACTGCGATCCCTGAATCTGCACCGATGGATAAGTTAAAAAGTTAGGTGCATTTCCCCCGGGGTGGGTGGGTGGTTGTAGCTAGGCTGGGGAGGAGGGGGGTCTACGTAGAGTAACGGGGTAGGGTTGAATTCTCCTTTAAGCATTAGCCTTTCCTTGGAACCCCTAGGAGGTGGGACTCACAAAATAAGCCTCCTCCCTCTAAGCTATACCCCCAACACAACCTCACTAATTCGTTTATGAAATGTCCTCAGGAGGTATAGACCAAGCTCTCAGAGGCCTGCAACAGAGGATATTACCATCTCATGGATTGTATACTATCTGATTTTTAATGCCAGGAGTTGGCTTGTTTGGCACCAATAACTTTTTTTTTGATGTGATAGCATTAAAGGAGAACGAAAAGTTAAAACTAAGTAAGTTTTATTAGAAAGGTCTATATGAGTCCTCTGTTAAAAGAAACACAGCATTTCTTTCCTTCTATTCTGTACACATGGGCTTCTGTATCAGACTTCCTGTTTTCAGCTGAAACCTCCAGGGCTTGGGCTTGAGCATGCTCAGTTTGCTCTTCTTCCCCTCCCCCACTCCCTGCTTTAATCTGAGCTCAGAGCTAAGGGAGAGACTCGGGCAGATAGTGATGACACAGCAAGCTAATATTGTCAGCTGCTATTCTTAATACAGATACGGCGTCTACAGCTTTTTTATTTTGTTTTTCTTTTCTTTACAGAATGCCAATATTGAGATTGCGTTAACTGAACGAACTCTACTTGGGTTTTTCCTAGCAAAAATTCATAAAATTGATCCAGATGTTATTGTAGTAAGTATTACTTTTTGTCATCTTGTGTCCTGTACATTTAGTATCAAATCTATATTAATTTCTAAATTAGTGATGCAAATTAACCAATTAGGGGAGCAGTGCTACAGCCAACTTAGAGCTAGGAAAGATAGGTTAGTGGGTGTCTATACCATCAATCTACTAAAGCAGAAGGAAAGGTTAAAACTAAGTAAGCCTTATCAGAAAGGTCCAACAAAAAACAGTGTACTCTCAAAGTAGTGCTGCTCTGAGTCCTCTGTCAAAAGAAACACCGCGTTTTTTCCCTTCTATTGTGTATACATGGGTTTCTGTATCAGACTTCGAATTTTCAGTTTGAACCTCCAGGGCTAAGGCTTGAGCATGCTCAGTTTGCTCCTCCCCCCTCCCTTCTCTGACATAATCTAAGCCCAGAGCTATAAGTGAGCAGGAAGAGACTCAGGCAGGAAGTGATATCACACCGAGCTAATACTGCAGCTGCTATCCTAAACAAACAGAGAGCTTCTAGAGCTTTTTACTCTGGTATGGTAAAACATTCTTTTATTATTCAGAATAAATATAGCTTTCTAGCTTGCACTATTGCAGCTAATCTATTGGTAAAAAAATGCCTCTGTATCTTTCCCTCTCCTTTAAGTAGAAGGCACTGAATGATTCCAGGTATTAACGATTTGACAAATGCAAATCAAGAGCAAAATAGATATATGGGGTTTTGGGTAAGAAGCATGGCTGTTTTTTAAGGCTCATTCAACCTATATTCTATATATACAGAAATATCTCTCTCTCTCTCTCTATTTATTTCTCTCTATCCCTCTCATCTCTGATCTCTCTATCTCTAATAAATTCAAACTGTTCCTTTTCTTAAAGGGCCATGACATTTATGGTTTTGATCTTGAAGTGCTGCTTCAAAGGATTAACTCATGCAAGGTTCCATTCTGGTCCAAAATTGGGAGACTGAGAAGATCTGTTATGCCAAAACTTGGGGTAAGGATATTGTTACAAACAAAATATGTAATAAAAACATTTTAATGTGATGATAAATCATTTAAATGGCTGTCCAGAAATTATAATCAGAGAAGTCTTAGAATGAACCATATTCATTAAAAAAAGTAAAAAGAGCATAACTTTATAGTCTAAGATAGACCTGATTCATAGATATGGTTGAAATATTTGCCTTGCTTTTACCACTGTCATTTTTACGAAGATTAAAGACAAAAACTGAGCAGGTTGAAATGCAGGTGACCTGGCACAGTAACCACTTAAGATTCTTAGCCTTGCCACCTGGTTTTGCTTTATAAATTGCCAGTCTGCTTACTACCTTGGGTGCAACCAACTGTGCTTTTGCCCCTTACCATAGAGCTTTACTGGCATTGTCTCGTTTGTGCTATAGAAGGTCCAGTGCTTGTATTACAAAGAAGGGAATAATCTGTGGTTGTGCATTACAGCTTTTGTAATAAGTGTTCTTGCATCTTCTCTTTCTCCTTTCACTGTATTCTTTTTGGGGGGGGGATTCACAAAAATGGTGATATTGAGACAAAATAAAAGAGGAGATAAAAATGTTGGATTTGCCATAAAATTCACAAACCTTTATCTTCACTTTTGTAAATTTTTGATGCCATGGTCTAGCGGATTGCGTTATATAACTTAGCACACCGGAGGGATCTAAAATAAAATAGAATTATTTTTTTAATTTAATGCATGTTTGCATAAATGTGTTGTAACACTAACTTACATCTATTTCCAAATGGTCAATGGAGTTGCACTTAAGGTAAATCTTTTTTTCAAAAGAGCAAACTGATTTTTTTTTTATATATGTAATTTTGAAATCTGACATTGGGGCTAGCTATATTGTCTGTTTCCAATGTGCCCCGAGGCATGTGACTTGTGCTCTGGTAAACTTCAGTCACTCTTTACTGCTGTACTGCAAGTTGGAGTGATATCACCCCCTCCCCCAGCAGCCCATCAGCATAACAATGGGAAAGTAACCAGTTAACAGCTGCCTGGTAGATATAAGAACAGCACTAATAGTGAAAATTCATGTCTCACTGCGACTCGTTTACATTGAGTAACAGAAACAAAGCTGTTCCATCCAAAAATGTGGATTCTAGTCCCTGCAAAATAAAGATAGAGCATATGAATTTCCATGGCAGACACATTGTCTCCTACCAATAAAACTGCTCCTCTCTGTGTACAAAACACACCCAAATGCATTTTTTGCTTTATTTTTATTATTAAAGGGTCGAAGTGGCTTTGCAGAAAGAAATGCAGCTTGTGGACGCATAATTTGTGATATTGAGATTTCTGCCAAGGAGTTAATTCGCTGTAAAAGCTATCATTTGTCTGAATTGGTACATCAGATACTGAAAGCAGAGAGAGTTGTAATCCCACCTGAAAACATCCGCAATGCATATAAGTAAGTAAAAATGGAAAGGACATGAGTAGATAAGATATATGTAGATGGCATGATGATCTAATCTATGCTATTATATATTTATTGTATATCTTCATATACGAGAAATTTGCTTAAGTTTTGCTTGCTATCAACAGTTCCATTAAAGTAGGGATGCACCGAATCCAGGACTTTTTCAGCAGGATTCAGATTCGGACAAATCTGGGAAATAGAGTGACTTTTTGTCACAAAACAAGAAAGTAAAAAGTGTTTTCCCTTTCCCACCCCTAATTTGCATATGCAAATTTGTAGTCTGTTCGGTATTCGGCTGAATCTTTCGAAAAGGATTAGGGGATTAGTCCGAATCTAAAATAGTGGATTCTAGGGATGCACCGAATCCGCTATTTTGGATTCGGCCGAACCCCCGAATCCTTCGTGAAAGATTCGGCCGAATCCTAATTTGCATATGCAAATTAGGGGTGGGAAGGGGGAAAACATTTTTTTACTTCCTTGTTTTGTGACAAAAAGTCATGCAATTTCCCTTCCGCCCCTAATTTGCATATGCAAATTAGGATTCAGATTCAGTTCGGCTGGACAGAAGGATTCGGCCGAATCCTGCTGAAAAAGGCCGAATCCTGCCCGAATCCCGAACCCGAATACCACTGCCTGGAATAAAAAGTTGTTTGCAGTAATACTGCTGGAGTTCCTCTTCCTATACTTGGATCATCCCTACATTAAGGTATAAGTAAACATTAAAAACAACCCGAATGAAAAATTATTCGGTCAAAGCAGTCAAAAAGATGCACTTTCAGAAGGAAATAAGAGAAGTGATCTGATGTAGCTATGTTCAGGAAGGAAATGGGAAAGGGTATTTTAGGCTTCTGATCTCTTTCCTGAGCAGAGCAACATCAAAACACTTCTCTGTTTCCCCTCTGAAGGTGTATCTCTTTGATTGTACAGATACAGGAACTGACCAGAAGGAGGTGATGTTGTTACAAAATTAATTTTACAGGCAGTTAAAAACTTATATAACTCTTAAATTGAAACAAATTTGTGTAAATTGCACATGTGAATAAAAACAAAACTAAGCAATTTTGCATTCAGTTTTTTAAGGTGTTCTTATCCTTTAACCTTCTTTTATCCTTTAACCTTCTCATTTCCTATTGGTTTGTACTCTCTGGCGCGCATACAAATGCCAAATGTAGGTGGATAAAAAATGAAGTGCTAAATATACTTTGAGCTCATATCTACATTATGCTAACTTATACCTGAAGGTATAGCGGTTCTTCAGTTGTGGTTGTCCCTCCATAATAGCACAGAGGAGTCATGTATCAGCCATTTGTGATTTCAAGTCTATGTATGTACAAAAATCTTTGTATGTATTAGAGATGCACCGAACCCACTATGTTGGATTCGGCCGTAACCCCGAATCCTTCGCAAAAGATTCGGCCGAATACCGAACTGAATCCGAATCCTAGTTTGCATATGCAAATTACGGGTGGGAAGGGGAAAACTTTCTTTACTTCCTTGTTTTGTGACAAAAAGTCACGTGATTTCCCTCCTCATCCCTAATTTGCATATGCAAATTAGGATTCAGATTCGGTTCAGCCGGGCTACAGGATTCTGGTGCATCCCTAGTATATATGAAAGATTTGTTCTCGGAACCGTTGTGGTTGTAGGAGCTGTTGTTTTTTGAAAAGTATTTGTTTAATAATAAATGCCTGTCTAGGAAGAAAAATCAAGCATTTTATTTCATATTCTGCAAAATCCCGATAATAATCATTGTTTCTAACCTCTGAGGCTATGAATATTTCATTTAACGATACACCTTCACGCCTAACCTTGAATAGGTCATAGGCTCGACATTCAAAAGTAAAAAAATTTTTTTTAGTATAGAAAATATATGCTGACAAGTATATATTCAGCTCAGTGACCTGACTGATCTACTAAACAACAACCTTTATAATGGAAGAGGGAGTTTTCATATTGAAAATAATGCATGGAGGGAAACTTTAATGATACATCACTTTAGCTCTGAAAAAAAACATGACAGCCTGAGTGCTTCTTTAAATGTAAAAGCTACATATTCCATTATACAGAATTGGCCTGGACACCGAACTAATATGTACGGAAAATTGCTCTTGCCTTGCACAGGAATTTTAAGATTTTGTCAACTTGCGTGTGTTTGACCTCTGCAAATTCAAGGTAGAAACCAGTGATTCGCTTCCTTTCTGACTATTAGGTACTTCTCTAAACTCCCAAATTACTAAATGGATTTTCTTCTGCCGCTGTTAATATCATTATTAGCTAATTATTAGAGAGAAAATATAATGTTGCGTATCTAGAATTTGTTCTTGCTCACATATATATGCCAGTAAGTACCTTAAACTCTTAAATTAAAGCTGTAACTTTAGGACAATTTGTAGAAAAACGTTGAATAAATGTAAATGAGCTAAAAGGTAATTTTTCGTTACTTATTGAGTTTGTAGGTCTTGTTGATCGATCATAATTTATTATACCTACGCGTTCTATTTTGATGGTTGCGCTTTGCAAAATCAAAATTCCTACTTGTTGTTCTCTACATGTAAGCGGCTTTATTATTGATGGCGATGGAACGAATATTTAGCAAAAGGTAGCACAGATGAGAGAACCAAGGCAAACACACGGCTATGTTGCATACATTTTTCTGATTGCAGCTATGGGATTATCGAGAATGCTTGGGACCTGGGGTTTTCTGATCTTTCTGTAATTTGGATGACCATACCTATAGTCAACTAAAAAAAATGTTCAAGGTACAGGTATAGGATCCACTATCCAAAAACCTGAGATCTCCAAATTACTGGTAGACAGAAGGCTTTCTTCCATAGACTCCATTATAATCAACATTTTTTAAAACAATTTCCTTTTATCAGTAGCCTGTACTTAAAGGGATCCTGTCATCGGAAAACATGTTTTTTTCAAAACGCATTAGTTAATAGTGCTACTCCAGCAGAATTCTGCACTGAAATCCATTTCTCAAAAGAGCAAACAGATTTTTTTATATTCAATTTTGAAATCTGACATGGGGCTAGACATTTTGTCAATTTCCCAGCTGCCCCTGGTCATGTGACTTGTGCCTGCACTTTAGGAGAGAAATGCTTTCTGGCAAAAAAAATTTTGAATGTAAATTTTAAAAGTGAAGATCTCTTACTAGAGCAGCCCATTCATATACTGATAATTGAAACAAAAACAATATAAACATGGGCATACATGTTATTGTAACTTGTGTGAACCTATTCAGCACAGGGGTCAATCAATGAAACGCTGATGACTACTGCGAGTTTGTATGGTATTCTGGTAATACATGGGTCACTGCCTTAAATAAAGGTTGTCAATTACATCACTGCATCTTTGCCTATGTATTACTAAAGACCTAATGTCATGTTTTGTATAGTTCTGAAATAAATCAGGCAGACTTCAAGGTTTGTTTTTAATTATAGCATATACTTGCTTTCCTTAAAGGGATGGTTAATCTTTAAGGTTTAAGCAACTTTCTATTGGTTTTCATTATTTTTTTATAGTTTTATAATTATTCGCCTCTAGTTACTCTTTGCAGCTTTCAAATGGGTGTTGTTGACCCCTTTTAAAAGCAAATGCTTTGTAATGCTACAAATGTATTGTTATTGCTAATTTTTGTTACTCCTCTTTCTAGTTAGGTCCTGTCCTATTCCTATTCCGGTCTCCTATTTAAATCAATGCATGGTTGCTAGGGTAATTTGGACCATAGCTACCAGATAGCTTAAAATGCAAATTGCAGAGCTGCTGAATAAAAAGATAAATAACAAAAAACTTTAAATAATACAAAATGAAAACCATTTGCAAATTGTCTCAGAATATCACTCTTTACGTCATACTAAAAGTTTTTTCAAATGTGAACAATCCCTTTAATAGGATTCTTTTCACTTGCAGTGATTCAGTACATCTTCTGTACATGCTGGAGAACACCTGGATTGATGCAAAATTCATCCTTCAGATCATGTGTGAGCTGAATGTTCTTCCCCTGGCCTTACAAATCACAAATATTGCAGGCAATGTCATGGTAAGGAATTGTACATTATAGAAACGATTTAACAAATGTTTAAAGTGGTTCTGGGGCAACTTTACAAGTGATTCCACAAAGGGAAGGTTAGAAATTTGTGTTTTTTTATTTTTACATTGTTATAATTGTTATATAATCAAAAGTTGGACCTACTCCATTGTGGCTAGAGAAATCACTTGCAATGACTTGGATGACTCCTTGGACAAACATAGTGAACTCAAAGTCTACAGTTAATTTAGTATAGGTATAGGGTTGTCATCCATAGATGCAGGTTTCTTTCAGGTCTGGCTTTTACGCCGGCAGACCATTAGGTTACATTGCAACTAGGCTGGATGGGACTACAGCCCTATAAGACCGAAAACTAGTTAAGTTCTGGTTTTAAATGATGCATGCACCCCTCTATTGATCGTGAATATGGTTTTACTGTTATGTGTACTAGACCCACCCCAGTTTGGGGGGAGGGTTAGAGTGGGAAATTTAGGAATATTGTTCATATGTTGATTCAACTCTCTCCTTCTCCTGTACTCTGCAAACAATAGCAATCATGCTGCCCTCTCAAGTGTATCCCACTCTCTAATATTATCTCTTGGAACACCAAGAGCCTTAACTCTTACATTTAAACGTAGTCTTCTGCACAACTACATTAAAGGAAAACTATACCCCCAAAATGAATACTTGAGCAACAGTTTTTATTTTAATTAAGTGGCATATTAAAGAATCTTCCCAAACTGGAATATATTGCTCATTTACATCTCTTGCCTTGAACCACCATTTCGTGATGGTCTGTGTACTGCCTCAGAGATCACCTGACCAGAAATACTACAACTCTAACTGTAACAGGAAGAAGTGTGGAAGCAAAAGCCAGAACTCTGACTGTTAATTGGCTCATGTGACCTAACATGTATGGTTTGTGTGCACCGTGAATCCTAGGATCCCAGGGGGTATAGATTTCCTTTAAGAAGCATGCACCTTCTATTCTGCTATAGGAAACTCACCTGACAGGACAAAAAATCCTCTCCCCTAAAAGACACGGGGGGGGGGGTATCTATTCTAATTAGGAAAAACACAAAATTTTCTCTGAACCATGTTTTTACAGACCACAATGGTTGCCATATTATTCTTTACTGCACTCTATGCAACAAATCCATAACTATCATCATTGTGTATATACCCCCGCCATACACAATGGACCCACAGGCTAATCGCCTTCATTCCCAAAACACGGGTCAGATTAAATTAGCACAATGCTCCAGCTTGTAATTGCCTGGAGATGAAAACACTAATAGAGGAGTGAATACATCTTCTACTCAAGCACTCAGGAGTCCTTTTCAAGGATTGATCTAGCATTGTTAATTACCGATGTCCTCCCCTTATTGATAAAGCACAGTTTTTACCTTGTATTCTCAGACCATTCTCCACTCCTCCTCTCCCTCCATTGGTCCACCTCAGCGGGTTCAAGACTGTGGAGACTAAGATCCCTTTGGCTGTCTAATGAATTGGTACAAAGAGGGTCAACTGTGCAGTAGTTACAGACCTGAAACTCCTAGTATAATAGTTTGTGACGTACTACCAAAAGCTATACCAGTCCACAATACCCCACCCTAATAACACACTCTTTCCCAAGGACTCCCTCAGCCAACCTATAAATATCTTCCTCCTTCGTTTGTAGAAGCCCTCATTGTTGTGGTTCCAAAACTGGGTAAAGACCCAGTGAAATTCATACCGGCCAATCTCCCTCATAAACACAGACGCTAAAATTCTTGCATAAATACTGGCCACATGACTCCAATGTTACATTGTCGATCTCATTCATCCGGATCAATCTGGCCTTATGCTGGGCAGATCCACCAAGATTAACATAAGAACACTATACACCAACATTTCATGAAAATGAAGGCACTAGAGCAGCAGCCTCTCTTGATTCTGCAAAGGCCTTTGTTTCCTTGGGAGATCCTTCACAGATTTGATCTAGGTGACCACCATCAGGGGGGCTTAGGGGGTACAGTCAGAATGGGCCTAAATGGTTGCATGGCTGTGTGGCACTTTTTGGATTGGCTGGGCCCCCTTAACGGCGTGTGAGCAAACCCGAAGCAATGGAGCCAGGGCCACAAACCGTCCCAAAGCAGCGAGCAGCAGCTCCCACATCTGCAGTTATCTTTATATCTAAGCCAAGACCCTGATTCCATGGGACTGCTAGAATCATATAGACTCCTGCAGACCACAAGACCAGATTTCTCCCTTTCCTTTATACAAAGGATGGTATTTCATCTAATACTTTAGACATAAAGGTAACTACAGATGTAAATTCTGTAATTTCTATTGTACTTTGTGAGCACAAATCTCAATTGTCTGTCTAAAGGGGTTATATATTATACTTGCTCCTGTGCTTCACAGTATGTGGGGAAAACCACACTCAGTGCTTGTGAGTTTCGGAGCTTATAGAAGCAATTGAAAGGAAAGCTTTTAAGTCCGGTTTGGCTAAGAATGTTCATGAGAATCATGATGGCGTTATGAGTATACAATTCCAAATTCTATATAAACTAAATTTTCAGATAAGAAGGGTTTATTTGGATAAGATGCTATTGAAAAAGATGCCTTTTGGATTTATCATCTTAACACTTGAACCTCTAGGGGGAATGAATAGGGATTGGGAACTATTGTGTTTCTATTAATTATTGAGTATTTCATTCATTTATCGATTTGTTTTCCTTTTTCCTGTGTTTGTTTAAATGCTCTATATATTAATTTTTAACTGGTAAATTGTGGTATAATATATCCACTGGAAGGGACATTATCAGGGTTATATTTTTATAGATGTGTACTTCCTGATGTAGTTATACATGTGTTCTGGAGGGGTCATGAGATTCCGATGAAGTGGCGTGACTCCACGAAACATGTTAAGGGGCAAATTTATCAAGGGTTACATTGAAAATTCAAATTTTTTTATGGTCAAAGCTGTCAAATTTGAATGGGGAGTTATTCAAATTCGATTTGAGTTTTTAAAAAAATTCGAAATTTATCATGGCCTTTTAAGAACGGAGGGAGGGAGACGTCCAGGGATAAATTTTGAGTTGTTTGCAGCCTTCCTGACATTCAAGTTTTTTTCTGAAAAAACTTAATTCAATTTGAGTTTTCAGGTCGATTCCATTCATCCCAGTTTAAAAAAATAATTTTTTTTTTATAAATTTCGATTTGTCAAATTTATGGGAGTTTAGGGGCCGCTAAGTGTGTCGTCCCTATAGCGTGTTGGATCATGTTTTTTTCAAAAGGACAATAAAGAATTAATTATTTTAATATTGGTGTTTTCACGGGTGCTCCATGCAATGCTGCTGTTCATATTAACCTGCGTTGTGTTTGTACAGCTATGAATTATACAGAAGATATGTGTAGTCAGTAATTTTCTCTTTCACGAACAATTTGTGAAAAATAGTTTTATTATAAAATAGTGTAAAATATTTGATATATTTAATAGTGTAAAATAGTGTAAAATATTTAATATATTTTACAGGGATGGGACCTGTTATCCAGAATGTTCGGGACCTGGGGTTTTCCAAATAACGGATCTTTCTGTAATTTGGAATCATGTAAACATTAAATAAACTCAATAGGCTAATTTTGCTTCCAATAAGGATTAATTATATCTTTTAGTTGGGATCAAGTACAAGCTACTGTTTTATTATTATAGCAAAAATAATTTTTTAATTTGGATTATTTGGATAAAATGGAGTCTTTGCGAGATGGCCATTCCGTTATTTGGAGCTTTCTGGATAACTGGTTTCCAGATAACGGATCCCAGTAAAAAATGTTTCCCCTTCCCACCCCTAATTTGCATATGCAAATTAGGCTTCGGTATTCGGCTGAATCTTTCGCAAAGGGTTCGGGCGAATCCAAAAAAGTGGATTCGTTGCATCCCTACCATTATTTATACATATTAGTTTCATACTGTATTTTTTTTTTATAGTGCAATGATATTTGCTTTATCTTTTATGGCTAAAATCTGCAGCTAATTTATGGCAAAAGAACAGAGAGTTTCAAAACTTTGACATTTCACATTTTTTATGGGTAGTAGATAAACGGAATGGAAATGTGCTCATAAAATTGCCAGTTGTCTGTGACTCCTCAATGTCTTACAATCTGTGTAACGATCTACCTTCCCTTCCCTGTTGTACCACCACAAAATTGTTTAAGACCGTCTTCTCTTTCACTTTGGCTTAGATTTTTTTTTTCCTTTTTTTTTCCCCATCTCTCGCGGGTGCATCAAATTCAGCTTGAAATTTCTAATGACTAAAAATGATCTAGTTTCATAGCATGTTGCTCTTACTGAACGAAGCAGCTGAAACAAACCGTCTCTGTTGACAGAAATGATGTCTTGTCAACGTATTCATCTTTCCAAAATCACGCTGGGCTGTTTTTAAAAAGAAAATGTCATTGTAGTGTGTGATTCCATTCCAAACCTGTTTTCTGTAACAAGTAAATGTCACTTTCTACCTAGACCCCAAAATACATTGAGCCCCTCTTTTTCTTTTTTTTTTAAATGAGCTGGTCGATTGCCTTGGGCATACTTTATACTGGCACAGTCCGTAAAAAGTGGAAGTATTTGTAATATATTTAGAATTCTGTTACTTCTTAGTTAATATGTTGAAAGGCACCAAACCCAAGATTTCATATTCAATTTAGCTGAGTTCTAAGCATTTTTATAATATAATCAAAGTTCTTTTTTTTTTTTCCTGATCCTGAGCAACTCTATTAAACTAAACTGGATATGTGGAATTTTTAAATGCCACAATTTTGAAAATATGGTTAACTATTTGGCCTCTTTGGTTAAATTGTAAAACCATGACTTGATATATTGAGAGATATATATATATATATATATATATATATATATATATATATATATATATATATATATATATTTATAGTAGAACTCCCATTTTGCATCCTGATTTTAAGTTTTGATGGTGGTACCTGCTTGTCTAACAGTCTTATTTGTGTCTAGGCTTATACTCGAGTTTCCCCAGTTTAAGTAAGTAAAATTAGGTACCTCGGCTTATACTCGGGTCGGCTTATACTCGAGTATATACGGTACAAATTTTAAGAAATTATTTCCCTTTTCTCTTTAATTATTAAACAGTAGCTTTTACATGATCCCAACTTAGATATAATTAATCCTTATTGGAAGCAGAACCAGCCTTCTGGGCTTACATTATGTTTACATGATTTTCTAGTAGACTTAAAGGAGAAGGAAAGCTACTGAAGCAGTTTATTGCCAATAGATAAGCCACAAAAGTGCAAGCTATAACACTATATTTATTCTGCAGAATGCTTTACTATACTTGAGTAAACAGCTTTTGAAGTGTTCTCTGTTTAGGATAGCAACTGCCATATTAGCTTGGTGTGTCATCACTTGCTGCCTGAGTCTCTCCCTGCTCCCTCATAGCGCTGGGCTCGGATTACAGCAGGGAAGGGAGGAGAGATTGGGAGAGGAACAAACTGAGCATGCTGAAGGCCGTGCCCTGGAGGTGTAAGCTGAAAACAGGAAGTCTGATACAGGAGCCCATGTGTACACAATAGAAGGAAAGAAATGTGGTGTTTCTTTTGATAGAGGACTCAGAGCAGCATTTTTACTGGTGTATTTATATAGACCTTTCTGATAAAGCTTACTTAATTTTAGCCTTTCCTTCTCCTTTAAGGAATGAAGATCCAAATTACGGAATGATCTATTTTCCGGAAAGCCCCAGATCCTGGTCATTCTGTATAATAGGTCCCATACCTGTACCTTGTACTTGATCCAAACTAAGATATAATTAATCCTTACTGAAAGTTAAACTAGCCTTTTGTGTTTATTTAATGTTTACATGATTTTCTAGTAGACTTAAGATGGCCATAGACGCAAAGATCTGATCGTACGAATCGAGAATTCATGGTCGGACATAACTTTCGTACGATTGTGGTCAGGGGCAGAACATCGGCTGATCTGTTCTTTTCTACTTTGATTGGAATTGTTAGTGGCAGGTCGGGAGATGGGAAAGTCTGATCGGATCTTTGCGTCTATGGCCAGCTGTAAGGTATGAAGACCGGTTTCTGGAAAATACCACGTCCCGAGCATTTTGGATTAAAATAGTTTTTTTCTTTTTTTGCAGTCAAGGACATTAATGGGTGGACGCTCAGAAAGAAACGAGTACCTACTGCTTCACGCCTTCACAGAAAATAACTTCATAGTGCCAGACAAACCAGTGTTCAAGAAAATGCAGCAGACCACTGTGAGTGAGAGAAATATTTATTATAAAAGATTTACAAAGGGAACTGGGTGGGATTACAGATAAGGGCTCGGCTTCCTTCCATAGCTGGTCATGCTTTGTACATGATCGTGTGCATGGTAAGTTTATGTACAGATCACTAGAAGGTATTCTTTAAACTGTTATCCACAATAATCTGACCTGACATACTGTCCAGTGTATTTTTTTTATGTAAAGCCTCTTCCTTTACTCCCATTGCATCTTTCTAGAGACCAGTGATGGGCAAATTTATTCGGCAGGTGCAAATTCGCAGCGAATTTGCAAAATGGCCGCGAAAATTCGCCGGCATCCAAAAAAAAACGGATGCGGCGTCTAAAATGAGACGCCAGCACCATTTTGCGAATTTTTTGCCTTTTTGGCAAAGTGAAACGGCGCAAATTCGCCCATCACTACTAGACAACTGTAATCTGTTATGGAAGATTTAGTAGGGCATCAAGGCATGATTAATGTAATACATGCACTGTCCCATTTAAAATGCTAAGCTCTCATTGATCATTTACTGTATTCAATCTTTTAACTGAATTATGATCTTGTGAAATGTGATCTGGTTTTTAAGGCAAATAATCATATTTTTTTTTTTTCTAAATGGATTCTTCAACCATCTGTTAAGTTAAAATTGTTTTAGATCTGTTGGCAGACTTTTTTTCTTAACTTTTCTTAATGGCAGGACTAGTAACATGATAAAAAAATGTGTTTACAGGTATCCGATTAGTTATTCGGAAACCCGTTATCCAGAAATCTCAATTACTTCCCATAGACTCCATTGTATCCAAATAATCCAAATTTTTAAAAAAGGTCCTTTTTCTCTGTAATAATGGAACCGTACCTTGTACTTATACCAAACTAAGAAATAATTAATTCTTATTGGGAGCAAAACCAGCCTATTGTGTTTATATAATCTTTACATGATATTCTAGTAGACTTAGTCAACCTGTCAACCAGACATAAAAATCTGTATAATAAAAGTCCTTTTCAAATTAAACATCAAATCCAATTTTTATTTATTATTAAAACATTCATAGCTGTTGTAAGTTCATGGGGATGGACATCAGGTCCCCCATTCTGGTGCACAAACAAGATTCTGAGATGATGCAAGGCTTGTCTTAATAACAGTGTCCACAAAATAGCTCCTATAATTATGAATTCCCAGACTGAAGGAAACCAGATTCAAATAATATATGTAGTGTAATTAAAGTTCATTTTGCTTGACTAATGTGATAAAATAGGATTTTAAATATATTTTTTGGGTGAGGGGTCCCCTTTAATGCATGAAGATCTAAATTACGGAAAGATCTGTTACCCGGAAAACCACAGGTCCCGAGCATTCTGGATAACAGATCCCATACCTGTATATAATATTTTATATGAATCTTTCATTTTGTTTTATTGTTAGGTGGAGGACAATGATGATATGGGCACGGATCAAAATAAAAAGAGTCGAAAGAAAGCTGCCTATGCTGGAGGATTGGTCCTGGAACCCAAAGTGGGTAGGTTCAATTAAGAATATATTTCCCCAGTATTAAACTTATTCCACAAATGAAACTGAAAAGAACAAGCTTTTTTTTTGTTGGAGAAGAACAAATGTTCCCATGGATTTTGATTCCCAACATAAACAGTTCTATAGATGAAGACACACTTATTACAAATAGGGGCAGATTTATCAGTGTGAGATTAGCACTCGCCACAGAAAAATTCTTTCTATTGATTCATATATGATTTTTAGAATCATATTTATCAATGGAGTTCATTGGAGTTCTGTGGTGAGTTCTAATCTCACACTTTGATAAATCTGCCCCTAAAATTACATTTGATCCCTAAAACCCCAGAAATGTTACAAAATAAAAGTAAATTTAAACATCAATTGTGTTTAGAAAATTAGAAAAATAGGAGCCCTTGACTATTAGTCCACTAGGCATTAGTTCAGGATTATGAATATAATGGCTAGTAGTACAATCCAATTTAACACAAACCATGTTAGGACATTTTAGGGTAAGTCCACACAGGGCGTTTTGGGGAGATCTGGTTGCCTGGCGATTAATCGAAAAACGCCAGCGTTAATCACACGCGGCGGTTCGTTTTCCGAAGTCACCCGAACTTTCCTCGTGAAAACTAACCGACGTGTGTGATTAACGCCGGCGTTTTGTTTTCATTTTAGTCGGCGTATGAGTCAGGGAAGGCGTTTGGGGGAGATTGCTCGCCGCAACAACGAGGCGATTAGTCGCCAGGCGAGCAAATCTCCCCAAAACGCCCTGTGTGGCCTGACCCTTAAGGAATAAACAATCTATTCTGGATGTATTTATGTGGTTTACTGATTTACATTTTATAGCTTTGGTTATATGGACTTCTTTAGCAAAGGTTCCATCCTGCCTCGTATAGTTACTTCTGCACATCTCTTGGTAGTTTTTTGCTCCTCAAACACTCTCTGCTGCTCCACTGGTGGTCGTTTGTTGCTCAGTCTTTGTTTAATTTTTATTTATTTTTAGGTTTCTATGACAAATTCATCTTGCTTCTCGATTTCAACAGTTTGTACCCCTCCATCATTCAGGAATACAATATCTGCTTTACTACAGTGCACAGAGAGGCTCCCTCAACACAGAAAGTAAGTCGTCAGGTCTTCTGTTTGGTAAACATACTGGGCAAGCTAAGTACTTGAGCTTAAGAACTACTGACATTTGCCTACTTTAGTTTTTTATATGCTCATCTTGAAAATATATACACGTTGTATACATTCAATGGGAGAGTAAATTGATTGTCAGCTAGTTATGTCAAGTGCATTGTTTTTTCAGTCACTGTTGGATCAGCATCATCAGATTCCTGTTGTACCATATCCGTTTCATTCAGCTCAGATTCCAACAAGTGTTGTAATTTTTGCACCCTCTGATCATAGTATAGGCCCCCCTATAAGATATATTGGATCATTCATCTGACACTCAAAGCTTGGATAAAGACAGAATGAGGAGAAACAAATGCTGAGAGAGGAATAGTGAAGATAAACTTGATTATTTCAATAACGGTATATCATTTTTAATTGATTGTATTAAGAAAGCTTCTTATTTCAGGGTAAGGGCACACGGGCAGATTCGGTGAGATCAGTCGCCCGAGTTTTCCTCGTAAAGCAACTTTGGGCGACTTCAGGAAAACGAATCTGCCTATGTGCCCTTACCCTCAGTATGATGATTCTATTATTAAGTTTTCATTTATGTGATCGTTCCCCTTTAATCTGCCTTTCAGCTGCCTCCTCCCTCGCTAACTGGCTATGTTGCATACAAAGCATTCTTTATGGAAAATGTCTGAATAGTGTCCGAGATTATCCACTTTATTGTGTGATTGAAATATGATTGAAATACAGAAAAACGTCAGGAAAAATAGTTAATTCTGGTACAGAGGGCAGTTCTTGCAACAAGCAAAGGCTTAACCACTGAAATCTGAATGCAGAACTGTTACTGTGAAAGCCATGTCTTTTATGAATCAAATTGCTGGTGTTTGTAGAAGCCTTCTGTTCATTTGTGATTTCCTTTTGGTTGCTTTGCGCTTTTCATTATTATCAGCATGTTGAGCAGGGACAGAATGAATAGGATATGTCTCCAGGCTCTGGCAAAGGCTCATGCAGGAATGCTGCCAAAACGGAACCAACGTAAATATTCTTTGTATTGTAATATCATCTCTGGCATTGCAGGGTGAAGATCAGGACGAAATTCCAGAGCTACCTCATTCCGATCTTGAAATGGGGATCTTGCCTCGAGAGATACGGAAACTGGTGGAGAGGAGGCGTCACGTGAAGCAGTTAATGAAGCAGCCTGACCTAAACCCTGATTTATACTTGCAGGTAATAAATTGGCACAAGGCCTGGCTGGAAAGTGAGGGTTTTTTGTTTTGTTTTTTAAATCTAGAAAAAAATAAACTGCATAAAATTTAAATGTTTTGGTCCTAACTTAACTTAATATATTTGGCTTGTTTTATATGAAATCCATGTAGTGCAATAGCATATATATATAGATATCTCTATATATATAGATATATATATATATATATATATATATATATATATATATATATATATATATATATATATATATATATATATATATATATATATATATATATATATATATATATATATATATATATATATATATATATATCTATCTATATATATATATATATATATATATATATATATATATATATATATATATATCTATCTATATATATATATATCTATCTCTATCTATATATATATATATATATATATCTCTATATATAGAGATATATAGAGAGAGAGATATATAGAGAGAGAGATATATAGAGAGAGAGATATATAGAGAGAGAGATATAGAGAGAGAGAGATATAGAGAGAGAGAGATATAGAGAGAGAGAGATATAGAGAGAGAGAGATATAGAGAGAGAGAGATATAGAGAGAGAGAGATATAGAGAGAGAGAGATATAGAGAGAGAGAGATAGAGAGAGAGAGATATAGAGAGAGAGATATATATATATATATATATATATAACATAGCTTGCTTACAGTTCCACTTGTTTAGTGTGCGCATGCTAACTATTTGATCAATAAAAGGGAAACAGATTTGATTTGCTATTATGTTTGTGTTTTCACTAATTTTTTCCAAATGAATTGTTTAGGGGTTTTTTTTTTTTGTAGATTCTTACCTTCTTTTTGCAGATTTGTAAGTCTGTAGCTTTTTAACGGTTATTTTATGCTCATTACTTTCAGTATGACATCAGACAAAAAGCTCTGAAGCTCACCGCAAACAGCATGTACGGATGCCTGGGCTTTTCCTACAGCAGGTTTTATGCCAAACCTTTGGCTGCGTTGGTTACTCACCAAGGGAGAGAGGTCAGTGTTTCACATCGTCTGCCACAATAATGTTAGCATTTTGCATGTTCTTTATGGATAAACTTTATGCTTCCATACTAACGCAGAAATCACGTGCATTTTTTTAGTGCAAGCTTTCTTATATATAGCACTGAAAAGGTAAGAGGCACTGAAATTAGAATGAAAGTCTTACATTTGAGATGTTGTTTTCATACAGTAATTTCTACAGGAAACATTCCACTGGAATGCAATTCAACGGAGGTTTGCAGTTAAAGCAACTGAAACGTGCCTCCTGTTTTGGCAGTAGCATAGAAATGGGATTATCTAAACAAGTTTTCCATCCTGCACTAGAGACAGGGTTTATGGCCACTTACATGATCCCGATCTTTAAATAGAGGTGACTGTTTCTAAGCATTGTCACATATTATGCATAAATGTAATTGTACGAATGTGAAAGATGTGCTTGTAGTCATTTAAACAGCTAAGCCGCACAGGAAAGAAACAGGAGCTTTAAATACACTTACTAACATGTAATTATGATTGATCCGCCATTGTTTTCTGGTTATTGATATAAAAACATCTGCGAAGCAGCTTGCATCTGAGTAGTGAGTATGTATATTCCTTAAACGCCTCAATAGAATTAAATAAAACACAGCGAGAAGATGCACACCCTTAAAGTAAGATGAGGGGTGCTAATCTATATCTCCAAATAATGCAAAAAATACTGAGTAATGGATAGCACACCCAATTTGAAAAAATTATCGAAAATTTATTACAAAAAAGAAAAGAGAAATTACAAAAGTTAAACAAAAATTATAAATATAACAGTGAGCCCAATGCGTTTCCACCTTAAGGGTCTTCCTCAGGGGCACAAATTAATAAAAATTCAAAAAGGCAATGTCTTAAAGGACAAACCAAAAAATCACAGGGTGTATTTGGGACCCGGGCTGCTCCACTTACAGCTTTAGTTGGGTATACAGTGCCCATGGAGCTATACAGTTTGCTGCAGCAGTAAATTAGTGTCTCCATTACATAGAGCAGCTTTAATGCACTTCTCAGCCCTGCCCCATTGCCCTCATTATAGCTGAGCCATATTTTCATTTTTGGGCCCCTTTTAACTTTGAATGCATTGCTCCTGTTTTTTATTCTGCAGAGCTGGAACTTCTTGGACATCACTTTTGATTTAGACATGCTGAAACCTAGATTATTTTTATTGTAAGAAAACAATGAGGGTAGCTGTTTTTGCAACTGCTTAGGACAGTTTCCATTTACAGCCCTCTTTTACAGGTACAGGTATGGGATCCATTATCTGGAAACCCGTTATCCATAAAGCTCTTAATTATGGAAAGGTCATCTAGTTGCTACATTTTTAAAGGAGAACTAAACCCTAAAAATGAATCGGGCTAAAAATGCCATGTTTTATATACGGAACTTATTGTACCAGCCTAAAGTTTCAGCTTCTCGATAGCAGCAATGATCCAGGACTTCAAACTTGTAATAGGGGGTCACCATCTTGGAAAGTGTCTGTGACACATGCTCAGTGGGCTCTGAGCAGCTGTTGAGAAGCTAAGCTTAGGGGTTGTCGCAAATTATCAAGCAGCAAATGAAGTTGGCCTGTGTAATGTATATTTTGAGTCGGTCCCTAAACTTGGTAACTGACAGCACCATGGAGCATGTGCAGTGAATCAGCAGAAAAGAAGATGGGGAGCTACTGGGGCATCTTTGGAGACACAGATCTTTACTGCTAAAGGGCTGTGGTTGCTTTGGGCTGGTACAGAAGCACAAAACATAATGTACAACAATTGCTGGCTACTTCTTTAGTTTAACTTTCCTTGTCCTTTAATAACTTTTTTCAGTTAGCTCTGCATATTTATGATATACCAGACAAGAATTCTCATTAACAGTAAAGGAAACTGAACCTATAACGAATATTTGCATACTTTGGTACAGTAGCAAGAATAGGGTTATAAAAAACTCCTGTGATATGCTTAGGGTTAAAGCATCATTTGATTTTTGTTAATGTAACTGCACTTCATTCCAATAAGGGCTAGTTTGGTTGATCTTTCACTAGGTGGCGATAGATACTTGGAGATCTTCAAAGGAAAGACAGCATTATTTAATATGAAATTATTGTGTGATTCACAGAAGGGTATAAATATATTTGAGAGATCAGTTTGCTTGGTATAAGTGAGTAGCTTTTTTTGTTTACTCCTTGTATTGGCAGTTGTAGGTTTCAACAGAAGCTCCAAAGTGCCATGGAAATGGCTTCCCCTATTCATATAAAATATGGAATATTTTAAGTTCTTCCACAGACTGTAAATTGTTTTGTACATTCGTGGCTCTCATACCCTATTGTCTAATCATGTTTGGACTTTAATAAAAATCATTTCCTGCATTGGAACTGCATTCACCACATGTTGCTCCCTATCCATTACTTTTATGTATTCGTATAACACATTTTCAATGGTTTTCACTTATCTTTGAATATAATCGTGTAGAAAGTAGCATTTGCCTACTGGTTTTGACTTGTAAAACAGTTCAGCAGAAGCAGCTGATTTACGAATAATATATCCTCATTCATTCCATGGGTCTGTGCTCATGTTTGTTAAAGAAAAAAAAAAAACTGGCTTAGGTAAGTTTGAATCACATTGCCACATCTTACCTTGGGTTCCTAGTCCTCTCTCTGGCAGTTTTTTAGCTTTGTGCTTGTGCATTAATAATGTAGAATTTCGGGACATCACACTACTGCACCTTTAAGTCTTAAAGGGCACCTGTTGGGCAAAAATATTATCCCCAGCCAAAGTTGTAGAGCGTGTAGAGACCGAACTCCGGTTGGGGGTAACAGTAGTTCTTTGGGTTTTTTTTTTAATTTCCCTCTGACAGCACTAGGCCAACCGCACCAGGAGGGAGTTCCTGCTATGAGCGGCATGTTGGGGCATGCGCATAATGAGCGAATGCTGCAACATGCTCATTATGCACATGTGCGTGACATCAGAAGCGCATTTGCGCATGCACTCTGACTGACAAACCTTGCAGTCCTATTCGCTATGTACACAAACAGGGCTTTACTTCTATAGAGGCCAATAAACATACCTAAATATAATTTTTTTTTTTTTAATGTCTTTAAGCCCCACCAGTCTGGGATGTTCTATTGATTGGATTTCTGCTTAAAGGAACAGTAACACCAAAAAAGTGTTTTTAAGTAATGAAAATATAATACTGTGTTGCCCTGCACTGATAAAACTGATCTGTTTGCTTCAGAAACAAACTGTTCATATAAACAAACTGTTGTGTAGCCATGGGGGCAGCCATTTAAGCACAGGATACACAGTAGATAACAGATAAGTACTACTATAGTCTATATAAACAAGTTGCTGTGTAGCCATGGGGCAGCCATTGAAGCACAGGATACACAGTAGATAACAGATAAGTACTACTATAGTTTATATAAACAAGCTGCTGTGTAGCCATGGGGGCAGCCATTCAAGCACAGGATACACAGTAGATAACAGATAAGTACTAATATAGTTTATATAAACAAGCTGCCATGTAACCATGGGGGCAGCCATTCAAGCACAGGATACACAGTAGATAACAGATAAGTACTACTATAGTTTATATAAACAAGCTGCCATGCCGTTAGTGGCATATCGGGGAAAGATCTTTGAGTCTATGGCCAGCTTTACAACCGTAATTTGTTTTGTAGGTTTGTGTGTACCGTGAATCATACGATCCCAGGGGGCGGCCCTTATTTTTTAAAATGGCAGTATTCTATTTATGATTACCCAATGGCACATACTACTAAAAAAGTATATTTTTATAAAAATTGTTTATTTACATAAGCAGGGTTTTACATATGAGCTGTTTTATGCAATATCTTTTTATAGAGATCTATATTGTTTGGGGTATAGTTTTCTTTTAATGTTTCTTATTTCTTCTGTCACCAATTTGGCAAGTCCTTTCTTTATACTCTTTGTATTGTGTGTGTGTGTGTGTGTTTGGTTGTTTCTTGTTTTCTCCTCCTCATCCTCAGCAGCTGCCGTGGATAACAAGGCAAAAACCTCTTGGCTAAGCCCGGCAACCTTTCTCTGTTACACAGGGCATGCCAAGCATGTTTGATAGATTATCACAAAGTGACTGCTATTGGTGCAGATTTGACTCGCCTCTGCCCTTTCTCCTTTTGACACAACGCAAAGCTATATGCCCTTCACAACTGTTCTTCCATCACTCTCATTCCCCTTTCTTTTTAATTGTTAATAGGTTATTGTTCTTAGAATTCCATGCAACATTTCTTAAAGTTCCCATTGCTTGTTTAATCAGCAGTGGAGTGTTGTACTTTTGTCATCCAGTTGTAGCTTGCTTTTTACAAGGAAGGAGGATAAAAGGAATATACACTTCTAGGAATAATGGATTTAAATCTGCAATCTTCCTGTTCTCATATTACATAGTTCTGTTCATTATCCAGGAACTGAATGTCCCGACTGCTGAGCTATATTGAGAGACACATCATCTATGTTTGGAGGGCAACGTGTACCCATTTACTGCGCTTTAAATTTAGAGCTAAAAATCATGCTGAGGTGTAAAATGGAATGATCTTTGTGTACTGGGATAAAATACTATTGCTTGACAATTCTATTTAGTAACATGCTTTCTACGTGATATAGAATGATAAAGCACAATATACATTCCGGGCACCATATTATATTGTGTTTTCTGATCATGTTTCCTTAGTGAATTCTGTTTTCCTCAAATTAAAAAATATATTTAACTTATGTTTAGGCATAATTTATCTTTGTGTGTGAGATGGGCTTGGATGAAAGTTAGCCAAGTCAGCTCACGCCCTTCTCACCCTCTACTTATACCGCTGGTATTGGAGAGGGAAGCTACACTGTGGGGTTGGGGAGCAGAAGATTCAACCGCAGTTTTTAAAGAGAAGGAATACCATTTTACACTTGGCGTGCCAAAAGTTAAGCACATCCAAGGGACTACTTTTACTTAACTGACACCCCTGGCCGATGCTCCTATCAGCAGAAAACTGCACCAGCACGAGGTTCTTCTAGCGAGCACAACGGAGCGATCCTCTTTCTGCTTCTTTGGGTTTTCTCGCGGCTGCGCATGCGCAGTAGAGCAAAAAGCCAAACTTTAATGAAAAAGCTGTCTATTTCACTCTACTGCGCTTGTGTCTGCCCCGGGAAATTTGAAAACCGAAGAAGCAGGAAGAGGATCGCTCCGTGGTGCTTGCTAGAACGACAGGCTGGTGCAGTTTTCTGCTGATAGGAGCACTGGCCTGGGGTGTCGGGTAAGTAAAAGTAGTCTCTTGGGGGGCCTAACTTTTGGCACCCAAATGTAAAATGGTATTCCTTCTCCTTTAATATTCCACCCAGTCTCCAGCGCGTCATCCTATTTTCTTTTTGAAGTGCAAGGCCACCAGAATATATGTTATTATACGTGTGTCTTTCAGAAAGCCACATTTTAAGTATATCTCAAGTATGTTTAACAACTTTGGCTAAAAATATCCAATCAGTAGAGAATCACCAAATTTCTGGTTTGGTTTGGCTTTTGATTTGTATTTGGCCAGAGTCTTAGATGGAGCTTTATTCTTTTTTTTCTGAGGTTGCATAAACAAAAAATCATGGCTTAAAGGAAAACTATACCCCCAAATAATGTAGGTCTCTATAAAAAGATATTGCATAAAATAGCTCATATGTAAAACCCTGCTTCATTTTAATAATAATAGACTTTTTTAGTAGTAGGTGCCATTAGGTAATCCTAACTAGAAAATTGGCATTTAAAATAAAAAACAAGAGAAAAAACTCACATTTGTATATCACAATAGCTTAAATTCATGGATAAAAACAAACAAGAATTGTGTTTTCAGTTTACAATTTTCAACGAGGCTTTAAAATATCTTCTTAAACTCGAACACAAACTAGCCGAAAAGCTGAAAATATGTTTCCTGTTCTGAGAATTTTTACTTGAAGATCCCCCCTTTTGCCTTGTTTTCCTTGTGAAATCCTGAGCCGCTTGTTAAGCCAAATTAGATCGAAACCCTTAGCAGCCCATTTATCAAAGGTTAAATTTCGAATTCATGTGAATTTTTTTTAATTCGAATATACTCACAATTTGACTGGGAGGTTATTTAAGAAAAAATTAGAATGGCTAATATTTGATCGTATGGATCTGACCCAGGGATTCGAATCATATTCGATTCATACGAACTGTTTTTCTCCGGAAAAAAAAAACTTGATTGTCAGGAAGGCTATTAACATCCAAAAGGCTCAATGGACCTCTGCTATTGATTTAGGAGCAAATATTTGAATTAGGACTGTTTCCAAAACCAGTTGCAAATTGTCTAGGGATATCTCTACATCATACTACAAGTTAATTTAAAGGCGAACAACCCCTTTAATAAATCTTCCCCTTAAAGTCATGGAGAAATGAAAGGGATACATTGTTGTGCACAAGTGTTGCGTGCATTTAAAAAAAATTTTTGAATTTAGGTTTAGGAAAAGTTAGGAATTGGCTGCATTCGTAATGATCCTTATAACTTCAAACACAACAAAGGTGTTATGGACAGATTTATTTAGGATAGAATTACCAAACCTGGATGAGATTCTAACTATTCAATGTAGGGGACTTAATACAGAGATGTTACTTAATACAGGACCCCTGGAAACCTTGTATAGATTCCTTGCATAATTTTCTGCTTATCCATTTAAATCAGCTCCAGACATTTGCAGTCCTTTTAAAGCAATGCGGTAGGTGCAGGTTTCACTTTTATCTGGATTGCTAACATGTAGTTTTGCAATGAAATGATTCTATTTGTCAGAATGAATTGAAACAATAGCAACAATTTTAATGGCAACTTGGCATTCTTTCATGTGACAGTGATCAAAGCAAACCCAGCATGGCATGAACACCAAGTTATAGCATTTACACTACACTAGTTGTTATAATGACGGTCATGTCATTTTTTTTTGTCCTCCATGTTCCTGAAATAGAACACACATATAGGTTTCAGTGATTTTATGCTTTATGGATTTTTAAATATGAATTATGCTTTAGAAGTATTCTTGGGTGAAGCGCAAAGCATTGGTATTATGTCACCTTATTGAGTTTTTACTTTTTTGGCTTTAGAAATGCTCTCAACTACCACATCAGATTGGCTATTTATATCTCATTTTACTTACACATTTGTTTTACTTTATATTAGGCAAGGTGACATTTGCTTTACCATTTTGGAGTGGTTCATGCAATGTTTGCCTCAGTAGTTTGTGTTTTGGGGATTTGGATTTGCATCCCATCCATGCAATTTATGAAGAATTAGTAATGTAAATAAAAAATTTAGTGCTATAAAAATAGCACAAATTTTTTAGAGGTAAGAGACAACCTTTAAGGAACAGTTGTGTAAAAATAAAAACTAGGTAAATAGACAGTATGTTCAAAATATATTTTTTAAATATAGTCCATTATCCAAAAAAATAGCCAAAAATGTAATCTATTATAGTCGGAGTGAGTAGATGTCTAATATAACAGAACAGAACCCAACGGTCAATGAGTTTGCAGTTGATCCTCAGCATTGAGCTCAGATTCAAAAGCAACAGTTATGAACCATGTGACCCCCCTCAAGTCAATGATTGGTTACTGACTGATAACCAATCAGTGGAAACCAGAGAGCTGCAACGCCGTAAGTAGTGTTCTGTCCTGTTCTGTTACACATCCGCTCACTCCAGCCTTTATACATTACATTTTTGGCTAACTAACTATATTAACAAAAAATTTTTATTTTGCACAACTTTTCTATTTACAAAGTTATTATTTTTATACTGAACAATTCCTTTAAGAGTAAATGATCGATCTACTAATAATCTGATTTGGGCAATATGGGCTTGTACCATTTTTGTTTTTGAATGTTTGCTTGTAGAGGAAAAAGTGCTGGTGGTTTTGTGATAACTTACATCAATGAGATATTTTAAACTTCATTAATTAATTAAATTTCTTTTGTGTCCCTTAAAACATGTCATCTGTTGCATCTCAGCTGAAGCGTTAGAGCAAGTTGTTCCCTGTAACCCTGTCCCATGCTCTGCCTGATCACCAAATAATAGCTCCAACAATAATAGAGCCTTCACATGCCTGAGTGTGTTTGCCATCTTTGCTCAGCATTAGTGGAATTTCTCAGAGGCTTCCTCTTAGTAGACCTATTGATTTTGCCAGTTTGTGAAGAGTGTCACTTTACACTTGAGGATTTAAAGCATGCATCGCAGCATACTTTCATAAATAGGCTATGAAAAAAATATTCTTTGTTTTCCATCTGCAACGGTTTTGCTCGGTCATAAAAGTGTCACTTTTCCAATTGTCCTTCCACTCACTGGCAGTTAATTTATTTATCCTTGAAAGAAGTTTTAAGCAACCGAGGTAATAGGAAATGTTTATTATGAACAATTTATTAAAGGAACCAGAAAATGTTATGTGGACTAGCACACCCTGTTAGATAGAATACATCATGGATTCATAAAATAGACAGAGTCCAACAGGAACAAGTGATTAGTCGCAAGTGTAAAGGAGATCCACATAAAAGTGACATAAACCGTAATGTAAAATTTCTATATAAAACATCTGTATACACTAAAAGGATTAATAATTAAAAAGCTGATAAGAATACTCCCCCCCCCCCACAAAAATGACCCATTATGTGATTACAGCTACCATTTATTTCTAAAGACATAATATTAAATGAAAAATAAGAATTGATTAAGCTTACCCTATGTGAGGAAAACAGGAGTCTAGGATAGCTGACCCTGATTGTAAAATATGTAGAAACATGGAAAATGTATCTGTAAGAAATAAGATATAGTAAAACTGTTACATATATTCATTATTTACAAAAAACAAGACCTATTGTATTCCTCATTCAGTCAAGCAGCCAAATCCAATAGCACTCCCTTTGGAGAAGTAGCCTTTTTATATCCTGCCCTTGCCTAATCAATACTTTTTCTACGATTTGCCATCTCACCTGGTGGTCATGGGTGTAAAAATGTTTGGCTAAAAGAGTTTTCTGATCTTTTTTTTTTACTGCTATTTGAAGTTTCACTACTTAGAGTACCCATTTTTTGGGACTCACCGGACATTTCTGGTTTAAAGTTGCGTATTACTGATTTATGTTCGTTAAGCCGAATTTTTACAGATCTTGTGGTTTGTCCTAAGTAAACCTTGCCACAAGGGCACTTATCTCTTATCTGCAATATATCACATTATCTCTGTCGCAGGTGGAGAAGCAGTTAACCTGATGCCTAGTGCCTAATGTTGGGTGCATCACCACCTCTCCTGGTATAATCCCGTTACATAATGCAGAGGATTATTTAAGTGTCGTTGGGACTCCCCCTCATAGTCAGATGTATTGAGTAAAACTGTGCCGCCACCCTTGTCTGCCTTGGTTTTCTTTGAGGACAATTCATTAAAGGAACAGTAACACCAAAAATTGTGATTTAAAGTTAAAAAAAAACAAACAAAAAAAAAACCTATAAGCCTATATAACAAAGGCTAATATTTAGAAACTTGTATACTGTTTTTCCAACCAACTTTTTAAAGGGTTGGTTTTTTTTTTACTTTTTTGTCAACTTCCCAGCTGCCCCTGGTCATGTGACTTGTGCCTGCACTTTAGGAGAGAAATGCTTTCTGGCAGGCTGCTGCTTTTTCTTCTCAATGTAACTGAAGGAGTCTCAGCGGGACATGGGTTTTTACTATTGAGTGTTGTTCTTAGATCTGACAGGCAGCTGTTATCTTGTGTTAGGCAGCTGCTATCTGGTTACCTTCCCATTGTTCTTTTGTTTGGTTGCTGGGGGGGCGAAGGGAGGGGGTATTATCACTCCAACTTGCAGTAAAGAGTGATTGAACTTTATCAGAGCACAAGTCACATGGCTTGAGGCAGCTGGGAAATTGGCAATATGTCTAGCCCCATGTCAGATTTCAAAATTGAATATAAAAAAAAAAATCTGTTTGCTCTTTTGAGAAATGGATTTCAGTGCAGAATTCTGATGGGTTAGCACTATTAACTGATTAATTTTGAAAAAAAAATTTTTTGCCATGACAGTATCCCTTTAAATAAAATCAATAAACTGCCTTTAGTTTGGGACATGCGAAACTGGAAGTGGCGTCCCTCACGGGTAGAATCTTTGCCAAAAAATTTAAAAACTGGAATAACCACAAGGCAGGGTGGGAGGGATCAAGCCCTAGGGTACCCAGCGAGGTTATGCGCAGACTGGCCAGACGGCCTTTGCTGACCACTCGGTACTTTGCTGACCACTTTGCTGGAATTCCGCGGGCACCCGACACGATGCAGGACTCTTCACATAAGGCTCATTACTAAAATTTCTAGCATAAGCAGTGTTTTAAAGCAGAAGAAAAGGGTAAAACACTGATGATTGATTATAATCACTTGCCTGCCATCCTGGTACAGTTCCTCTATTAGCAGAAAAACTGTACAGGCCCAGTGGACTTCTCAGCATCTTCTCTCCCTTCTCCTTTAAATGAATACCATTCAAGACATACAAAGTTAAATGATGCTTTGGTTTTTTAAGTACATGAAAAATCGGAAATTTCTGCTAACATTGCAATACATTCTAAATGCTAAGTAAACCATTGCGGTAAAACCTGGTCAGGAAGTAGATCCCGGTTTGGGATTATGTAGTTATCAGGGGCCAAGCATTGACATGGCTTGAAACCCATATCAGCCAATAAATTGCATCAACTGCAGTAGACCATCTTATTGGCTGCTGTGAGTTACAAAATCCACTCCAACATAGCCCTTGGCAAACCGCATGTCAAAAATCAGACCTTGTTATTATTCTATCATTTAACTATATTGTCTCTTGCTCATATGGTGCCAGTACATAGCATTTCTTTGAAACTAAATGAGCAAGCTGACCTGTCTTGAAAACGTGTACTGAATAACTGATTGAGTGGCGCTTACTGACACTTTAAATTGAAGTCCATGCCCCCTTTTCCACCACCACCGCCGGGTTGTCCCTTTAAATCTCAGTCATCCGTTGTTGGTTTTAAGACAAGTGTACAGTTGTCTGGCATGTTTATTAGTGACAGCCTGCCGTGTCCTTGACCCACTTTTTTTAAAAAGAAGAATGAGAGACCTTAAAGCAGCTGACCATGGCAGCTGACAGGAAAGCGATATTCTGTTTGGCTTTCCCTCTGTGCCCCCTTCCCTGGTGTCAACATGACAGGGCCATTTTCAGAAGCATGTTCGTGTGGTGTTCAGCATACCAATAAAATGAGCATTAATTTCTCTTGACATGGCTGAATCCTGAAATGAATGAAGAAGGGCCTGGTGCCACTTACATTCCTATTAGTAAACCCATTCCATGCTTGGGGGGACCCTGAGGAAAGAAAGTTTTATGAGACATATGGCATCAAGTTCTTCATATTTTCATTTATTTGTTTAAGGGTAAAAGTGAACACACCTTATATTGGATCCTTATAAAAAAATTTTTTTTAAATACACCATTTTTGTTTTTCAGTCTTAAAATGATACTGACACAAAAACTACTCTTATTGTTACTTGAAGGTCCTAAAACCTGACTGTTCCTTCTCTAATGCTGGGAGACTACTGCTGCTGCTGAATAAATATGGTAGCCCTCTCTTAGAGGAACACTGGGGAGCTGATATGTATTGTAAAAGTATTGGGCAAATGCTTTTATGTCAAAAATTATAAATCACATGCAAAGATAATGTTATAGATGTAGAAAAAGTTTTAATTTCTGTTGACCGTATCTCTCAATTTATGTTTGAATTTATGTATGAATAGGTGTCCCGCATAAAACTCCATTAAAGGGATACTGTCATGGGAAAACATGTTTTTTTCAAAACACATCCGTTAATAGTGCTACTCCTGCAGAATTCTGCACTGAAATCCATTTTTTAAAAGAGTAAACAGATTTTGATGTATTCAGTTTTGAAATCTGACATGGGGCTAGACATATTGTCAATTTCCCAGTTGCCCCCAGTCATGTGACTTGTGCTCTGATAAATTTCAGTCACTCTTTACTGCTGTACTGCAAGTTGGAATGATATAACCCCCCTCCCATCCCACCCAGCAGCCAAACAGAACAATGGGAAGGTAACCAGATGGCAGCTCCCTAACACAAGATAACAGCTGCCTGGTAGATCTAAGAACAGCACTCAATAGTAAAAGCCAAGTCCCACTGAGAATGATTGATACATTAAGTAGGAGAAATAACAGCTTGCCAGAAAGTAGTTCCATCCTAAAGTGCAGGCACAATAAGTCTAGCCCCATGTCAGATTTCAAAATTGAATATAAAAAAATCAGTTTGCTCTTAGTCCAACCCTCCCTGCGTCCCTCACTGCATAGGTGAGTGCATAGGTGAGTGCCCCCAGCTATACATACTCATGTATAGCTTTACAGTGAGTGCAGCGGAGCTCATTGGCGACATCTTCCTGCTTTTCGGTATTCTTCATTGGCGCATGAGCAGTTGGAATTGCCAAATGGAAGGAAAAGGACCCCGAAGAATACCGAAGAGCCGGTTGGACATTGAGAAGAGTTGTATCTATTTCTGTTTACCCATAACCGAAAATATTGTCATGTAATATTCTTTCCTTTTCTGTTGGGTGTAGAAAAGGGGTTAAGTAATGAAATGCCACTTTGGAAGTGGTCAAGTTTGGCAAAGGGATAAAAAAAAGGTTTTCCACAGCTGCTGGCTCTGTCAAAACAGAGGGGTTAAAGGTTGACAAAAGCTGTGACTAACTTGAGAGGATTGATGTTGGGAAATCTAATTAGTCAGTAAGGGTAATTAATTCAATCACTTAGGCATAGTTTAGTGGTTTTCCCCCCTCTGTTCTCTTTTCCAGGATCGGAGCCGATGTAATTCTAAAGCACCTGTACATTAGCAATAGTGTTGAAGAGGGAGAGAAAAACATTAATGTATTTTCATAAGACAATTATCTAGAGACAAAGCTGTGATGAGTGGTAATAAATTATGCCTAAATTAGTATAAGAAGTGTTCACGGCGTTAACAATAGATGATCGAAGTTATATATAGTCCAACTTAACTCTTTCACTGCTAACTGTTCTTTGCAAGGATCTAAATGCAACATAGGACTTCTCATCAGGCTCTAAGTGGTACTAGCTTTCTGCAAATACTTTATTTTGGATTAGAATTGGAATTAAACTCGTATTTAGATGTATTAAATTTCGGTTTTCGTGTTTTGATCCAAGTCAGGGATATTCACAGCCTAAAGGTCGTCTGAAGAAGTGCTGTGCTTAAACTCTAAAGAACCAAAAAGAAAGTCCATTTTATAACTTCAACTTCGTCTCTGCAGACCATGACTAAACTGTAGGTTACATCTCTTAGATCAGGGGTGTCCAAAAGGTAGATTTGGGTCTACCAGTAGACCTTTAGTTAGTATTCAGTAGATCTCAAGATACTGTCGACAATCAGCTTGACTGTTACCCTTCTATTTTATTATTTTCATTCAGATATTTATTCTGTTAAGGTTATATAAGAATTAGTTGCTTTTTAAATATAGCAGTCTCTTATAAATCACTATAATATTTAAGTAATCTTTTCCATGGAACAGAATGCCAACAGTGATATCAATGTAGATGATAAAGGGACAACATCACTAAAAGTAAACCTCACATTAGTGAAGTATCGGCACTCCTGTCTTAGCCAATAACTATTAACTATATCTTAGTTGGGATCAAGTGCAATGTATGGTTGACTTTTACAGAGAAAAGGTGAATTATTTTCAAGTCTAGAGAAGATTTTAGTCCAGTCCATCATAACCTTTCTGTTTGTTTATATTTACACATAGATGATCTATTATGTTCAATTAGTGTTATGATTCTTCTATAATTGGTCAACCTGCCCCAAACGCCTTCACTTAGTTCCTGCCTGTCTCAGTCTTTGGCCTTAAAGTCCCATCATTCTATCCCCTGGAAATATTGCTTTGGTAATAGATTATGTTCTGTTTTACTTGAGAAAATACAATATGATTATTAGGGGTGATCTTTACTGCATAAATTCTAGGCTGACATACAAAAATACTACTATAGCAGATATGTGGTGCTTAAGCTTAGATATACAATTGTGTTCAGAATAATAGCAGTGTTTTAAAAAAAAGTGAATAAAGCTCAAAACCTGATAATAGCTTTTATTTCCATATACTCAAATGCACTGGGAACGCTGCACATTCTATTCCAAATCAAAACATTAAGAAAAATGTAACGTGTTCTTGCTTTACAGAAAGTGAAGAAAATTTAATATTAGGCTGTTCCAAAAATAGCAGTGTCTTCATTCTTCTTTACACTTTTGCCACCTGTTAAATTCCACAATTCTTCTGCATTTCTTGGTTTTGCTTCTGAATCAGCATTTTTGATTTCACCACACAAGTTTTCTATTGAATGAATGTCTGGGGATTGGTCTTGCCACTCCATAATGTCAATCTTGTTGTTCTGGAACCAAGATGTTGCTCAGTTACTGGTGTGTTTGGGGTCGTTGTCTTGTTAAAACACCAATTTCAAGGGCATTTCCTCTTCAGCATAAGGCAACATGAACTCTTCAAGTATTTGGATGAATTTAAACCGATCCATGATCCCTGGTATAGGATAAATAGGCCCAACACCATAGTATGAGAAATATCCCCATATCTTCACAGTGTACTGAGGCTTGAATTTGGTGTTTGAGGGTGTCTGACACTGTCTGCGGCCCCTTGATCCAAAATGAACAATCTTGCTTTCATCAGTCCACAAAATGGACCATTTCTTTAGACCAGTCAATGGGTTCTGGAAATTTCAGCACGTCTTTTTTTAACAATGGGACTTTGCTGGGGCTTCTTGCTGATAGCTTGGCTTCACATAGACGCCTTCTAATTGGAACAGTACTCAAAGGTAACTTTAGACCCTTTTTGATCTTTCTTGAGCTGATTGTTGGCTGAGTTTTTGCCATTTTGGCTATTGTTCTATCCACTTGAATTAAAGTTTTCCATTTTCTTCCACGTCTTTCAGGTTTTGGTGCCATTTTAAAGCATTTGAGATTATTTTAGCTGAGCAGCCTCTCATTTTCTGCTCTTCTTTATGTTTTTCCCTCTGCAATCAACTTTTTAATCTAAGTACGCCGTTCTTCTGAATAATGTCTGGAAAAACCCATTTTACTCAGATATTGAGAAATGCACGATAACCAGCATGCACACTTATTGAACACACTGCTTATTTTAGCAGTATTTGGAACAAACTATTTTAAACACTGCTACATGCCTCAATTAATGATTAAATGACACAGAATCAGCAGCATGCATGTCATGATGGGTCCGTTGGTTTTCTATTGCTCTGCTACACTACTAGAAAAAGATTTGCCATGTAGAAATAGAATTTATACCAAAAAGTGATTAATCAGGTTAGTGATGTCAGACTGTAATTAGTCTTAGCACAAATGTATATAATGAGAGTAACATCTGTTTTTCAAGTCTGGTGGCCAAATGGTTTATATCAGGTTTAGTTGCCCTGTATGTACACACCTCAAAATGGCAGGTCATTGAGATACATTTACAGTCATATGAAAAGTTTGGGAACCCCTGCATAATAATTTACTCCACTTTCAACAACAACAAAAAATAACAATGCTAGATACTTAATTTCCCAGAATATATATATATAAAATCAAGTTCCAATGAGTATCCGCACTCCAAGGCACACTGATGTAGCTTCTCCAGCTGGGGTGCACGGTTGAAATATGTATTTGAATTCTATGAAGAACCAGCACTCCCGTATATAAAAAATATTTGTTTTTATTTCTGTTACATTCCAACGTTTTGGTCCCTGTTGGGACCTTTCTCAATATATAACCCCCTGAAAAAATATTCTTGCACAACTGAACTGTAACTTTTTTAAAAAATACACTTTTAGTTACAAAGTATGTACAAAGGATGCATAAGCTGACGCACGCCATCAAGGCAGTGTCTATGGGTCAGTCCTATCCTAAGTGAAAAAAATAAAGTGTTACCTTTGGGGGGAGACAGACCATACCTGCTTTTCTCTTTATTTAGCATGATCTCTTCCAAAGACACCATTAGGTAAAGGTAGCACTTTATTTTTTTCACTTAGTATGTAAATTGAGCCTTGCCCACGTGCACCCAGTTAGAGAGGTGAGGAGCAGCATTTCGGCTTGTGTGTGTGTGTATATATAGATATCTATATCCTTCTCCAAAATGCACTCACAAACATGGCTGATAATAGCAAATATTTTGGTTTTTATTGAACGCTCTTTACATCTGTGCATTTTTATTCTGCATGGATTGTCGTCCGGATGCAGGATTGAAAAGCGAAGATATAATGAGCATTAAATAAAAGAAAATATTTGTCAGAATCCGCCATGTCCGTGAGTGCATTTCAGATATAACTAGCACTTATTTGCACCCGGACAATCTCCCTTGAAAGAAATATATATATATATATATATATATATATATATATATATATATATATATATATATATATATATATATATATATATATATATATATACATATATATATATATATATATATATACATATACAGCACTCTCCTGTTAATGAAAAAGTTCTTGGGATTGCCGGGTCTCTCCTCCTCCTCATACAAAAAAGACACAGGTACGGCAGCACTCACTTGATCAGAAAACGTGTATTAAATAGGTAGCCTGATGTTTTATATTTAATACACGTTTTCTGATCAAGTGAGTGCCGCCGTACCTGTGTCTTTGAGAGAGAGAGATTGACTTAGTTCCTAGAAGTACATGCACTTTATTTATTTTTGCAATGGAAAAACAGAGGTAGAAAGTTTGGCAAAATTTGTTATTTAAATTAGTGAGGGGTGGGATAAAAAGTATATAGTGATCCTGCTGTTCTTAATTACACCTCCCAACCCCCTGAGCAGATAGACCTTTATTGCAGTTATCAGAAACCCCTCAGCTGATTGATATGATGGCAGAGCTGTCACTCTTTAACACTCGCACATGGGGGGAGGAAAAATTGTCGCTTTTTTTGTTCTGCATGTTTTAATAGAGTCCCATTAAAGCTGCATTGCTGAGTGAAATATCGGCATGAAGAGCCCTCACAGAGCTGAGGCCGGGAATTAAGAAGTCAGGAAATGGGCTCTGCTGCTATACCGGAGAGCCTTGTGTGACACACAATCTCCTGATTGGGGAGATCATTACTGCTATTATGACTCGACTCATGGAGGAATTTTAAATTCCATCTGAATGTCAGTAATAACCCTCTTAGCCAATTATCCTGAATAAAATCACGAAGGCATTTGATATAATAGGTGTTGAATTACTGAATAGATTTGCTAATTAAATACTCTTTGTTCTGCTGCAGTTGACATTACAGGGTAAGATCTTGAACAATTATTCTCAACAGCTGTACTTTGTTAAGGAGGGGAAAAAATGTAGGTATAAACTTTAATTTTAATATTTTTTATCATGAAGCTTAATTTTTTTTTTTTTTTTTTTTTTTAATATGCCTCGAAACGAAGGGGGGGGGGTCAAAATTCCATCATCCAATTGATGATGAAAAGATAAATATGCAGGTGTTGCTGTGAAATGAGAACTGCAGAATTGGCTTATTAATGAACCTAGCAAGCTTTTTATAACCTGAAGTGTGCTATCTGTCACCACTTCCAACTCATCTTCTATCAGACCAGGTAGAAATAAATATATACGTCTGTCAGCTGACAAAGCTAACCCGCCATTGATGCTCAATTAATTACCTTAACGGGTATTCCCCCTTTATAGAAATGCTTTAGTTCGGTCAGGAGTGTTTTTCATTTGAATGGCTCACTTTACCTTTTTAAAACTGTTTGAAAACAGAAGAGAAAAGTTGAACATGGCAAACAAAATAAAAATATAATCCGTTCAAAATAAAGCATTTGTTTTGGTAGAATGAGTTATTGATGCCTGCTAGGTTCATTTTTCTTTTGGTTTGTCTAATGCATACCTCCCAACTGTCCCATTTTTAGAGGGACAGTCCCTCTTTTGACAGCTCAACCCGCAGTCCCTCATTTGTACTGGAAAGTCCTGTTTTTCTCTGCACTGAACAGCCAGAAAAAGAAAGTTTCTAACCTAATTGTCTTTTGGCAGAGAACCCAGAACAGTCACAGCAGAAGATAAGATACTATTGTAACAATTTCTAGATAAGCAAATAAGTAATTGTAACAATATAAGATAACCGGTCTCTTGGGAGAAGTTACTCGCAGCTTAAAGGGCAATTCACCATCATTAGCAAAACTAAAAATGAAAAATTAACATGTTAATTAGGGGGTGTGGCCACAAAAATTGGCATGGTCAAAAAAAAATTTCACTAAGCTACTTGCGCCAACTTTTTTGTCCCTTTTTATTTCCAAAATGTTGGGAGGTATGCTAATGGAAATTAGTTTATTACTTTATTTCTAGCCAGCTGTCCACTCTACATCCACTTTAAGGGGAAGATTAATCAAGGGTCGAATAGTGAATTAGAATTTTCGAGTTTAAAATTCACACATTCGAATTTTAATTCCCCTTTTCTAATGTAAATTCGAATGTGAGACTAATCAAATTGACCATGGAAACAGTCCTAATTTGAATATTCACCGCCTAAAACCTGCCGAGTTCATGTACGAGTCAATGGCAGAGGTCCGTTGAGCCATTTGGAGATAATAATAGCCTTCCTGACAATCAAGGAAAAACTCGATTCATACAAATCTAATACGAATTGAATAAGATTCAAATTTTCGAGTCGGAACCATTAGATCGAATATTAAACATTAAAAAAATTTTTGTTGGCCAGGTATCGATTGGGCAGTGCAAAAAATCCAGTTGAATAGTGCACCGCATCATCGTTGATGCGGTCCTGCGATTCGACTGCCTGTATTGCTTTCATTATGATCATTATTATCAGCCAGATATTGCCCACCTTGAAGGTGGGCATATTGGGGAGAGAACCGCTCATTTGGTGAAATCACCAAACGAGCAGATCTCTGTGTATGGCCACCTTTAAGTCGTAAGTTCATCCTAAAAAAATGCCATTGATTATCAGTAAAGAAGTACATTTTTCAATATAATAAATTTCATAAATGGAAGATACAATGGTTTACAGCCTTTTAACAAAATAGTGTTGTTGTAGATAGAATAGAGAAATATTTCTTCACTTACAATGAATTGACTATTTTTGGTTGTAATTAAACAATTGTCGCTATATTAGAGGCATCCATAAATATCCTATAGTAATATAGCGCCAACATATTTCACAGCCTTTTACAGAGAGGCCATCCAAAGCTGTTTAAAGGCTTGACCCCAATGATTGGTTTTGGTGCTTCAGGTATGAAATAAGGAAGCAGAATGTCTCCGGATGGAGATGACATTAGGCACCAAGTAGAGCTGGTTCTGATTGTAATGACTACGTTAATATTTTTACACCCCATGGGGCACATTTACTAAGCTCGAGTGAAGGATTCTAATGAAAAAAACTTAGAATTTGAAGTATTTTTTTGGGTACTTTGACCATCAAATAGGCTACTACGACCTTTGACTTCGTTTAGAACAATTCAAACTAAAAATCTAAATTTTTAGAAACTATTTCCCTTTCATTGTAATAATTAAACTGTGCCTTGTAATTGAGCCAAATTTAGATATAATTAATCCAAATTGGAAGCAATACCAGATTATTGGGTTTATTTTTTATGTTTACATGATTTTCTAGTAAACCAAAGGTGTGAAGATCCAAATTACAGAAACATCCATTATCTAGAAAGCCCCAGGTCCCGAGCATTCGAAATAACAGGTCCCATACCTGTATTAAGCTTTTGCTATTAATTGAGCTTCCTAGAGCAAAAATAACATTTGTTCCTACATTTGTACCTATTATTAACGTTCAGATGGAACTTAAAATTTCCTCCATGAGTAGTTTGCAGAATAGCTGGTTGGGAGGGGGCAAATAACTCCAAGCAATTTTTCAACTTCATAATTAACTTTTATTATGAAGTGAACCTACATGGGCACATTACTCAATAGGTGAAGAAGATGGCAGCATGGAATTTTGCTATGCCCCTCCAGCTCAAAGGGTTAAGAAATTCAGTGCTCTGTCATACTAAAAGCCAATTAAAGGAAAACTTTACCCCCAAAAGCAACAGATTTTTCTATTATTATATTTTTATATCCTATCAAGTGGCATATTAAAGAATCTTAGCAAACTGTTATATATATTTAAGTAAATATTGCCCTTTTACATCTCTTGCCTTGAACCACCATTTTGTGATGGTCTGTGTGCTGCCTCAGAGATCACCTGACCAGAAATACTACAGCTCTAACTGTAAAAGGAAGTCATGTGGGAGCAAAAGACAGAACTCTGGCTCATGTGACCTAACGTGTTTGGTTTGTTTGTGTGCACCATGAATCCTACGATCCCAGGGGGCAACTCTTATTTTTTTAAATGACAATTTTCTATTTAGTCTAGGGATGCACCGAATCCACTATTTTGTATTCAGCCGAACCCCCGAATCCTTTGTGAAAGATTCGGCCGAATATGCATATGCAAATTAGGGGTGGGAAGGGGAAAACATTTTTTATTTCCTTGTTTTCTGACAAAAAGTCACGCAATTTCACTCCCGCCCCTAATTTGCTTTTGCAAATTTGGATTCGGTTCGGCCGGGCAGAAGGTTTTGGCCGAATCCGAATCCTGCTGAAAAAGGCAGAATCCTGGCTGAATCCTGAACCGAATCCTGGATTTGGTGCATCCCTAATTTAGGATTACCCAATGGCACATACTACTAAAAAAGTATATTATTATGAAAATGGTTTATTTACATGAAGCAGGGTTTTACACATGAACTGTTTTAGGCAATATCTTTTTACAGAGACCTACATTGTTTAGAGGGTTTAGTTTTCCTTTAAGAGCTGCTGTCAACTCATTTAATCCTTTCCATCTTCATCAAATCTTTCTACAAGAAAGAGGCTACCGTGTTTGATACTCAATATTAACCGGTGAAAAGAAATAGATTTGAAATGGGCGATTCCTGAGAAATGGGATAGTCTTTATAGGAAACTTTGTGTAATGAATGGTAGTAGAAACCCAATGAAACTGTGACTTGTGCTTGTGGAATTAGAAACCGCAGGGAATGCATGTTATTAGGAAATCATTTTCTGCTGCGTGATCTAGTGGAAAACATGATGATGAAACCGGCACGGTCACATTCAAGAGATGGAAAACCTATATCTAAATCACAAACACAATATTAGGCCCGAAAATTGATTTCGGATTATGTGGATAACCTTCCTTGTTTCAACTCTTCAATCCAGCGATCTCCAGATTTGCTGTAAAGCTGTAGGCATTATGCTTGTGCAAATGGCATCTCCCTCAGGAAACAATGGAGCAAATGTTACAATGTTGGTATTTTGAGAGCTCATAAATAGTTTTGAATGTGATGATTTTGTTTTGCAATCACTCCCATATGGTTTGCATGAATAAATCAATCTGTGCCACATCCAGCAAGTAACAATACTTCAAATTAGACACAGGAAAATCACTCAAAAGCCTACCTACTAATAAGGGTGACGTATATGTTTTATAGAAGGCACTTGTGGCAAGAAGAGTACAAGAGATTTAAATGAGGAAAATGTTTGTTGCTGGCTAAATGTTCTATGAAATTCTTATTAGACAATTATCTGCATTTCCTTTGTTTTGAGTTCTTTGGTGGCAGCTGCGCTATCATTTAAAAGTGCTTTTTCTTCTCTCCGAAGAAGGAATATTTTACTTTCCGTGTCCTTCACCCTCCTCCTGTTTTTTCTTACTCCAAGTTTTTAACTTCGGCTAACCTCGCTGCCCCTGCCAGTTTAAAGGGGAACTATCGCGACAATGAAAATTTATATAAGCTTCTTCCTATTGAAGTAAGAAACTTTCTAAATACAATCAATTAAATATTCTGCATCGTTTCTGAAATAATCAAGTTCATATGAACTATTCCTCTCTCCGCATCTGTTTCTCTTCATTCTCTCTTCATGCGGGAATTGGGTGTCAGATACTCATAGATCCAATATATCTTATAGGGGGGCTTCCCTTTACTAGCAGATGTATTAGAGCTCATTCAAATAACTGATTCCAGTACAAATAAAATCTAACAAAATAACTGCCTTTTGTACAAATTCTGCATGTAGAGAGACATGATGGCTGGCGATTGAGTGAGCTCTAATACATCTTCCAGGCAAAAGGAGCCTCTAAGATATATTGTATCATTCATCTGAAACCCAACTGCTGAATGAAAAGAAAATGAAGAGAAACAGATTCAGAGAGGAATAGTGAAGATAAACGTGATTATTTCAGAAACAATGCAGAATTTTTAATTGATTGTATTTAGAAAGTTTATTATTCCGTTAAACTGCAGCTTATATTACATTTTCATTTTCGTGATCTTTAATGATCACTGGAACGTGCCAACCAGTTATCACAATTATGGATAATTATAGCAGTTGTTTTTTTGGCGATGTTCAGTAAAAGAACAGTTACCGCTGTAATGATTTTTATATTGGGCGACTGCAGAAAGTCCACTTGACTTGAAAGGGTTCTCCGAGACCTGTACTAAACAGCTGAGCTGTATGACTAAATCTGTGTATATCTTTATTTGACAGATTACATGTATTAATAGACTGATTGCTGTCTGCCGTTGAAACCTAGAATGTGGCAATCCAAGTACCTGCTGGCTTATGTAATGACGTTCTCTTTTAACATAAGCTTTCTTCCTATGCATAGAAAGTACAATAATGATTTTATTTTACATACATTTTCTCCCCTTGTTTCCAGCAAGCTATTGATAGAGGCCTTTAGTTGGAAAAGGACATTCAGGGCTAAATTCCAGCAGTGTGCAAGGCAGGAATTTTAAGGGGATTCTTGCAGCTGGAGATCAAAAGTTGGAGAAGCAAAAACTTGACACTCTGTAGAGTAAACCACAAAGTTGTTATGATATAGAGCCCTCCAAGGCTAAGTATCCAAGAGGATGTGGTATGGGATCCCTATTTGAGAAACGCATTATTCGCAAGGCTCTGACATACAGAAAGGCACATTCCCATAGACTCCATTTACCGGTATAAATATTTTTTTCCCCCCAAACATGATTGCCTTTTTCTTTGTAATAATAAGAGTACTTTGTAATCGATTTCAACTTAAAGGGGACCAGTCACCCAAAAAAATTATTCAAAATCCTATTTTATCACATTAGTCAAGCAAAATGAACTTTAATTACACTATATAAATTATTTGAATCTTGTTTCCTTCAGTCTGGGAATTCATAATTCTAGCAAGCAGGCAGCAGCCATTTTTTGCACACTGTTATTAAGGCAAGCCTTGAAACATCTCAAAATCTTGTTTGTGCAGCAGAATGGAGGACCCGATGTCCATCCCCATGCCCTGGCTACACAATTAAATGTTAAAGAGAAAGGGGGAATGTGGGGAGAGCAGTGACATCTAGGAAGTGCTAAATGGAAAGTGAAAGTAATTGTCTGCCCGCCTCTATGCCCAGGGCATAGAGGAGTGGCAGACAATATTTGATTGGCAGCTGAGATTTGAGCTTACAACAGCTATGGATGCTTTAATAAAAAATAGAAATTGGATTTCATGTTTAATTTGAAAAGGACTTTTTGTGTCTGTGTGACAGGTCCACTTTAAACTGGCTGTTACCTGGGCAGTTTTTGGCAACACCCTACGAACGATCTTATTGGCTAACCGAGCATTTGAACAAATGATTTCATGGTTAACAATAAGTGAGGAGACTTTTGTTGTATCTGCAATTTTCAACTTTTGTTGTTTGCAATGTCTAACATATATAATCCACTGGTACACTATCAATGTAATAAGTAGACCATTTCATTGGATTGTCCTAAAATTGGTCGTTTTACTCAAAATCTGTCCGTGTATGGCCACATTAAGTATAATTGGTCCACACTGGAGGCAAAACAGTCCTACTAGGTTTAATGTTTACGTTTTCTTAGCAGGTAAGGTGATCCAAATCACAGGAAGATGCCTTATCTGTAAACCCCAAGGTCCCAAGCATTGTGGATAATAGGTCCCATACCTTTAGAGACCTACGCAGAACCAATTTGTGAAACCTGGACCCACAACACACATTTTTAACTGCTTGGAACCTCGACCAGCAATCGCCTTATTTGAAACCTGCTCCACGACCCACAACGGACTTATTCGCAGCGTGCTCCACAACCCGCTGACCGCCATTAAATAGGAAGTGTCGATGCAAACCAGAAGTGGCATCAATAGTGGGTGGGGCAGTATATGTTTTTAAAACATTTCCATAAAATTCAGATAATATAAACAATATAATATAAGAAATATAGATAAAACATGCCATTCCAAATATATGACCGCATTTGGAAATCCTACTGGCAACCTCACTTATCACATAGCAATATATGTGCAAGCATGAATGGAGTGTGTACTGGAGCACGGAGATGCATTATAATTTGTAAAACTACTGCGTCGAATGTATTCAACTACTGTTGCAATATCCAGTTATATAATAAATAAATAAAACTAATGTTTAGAACCCACAAGCAGGGACTACAACACCCCATAGTTTAACATTCCATTCACCTGACAAAACACTTGTACCTGCACTGCAATGGTTGCCTGAAAAAGCAATTGAAGGCAAAATCAGTAGCACATGTCCAAATATGCATATTTCTTAGTTTCTGACAGTTACAGGTTGTAAACAGGTCCCTGTTAATTAGTCCGGGATACATAAGTGCTCTATTTATCATGCTGTATAAAACATTGGAGAAAAATGTTTAACTCAGCATGATAAATAGGCTCCTAAAGCTGGCCACAGACGCAAAGATCCGATCGTACGCATCAACGTACGATTGGACTTTCCCACATGCCGACCTGCCACTAACGATTCAGATCAAAGTCTTACCATTCAGATCAAATATAAAGTTGTAAGAACAGATCAGCCGATGTTCTGCCCCTGACAGCAATCGTACGATAGTTAAAGCCAGTGACAGTCTCCCTCTGAAAATCGGCAATACATGCAGAGATATTACCCGGAGCCGTCAAAAATTTTCTAACCTGTCCGACCAAACGACCGATCTCCACTGGACGAAAAATGTCGGGACTCTCCACACAAGGTCCGAATATCGTACGAATCCTCGATTCGTACGATCGGATCTTGCGTCTATGGCCAGCTTTAGTCTACAAAAAATCATTTAAACTTTATATATATATATATATCCGATAGGATTGTTTTGTCACCAATATGGATTCATTCAGCTTAGTTCCCATCAAGTACATGCACCTGTTTAGTTAGTTCGGAGAAAAGGGAAATTGTTGCTGGAAAAAAGTGAATTATGTGCTTAAAACAGAGTCCATGGGAGATGGCCTTCCAGGAATTTTGGAACTGTCTAAATAATAGGTTTCCAGATAAGTGATCCTATACTTGTACTAGGTTTTTATAATGGAATACTAAGTAATTGCTATTATAGTTATATGGAAACATTTTATCCTGAAAGCTCCGAAATGACTGGAAAACCCCAGTACCTGTACTAAGAATTGTTTCCTTAAAAATTACTTTTTTTGTTAATGGGTTTCTATATAACAAATGCCATACCTTTATTGTAGTATATAGTATATTATCAATAGGAATATGATTGGGTAAATATTTAAGACTAGTATATTTATTTACATTGTATACTGGTAGTTGTTCCAACAACAACTGAAAGATTTTAGTGGAGCTTTCTTATCTTATGTTTTAAGCTTAGAGTGCATTATTTCTGACATTCTCTACATTATATTTTGGACTTCTGTACCAGCCCAAGGCAACCATGGCCTTTTAGCAGTAAAGATCTGTGTCTCCAAAGATGCCCCAGTAGCTCCCCGTCTTCTTTTCTGCTGATTCACTGCACATGCTCTGTGTTGCGTTCACTTACTGAGCTTAGGGACTGACTCAAAATATACAGTACACGTAGAATAGAAATGTCACAATATAAGGCTGATTTGAAATTAATACACATAATTACTACATGACCGCTCAGAAACCAGTATTGCTACAGGACATCTCAGAAACCAGTGCAACTAGCATCAGAATTTAATAATCATCCTACATTTGCAGCAATAACAGCTGCTCAGAGCCCACTGAGCATGTGAGTGTCACAGACACTTTCCAAGATGGTGACCCCCTGTGACAAGTTTGAAGTCCTGGATCATTGTTGCTATTGACAAGCTGAAACTTTAGGCTGGTCCAATAAATTCACTATAGAAAATATGGCATTTATAGAAAATATTGCACGTTATAGCATTATAAAAATTAATATTAGCATTGTGAATTAACAGTCTATGCCTTTCTTATAGGGATGCACCAAATCCACTATTTTGGATTCGGCCGAACCCCCGAATCCTTTGTGAAAGATTCGGCGGAATACTGAACCGAATTCGAATTTGCATATGCAAATTAGGGGTGGGAAGAGGTAACCATTTTTTACTTCCTTGTTTTGTGACAAAAAGTCACGTGATTTCCCTCCCCGTCCCTAATTTGCATATGCAAATTTGGTTCGGCCAGGCAGAAGGATTCGGCCGAATCTGAAACCTGCTGAAAAAGACCGAATCCTGGATTCGGTGCATCCCTACTTTGTTATGGTTGTATGTCTGTGTCTGCAATGCATTAATAGCATAACTTAAAAAAAAATCATTGCATATGTTGAAAATACTTTCCCTGATGTTCTGCCCTATGAATTGTTTATGAATAAGTCATTATTTCTATAATGTTTGGTAAACTGCATCTATCTACTGCACCGATTTTCAGATAACTGTACTAATAAATGTCCTCACATTTTGGTAATGGTTGTTCTTCTTTCTCTCCTGCAGATTTTGCTGCATACCAAGGAAATGGTACAAAAGGTACGTGGCTCAGTTCTCTGTATATGCAAATAGTTAAAACAAAGGCTGCACCTGGCAAAGTTGCTGTGTTTTACAAAAGTCTAACTGAAACAAACATAGCTGTTTTCTCTGGATGCCTGTTTACCCATGAACTCCCTTCTACAGGATTATAGCTTCATTCTCTCTCTCTAACACAGATATGATGGAGCACGGCTTGAAGCTTGCATGCAAGTCTTTCCAGCAAATTAGCAGCAGTGTTAATTAGAGTTTACTCCATTTCGCTATATTGTAGTGTTGTGTTGATTATGATTGTTTTCTGGCTGACTTCATCTTCAGCTAAATTGTTTCAGCATTCTGTACTGTTAGCAGCATATAACATGCTTTGGCTATCAATAACTCCCTACATGAGCAATTCTACTCTTTATTACCTTTGCTTAGAGGGACAACGCTATTGTTCATATTCAAGGTTCCCATCTAGTGTACAGTTAAATCCAGGCATGCAGAGAGGGGAAGCTATTGGGAAAACATTATGTTTAACATATGTTTTTATTGTATAAAGATAAACTTTCCAAAAAGCTAACATTTTCTCTGAAATAATCAATTACTCCCCCCCCCCCCCCCCAACAGTTTATCTCTACATGCAGGCTTTGTGTTGGAGTCTTGTTATTTTGAAAGACAGCTCTAATTTCCTTTAAGTAAAGGGAGCATACACCAACAATGTTTGTACCGCTACCTGTGCCTAAAAATAAAACGATTGACTCAAATTCTGCATGTATTGGGGATAACTTGATTCATTTTTACATAATTTCTTATTTTCCTTTGTTCTTTGAGTTTTTTTAATTATAGCATTTGTTACTTTTCTGAACAGAGTAGATCTAAATACAAAAAACAATTGGTGTAAACTTCAACTTGACATACATGGTAAGATCCACTTGTTTTGTGAGGCTTAACTGATTTGGGCACAACGTGGTGGGCAAAATTGGAACAACCAAATCATTATGGCCTACTGTGTTTACATAGCGCTACACTGTACAGTAGAAGACATGAGAGAAGTGGGGTGCAGAGGAATGAAAGGCCTTCAAAGTTATGAGAAGGAGTTTGAGTTATATGTTCCTTTATGGGGTGCCATGATGAGCACTTTAGCAGTGGAGGGCCCTGTACTCACTTGGCAACATTTATTGGCCCGTATACAGTCAGCTTTCAGAGTGGCCCTTTAAACACTTTTGCAATTTACTTTTGTTTTCTATTTGAAGTGATTTCTGAAACATTTGCATTTATGCCAATACCAAACTTTCAGCTGGCACAAGAATGCATTCTCTAGATCAGGGGTCCCCAACCTTTTTTTACCCTTGAGACACATTCAAATGTAAAAAAATGTTGGAGAGCAACATAAGCATGCAAAAAAAGTTCCTCCGGTGAAAAATATGAGCTGTGATTGGCAATTGGTAGCCCCTATGTGGACAAGCAGCTTACAGGAGGCTCTGTTTGGCATTAAACCTGTTTTTTTTTTTTTTTTATGCAACCTAAAACCTTTAAGCCAGGAATTAAAAAAAAAAATAAGCACCTGCTTTGAGGCCACTAGGAGCAACAGCCAATGGGTTCTTGAGCAACATGTTGCTCACGAGCTACTGGTTCACTGCTCTAGATCAAGGTATATGTGGTTTATTACTATCATAACCTCTTTGTGAATTGAAGAGGGCATAAGCCTGCTGTAAGTCAGGACATAGTGTTACACCTTGGTGTGGGTTGTAGAGGTGCAGGTTACTTACAGGTAAAGGGACCAGTTTGTGTGTATGTTGGAATATGTTGGGCACTCACAATATTTTTACATATTTCAATTCCCTTCTTCTGGCCTAATAGAAGAAAACCTAATTCTAAGCAACTTTGCAATAAACATTCATTACACAATGCTTTTTAAGTTATTTGTATTGCTATCGAAAGCAGTGTTTGTCTGTCCCTTATGCAAATGCTGCTCTCAGTAGCAATTTCATTTACAAATAACTTTTAAAGCACTAACAATTTTTAATAAATTCATATTGGAAAGTTGCTTATAATTGTGTTTTCTTTTATTAGGTAAAAATCATTTTTTGGGTTGACATGTCCTTTAAGGGATGAGTGCCTCCGCTGCTGTAATAAGAATTCTGATTAATTTATGTGGATTGAAAATAACTACAATTTATCTAATTTTGCTAAATGAGTATCTGAAAAACAGGTATGAAAGTGGCTAAGGGAATGACTTGTTTCTATTCTTCATTTTTATCAGCCAGCGGTAATAGTTCTGTAAGTTCTGCGTTGGAAATATAACATTGTGAATTGTTTATTGACTGTCCTAAGAAATCAAATAATTCTTCATGCTTTCAAAATGAAAACATGTTGCTCTCGTTTTGAAGCACACGCAAGAGAATTTGCTTCATTTATCAATATTTTAGGCCTGTATTCGCTATTTAGCAGTTACTGGTGTCCTGGAAAGTCTAATAAGTTTAAATGGTTTAGGGCAGGGGTCCCCAACCTTTTTTACCCGTGAGCCACATTCAAATGTAAAAACAGTTGGGGAGCAACACAAACATGAAAAAGTCCCTTGGTGTGCCAAATAAGGGCTGTGATTGGCTATTTTGTAGCCTCTATGTGGACTTGCAGCCTACAGGAGACTCTCCTTGGCACTATACTTAGTTTTTATACAATTAAATGTAATTCCAAGCTTGGAATTTAAAAATAAGCACCTGCTTTGAGGCCAATGAGAGCAACATTCAAGGGGTTGGGGAGCAACATGTTGCTCACGAGCTACTGGTTGGGGATCACTGGTTTAGGGGATCTGAGGTTTTCTGGAATAGGGTTCATTCCATAATGTGTTACCTATGCCATATTGCTAGCTAGCACAGAAACCAGTTCAATCAGTGTTTAATAAAAGGCCCTGTAGCATCAGCTTATAAAGAATAATGTAAAGGCATCTGACAAATACTTGTATGGCAAAATTTTAAATCGTATGCAAAGACAATATTTGGATTAAAAAAGGGTTATTTTCTGGTGGCAGTATCTCTTTAAGCTTAGCTTCTCAACAGCTGCTCAGAGCCCACTGAGCATGTGTCACAGACACTTTTCAAGATGGTGACCCCCTGTGATAAGTGTGAATTCCTGGATCATTGCTGCTATTGACAAGCTGAATCTTTAGGCTGGTGCAATAAGTTCAGTATATAAAATATGGCATTTTAGTCATATTCAGGGTTTAGTTCTCCTTTAAAGATAACAATATAAATATAATACCCTTTTCCGTCACTATTATAAAACACCCTCACCTATATAATAGCAGGAAATGTAAGTACATACAGTATATACTATAATAAAGCATGATGCCAGGCTTCAGACATAATTTCATTGGTAGAAACAAATATAAATATTAACCAGATCAGCAATCCATTTGCTATAGATAGTTTGATTCTGACTATAAACTGTCTAAAACATATCCGTGATTGTCTTGACACCTGAATAAATGGGAGGTGCATACAATGAAAAATGGGTCACAGTTAATGTCTGAAGTCCTGTCAGTTTTTGATCATTCAGTGCTTTGACAATTTTTTTCTTCTTTAAATAGATGAATCTGGAAGTCATATATGGAGACACCGATTCTATCATGATAAACACTAATTGTAATAATTTAGAAGAAGTCTTCAAGCTCGGAAACCGGGTATGTATACGTTGAAGTTCAAGGCTGTAATATAGTACATATTGGATACAGAATCTCAGCTATTGTTCACTTTGCAAAGCATATAGATCTCTGCAAGCAGGCTGCATTTCTCAATCCCCTTCCTAGGCCCACAGTCAAGAGCAATGGCAGCTCAGCAGACTTTTATCCCTGGGTTTTTTAGAAGAACTGTGAGCTTACATAAGCCTTTTTGGATTTATCTCTGTTACATTCTTTTCTAGAGTTATATAGCAATAAATACTGTATGTGGCTCTTGAAAGGAGCTTTCTATGACAAAGTTAATTAGCAGGTACTTAGTGAGTTTAGATGAGTGGTTTGTATGGACTTTTGCTTATTGTTTGCAGAGCTTGGAGATAATCTAGTTTATTTCTGAAACATTTTTCTAATCACTATGTCTGGCTCATAGTTTGCAGGTTTAAAAACCACAGTTAAATCCACTGGCTCCTATCGATCCAGAAATAGAGAATCAACAAAGTTCCAACTACTCATGGCTCTGCCTCTGGAGTCCAGCAGTGGGCTGGGTGGAACTTTCTCTAAACGCTCTAGAACTTCCTCTAAAACTGGGGCCTTCCATGCCTGTATATAAATAAGACCCTGCCCATATGTTGATGTGACACCCTTAGTCAGTGGTCCCCAACCAGTAGCTCATGAGCAACATGTTGCTCTCCAAACCCTTGGATGTTGCTCCCAGTGGCCTCAAAGCAGGCTTGTAGGCAAGTTTTGGTTGCATAAAAACCAGGTACACTGTCAAACAAAGCCTCAATGTAGGTTGACAATCCACATAAGGGCTACTAAATGGCCAATCACAGCACTTATTTGGCACCCCAAATACATTTTTCATGCTAGTGTTGCTCCCCAACTCCTTTTACTTCTGAATGTTGCTCACAAGTTCAAAAGGTTGGGGATCCCTGCCCTTAGTGAAAAAGTTTACCTCTTTGTGTAGTGCCTCTAGTGTAGCTGATCTAGTATTCTGCAGAAAAGACTTGCATGCTGGTTGGGATACTTCCTGTATTTCCGGTGACCACCAGATGAATGTCAAGGCAATCTCTGTTCTTCCTGTGAAGTTTTAAGGAATGTGCATTTGAAGGAACCGTTCAGTGTAAAAATTAAATGGAGTAAATAGGCTGTGAAAATGTTTCTAATGTAGGGAACCATAGGTGAAATCTATAAAGGCTAGAATGGATTTCTAAATTAATTGTAAGGACATAACTCCCATCCCCTACCCCATTACAGCTCTCTAACCTCTTAGATAATCGTCAACATTGGACAAGTGAGTAAACTGTACAGCCTTGAGTCTCAGTGAGGAGTGTTAGCAGGTTTTGAGAACCCTGCTGGTTAGTGTCTTGAAAATTAAGCTGGCCATGCATGTGCTGATAAAAATAGTTTGTATGATTTTCTGTATGTGTATGGTGGATGAACAATCCTGATCTATATCTATATCTATGTACCATGGACATTGGACCTTTCTGTTGCTGACAGCTTGAATGATTGGAACAGCAGGACACATGGTGCATCAGCAGACAGTAGACTAAATTTTCATTTTATAAAGTGAAAAATACTTTTTGGAAACATTGGTGATGCATTCATTCTTTTATCCTCCTATTATTGATGAAATGTTGGTGAGATGTTTCTGACTGCATTTATTTTAATATCATGAGTGAACGGGTGGCTTAAAATGGGTTGGTTGCTGATTATAACATAATGATAGTCTCCATGCAAATACTCTTCCCTAAACATTGACACTTTTATTTCCTACGTCGTTTTATTGTGAATGTTTAAGCTTGTTCTTTCCAGCAATGTGGTGGAAAGAACATGCTTAAATATTCACAACAAAGCTATGTAGGAAAGACATGTTTAGGGAATTGGTATGTTACTTTCTAATCATAATCTCATCAACTGAATATGTAACCGGTTCTTACAGAGCATTATGGAGAGCTACTTCTAGGAATTATGGGTTTTTTCTCTGCTATTATCCCTGAGAATATAAATAGTTGCAGTCAAAATGCTCCATCACTCTAAGCAAGTATAAAATGTGTTTTATTCCCTTTTACAGGTAAAAAGTGAGATAAACAAATCATACAAGCTGTTGGAGATTGACATTGATGGTATCTTTAAATCTCTCTTGCTACTGAAGAAAAAGAAGTATGCCGCTCTTACAGTGGAGCCCACAGGTGATGGAAAGTATGTTACTAAGCAGGAGCTTAAAGGTCTTGATATTGTCAGAAGAGACTGGTGCGAGCTTGCTAAACAAGCTGGAAAGTAAGTTTTTACTATTATATAGGGGAAAATGACCCTATCCTACAGATTACTTTTGAGTGAGTCACTAAAACTTTCTGAGCCTGTACTAAGAAACAAAAGTGATGTAGGCTCTATAGGGCAAGGAGTCCAGTGGTTTCTCTTAATTATTCTGTAGGATACAGTATGTGTATACATCATTTCTTTTGTGCATGCTTTTTAAAGGATCAACAGTTGCTGGGTGGAAGTACAGGTATGGGATCTTTTATCCAGACTTTTCGGGACCTGGGCTTTACCGGATAAGGGATCTTTCTGTAATTTGGATCTTCATATTTTATGTCTACTAGAAAATCATGTAAACATTAAATAAACCCAATAACCTGGTTTTGCTTCCAGTAAGGATTAAGTACATCTTAGTTTGGTTCACATACAAGGTACTGTATGTGAAAAAGGAAATAAATTTTAAAAATTTGCATTATTTGATTATAATGGTGTCTATGGGAGATGGCCTTTCCGTAATTCGGAGCTTTCTGGATAACTAATTCCATACCTGTACTATATAAAGGGGCAGGTAGGACTGGCACAATATGAAGGTTGAAAAAAGCCACTCTCTTCCTTCCCCCGTTCATGTTGCCGTTATTCTATATGTGCTGTTACTCAAACTGCAATATAGAATGCATGTATTTAGTCTGTAACGTGTGTTTTTCTTCTGTTTTTCAGTTATGTTATTAGTCAGATTCTCTCTGACCAGCCGCGTGATAGTATTGTTGAAAACATTCAGAAGAAATTAACTGAAATTGGGGAGAATGTAACAAATGGAACTGTGCCCATCACCCAGTATGAAATCAATAAGGTAAACAGAGTTGTCTCTCTCAAAGTACTAAGTAGCATTGCTTTTTGCATGTAATAATTTAAGAAAGTGCCACTTCCCAGCAAGCCTGTGGCACCTGTATTAGAGCACTCTTCCCCTTCCATCATAATGTGATATTGCCCTCCTTTAGTTCTTCTATCTTAATGCAGTTTTTATTTGTTGGGTTCAGGGTAACTTGCTTTAACATCAGATGCCCTTGATATAGGTGGTGGTATATTCCACTTTAGCAGAGACATATATGTATAACTATTAAAGGGGAACTATTAGAAGCTTCCTCATACTGAAATAAGAAACTTTCTAAATATAATCAATTAAACATTCTGCATTGTTCCTGAAATAATCAAGTTTATATTCACTTTTCCTCTCTGTTTCTTTTCATTCTGTCTTCATGCAGCAGTTGGGTGTCAGATGAATGACCCAATATATCTTATAGGGGAGGGCTGCCTTTCCTAGCAGATGTATTAGAGCTCACTCAAATAATTGATTCCAGTACAAACAAAATCTAACAAAATAACTGCCTTTTGCACAAATTCTGCATGTAGACAGACAGGATTTCTGTTGATTTTAATCGAGTGAGCTCTAATATATCTTCTAGACAAAAGGAGCCCCCCTATAAGGTATATTGGATCATTTATCTGACGCCCAACTCCTGAATGAAGGCAGAATGAGGAGAGAGGAATAGTGAAGATAAACTTGATGATTTCAAAAACTGTGCAGAATTTTTAGAAAGTTTATTATTTTAATATGATGAAGCTTATATTAAATTTTCATTTTCGCGATAGTTCCCCTTTAAGATCAACCTCAACGTGTGCATGATGTAACCAGGGGAAGGGAGTAGCCACCTTCACATCGTATGATTGTGAGGTTTTAGACTGATGTGAACACTTAAAAAACATGGTTTTACTAAAGGACAGTCTAATTGCACCAAATCAATGTTTTCTAAATGCACCCTAGTTAAATATTAAGTATAACTGATGGGCAATGTACATTTAATTCAAGAGCTGCATGCTTATGAACATTGGGCATTTTAGACCAGTATGTTTTGTATTTTTCCTTAGTCTTTTTATGTTGTTCAGTCTTGATTTAGGCTATTAGAAAATGTATTAATGTTTTGAGGCGTGATGAATACTAATACAATTACCATCATCTGTAACTGCGTCTTTCAGGCATTGACAAAGGATCCTCAGGATTACCCTGATAAAAAAAGCTTACCCCATGTACATGTTGCATTGTGGATAAATTCCCAAGGTGGAAGAAAGGTGAAAGCTGGCGATACAATATCCTATGTCATTTGCCAGGTAATCAAACATTTAATACATTAAGAATTGGGAGTTTTTCTACTGCCTAAATTTTTTTGGATCACTGTTAAACCTAAAAATATTTAAGAATTAAGTAAACCCAATAGGGTTGCTATACCACCAATATGGATTTATGCAACTTAGCATCTAGTATAAGGTATTTTTTTATTATTGCAGTCAAAAAGGACATCATTTCGCAAAAATGTAATTTGTTTTCTTGAAACCTAGTTTCTAGATAAGGAGATCCCATACTTATATAAACCTATCCCATGCTTATAATCTTAGATTGTAGGCTGTATGGGATAGGGACTGCCTTACTACTGTGTCTTTCACAATGTGGTATTTAAACGTTCGTAAATATACAGTTTTTTATAATGTTTTCCTCCTTGTGTACACTATATTGAGGGTTGCAACCTTTTCCAAAATAACTTTTTTGGCAGCCAGGAGGGGGGGGGTCTGGCCTGACATTGGGAGATGGGAGTGGTGATGCTTAAAAGTGGCGCAGAAGTCTCCTGGAGGATGGGGGAAGAAAAAACGCAAGCCAGAGGGTATATTTACAAAAGATTCTGAGCAGATCGGGGGTGTGGGGGTGGGACAGGGGCATAACTTAAGGGTATTACTAATTTACCAGCTGCTACATTGCCAGAAAATTTGCAATACCAGCCCTGGCCTTGGCTGGTATCTTACAGGTTAAGCCGGTAAAATACAGGCCGGGTGGCAACCCTAACTATATTGTAAAATTGTACAACGCTGAGTATCCTATGAGCACTTTATAAATATAGCTATACATACATTCATGTACAGGAGAACTTTTTTTTTTTTTTTTCTACACCTTTAAGCTTCCTGTAAATATTTATAAATTCAAGACGTGTATGCCATATTATGTGCACAGAGTATGCTTATGTAATTTAAGAAAAACTATGAGTAACAAAACGTCGGCGGGTTCCATAACTTCTTAAAAAACTAATGTGGTCATCCATGAAGATTGTAAACTATGTGACCACCACCTCAGAGGCCTACAGAATGCAATTTGAAATTCTGACCCACTCATTTTTTTTCATTAGCCGTTTCATTCTTTAGCACCATGTATTATTTTGTTTAGTACCATAGCAAATAGCACACTATTTTTTTTTTAACCTGGACACTATCTACCATTCTTAACAGCTTGGTTTTTTGGGAGGAATATTGGGAGTGCCAGAAGATATGAAATAGTCTACCATTTGCTGCCAGAACCTTTGGCATAAGATGCTACAAGATTTATGTATATTCCCATTCATTTTTACTCTGTTTTGATGAATATTTTACATGTTATAATGTTTATTTATAAATTGCATTGTTCATTGCCATGTTTGCCAAAAAAAAAAGGTACGCGTTACTAAATTGGAAATGACCTTCAGCACCTGTTTATGACCTCACGAGTGACACGGTGCATAAATCTGCTGTTTCAAGCTTTCTAAAATAGACTGTGTATGTTTATTCCCCTTTCATGTAGGACGGATCAAATCTTAGTGCGAGCCAGAGAGCATATGCCCAAGAGCAGCTGCAAAAACAAGAGAACCTTTCCATTGACACACAATACTACCTGTCACAGCAAGTCCACCCAGTAGTGGCTCGGATCTGTGAGCCCATTGATGGAATTGATTCTGCACTAATCGCAATGTGGTTAGGTAAGTATATTAATGCCTCTCCTTGAGGTGGTTCAATGGCAAATGCCTCTCCTTGAGCTGCGTATATTGTTCCAAATCTTCACTTAAAATAAACAAAGAATATATTGCGTAGGAGAATCCTAAAAAGTTTTTAGTTTTAGGACTTTTAGAGGCAAATTTACTTATGGTCGAATATCGAGGGTTAATTAACCCTCGATATTCGACTGCCGAATTGAAATCCTTCGAAGACGAAGGATTTACCACAATTCGTTCGAACGAAAAATCTTTCGAATCGTTCGATAGCAAAGCCTATGTGGACCTTCCCCATAGGCTAACATTAACTAAGGTAGGTTTTAGGTGGCGAACTAAGGGGTCAAAGTTTTTTTTAAAGAGACATCGAATGGTCAAATAGTAGAACGATTTTTAGTTCAAATCGTTACATTCAAAGCCGTGGTCGAAGTAGCCCATTCGATGGTCAAAGTAGCCAAAAAAAACATTCGAAATTCGAAGTTTTTTTATTCTATTCCTTCACTCGAGCTAAGTAAATGGCCCCTAAATGTATTTTCCAAGATTCCCAGTATATAGATAAGACTTTTACTTTCAAAATGAGTTTCCAATATCAGGGCATCCATTCCTCACTAAATATGAAATCTAGGTAAATCAAATATTATGTTGCGTATTACAGATCTAACTCTTTTAAGGGGAAGAAAAATCAAACAAGATTAATCTTCAGTTTGCTGTATAATAAAGAGTAAACCAAATTCACAAGACTGCCATCCGATTAATGGTTAGTCTGCAGTCATTTTCGTGCTGCCGTGTACCTGCCATAAATCACTTCCTTCCCGTTTCTTAGTTCTATGCGATGAAGAAAGTGATGTTAAACTAAGCAAAGATGGCAACCGCAATCTAGCCAGGATGTCTAGCTTGTCAGTGGGCAATAATAAGGGTGCAAATTAATTAAATATCGTGGTTAGTTTCAGACAAACCGTGTTAACATATAGTAGTTTTATTGCATAATGTATGTCATAATTTCCTCTGAAAACTTTTACCTGTACATGGTGCATATTAATTGCTTTACATTGACATGCAGTATGTGCTGTTAAAGGAAGAGGTTGAAGAGAATTAAGATATTTCCCTCTAGATGGCAGCGATAGATACAGTAAACTTTTAGAATCAATAAACTCCTTTTAGATAATTCTGAAACTGATAGCATTAATCTGTATATATCTTATCTTGTTTTAAAGGACATTTTAGCTAGAAATGTTAAGTTTTCTATTTTAACATTCTGTTTGAAGGATCCATTTAAAAGATAGTGCACTTCCGCTCAATGTACCTTATTGCTGATTTATACTTATTTATGGCTCATAAAAATAATTTTTAATTTGATTTAATATTTATTTTATTTTACAAGAAATAGTTTACTTTTTTCTTCCTTTTTTTCTTGGCATCAGACACTCAGAAACTGGTGCCTTTATCCTTTAAAAAAAAATCCATTTCCGTCTCCAAGGGTGGCCCACGCTGTAAAAGGTTATCTGCTATCTGCAGGGCTAATTGATAGAAACTGCCATGATCTGTACAGTAAATCTGAAATAATTTACAGGCTCAATTGGCTTTGTCAGTGTCATGAAGTGATAATGAGGCTGTCTGCAGAAATGAAGTTGCTCCTTGGACAGCTTTTCAGGGTCTTCAGCTTCTATTGTCACACTCTCAAAAGTAATAGATGCAGATGCCCATCCTTCCCAACTGCCTCCTGCCAGCTCTGTGTTAAGGCTTTGTTTAGCAAAGAGCTCTACAACAGGTGGATACAGTCTGCTTGCCTCTCATGTTGACCCAATGAACTGCTAAATATTTTGGTATATTAGGTGTTCACTTTGCTGCTTCATGCTATGGATTTGCGCGGAGGAGGACTTTTTAAATATGTTTGGAGTAGGGATGGGTGAATTTGACCTGTTTTACTTCACTGAAAATTTGCCACAGACGAAAATTCACTGAAATGCATTAGTCTATGGGCGACAAATTTTTTTTTCTTCCATTAAAGCCTATGGGCATCATGTCCGCAGCAAAACACTGGGGAAAAAATGTGCTCATCCCTAATTTTGAGACATTGCCTAATTGTTACAAGCTATTAAGCATGACTTAATTGTTGTATTGACTTTGTACATAATGGTTAGCCATAATAATGCTCTTGAGTTAAAAATTTGTTTGCAATGCACAGGTAATTAATTCACTGCCATTGTCATTCTGATGGCTTGGTTTGCCATCCAACAGCTTCCGTTACCAGCCTTAAAGTAGCCATAGATGCACAGATATTAGTCCTTGTATGATGAACATTTAAGTAATGATCGTTTAACAGAACAATCTAAAACTAACCATTCAGGTTTAAATTGTAGGATCAGATGATGTTCTGGCCATTTTTTGACACTTGTATGAAAGTTATGCTATGTAAATAGTAGTGATAGTGACCCATGTATATCGTCAGATCTAGGCACTATATGCAAATAATTTATCTGACAAATTTTCTAACCTGCCAGATAGGCTAAACAACCAATCACCACAGTATGGAAAATGTCAAGACAATTATTCTAGTCCACAGATGTACAACAATATGTGTCTGTGGCCAGTTATAACCTTTCCACAAAAGTACTTGGCAACACTTTAATATTCCTTCCATTCAAATGTGTAACGTCAGTGTTCACTGATAATGGGTGATTGGGGTATGGGAGACCAATTACTAAAGAGCTGATCTGAGAACTTGGAATTTGATTGGGCAGTTATTGGTGTTGTGAGGACATAAAGATAAGCAATGTGAGTAAGAAAGGAAATCGGAAGGGAGGAGAAGAGCAAATTGCACTGAAAAAGGGTTAGGGGTGTGCTGGGAAGAGGAAGAGGGATGAAATTTAAAAGGTAGAAGATCAAGAGGAGCAAAAGATAAAGGGGAGATTTAAAAAGAGAGATGATGTGGTGATAGAGCAAAAGATAGAGGGCACCACAGAGGAGAGAGCATGGTGAAAATAATGGTAATACTGATTCACTAGTTTAATTCCAGAGTTATTTTTATTTCAAGGGATCGCATCATCTGTTGGAATTTGACATTCATCACAATAATTTTGTGGTGCTATTTTACTCTTTTGATTCAATCGATTAAATGGGAGACATCCAGAGATCCATTTGGAGTTGCTTGCAGCCTTCCCGACATTCAAATTTTTCCTGGAGAAAAAACTCCAAAAACTTTTAATTTGAATTCGATTCGAGTTTTTGGATCAAGTTAATTCATCAGAGTTTAAAAAATGTTATTTATTTTTTTAAATAAATTTTGATTGGTCAAATTTATGGGGTAGTTTTTAAAAACTCACATGAATTCTAAATACAACCTTTGATAAATGTGCCTCTAAGTGGAGTTTATTTATTTATTTTTTTGGGAACTTTTTTGGTTGGTCTGTTCATTTTTTATTTATTTTTTTTTACATATAACAAAGTTAAAGATTTATGAAAATATTGCTTTAGATTTCTTAATGCAAGTCCCTCAATCTCACCCTAAATGAACATCAAGCTGTGCATTCAGTAGTCTCTAGCAGAGCAATGAGGCATTCTCTTCCAGCCAGAGCTTCAGGCCATAGTATAGAACACACTGCTTTTCAATTAGACCAGAAACCAGAATCTGCATGAAATTATGCTTAAAGGGGACCCGTCACCCAAAAAAATTGTTCAAAATCCTATTTTATCACGTTAGTCAAGCAAAATTAACTTTAATTACACTATATAAATTATTTGAATCTTGTTTCCTTCAGTCTGGGAATTCAATATGATAGCAAGCAGGCAGCAGCCGTTTTGTGGACACGGTTATTAAGGCAAGTCTTGCATCATCTCAGAATCTTGTTTGTGCACCAGAATGGGGGACACAGTGTCCATCCCCATGCCCTGCCTACACAATTAAATGATGAAGAGAATGGGGGAATGTGTGGAGAGCAGTGACATCTAGGAAGTGCTGAATGGAAAGTGAAAGTAATTGTCTGCCCCGCCTCTATGCCCATGGCATAGAGGAGGGGCAGACAATATTTGATTGACAGCTGGGATTTTTAAATGACCTTACAACCGCCATGAATGCTTTAATAAAAAATAGAAATTGGATTTCATGTTTAATTTGAAAAGGACTTTTATTATACAGTTTTTTGTGTCTGGGTGACAGGTCCACTTTAAATGTTTTAATCTCTTAAATAAACATGCCCATTGCCTTAACCATTCAATACTGTACCTTTGTTTGCTAGAACATGAAGTTGTCTTTAACATGTTGAATATTTGCAGATTAGATGAAAAGTAAGAAGGGTTTAATTCAGCTCTCAAAATAATAATAAAATACATTTGCGTATTCGCAGCAAATTCTTCAAAACCTGTTCCCCATTTCATTTCTAACTGCTTTTCTATGACAGATTAAATGAGGGAAATACTCTAAAATCTAGTTGTGTAGGCTGTGTCACGAAAAGAACTAGCATTTTATTATTCATTTGTTTACGATTTGTGTTTGCCTTTTCTACATCGGATTTCTAAGTTTAATGGAACATTCACCCCATTTTTGCAGTTCAGCATAGAACGCTATAATAGTTCCCTGCTAAAGCATGTAACTAGAGTGCCACAACTCTTGTATGTTTACACTTGGATGACTTGCTTGGAATGAGGAGTGAAAAGGTAGGGCCATGGCAATGCATTGAACTAGCCTTGATTTTTGACTGCTTTTTTTATTTTTTTATTTTTAATATTTAACAAAAGAATTAAAAAAAGAAAACCATTAAAAAACAGGAAGGTTATGACTCAACCTCTGCCTCACAATTAGCTGTTTATCCCTGCCTCCCAATGTTAAGGTGTTGAGAGTATTATTTTGCATTAAATGGCTTATTTTACAGTCATGAACAGTGCCAGAAAGTTAAAATAGTCTTATGAAAACCAGTTTGCTTACTATATAAATATATATATATATATATATATATATATATATATATATATATATAATTTTTTATTTTATTTTTTTCCCATGAATACTTCATCAAATGCCTAGATGGCTGTTTACTCTAATTTGTCTTTTGTACTGCAATTCATGGTTTTTGAATTATGAAATTTGGATTTTCAAGAACTTGCAAGAAACAATAGCATCTAAAATAGCTCAGAAGTACACGTCAAAGTCCTTGGGAATTGTCCAAATATTTCCTTTTTTTTTTTTTCGTTTTGTTTTCTTCCATGGGTAGAATGTGATTTTTACTGTATTGGAAGTGCCTGTCCCAGTTTAGGCCAAGGGGAAGGTGTAATAGGTATGTTGTAGATTTTGGAAATCCATTCTAAGGTAACTAATGGGAGTTTATGTTCTTTCATTTAAGGACTTGACCCTTCCCAGTTCCGGGCTCACCGGCACTACCAGCAGGACGAGGAAAATGATGCATTGCTGGGAGGTCCTTCCCAACTCACAGATGAGGAAAAATACAGAGACTGTGAACGGTTCAAATTCTTCTGCCCAAAGTGTGGAACGGAGAACATTTATGACAATGTTTTTGATGGCTCTGTAAGTTTCTTTTACTATGAACTGAACACTACAAACTTTTATGCAGAGAAATATGAGGACAATATCATCTGAAAAGTGTTTTTCCGTTCAACTTAGTATGGGATCCGGAAACCCAGAAAGTTTCAAATTATACAAAGGTCATCTCCTATAGATGAATAAATGCATTTTTTTACCTTGTACTTGATCCCAACTAACATATAATTAATCCTTATTGGAAGCAGAACCAGCCTATTTGGTTTATTTAATATTTACATTATTTTCTCGTAGACATAAAATATGAAGATTACCAGATTACAGAAAGAGCCGTTATCCGGAAACCCCAGGTCCCGAGCATTCTGGATAACAGGTTCTTACCTGTAGTAGGATTGAATCCAATAGGAATGACTGTTGTGGCAACTACATTGTATCCTAATTTCTGTTTTGTTCCCACTCTGTTGAGGTTGACTTTCTAATACAGGTATGGGACCTGTTATCCAGATTACTTGGGACCTGGGGTTTTCCGGATAACAGATCCTTCCATAATTTGGATTTTCATTCCTTAAGTTAATTACAGAACATTTACACATTAAATAAACCTAATAGGCTGTTTTTGCTTCCTATAAGGATTTTATATATCTTAGTTTGGATCAGGTACAAGGTACTGTTTTATTACAGAGAAAAAGGGAGGAATGTTTGGATTATTTTATTATAATGAAGTCTGAGAGATGGCTTTTCCGTTTCTGAATAACTGGTTTCCGGATAACAGATCCCATATCTGTACTTGGTTCACTTGTTAGCTTTGAATTGGTCAGTCAGTGATAGTTAACTATGTAATACTAGTCTTATCGACAATAGTAACTAAGCCGCTGGTAGAATTTAGTAACTTTACGCTTTTTGTTACAAATTGTACTATTTTAGTTTTCCAGTTTATTGGAAAAATTGGACCCTAGCAACCAGGCTGCTATTGAAAATCCAAAACAAAGGAAAGCTGAACTAAAAGCTAAACAGTTTTAAAGACCACAAAGAATTAAATGTTTTTAAGTTTAAAGTGAACTAGGGTCCACTGTGTGATAGATTAAGAAAATACATTTATAAGGAATAGTGTAAAAATATAAATTACTCTAGTTTAAACAATGTATTGCTCATCTGACAAATGGCCAGGATAGAGATAAAATACCTTAAAGGAAAACTATACCCCCAAACAATGTAGGTCTCTATAAAAAGATATTGCATTAAACAGCTCATATGTAAAACCCTGCTTCGTGTAAATAAACCATTTTCATAATAATATACTTTTCTAGTAGTATGTGCCATTGGGTAATTTTAAATAGAAAATTACCATTTTAAAAAAAATAAGGGCCGCCCCCTGGGATCATTCGAGTCACTGTGCACACAAACATACCAAACAAACTATACATGTTAGGTCACATGAGCCAATTAACAGACAGAGTTGTGTCTTTAGCTTCCACACTTCTTCCTGTTACAGTTACAGTTGTAGTATTTCTGGTCAGGTGATCATTAAGGCAGCACACAGACCATCACAAAATGGTGGTTCAAGGCAAGATGTAAAAGGACAATATTTATTTAAGTATGTATACCAGTTTGGTAATTCTTTCATATGTCACTTAATATGATATTAACTATTTGTTGCTTAAGTATTCATTTTGGGGGTATAGTTTTCCTTTAAGCATGTAGCTTATCTGCCACCTCATCTACAGAACCCAAAGATAAACCTTGTATCTTCACTCCTTATTGAACTTGGTTATCTGTCTGATGCTGCAAAATCAGCATAGTTTAATTTGCACTAAATCATTTTTTTTTTAAAGCTCATGGACAAAGAACAAGTTGTTTGGATCAAAGCCCACTCAGTCATAATTCCATATTTATTTATTTAATTAGTATGTAGCAGAAACGTAACTAGAGGGGGGCGGGCCCTGGCGCAGGACCCGCAGCCGGGCCCCCCCTCCGTACACCCGGAACTGGCCGGTAATGTGCGTCACAAAGCGGCGCGCGGACTGCCGGGGGGCCCTGAGGGGGTGCGGGTCCTGGCCCGCTTGCACCCCCTGCTCCCCCGGTAGTTCCGCCACTGGTATGTAGGCATGTAGCAAGGCATTGCTGTATTTGTTAGATATAGTGCAGCTAAATGCCCTCTTGTGGAAGGAGTCTTATTAACATTTGATGGCCTTGTTAATAAGGATGCATGAAAATGTGCTGATAATGTAAATGGGGAAGATAACTTTGTATTTAAAAATGGATAAAAATATTTTACACGTTGGCTACTGGGTCATGTGCTTATGAAACAAGGCCATAATGTGGTATACTATGAAGAAAATTGGACTTAACTAAAATGAATTAAACAAATCAGTGGTTCTTGGCATAATCTATTTTATGGGCTTTTCTCTGGATTATGCTGTAAATTGTAGCCTTATAAATGGAGCGTTATTAGGTTTGAAAACGTTGTTTATAACTTAAAGGGGCATACACCCTGCATTGCAATAAGTGCTGCTCTAAAAGAATGCCCATGTGAGTGCCAAGTAGGGTTGCCACCTTTTCTGGAAAAAAATACCCGCCTTCCTATATATTTATCTTTTTTTCCTATTAATAACTTTGGGAACAGCCATCATTTTTACTGGCCAGGCCGGTAAAATACCGGCCAGGTGGCAACCCTAGTGCCAAGAGCAATCCAAACAGGCAGTTAAATGGGTGCTGTGTCCGAGCACGCCATTAGGCACCAAAATCCTATTTCCTCTGATGATGCTTTCAATCCAATTTCATTGACACTAACATGGACATACTTCATACTAAAAGCAGGAGAACCTTTGCCAATGCTCCTCTTGCTGATGCTTTGAAAGCAATGTGTGAATGCAGATACAAGTGTTGATACACTGTACATTATATAGGAGAATAAATACCCTACTAAAATGTACTTAATAAGAATGTCACCTTAGAGTTTTATTAATTTATATGGGATCTGTTTTAATCCCATTAATCTAAGATCTCAAGTCTTTGAGGGCTTTGTTGTTTCATCCTGAAAAGGGAGAAGAACTCCATAGTGCGGCATGAGCCAACACGTTGCCATGCGACAAAACGCATGCGACGTGTTTGATGTTGTGAAGACACAGGAAGTGAAGGAGAAATCGCAGGTAAGAACGCTGCACTGAGTTTTCATCTGACAGTCGGATAAATGTAGTTCTTACCTGCGATTTCTCCTTCACTTCCTGTATCTTCAGAACATCCGACACGTCGCATGCGTTTCATCGCATGGCGGCGTGTCAGCTCGAGCCGCACCGTGGAGTTTCTCCCTTAACCACTGTATCAAAACAAAAACTAAGCTGACTAGTAAAAAAAAAAAAAGCATTTTTGAATTGGGTCTAAGAATGGCACTCTAACTTTTAAACATCAAGTTCTTCAAACCCTTAGGTATTTGCTCAGATGTAGAGTCTAGAACATTATGCAATTATAGATTTATCAAACTGTATTGATAGCTTTATTATTATGATAAATATTTATAAGTCACTAACCTATTTTGCAACACTAGAATATAGTCCTTGGATATTGCTCCCAGTGGCATCAAAGCAGGTGCTCATTTTTTGAATATCTTACATGGAGCCAATAAATGACCATGGATTATGTAAAACAGAGCCTCATGTAGTCTGCAGGTCCACAAACGTGTAACAACCAATCACAACTCGTATTGGTTACCCCTTAGGAACTTTTTCATGCTTGTGTTGCTAAGCAACTTTTTATCTATCCATCCATCCATCCATCCATCCATCCATCCATCCATCCATCCATCTATATAACAAACAAGGGAAAGTTGTGCTCACCACTAACATTAATCTGACTCACGGATGTAAAAGGTTGGGGACCACTGATTTAGCAGGTTAGCCTATCAAATGTGTCCATGCTCCAGCCAACCACCTTTTTTTTGTAAAAATTGTCATGGCTTAAACTCATCATTTTTTTTTTTTTTTTTTTTTAACCCCTTTGTATATTTTCACACGCCATAACATTTTGATAATTGACTTGCATACTAGCGCTGATAAATTTACATACTTTAATTATTTCCTTAGAGTGCTGCTAATTTGTCCATCTTAAAGGGGTGGTTCACTTTTATGTACACGTTTAATTTGTTATAGCATGGCAAATTCTACGCAACTTTTCAATTGATCTTTACTGTTTATTTTTGTATATTTTTTTAATTGGCTTTTTTCTTCTGACTCTTTCCAGCTTTCAAAAAGGGCCACTGACCCCATCTTAAAAACTGCTCTCTAAGTCTATACATTTAATGTTATTGCTATTTTTATTACTCTTTCTATTCAGACCACCCCTAGTCATATTCCAGTCTCTTCTACAAATCAATGCCTGGTTCCTAGGCTAATTTGCTAAAACTGCAAACAGGAGAGCTACTGAATAAAAAGCTAAATAACTCACACCACAAATAATAAAAAATGAAAACCATTTGCAAATTGTCTCAGAATATCACTCTCTACATCATACTAAAAGTTCATTTTAAGATGAACAAACCAACAAACTAAAGCTCAAAATGTTTGCACATATCTCTTGAATGCACTTCAAGGGCTGCCCTTAGAAACCCACTTTTTCCAGCATGGCCTTGTGCAAATTTAACTTTTAAAGTCCTCCATGCTGCCGTAGAGAACAGTGCAAAACATTTAGACAGAGCACAATGTGGTCTCCAACAGCTGTACCTGCTTTACCCCCCTGTTGCCTGTATGTATGTTGTTGCTGCAACAAATGCCCAAAACTTGATTCATTGAAAGCCACAGAGAATTTCAATTTACCAGCCATGGAGAAGTATAAAAATGAAATGACTTTGTTCTTGAGCTGTCATTTGCTACTTATTCTATTCATCTGTAACGCATCGGCTTTACTTTGAATTAGAAGCACATTTGAATTGTTACAGCTTATCTGCTGCTCATCCTCTTTTTAATAACGTGTCTGGTTATGTTATCACTCCTGCTGTCTTTCCACTTCAGACTTGAAAGTCCCTGGAGTGCTTTTCTGCCATGAATTGTTGCCAAAAAATGCAAAATCGTCCTTGGAATACAAAGCAAAATTGGCCAGCTTGCAAGATTCCCCCCCACTGGCAGCCACGTACTAGGTTTTGGCATGGTAGTAGGCCATCTATTAGCAAAAAAACCTTGAAACCTGGAGACCGTACTTTCCTTTTATCTCAATTAAAAGTAATTATTTTTAGCTAATTTGGACACTTGGCAGATGGCTTTTTTTTTTTTAAATCAACATAACTGTCATTGGTAGCGAGGAAGAAGATGATACAGACTCAGATCAGCAGTCCCATGCTACATCCTTGACTTTTGCTTCATAACAGTTGTAAATAAGATAGCCAATTGCATAAAGACTTGATAATTTGCAGATGGTCTAACTCTTGTGGAGTCTGATGCCATGCTCTGAAATCTCTATCTAGAATTTCTTGCTAATGGGGCTTTTATTTGAATGGGGGGGGGAGACAGACCATATGTTAACAGGGGAGTAGAAAGGTTAGTATGATTAGGCAGGGTTTATTTGAAAGTGTGCAATAATTATTAATTTGTTATGTTGATTTCTTATGCAGTTTTCACTCACTCAACTGCAAGATCTGACATAGTAGTAATTAAAAAATAATCATCTGGTGCATGTTTTATTAGCAGTTAGAGAGTGGAGAAGGTATAAATACATTTGTTTATGCTCTGCGGGGATATTATGTACCCACTTTCACTAATTCTGTAAATACTGGTGTTCTTTTTGGTAATATTTGTAAAACTGATATTTTGGGTGTTTCTTCCCAGATTATGAATTGTTCTTGCAATCATGCTTTATTTCTATAGAGTAGGCTTATTCTGCTCTTCATCACACTTGTGTGGCTATCTACATAAAATATACACAACCACGTTCAGTTAGTGCCTTGGTTAGAATTCACTATAGGTGCTGTAAGGCAGCATTCATTAAATGAGTGCCGATTGCGATTAGTAATAGAGCTCGGAGAATTAATCAAAAATTAGTCGTATTTGCCTCACAGTGATTTGGAAACTAACTGAAATTTTAATTGCTTAATAACATTAAGAAATGTTAATCACATCCAATACAGTTCTTGTTGCACTTTGAGTAGCTTCAGTTCATGATGATACATGCACTTTAATCAAATAACAAGGGACCTGAAGTCCCTCTGTTTTCTACAGTGGGTGGTTCACAGATTCCCAGAGTCCATCAATTCTCAATGGAACGAGGTAAAAGGAGGGGTTGGATCACTTTTGAGCCTAAAGGGACTGGATAGATATTTCCTGTGAGCATATACACCGCTATCATGATTTCCTTTAAATTATGAAACTGAATATATTGAATCGTATTTCAATAGTTCTTTGCCACAATTTTATCCAAGTCCATGCAGTGTGGAAAAATTGCATGAAGGAAACAATACAAGCATTGCTCTTAAAACTAGTAGTCGAAGTGAGGAAAACACTAGTAGAAGATTAAGTGTTAAAAAAACAACAACAAAAAGTATAAGAATAAGGATTCATGTAATATTGTTTGTTCCAGAAGACTAGCATATATGTCTCCTAGTCAAATACTAGGCACTTATATAACAGTGTAACAAACTGTAACCCACAGCACCTTAATACCCCTCTGAATTGTATCTGTATGTTACCCTCCCATTTAGACTGTAAGCCCTACGGGGTAGGGTCCTCTAGCCTTTTGTTTCCTTGACACCGAGCACTTAATCTGTATTGTAATTATATTTTTTATATTTATGTGAATAATAATGCACTTATTGTTTTTATTCCAATGACCCCTTGTTTGTTACTACTAATTTATTGTTTTGCTGTACAGTGCTTTGCCCTCAAGGAGCGCTTTACAAATAAAAATATACATACAAATACAGATGTGCTTTTAATGATTATTAGATGACCAGCTGAAACAAAGCAGCCTTCTTATATGATTTTAGCTACAGAATATGCTATCAGAAATAACAAAAATACATTGTCCTCTATTTTCTTTCTGCTTGACTGTCTTGTTCTTTAAATATAGGGACTGCAGATTGAACCGGGCTTGAAGCGCTGCAGTAAACCAGAGTGTGATGCTTCTCCCTTGGACTATGTTATTCAGGTTCAAAACAAGCTGCTCCTGGACATTAGACGATACATAAAGAAATACTACAGTGTAAGTAATAGATACACTTTCTGTCATATAAAACTCTTGCCGCAAACTCTTGCAGCACATCTACATCCCAGTCATGGGATGTAGATATACATGTCCAGCCATGCTAAATAACATTTACAAGAATGTAAAAGAATGTAAATAAGTAATTTTTATAAATATAGATTAATGGATGGTACCCTATTAGGGTGAGGCCACATTGGGCGCTTTGGGGAGATATGGTCACCTGGCGACTAATCGCCTTGTTTTTGCAACAACCAATTTCCCCAAATGCCTTCCCTCACTCTGCTTCGGCTAAAATGAAAAAACGCCGGCGCTAATCACATGCGGCGATTGTTTTCAGAAAATCTAAATGAGCTTTGTGCATTGGGTTAGTAGAATTTGATCTTGCATAAGTACCTGGAGTATTCCTTTAAGTGGACCTGTCACCCAGACACACAAATCTGTATAATAAATATAGATGCACCGAATCCAGGATTCGGTTCGGGATTCGGCCAAGATTCGGCCTTTTTCAGCAGGATTCGGCCGAATCCTTCTGCCCGGCCGAACCGAATCCTAATTTGCATATGCAAATTAGGGATGGGGAGGGAAATCACGTGACTTTTCGTCACAAAACAAGGAAGTCAATTTTTTCCCCTTCCCACCCCTAATTTGCATATGCATATGCAAATTAGGGTTCGGTATTCGGCCGAATCTTTCACAAAGGATTCGGGGGTTCGGCCAAATCCAAAATAGTGGATTCGGTGCATCCCTAATAATAAAAGTCCTTTGCAAATTAAACATGAAAAACAATTTCTATTTTTTATTAAAGCATTCATAGCTGCTGTTAGCTCATTTAAAAATCTCAGATGTCAATCAAATATTGTCTGCCCCTCCTCTATGGCATGGGCATAGAGGCGGGGCAGACAATTACTTTCACTTTCCATTCAGCACTTCCTAGATGTCACTGCTCTCCACACATTCCCCCGTTCTCTTTACCATTTAACTGTGTAGCCAGGGCATGGTGATGGACATCAGGTCCCCCATTCTGGTGCACAAACAAGATTCTGAGATGATGCAAGGCTTTCCTTATAAACAGTGTCCACAAAATGGCTGCTGCCTGCTTGCTATAATTTTGAATTCCCAGACTGAAGGAAACACAATTCAAATAATTTATACAGTGTAATTAAAGTTCATTTTGCTTGACTAACGTGATAAAATAGGATTTTGAATAATTTTTTTGGGTGACGGGTCCCCTTTAAATGCAGCGGATGGGGTTGCTTGTGGCAAGGAGCCTCTATTCTCATCATCCATAGGCAGAAGTGTCAGAGCTTCCTTTTTTACTTTTAGCCTCATATTTCTTTAGTGGTAGACAGAAAATGATCCAGATCAGCAGAAGCAGTTACAGATTTTCTCTGTGTACATTATATTCAGAATGTGAGGCTACAAGGAGGTTTCTACATGCAACCATGTTTCTGGAATTTGTCTCACCCTGAGCTTGATGGTATCCTTATCGTAACTTATAGGGATGTGCCATATATTTATATTTTTCTGACAGGAGTTGATTCAGGTTTGAATATCCAAGTTAAATGCATCCCTGATTCTATTACAGTTCCTCTCTATGAGTATGGGATCTGTTATCCGGAAAGGCCATCTCGCATACACTCGGTAAAGGATGTAAATTGTCATATTGAATTACAACAATACCTTTAAGCTGGCCACGCACACACACTAAAATCCAACCTTTAGTGCGGTTATCAAGCGAGAAGATCTTTGCACGGTTTGGCCACTAGCTTAAGCTGCACCTATAGCATCTTGAAAAATATTTGGCCAAATCCTTAAACAAATACTGCATTTAGTTCTTCTGTACCTACAGAAGATACAGCTTGAGAATGAAGGGTCACTGTAATGGAAAGGGAGGATTAGCTGGTGAGTCACCAGTGGGCAATTGTATGTTAAAACATATGTTAAGGTGTTGCAGTATATACAGGTTGAGTTGTAACCCTAAAAGAACAGTATGCATTATAAACTATACTAAAAAAACATAAACTTACTTTGAGTAAAATATAAAAAGAAAATCTACTAGAATTTGTGTGCCTCTTTACAACTGTCCATGGTTTCCTTTTAAACAGCTTCAGATAATGTACAAGGAAAGCACATTTCTGGTGTTCATTTTTAATTCAAAGGAAGACACTGTGATCCCACAAGTGCTCCTTTCTACTCCTTTATAAGGTTGCCGCATAAGAATGCTAATTATGCCAAGGCATAATTGATTTAGTGATTCTTATTGAAGAGGAGGGAGGTGCAAATATAGAAATGCCAAGCTAAGTTTAAATTCAGAAATGAGAAAAGGGCTTTTTTTAAATCATCTTGTCAGCTGGCAGAATGCCTGCTGTGGATTCACAAAGCTAAGAATTACACTTTCATGAAATTTTCCTCACTAACTGCCCTGGTTAATTTGCAAGATAACCCTCTGTTCTAATTCATTCTGCAGTTGGGAGGTGCGTGTTCTTATCTTTTTTTATCTGACAAAGCATTTTGTGTAAATCGTTTTGGCCCTCAAGTAGGCTCTCTTGAGATGACGCTTTTTACAATAAATGTGTCTGTGATAGCTCTTTAGACTATTATGCTTACAATAGATCCATAGAACTGGTAATTAATTCAGTACAGCTTTTTTTGAGACTAAAAGAATAGGTATAACACTATCAAGAGCTGCCGTGAAGTTTGTTTAGCCGATTTTGCTTGAAGTGGTGGCCTCATGAAGTGCGGATTAAGTACTAGGAGAAGAAAAGCCAATATAGCACCAGCACCTCCTCACATATATCTCCACCACATTTTATATCAATGTACTAGATATGCTTACTAAATATATTTACTAGATTAATATTATTGTAGTTTCTTGTCTTTTAAAATGAGTTTTTTTTTGTTTTTTTTTGTGATTGGACTACTTTAAATACCGTTTTTTTGTTTTTTTTTTCTAATGGACTCCATATATTATATTATAGGATCAATTGAATTCTTGTGTCAGATTTGAAATATTGATTAATAATAGTTCAGGTATGGAAACTGTTACCCTAGAATGCTCAGCACCTGGTGTTTTCTGGATAAGTGGTCTTAACTTAATTTGGATTTCCCTACATCAATTCTACTAAAAAGTAATTTAAACATTAAATAAAACCAATAGGATTGTTTTGCCTCCAGTAAAGAGTTGCTATATCTTGGCATCACATTTAAGGAACTGTTTTATTATTACAGTTATTATAATTATTTAGGGATGCACCGAATTCATGATTCAGTTCGGGATTCAGCCTTTTTCAGCAGGTTTCAGCCAAATCCCTGTGCCTGGCCAAACCGAATCTGAATCCTAATTTGCATATGTAAATGAGAGGCGGTAGGGAAAGCACGTGACTTTTCATCACCAAAAAAATTAGTATTCGGTTCGATATTTGCCCGAATCCAAAATAGTGGATTCGGTGCATCCCTTTAATTATTTGATCAAAATGGAGTCTATGGAAGATGACCTTACAATAATTCAGAGCTTTCTGGATCATAGGTTTCCAAATAACTGATCCCATACTTATATTATGAAGTAACAGTATTTTTAGAACACACAATATAATAGTGATAAAGCTAACGTTTGCAGCTAGTAGGTGTGGTTGAATATTGTATATTGTAAACGTTTGTCTCTTAAAGAAACCACGACTATAAATTCTATCAGAGAAGATTTATTACACACATGTATAGGCCAGCAATGTAATATACCATGTTATCATCTATCCAATGATTTTAAAATATTAATTTGGAGTTTTTTGAAATTCTTATAACTATATCTTGAAATTGTACTCGGGCCAGCAGTCCTTTTTACATTACTGGCCCACAAGTGTGTAATAAACCTTCTGAAAGAGTCGTGGTTTCTTTAAGAGACAAACTTTTACAAAACCATGGGAAAGGCTGATGGCAAGCAGGCATAGTGAAATACAGACACAGTAAAAAAACGGAGAATGCTATAACAAGACATGGAGGCCTATTTATCTCATTTTAGAGGTTTTTGAAACCACGACTAAAACTACAAATGTTATGGAATTTATTAAAAGATCCGAATATAAAAAGCACTGAACCATGCACTAAAAAAACCTTTTTTGACAATTCCTAGAGGAAAAAAAATCTGGAAACCTCTAAAAGTCCAAATTGATTAAAAGCAGTCCAAAAGATCAGCCCAGCTCCCATTGACTTCTGTAGCACCTCAACAACTTGTATTTAGCAAATTTTTGCATTAGAGCTCTTCGTGGTATTTTATTCATGGTAGAGGTTTTCAGGATACGCATGGACATTACAATGGATTTACTATGGCCTCTAGATACTAGCTGCCAAAAACGTATGCAACTTGTGTGCATGTAACCACAGGATTCGCAATCGACATTTAGGAACACACACCTGTCTCTCAGTCCGCCTGACGGGTGTTATCACATTTTTTCCGTTTATGACACTTGTGGATCATGTAAAAAAAAAATCTTCCTGCCGCTAGATTTCCTTTTTTTAAAATGAAAATTTTCTAACCCCACTGCCGGTGTCTTTTCTTACTCAATGGCAGTGATCCTCAACCAGTGGCTCGCGAGCAACATGTTGCTCTCCAACACCTTGAATGTTGCTCTCAGTGGCCTCCAAACAGGTGCTTATTTTTGAATTTTTGGCTTGGAAGGAAGATTTAATTGCATAAGAACCAGGTGTACTGCCAAGTAGAGCCTCCTTTAGGCTTCAAGTTTTCATAGGGGCTACCAAATAGCCAAACAAAGCCCTAATTTAACATGCCCATGTACTTTTTTATGCTTGTGTTGCTCCCCAACTCTCTTTGCATTTGAATGTGGCTCATGGGTAAAAAAGGTTGGGGACCTCTGCCCAATGACAATTGATGTCACAATTTGAACAATGTGATAATTGATCATGCAACTAAACAAAGGTGCAACAGGGATTTTTCTTTTTTTTTTTTTTTTTTGGTATGAGATTTTTAATTTGGTACACCTTATCCAGAAAGCTCCGGATTACAGGACGGCCATCTCCCATAGACTCCATTTTAATCAACTCATTCTAATTTTTAAAAATGATTTCCTTGTACGTAATCCCAATTAAGATTTAATTAAAATCCTAAATGGGGGCAAAACTATTGGGTTGAATTAATTTTCAAACTATTTTAAGTAGATTTATGGTAAAGCAATCCAAATTACATAAAAGATCCCTATCTGGAAAGCCCCACCAGGTTGTAACGTAGCAGAGACAAAGCCATTCCCATTATAATGTATTCGCTTGATGTAATGATTGTGCATTCACTTAAACACTTAACTAGAAAGTAACTTGGAAGTGTAGCCAACTTAATTAGTTCATTCCACTAGTTTTACTCTTCTCTCTGCAGATTCAATTGCTTTTGTAAACCACATCACATAAGTCACTTAACTCCTCGAAATAAAATAATGCTTTAAGCTTGCACATAGCAAATGCAGCATCTCTGCAGAGCCCTGGGACCATCCTATGATGAGTAATTGCTTTTACATCAGTGACAAGAGAGAGACAAGAATGTGCTTTCCTTGAACTTAACAACAGTTTGGGCAATTTTCTATAATCCAGTAAATACAAATTGTAGCTTGATTATCCATCTACGTCTGTCAAGTGAATTTTAATGGATGAATGAATAAGTCAAATCTATGCATGAAAATATACAAATGTGCAAAATGTAGGTCTAATTATAAGGCTGCTGAATTTACACAAGGTCAGGTAAACAAGGCACCAGCGTAATGATTATTAATTGTTAATAATGCCTTTGGGGAAACATTCACATTTCCTGAGCACTGAGCAGTTTGTGCATTTTCCCATCATTTGAAAACTCAAATGATCAGAAAGCAGCAAGTTTGATGGCAGAGAACTATTTTTCCTGCCTCTGCTCTACACTACATGTAATTGCGCAACTAATTTGTCGATTGTAGGCGAGATGACATTTTTAGGTTTGTACTGACAAAGGTAGGTTTATTTCTTCTTGAATGATGGAATATATTTATTCATTCGGTATCGTTCTACTGTGTCACATTGTACTCTTCAGACCCTTTTCTGCCAATGTAAAAAAATCTTCAAACAAAATTGCTTATCATAAATAGCATAACATAGTATAAATTTCTAAAATTTCTAAAAATGTTTTAACTTGTGCTTACTTTTCTAGTATTTGATCATAAATAGTGTACAATTGAGGCCTTGAATTTATTATTCTATAGAACGTGCTCACTTTTCTAAGATGCAGAGTTTTTCTCTGTTAATCTGACTCATACACTGGCCATTTGAAATTGGTCCACCAATTTCGTGGCATATGATGGAGTTCAATTAATTCTGTCCCATGTTAATGCACATGTTAATTATTCCCACGTAGGACCAGACAACGATGAACAAAAACATTTTTTTCCATGTTTCAAGATGCTTTACGCTAAAACTCAACTTTGATTTACAGTATTGAATTTTCCATTGAGTATTTTTTAAAATGCAAGTTTTTTCCATACATAAGCACACATACACGTTCATTCCAATTAAAAAAAAAAAAAACTTTTTCGAAATTTTGATAAACAGGCCTCCCCATCTTAATTATAAGATTTTACAAATGTTGAGATGCTCAAATTTGAAGAAAAAAAAATTCTTCAACAAAAACACAAAGGCCATTGTATTTTATGAAACTATCAAGGATTTTTTCCCCGATAAAGCTTAATCTTGCCGAAATTGAAACTAAACCAGTTAAGTTCATTCTACTCGACCCCCAAAAAATAAGTTTATAAATTGCTTGAGATAATTTTTTATTTTGAGTTTTATTTTGCATAATGCCAAGTTAAAGGGTATACCAGAAATTACATAGGGTTTAAATACCAACCCAGAAGCAGATCTGTGACAGCAATAGGCCCATATCTCTAATGGTACCCACAGTCGTTCCATATCTTTCAGACCTTGGCTTGACTTTACAAGGCATTTGGCATTTTATTGTTATTTTTTTTTTTTTGTTATTATTTTTTTTTTTCACCTTGCAGTCTATTAAATAAACAGGTTACTGGAGCAGAGCCTTGAAAATTTAATATACTGCAGTAGTACTCCCATTTTATTTTTTCTGGGTACCAGAAAAAAATGGTGTAAAATCTGAAAAAAATTAAATGTAAAATGAGGAAATACTTAAAATCAGGGGATGAAAAAATTCCTGTTTTTTAACTGTTTTGTATTGGTTTACTCAAGAGACATCTGACTTTTTAAATCATATATCTTCTTAGGTCTTAGACTCAATACATAGTTATTTTGGATAAACTGGTTGGAATATGCATTTATGAGCGCTATTATCTGTGTAACACCCAGTTTATGCTTAGAGTAACTGATGCATACATATTTGTGAAGTCAGAAGAAGATATTGTATCCGATAGCATTCTGGCAAAAATGTACCATCCCTCAAGTTTTTAAATGTTTTGACTAGTTTAATGTACACACAAATTTCTTGTGTGTGAACACAGCGGGTTAAATACTAATGATCATGTGGTCAGTTGTCTTCCTTTGACATTTGTGGAAGGTTTTCCTGTATTTGGCATTATGTCCCTGATAGTTCTTCACTTGGGTCATTCTGACCTACAGTCTCTTGACTCTGTGATAAGATACTCTACGTCTGTTCTGAGAGGGCTCATCATTTCTTTCCTTGTTTGGTATAAAGAAAATGACATTAAATGTTCACAAGTGGTTTCCTAGGTGTATCAGCTGCATAGCAGTAATTCCTTCATAGAAGAACAAAACTTCCTTTTTTTTTTTTTTTTTTTTTTTTTTTAGGAGTCATTGACAACCCCAGGTGGTGCAAGAGTACACCATTAAAGGAGAACTAAACCCCCATAATAATAAAAACCCTTAAACCCTCTCCTCCATAGTCCCCCCTCCCTGCTCCCCCCCTCTCTTGCACAGGCTTTCACAAAGTAAATGCCCCTAAGCTGGTAATTACTCCTCATTGCAAAGTCAGCGCAGTGGAGCTCACGGGCGCCATCTTCAGCGCTTCGGGAATCTTCAGCAGGAGATAGCCGTATTGGCGCATGCGCAGTTCTAGCAATATCCCGGTCACGAACAACTGCGCATGTGCTAAAAGAAATGGAAATTGGCGTAGGGACCTGAAGATTACAGAATTGCCAGAAGATGGCGCCAGTGAGCTCCGTTGCGCTGACTGCAATGAGGGGTATTTACCAGTTTAGGGCATTTACTTGTGTGAACACCTGTGCGGGGGGGAGCAGGGAGGGGGGACTATGGAGGGTAGGGATTTTTATTAGCAAGGAGGGTTTAGTTCTCCTTTAAGTTTTCATTTACCAGCACTTGTGCCTCTTTGAGTTTTTGCTCTCTACACAGAATACTAGATGGCGCTATACTTACCGTCTACCTATGGGCAAGTGGTAAGTAGAGAGCCCCAATGCAGGCTGCACCTCCTTCTGCTCCCTAACTTGCACATCTAAATCACACACGTAGGTGGATGAAGGGGAGGACTTCTACGGGCCTCCCCTGCCTGTCTCTTTATAATTGAGCAAGGCCTAAAACAGATCACACCCAGTTCTAGGAGTAGTCCGCCCACAGTGGGCAGCTTGCAAAATGTAAAAAAATAGCTGATGCGGCCTTATTTTGCACGCTGTGTGCTCACTTTTAAGTCCTGAAAATGAGAACATGAGCATTATGGAGCAGTGCACTTATGCTACACAGCTGCAGTGCTTTAGACTTTACAACCCTGTATAAGAGGCCTATCATTCTAATTTATTTATTAGTAATTTAAAGGGGATATAACCCCAAATTATATTTAGCTGTAAATATACAGCACTGTTGCATTTCTTATTCAGCTACTGAGATATTTGCTGTTTGTACTTCTAATACCAGGCTCAACTGAGAATCCGCATCCTTATCCTATATACTAATCGAAGGCCTATCTATGTCCCGAGTGGAGGGGAGGCAGATGCGCACGCAACTTCGGTTAAGGAATGCGCACGCAACTTCAGCCGAAAGACAAAGATGCGGCCTTCGATTAGCAGATGCGCAAGAGTCGGACACTGCTGCGCTTACCTGCGGGACGTCATGTCAGGCCTAGGCACTCTCTTCACAGGGAGAGTTCAATGAGCGAGCGCCCGCTCTCCTGTCGCTGTTTCCCGGCAGCTGTTCCCGATACACCCGGCTCCCAGCAGCGCGGCTTCATATACAGATCCGGTCACCCCCCAGCTCACATTCTCCGGACACGCCCACAATGACACCATAGCCCCTTATGGTATCCGCCCACCTATTCCATAATAAGCGCAAAACCCAGGACGGGTTAATACCCGGGACTTTTGCCTTTGGTTTTGATGCTCAACTGCAACTTCCACCAACTCCTGCAAAACCGCAGCTTCGCAATTAGTGGCCTAAGGCGCCACCTAGAAAAGACTTTCCCTGACAGATTGACCAATCGCAGCGCTGACTGACTTGCAGCTGTAGAACGCTGCTCGCTTATTGGGTAAGTGCTCACCTTGCTTCACGCTGACATGCGCCCGCCCCCTCCGGAGTCACGGTCCCTGAAGGGAGAGGCAGTTAAAGGGCCAATGGAATTTTCACCTGTGTAGTTTTCTGTCTCTCTGTGATGTAACAGTGATTATCAATGCTGCTATTGCTTTGCATGGAAACAATACCTGAAGTTGCCTTTGAGTGTAGGGGACAGAGCAGAGATCCTATATACTAATTGAAGGCCTATGTATGTCCCGAGTGGCGGGGAGGCAGATGCGCACGCAACTTCGGTTAAGGAATGCGCGCGCAACTTCAGCAGAAAGACATAGATGCGGCCTTCGATTAGCAGATGCGCGCGCAACTTCAGCCGAAGCCTTCGATTAGCAGATGCGCGCGCAACTTCAGCCGAAAGGTTAGGATCTAGGGAGGCAGATAGATGCGGCCTTCGATTAGCAGATGCGCGCGCAACTTCAGCCGAAGCCTTCGATTAGCAGATGCGCGCGCAACTTCAGCCGAAAGGTTAGGATCTAGGGAGGCAGATGCGCAGATGCGCGCGCAACTTCAGCCGAAAGGTTAGGATCTTGCGTACCTGCGTGGGTGGCACCGCGCTGCCCAATCAACACGCACCATTCAGGTCACAAGGGTCAAAGCAAACTAATCCGCCCACTGAACGTCTGTATATTCCATTGCGCCCTTTCTCCTCAGTTAAATCTCCTCAAGACTGTTCATACAGTGTATTGTTCCTCACTACATCTCTCTGCTGAAGCCATCAGGGGTACCATTTGGAGATACAGCTACTAAACTAGCACAACCACTGCCAGCAGCTACTCCACTGCCTCTGTCACACCAGTTAATAAACTGTCTGCCTCTGTCACCAGTACCGGCAGCTACTCCACTGCCTCTGTCACCAGTGCCGGCAGCTACTCCACTGCCTCTGTCACCAGTGCCGACTGCCAGCAGCTACTCCACTGTCTCTGTCACACCAGTTAATAAATTGTCTGCCTCTGTCACCAGTACCGGCAGCCACTCCACTGCCTCTGTCACCAGTTCTGACCACGAATTACCTTTTAAACTTAAACGACGACAATTCCCCGTTAAGGCTGCATTTGCCATGACAATCAACAAATCACAAGGACAAACATTGGATAAAGTCGGCATTTACCTATCTGAGGCCTGTGTTTGGTCATGGTCAACTTTATGTTGCATTTTCAAGAGTGCAGCGTTCATCTGATGTTAAAGTCAAAATTTTAAGTACAGCTCACCAGGGAGAACTCATTCAAGGACAGGAGAACATTTTCACAAAAAATGTTGTTTATAAAGAAATTTTTCAGTAACACTTTACTACCAATAAACTCAAAATGTAAAAATTCTAATAGCAGATAGGTAATAACAAGCAATAGGCACAGATTCACTCTACATCCCCACAAATTAGCGTCGCCAGTTGCTGCCTGGGAATGCAGAGTGAATCAGCACCCATCGCATTTTGCTGCCTCACTGTTGTTAGCATTCTTTCATTAACGATTCTTTAGAGAATCCGGGGTTTACTGGTGATTTACTAAATCCAGTGCTTAGAAAATTCATAAGCAGTTAGTGTCTCTGACTATCTTGGCCTTCAGAGATGCTGCTGAGCTGAAGCCTGATTAGCAGTAGGCCGTCTTATATTGCAAATACAGGTATATGACCCGTTATCCAGAATGCTTGGGACCTGGGGTTTTCATACCTTAAAGGAACAGTAACACCAAAAAATTAAAGTTCTTTAAAGTAATGAAAATATCATGTAGTGTTGCCCTGCACTGGTAAAACTGGTGTGTTTGCTTCAGAAACACTACTATAGTTCATATAAACAAGCTGCTGTGGAGCAATGGCGGAAATTGAAAAACGACTATATGACACAGGTTAACTAATGGATAACAGATAACACCATTAGACAGACAGAGCTTATCTGCTATCTGCTGTGTAACCTGAGCCTTTTCTCATTTGAATGGCTGCCCCCATTTCTACATAGCAGCTTATTTATATAAACAATAGTAGTGTTTCTTAAGCACACACACCAGTTTTACCAGTGCAGGGCAACACTGCATTATATTTTCATTTAAAACACTAATTTTTTGACATACTGTTCCTTTAAGTCTAATAGAAAATAATTTAAGCATTAAATAAAACCAATATGCTGTTTTTGCATCCAATAAGGATTAATTATATTTTAGTTTGGATCAAGTACAAGGTACTGTTTTATTACCACAGAGAAAAAGGAAATTTAGAAAAATTTGGATTATTTCATTATAATGGTCTGTGGGACACGGGCTTTCCATGATTTGGAGCTTTCTGGATAATGGGTTTTTAGATAACGGATCCCATACTTGTATGTCAGAAAAAAAGCTCTACAAAATGAAACTTTGGATTTTAAAAAATGATTGCATTATTCCCTATAAGAATTTTCTTTGATAAATGTAAACGTAAGGATGACGCATTCCTGTTCCCCATATGTACTACTATAGCTGACACTCATTTTAAATGTACCGTAATGTCTGCTTAGGATACCTAGGTAACTTGAAATAAATATTTGTTTTATTCTCCCAAAGGATTTGTTGAGATAGCCCTAAATGTATATACTTTGTTGTAAGGAGCAACTAACACTAATCTGTCCTTTTTTTTTCTTTGTATTGATTGAAAATTCAATTGAGAATCATGTTTAGAACCATGCTTTCTGTAGTAATCATAAAAGTCAGTGGGAAGACAAGAAAATTGAGTTGTAAGAAACACTGCATTTTCCCTTATTTCAGCATAGATGGTCAAATAGTAGTCTTTTTTTAGTCTTGACATATTAGCGACTATTTCCCTGATGTTCAAATGTGCAGTGCAACATCATTTTTTTTAATATTGCTCCCTCCACATTCCCTTGCCATACCACACATCCTCTCATACTGATGTGATACTGCCCTAGTGTTGGACACACATATTGCCCAGTTAACCCCAGCTTAGTCATCTGTAACTTTGGTCAGAAATATTGTCGGCTAATGGAATTGGATTGCTTGTTTCAGCTTGTTCACACTGTATGTTTGTGTATCTTTATGCAGCTCTACTTCTACATAGTTTCATACAGATCTCTTTACAGTACAGTTTAAGCGCAAAAAGAGAAAACAAAAGGGAAAACATTGCAATAAACATTCAGTTGTAAATATCGAGACAGGACGAAAGACATTTCATTAAACCAGTCAAAACTGTTTGAATACAAGCCTGGCACCTCCCTGCATGGTTGTGTTTTCTTGGGAAAACTGCCTTTTGACATCATTGGTCTCAAGCAACAGATTTTGTTGGGGGACCAACACCTTATTTTAAAAGCTTAGGACCACAATTAATGGCTGGAGTGGAGGTGCTAAATATAAATGCAAATTTAGCACAGTTATTCTGCAGGAAGAATGAGCAAAGTAGAAAAACACCAGGTGTATTGAGGGAGCACACCAAGATAAAATCTAAATAAAGCACAATGGAAGTGTGGTGTGGTCAATTTTACAACAAACATACAAAAGAGGGGCTTGATCAACGTACATTCCCTGATCCCCTGTTCTATTAGTAACAGAGTATCTGCAAGTGCATACATTGTCGTTAAAGGAAAACTATACCCCCAAAATGAATACTTGAGCAAAAAAAAAAAAAGAAAAATACTTGGCATATTCAAGAATCTTATCAAACTGCAAGCTATATTTAAGTAAAAATTGCACTTTTATATCTCTTGCCTTGGACCACCATTTTCTGATGGTCTGTGTGCTGCCTCAGAGATCACTTGACCAAAACTACTGCAGTTCTAACTAACAGGTAGAAGTAAGGAAGCAAAAGACAGAATTGGGTGATGTTACCTAACAAGTATGTTTTGTTTTTGTGCACTGTGAGCCCTACGATCCCAGGGGACACCCTTATTTTTTAAAATGGCAGTTTTCTATTTATGATTACCCAATGGCACATACTTTTTATAGAGACCTACATTGCGAGAGGGGTATAGTTTTCCTTTAAAAGATCATAATCCTAAAATTGCCAAGCAACCACACTCTTCCAAGGTAAACCCAATATGGTGGTCATGTTTAGCTCCAGTCATCTTTTTCATAGACATACACCTCCTAAATTACTTGTTCCTTGACCAATCCCCCTTTTCTGTATTTCTGTACGATTGCATTTACATGTGAACCCCCCCCAATTCAGTTTAGTTAATTAATATCAGAAATTTGTTTACCTGTTCAGCCACTTTTTCCCTTTTTTCAGTTAATCAACTCTCTTGTTACTTTGGGTAGGAGAGAAGATCTTATGGAGGGCCCTTGATGACTTTTTGGAAGAAGTCTGCATTCAAATTTTACCAAACCATAGCCATTGACCACCTTTAATTGATTGCGTGTGTCAAGCTTAACCTGGCTGTTTATACCTATTAAGATACTGTTAAAATATCAGAATAATTGGTACAACACAGAATATTCTCAGGTGCTATAAAAAAAAGTAAAGAAGTAAAAATTAACCTTGAGATATGTATCTCAAGCTCCGTCTGTAATCCTGTATTAAGTAATGGCTCTTAGCATGGCCAAATCGGTTACGAAAAAAAAGCCCATATTTAGTACGGTAACATGCTCACAATTATTCAGCCAAATGTGTGCACAATGAAATTGTATCTGGCAAAGTATATAGATTCTATTATAGGCAGGTTGTTTTTGTGTGTTATTGAAACTGAAATCTCTCCAGATTCTTTTAAGCTGCTCATCAAGCAAATGTATACACGGAGCCTATAGGACTTCCCGCAGTGCTTATTAATCCTTTATGGATCATTTGAAATGTTTCTAATTTATTTAAGCTTTGCGATCAGACTGTTCCTGCAAAGATTAGAAAGTGGGTAAGAGAATGCGATCATGCTTTGAATTTTAAAAGTTCTCACTTTCAAGCGAAAATCACTTTTATGGTCCATTAACACTGAATCTAATTGAGTTTTTATGTTGCATTAATGCAAGCTTGATGTGTATCCCAAAAGATAGGGTTGCCCTTTTACCACACTACATATGATGGCAAGCGATACATTCTAATAAAATTATATATTTCCTTTAATTTTGTTTAAAAAAAAAAAAAAAAATATATATATATATATATATATATATATATATATATATATATATATATATATATATATATATATATATATATATATTATGAGCTGAAACGCGTTGGTGCACCATGCACGAATAAATATATTTTGATACACAGCTGATGGTCATGGCCGTGAGTGCTTTCTCTGGACTATTGTTGACTAATTTTGGTTAGCACCCGGCGAACAACTGGAAGATTGGTGAGTGCTGTTTCATTCAAGAGATATATATATATATATATATATATATATATATATATATATATATATATATATATATATATATATAATATGCTGTATACATTAAAAAAAACACTAAAAATGAGGTGCACACCGGGAGCTTTTTTTCAAAAGGTTCAAAGCTCTTATTCTTTATTTAATACATGTTAACAGATGGAACAGACGGAAACGTTGACCTGTTTTAAACATGTATTAAATAAAAAGATTTTACCATGTATACAACATATATAGTGATTTCCATTTTCTTTCTTTTTCCCTTTAATTCTAATAAAACAGTACCTTGTCCTTCTATTCTATTTGTGTATGTTTAAAATATGTTCTAAGTAGACTTAAGGCATGGAGATCCAAATTACACAATGTCTCCTTATAAGGAAAACCCCAGGTACCATACCTGTATATATCCATATGTAATACTATCACACAGCACATTGTTATGCATCATCTTTAATCATTTCGTGTATTCTATTGCACTTTAGGGATGCATTAAACCCTTAAAGGGGTGATTCACCTTTAAGGTAACTTTTATTATGTTATAGAACGGCTAATTCTAAACAACTTTTTAATTGGTTTTCATTATTTATTTATAGCTTTATAGTTATTTGCCTTTTTCTTCGGACTCTTTGCAGCTTTCAAATGGGCATTGCTGACTTCGTTCTAAAAAACAATATATTCCAGTCTCCTATTCAAATCAATGCATGGTTTCTAGGGTAATTTGGACCCTAGTTACCAGATTGCTTAAGATGCAAATTGAAGCTCATGAATAAAAAGCTAAATAACTCAAAAACTTTCATTAATAAATAATTAAAACAAATTGCAAATTGTCTATTTCTTATAAAAAAAACCCCTACCCTCCATAGTCCACTCTCCCTGCTCCCCCCCCCCCCCCGCACAGGTGTTAACATCTGTAAATACCCCTAAGCCTGTAATTACCACTCGTTGCAGTCAGAGGAGCTCATAAGAGCCATCTTCAGCTCTTGGGTAAGTAAGCACTGTATTGGCACTTGCGCAGTTGGAGTAGTCTTCCGCTTTGTGAAAACTGCTCCTCTGCTGAAAGTGACGAAAATAACTGTAGTGTCAGAAGACCCAAGAATTACTAAAGCCCTGGAAGATGGCTCCATTGAGCTCCGCTGCACTTAACTCTGCAACAGGGGGTAATTCCAGGCTTAGGGGCATTTACAAATGTTAACACATGTGCGGAGGGGAACAGGGTGGGGGGGACTATGGAGGGTAATGGGTTTTTATAAGCAAGGGGGTTTAGTTCTCCTAAATCCTCCATCAAAGATTTGAACCAATTCTGAACCTTAATTTGTTTATTCAAATACAAGAATAACTTAAAGTTGAATTAGATAAAAAAAATGCAGTTTCAAATGCCGTTTTTCAGAGCCGTAAAGTCATGGCACTTTCAGAATTATGTTGAGGTGAAAACTGTTCAAAAAGTGCTAGGAATATGGCAAATGTCATTTCTGGGTTGATTATTATAGCCCCAGGCCACATACGTGTGCAGTAATGGTTTTGTTTGTTATAAATGCAAGTGTGTCTGTAAATATGCAAGTGCTTGTGATGGTGCAAGTGATACATAAATATGTCTCTACCTCAATTAGCTTCCAATCTATGTATAGCTGACACTTTGTAAAATGTATTCAAGACCTTTTGTTGCTGGATTTATTGTAAGAAGGTAAAAAAAATAATTGCCAACAATTACTCATCTTTATGTAATAGAAATCAGGGTGCTTGTATGAGCATTTATTACTGAAAAGGGTGTCTTCGATGGATAGCAAAGCTCACCATTAAAAGTGGTCAATAAGCAAATTGAATGCATCACAGGGGTCCATCAGGAGTGCGATTGGCTCAGTTAGCAGCAGACTAGATTTTCAGTCAACACAAAAGGAAACCATTTGGAAAATCTGAATGTGTTTAGCCCCATGCCTAGATCAATGGTCAAACAGGATCTCTCTCTTTGTATTGCCACCCTATTTTGACTTTTTCTATCTGTATGAATGGTTCATACACATGATTATATCTTTAATAAAAATGACTTATAACATTTTTTTTAAAAATTAAACTTGCTTATCTGCCCACTTACCTACAATAATAATTAGTCTTTGAATACTAATAACAAGACAAATCTGATGATCCGGTTTACAAGGGGGCTATTTATCAAAGGTCGAATTTATGTGATTTATTTTTTTTACTTTAATAAATTCGAATGTACTCACAGCTCAAATGGGACTTATTTATGAAAAATCTTGAACGTCTAATATTTGATGGAATAGTTCCAACCCGACAATTCAAATCGAATTTCAATAGTTTTCTTCCGAAAAAAACTTAAATGTCAGGAAGGCAATTAACATATTCAAATAGATTAACAGACCTATGCCGTTGACTTGTAAATGAACGCATCAGGTTTTTGGTGGCGAACATTGAAATTAGAACTGTTTTCATGGTCGAGTGTAATAAATCTCCCATTCAAATTCGAGTTGGTGCTTTTAAATTCGAATTTGTGAGTGTTCACACAAAAAATCAAAAATTCGAATTTAACATTCGAACTTTAATAAATCTGCCCCTAAGTGAACTGTCGCAGGTCGTGGCATCGCAAACGACATTTGCTCCTGACGTCAGACTTGAAAACATTGTTCCCTGTGGAGCAGGTGCCGTATTGTGACCTGACGATCTAGTCAAGAACGTTTTACCTGTATAAATTAGGGATGCACCGAATCCACTTTTTTGGATTTGGCCGAACCCCCGAATACTTTGCGAAAGATTTGGCCGAATACCGAATCCGAACCCTAATTTGCATATGCAAATTAGGAAGGGGAAACCATTTTTTACTTCCTTGTTTTGTGACCAAAAAGTCATGTGATTTCCCTCCCCACCCCTAATTTACATATGCAAATTAGGATTCGGATTCGGTTTGGCCTGGCAGAAGGATTCGGCCGAATCCTGTCCAAATCCCGAACTGAATCCTGGATTCGGTGCATCCCTAGTATAAATACATTTTTTCCCTTTTTAAAAAAAACAAAACAAATTGTAATCATTGGCTTTAATTTATTTAGATCATTTTTACCAGAAATGCATTATTTTATCTCATCGAATCTGTTTTATACACATGTAACCGTAAGTATTATTTAGAGTCGAGCAGTTAAGGAAGATTAAGGCACTTCACACTTTGCTGCGGCTTTGCATATTACCTAGCTTTTGTGGTTAACCTTCGATGGATTTCTTTTCTCATATCCTTCAGTGGTTAGACAAACCATTCATGCAAGCTAAAGGTTAATGTTATTTCTAAATAGCTGTCAGTGTAATAAGTGTTTTCTCCCAGGGGAAGAATGTTTTATCGGTTATATAAAAGAAGGCATGACAGAAACTTTATTATTTAGATACGATGAGTCTGGCAACTCCTGACAAATAATATAGACAAACATCAATGCTTGTTTTCAAAGTGTCTGTAGTTTTTCTTTTTCTTGGAATGAGGTTTTTTTTTTTTCTTTTTTTTTGCTTCACCTCTCACTTTTTTTCACTCGTACTCATATAGTCTAAATAGTGTATCAGTCTACGCCAGTTTGCATGTTTTATTCCTGTCTATATGGGTTTGTTACACTTAAAACCATCAGAATAATCGACCTTGATTGATGTGTGTAAGTATGATAGGACCTTTGATTGTAAGCTTTGTAAAGTGCTGCTTAAAGGAGACTAAAGTCTAACTAAAGAAGTAGCTAGAAATGCTGTACATTATGTTTTGGGCTTCTGTACCAGCCCAAAGCAATCACATTCCTTTAGCAGTAAAGATCTGTGTCTCCCAAGATGCCCTAGTAGCTTCCCATCTTCTTTTCTGCTGATTCACTGCACATGCTCTGTGCTGCTATTACCCACTGAACTTAGGGAGCAATTCACGTTATACCATATATGCAGAATAGAAATGTCACAATATTAGGTTGATTAGTAATTAATACATATAATAAATACATATCAACTCAGAAACCAGTTCAAATGATAGCATAATTTAACAATCAGCTTTGTAGACCCCTAAGCTTAGCTTCTCAAAAGCTGCCCAGGGCACACTGAGCATGTGAGTGTCACAGACACTTTCCAAGATGGTGACCCCCTGTGACAAGTTTGAATTCCTGGATCATTGCTGCTATTGAGATGAGGAAAGTTTAGGCTTGTACAATAGGTTCAGTATATAAAATATGGCATTTTTAGCCATAATCAGTTTTACGAATTAGTTCTCCTTTAAGTATGTTGTCACAATATAAAATATAATACCCTTTTTGTGTAATTCCCTTAGGCTGACAGTCATGTACTGGCCTTAATCAATACAGTTTGCAGTGGGGGGGGGGGGTTTGTTGTTTTGTTTAATCCAAGTAGTACGCTGAAACAATAGCTGACATACCCAAAACATCAAAAATCTAAGAGCAAACAAAGCAATATGATATATGCTGACTAAGTTAATAAAGTGCATGCAGTTCTATACATTGAGGAAGCTAAACAATCACACAGCAGTTGAGTCTGTGTACCCAGCACACATAAAGGGCCCCAAATCAGTAATGCCTCCCCTTTCTACGTAGGGACTCTGTGGGAGCTAGGCAGCCCACAGTCCAGCCCAACGCGTTTCACCGATTGATTAGCCGAATCAATCGGTGAAATGCGTTGGGCTGTCATAGGTGGACTGTGTCCCTACGTAGATAGGCAGAATTGCTCGGAGGAAATTTTTGGAAGGGAGGGTACGGGCGCCGGTTCACTAAACTATCCTGAATCTTTGAAGCACTTTAGTCACAGGCATGAGAACTGTCTCTGCTTGGATAAGCCACATGTCCACCATTGGCCGTTTTTATTAGTGTATTTTATGGACATAGTCCAGCACTGCCAGCAGTGGGTGTGTTCACAAACGAGCGTTTTTACTGGCAGATATTATTAAAAGTTACATTTTAACTTCTCATCACTTTTGGCATGCTGCTGACCAAACTGGTTTGCTTTGAAGAGACAATTGGAAACGTATCACTTTTTGTTTCCATCTATTTATCTCTTCACCCTATTTGATACAGCTGGGAATCTGACCATATGTCTAGCCCCATGTCCGATTTCAAAATGAAATATAATACAATCTGTTTGCTCTTTTGAGAAATTGATTTCAGTGCAGAATTATACTGGAGCAGAACTATTAACTGATGCGTTTTTGAAAAAAAAACATGTCTTCCCATGACAGTATCCCTTTGAAAGTATGAGTGTTTGTGCTTTTCGTGATCTGTGCTCTAATTTACTGTTTGTCCATGCACAGAGTAAATGGACTCCATATTTATTAACTAAACAAAATTTATCTGTGTTGATGGAAACAAATTCTTTCTCTGTTAATGAGGTTTCAGCTACTGGGCTGCAAATGATATAAAGACCCTTTATCTGGAAAATCCAGAACAAAGGCAATCCAGATGATAAATCCCACACCTGCCTTTAAACATATCCTTGGAACAACAATGAGCTTTCCGCAGTAGGGGTGCTTGTAATATTCGTTTAGAAAATTCCCAGATGTACACCATAACGTGCTACTGGCCCTTTTACTCTATGAGGAATGATTAGCCAACACATGAGATTAGTTTCTTGGGATGAGACAATTTTATGCTGTTGGCAACGTCGTATTTGCACAGGTGCATATGCTCACAAGCACTTTACCTCTAACAACCTAAATATGAACAAATACTGGCGATTTCAAACTAATGTTCCTGAATCATCTGTGTTTTTTTTTGTAACTACCTTGCTATTTCACGTGTGTGTGTTTTTATAATCTATATAAAAAAAAAACTTAGAGGAAGTATGAGTTAGGCAAGAATGCTGTTATTTATTTTTTTTTTCCATCTGGGTAAAGGGATTCATATGGGAGCACCTACCTGTATATGTTTCTAAAAATTAAAATCACTCTCAACTAACAGTCTATAACTTAATATCTATTTATTATATTGTGTAATATGCTATAATTGTGTGTTCCGTTGATTTAAAAATGAGGGCATAATGAAATTTTAAGGATCTTCCTTATGCTGCATGGTCAGATGATGATTCACATACACTTATGCATATCTTTAACACGTTATTTTATAATATTAAAGCAACTTATACACAAAGGGTGAATCTTGTGGTTTATTTAGCCTCATATAATAAAGTTGCGGCAATGAAAATCCTATAAAGCAATGTTAACTCTTGTAAATCCCATCCTTTTAGCTCCTCCTGAGATAATTTGAAAGCAATGTAGTAGCATTCTGTCAGGTGATGTAATATTCCGTGCTGTTGTCTTGCCTCTCGGAATGTAACTTCATCTTTGCATTCACCCATTCTAAATATTACCGAGGAGCTTTCTTGATGGAAAGTTAAGTAGTGTGCTTTTCCCTTTCCATTCTTCTTTGTCTGTGGTGGAACAGCTGCTTATATATAGGGAAAAATGCGGTCCATCATCAAGCATGATGAGTCGAAGAGAAGCAGACAAGATGACTGACTGTAGCTACCCCCTGTCTGCTTTGGCAGTCTCTGTTTTCAGTGTAATGAAGAGCAGGAGAACAATATTCTGTAATTAAGGATTCCATTAAGTTGAAGAAAAGAGCAAGTGGAGATGTTTGTTCTCCAAGCTGAAAAAATGTGTCTGGGGTGGAGGTGAAAAAGAGGAAGGGCAAACTGGTGGTGCTGTTGAGGGGAGAGGTGGGTGGAGAGACAAAGTCAGGACTGTTTGTTGAATATACAGTCAAGGACTGTTACCATCCTAATTAATCAAGTTAGAAATTACAGCTGTAGCTGGTTTCCCCCAATTCTTATCAATTTTCTTCTCCTTTGAGACAAAGCAAATATAAATTTCGCGTTCATTTGTCACTCGTTCTTTGACTTCAGCATCTCTAGAAAAAAACAATGTAGCACAAAAGACCAGTATTTACCTAGTTGTAATGTGGGTTGCCATGGTGTTTTGCAAATTATTGCAATTATGTTCACCATGCGAGTCGCCCTTGGTAACTGGCGAAAAAAACTGATAATCCTGTTTTGAACAAAAGGTCAAATTGCTGAATAGAAAGTCTTGATTAAGTAAAAGATGTACAAAGTGGAATTATTTCCTACCATTCAGAAATAGTTCTTGATCGGGTTTGCTTGGGAGGAGGGAAGGAGGGTGAATAAGTACATCTGTTGATTACTGAAGTACAAAGCATTGAAAGGATGTTGCCTTGAGCCTTTCATGTAGACTTAATGGTGGCTTTTTTGTCAAATTTACCCATTTGCTGCATTGAAAGAGGCAGCTGCATTTAAGCTGGGGAGATGGTGCTTTTTTTTTTTTTTCAAGTGTTCGATGCATGGAAAGTTCTCAGCAGTGTCTGTAGTTTACTACTATCCTTCTGGTATACCCGTAGCGATGAGCTGCGTTTATGACTTGCTCTTGTAAAACCTTCTGACTGATGATCTAATAAAGTGCTCTTATTGAACAATCTCTCATCAGCTACTCCTCTGCTAGGGCAAAGTCCATGCACAATTTACAGGTTAATTGAAACAGTTGTCTCCTGGATATCTGTACTAATGGATATTCTAGACAGGCTTTTGTTTATGTTGCTATATATGATTTAATGAACCATGATGTTTGGTAGTTTTTTGCCTGCAAGAAGTTGCAGCAATTGACACTCCACGCATATTACCAGCGCATGTGCAATTTAAGGAATCGGTAGAGGAATCATTTATAGAGAGTTTTATCTTCTGTGCAACTCAAAGTGCTTTACAGCAAGCAAGGCAGCCATTATAGTTATTCCCTGCCTGAAACCTTGTGTGCTGCCCCCTGACCTCCAACACCGGCTAAAGCCAGAGACAAAACAAAGTACGTGGTAGGGCCTGAATCGGCAGCTCTGGTGGACCCCCCCCCAGCCTGACGCTGGGTACACTAAATATGCTGGGACACCAGGTGATTTTGAGGCTTTTACAGGGTCTCAAGTAGTTGCCACAGGGAGTTGAACCAGGGTCCCACATCAAAGGCTGATCACTTTGCCTCTTGGCGACTCAAAACTGCACTGCTGTATAGAATTTGGTAGTTCTTGTTTCTATTTGCTCACAAATCAGAAGGACAATATTACAGTGTTTGAGTTTATTGGTCATGACTTTAATTGTCCACATGAATTTAATCCTATGCAGTATATTTTCACCTAGTGAAGTTGTAGGACATTTTGGCAACAATATTATCGCACTATGTACGGTGTGTGTATGGCGGGGGACGAGCCAACCGATATCAACTGAAGGCTAATATCAGCCCAGGCAAAACATTTCGATTGGGTGCCAGAACATCGGCCACTGTTAGTGCTGCATCGTCGGATACAGGTTGGATTCTATTGTTTCTGCCTGTATATCTGACGATTCAGCTCTACACGTGTGTGTTGTAACTAACAATCTTTCGTGGAAAGATCTTTTCCAGGAAAGATTGTAGTTACTACAACTATGGTCACATTTAAACATTGCCCATCTATGATATAGCTTGTCCCATGACTAAATTGTCCATAAAATCCAGTCATCCTGAGTTCCCTATTCGTTTATTAACTATTTTATTTGTGAGCTACTAGAAGATATCATTTTTTCAGTTAATTTGGCATCTTAAGGACTTGGACATGTTTGGCCACATCTCTTTTAAACTACGGATCGCCTAAACAATATAAATGTGTGACTCCTCACTACAACCAGCTTTTTTTCTCTCAATAAACCTGTTGATTTGAAGAAATTACTCAATAATTAATTGAGTAATTTTACCTGCTGGCTGTTTATTTAAACTTGATATTTTTGAGTATTCTATACATTTTTTAAGTGCTTAAAACTGTAATAAGAAGGCTCTTAAACTAACCATAAATGGCAAACGCATGTGTTTGTCTTGAGGTTAAGAAATTAATATTCTTATAAGTGTCTAAATATTCGTGCCTTTAAATGGCCTTCTTTAGATGAAATGTTCTTTAAAACGTTGGAGAGCCTGAGAGAGTGGAATGAAAGCTAAGTAAACCATAACAAGTTTGTAGGTTTACATTCTGTATCACCTAGCAACCCCCAGTCTCAGACAGTTCTTGTCTGGCCTTGTTTACTGTCCATTGAAACCATTCTTCAAAAGCACAGAAGAAATTCGGTTTCATTAGCATCATTCTCAAGGACAAAATAATTAAAGTTAAATGAACAAACATTGCTCAGTAATTTGCCCTAGATACCTACTTAACCGTTTGTGACTTGTGCAAGTCTGTTTCAAAAGTTTGGAGGCTCAGGGTTGCTGTGTGATTAGTGCCATGTTTATATATAAAGTAATTTTATAATTTTCATTGTTTCTTCAAAACAAGAAGAAGTTTGTATGAAATATCATGTAATGCATCATGAAAATCTGGTCATAGTACAGGGATACTTAAAATAAAGGCCTCATTTAACTAAGGGGTAGGTTCAAGTGCTAGCGTGCCGAAGATAAAGAATAACGCAGGCATTGTTTGGGAAAATGTAAAGATAAATCTGAGCTACTTGAATTCAAAGTGTGCACCAGTATGCCTGGGAATTCAAGTGTAGCTTCTGAAGTGGGGCCACTGAAATCCATAATGCATTGCCCCAGTTATGTATGATAGTGCTAGCCCCAAAAAGGTGATGAGGTATCAGAAAGACTTGTGAAAAAGAATGTGGAAGTGGCTGGTCCTAATTGGTTATAACATGGGTGCATTAGAAGACAACAACAAACCCTGTTAATTAGATTAAAGATATTGGTCAACTGTGAATCCATAAAAACAGAATCTGAGGTCCAGCAGGAATCAAAAATATAGGTGAGTCAGATTAGAAACTTATTTGTGCATATTGAATTTGGGCTAGAGTGTAGGCTTATTAGTTACAACCACAGGAACAAGTCTTTGTATGTTCTAAAGCATTCTTTTCCAGATTTAGATTTAAATCATCTGTGCATTCTGTATTCTAACGCCTAATTTATTTGGAAAGTTGCATTCTGTATAGCTTCTATATGTAAGCTCTATATGAAAACCAATACCTATACTATCTATCTATAGATCTATTTAGTTCCCAGTAGCCTTCAATAGTATGCTTATCGTCCAAGCCACTGTTTAAAGCACTGAAATACCCACCCGTCACAACATTAACTGGTAGGGCATTCCACAACCTCACCATGAAGAATTGTTTGCTCTGCTTTAAATGAAAGTTCAGTTCCTTTAGTCCAAAAGAGTTGGCCTCCCCAGAAGAGATGCAAACTAATTATAATGCACTGTTTACATTAGCACCCATGGCAATAGATTCATCTTGTCAGTATTTTTAAACAGCTTAATGTCACATAAACTAACGAGAGTCTCATTCCGAACATGATTCTATCTCTGTGTATAATCTCCCTGTGGTTTCCTCCATGTTCTCCTCGTTCTTCCACACTCCGAAACTTTCAGGCTGATTACTTGGCTTATTGTGAAAAGGTTGAAAAGGACCATGGTGTGCATAGTAGTGTGCACATAATAGGTACCTTACAAGTTTAATTTTACTGGGGCAGAATCCGATGTATAAAAGGTTATCTCTGTAAAGCACTGGAGAATGTGTTAGCATTTCATAAATGAGGTAGGTGTGGTGTTTATACAAATGGGCTGTAGATGTCACTGTTACTGTGCATACTTCCTGGACAGCTTAAAAGTGGAAGTTACTGTTGTGTAATGCCTGCATGAGTCTCTGCTAATAAAGCACTGTTCTACTCTACTCATCCTCAGCTACCCAAAACATAACAGTAGGGTAAACGCATTTATCTCGCCGGCAATCCCGTTGGTGACTAAAACATCCCCTACCCTGACCCTGAATGTAAATTGAATTGTCTATATTGTTTACAGTATATGTGTACAATCTATTTGTTTTCTTCATTATAGCAGTTCATAGTAAGAAAAGGCAGAAACTATTCTTTATTAATGTTAAGGGAAGAAACTGATTTTATTGCTGCATAATATTATTGTGCTCTTATTGATCTATTGCTCTTCTCCACAGGGTTGGCTGGTTTGTGAAGAAAAAACTTGCCAGAATAGAACACGGCGTCTTCCTCTAAGTTTCTCCCGCAATGGGCCAATATGCCAAGCTTGTTCTAAAGCAACCCTTAGATCAGAGGTGAGAGAAATGTTGCTGTATATTTCTTTAAAAAATCTGTTTAATTCTGAATTTGGTTGTTTTTTTTTTTTTGTTTTTACTCTGAAGTGGAAAACATCATTATAGATCTGTGATTGAGGGCTGATCACACACAGAATCTTGAAGCAGTGTCAGCATAAAGACACCCCCCCACCCCCACTATGTGAGCTTTTGCTTTTTATAGCGTATTTAAAGGGACATGCCTGCAGAAAAATGCCCAACGTCGCTAGTATAGTTCTCCTGAAAGTGTGTTTGGGCTGAAATATTTCCAAAAAGGCGTAAGTCAGTTTGAGTCCTCTGGAGTCCTTTGTAGGTTAGCCCTGCTGGTTAAAGGGGACCTGTCACCCTAAGAAATAATTTCAAATTCTTTTCTATCATGTTAGTTGAGCAAAAAATACTTTACTTACACTGTATTTATTATTTAAATTTTGTTTCCTTCTGTTTTGGAATTATACAATCACAGCAAGCAGGCAGCTGCCATTTTGTGGACACGGTTATTAAGGGAAATTGTGTATCACCCCAAAATCTTGTGCATGGACCAGAATGAGGGACCTAATGTCCATGTGCAGTGCCCTACACAATTATAGAGCCTGAGAAAGGAAGGGGGAATGTGAGGAGAGCAGTGACATCTAGGAAGTGTTGAATGGAAAGTGAAAGTAATTGACTGCCCCTCCTCTATGCCACGGGCATAGAGGCGGGGCAGGTCATATTTGATTGACAGTTTAGATATTTAAACACCTTTATAACAGGTATGGATGTTTTAATGAAAATTTTTTTTAGGGTTCCATATTTAATTTGGAAAGGACTTTTCATTATGCAGTTTTTTATGTGTAGGTAACAGGTCCACTTTAAGGTCGGCCGTGTAAGTAAAGTGAGAAACCAGTTGTAACCAGCAGGTAGATATTCTAGCCAGTGTTATAAAAAGCTGGGAAAAAGTTAAGCTGGCAATAGACACAGAGATAAAGTCCTATGAAACAAAGATTCATAAGATTTTCGTACTGTGTGTGGATCGTCCCGACATGTTTCGTTCCAGGGCAATCCGTTGTTTAGTTGATTGGACAGGTTAGAAGATTTCTGTCAGCTAACGATAATATCCCTGCATGTATTGCCTTTCTGACAATATCAATGGGTGACCATCACTACTATTTGTTGGACATAACGTTCGTACAATTGCTGTCTGTCAATTAATGGCCAGAAACGTTGTCTGAATTGTTACTTTTACTACTAGAATCCATAATCCACACGTCTTTGTTTATTATGAATGTAACATTGCCCTTGAATATTCAGTCAGTCATACTTGAACTAGATTTTTTTAGCAATTATTTTTACATGCTGGTTTATCTAGTCTATAAACTATCCAAAAGCAAAGTAATACAGGTATGAGATCCAGAAGCCCATTATACAGAAAGCTCCAAAGTACAAGAAACTCATCTCCCATAGACTCCATTTTAAATAAAAAATTCAATTAAACCCTTTATTGCCTTCACTGTAATAATAAAACAGTACAGTGTACTTGATCTGAACTAAGATACTAAACATGTAAAGCCCCCTTATCCAGAAAACCCCAGATCCAGAGCAGTCTGGAAAACAGGTTCCATATCATTGTGCAAGCCTGATAATAATTTTCCCATGTACGCAAGTTCTTGACCTGAAAAACTCAGCACCCTTTTATATTAAGAGGAGACCTTTGCATTTTTCAGTTAGATAACCTTTCTCAAATCTTTCAGTCAATAGGGGAGCAATTTCAGTAACCGCATCACAAATGGTAGAAGAGACTCTTGCCACCTGACACCATCATGAGATCTACCTTAAGAGCATATATCAATATACAATTTCTTCGGCACACTACTTACGTTATTGAGGTGCATTGAACTCTTCTGGCTACTTCCAAACCAGACTTAAAGGAGAAGGAAACCCCCTGGGCGCAAAAATCCCTCCCCCCTCCCCTATGTTGCCCCTGGTCTACCTGTCCCGCCGGGCAAATGCCCCTAACTTGTTACTCACCCCTCTGCGCAGGTCCAGTCCACGGAGTTCACAGGCGCCATCTTCTTCCAAGCCGTCTTCTTCCTGCTTTGACCTGTGTTTGACTGGCGCATGAGCAGTAGGAGCATTTCACCGGTACGGATCTACTGCGCATGCGCCAAAAGACACAAAGTTTTCCGATTTCACTTTGTGACTTTTGGCGCATGCGCAGTAGATGCATACCAGTGAAATGCTCCTGCTGCTCATGCGCCAAAATCGCCGGTCAAAGCAGGAAGAAGACGACGGCTTGGGAGAAGATGGCGCCTGTGAACTCCGTGGACTGGACCTGCGCAGAGGGGTAAGTAACAAGTTAGGGGCATTTGCCCGGCGGGACAGGTAGGCCAGGAGGGAGGGGGGACAACACAGGGGAGGGGCGAGGGTTTTTGCGCCCAGGGAATTTCCTTCTCCTTTAACAATCGATTTTCCAAAGGGAGGAAGCACAACATTCTTCTGAATAAATTATTTAAAGGCATTACCGAAGGTAATGGTGTGCTTTCTCCCTTTGGAAAATGTACCATAGGAACTCATAGCAGGATGGCACAGAGGCAATCCCATGTATAAATACCACCAATACCCCAATTCACTGGAATGCATTGAATACAATTATATGCGCAGCAAAGTCTTTATACGCACGGCAAAGTCTTTATACACGCTGCAAAGTTTTTTAGAACGGGCGCCAATGGGTTTTTTTTTAGGCACTGCAAATTTATTTATTTGTTTTATTTTAAAGGCGCAGCAAAGTTTTGCTTTTTTTTTACATAGTTAAATCAAGTTGAAAAAAGACAAAGTCCATCAAGTTCAACCCCTCCAAATGAAAACCCAGCATCCATACACACACCCCTCCCTACTTTTAATTAAATTCTATATACCCATACCTATACTAACTATAGAGCTTAGTATCACAATAGCCTTTGATATTATGTCTGTCCAAGAAATCATCCAAGCCATTCTTAAAGGCATTAACTGAATCAGCATCACAACATCACCCGGCAGTGCATTCCACAACCTCACTGTCCTGACTGTGAAGAACCCCCTATGTTTAGGCACAGCAAAGTTTTGCTTTTTTAAGACGCGACCATTTTTTGGTTTTTTAAGGCGCTACAATGTTTTCTGCGGTCTACCAGGAACTTTAAAGTGATCAACTGGTAGACCACGATCAACGTCTTGGGCACCCCTTCCTTAGAGTTTATACCCACAATGCCTATGACTTTGCATGAGGCATGCTTGTGTGTGTGTATACGTTTATACAGTAGTAGGGAACACTGCTGTTTTTATGTGCAAATATTATGGCCCCATAATTTTTTTTTTTTCTGAGCCTCTTGGAAATTGCTCAGGGATCTGTGTCAACTTTTGAAATGTAGCCAAGCTCATACAAGGCTAAGCCTTTCTCTTTGGGCCCTTGAGCATGCATCATATAATATTATGATTTCTTTGTGATAGCTTCTGTCTGTGTATTGGAAGCCTAATCTTTACTTGGCCTCGATTAAGCTTATTATGCTTTTGAAAAAAAAGAATTCCAAGCTAGTGGTAAACCCAGTGGCTTACCACTTGTAAATGATTACAGTTTTTTTTTTTTCATTCTTTTATGTTACCCTTCTTACCTCAACCTCCCATGCTTTTATTTCACATTACTCCAAATGTTCACAGCACATCCAGGTTCCAAATATAACTTGAAATATTTTGCTTTCGGGTTTCTTATTATTCAAAATAAATGACACGCAACCTTAGATAATGTTCTATCATATTACAAAGAGTCTATTCAGCTGCCTGTAGAAAAACTTATCCAATCTTCAAAAATGTTTATTTTATCTAATTTTTTAACAGATTATTAAAATGTATTTTAATAATTTGCCCCAAAACTACTTGCATATTGTTTTCAGGCACAGATAGAAATCTATTTTTATGGTTTCCCTTTATCTAAAAGCAAGGAATCCTATTAAAGTTATACTAATACAAAATATCCATCCTGTACTAGTTATATTGAAGTACAGGTATGGGATCCGGAAATCCATTATCCAGAAAGGCCTGAATTACAGAAAGGCTGTCACCCGTAGACTCCATTATTATTACTATTAACATGTATTTATATAGCGCCAACATATTGCGTAGCACTGTAAAGTAAATGTGATTATACAACTACATCACACGAATTACATATATAGAATATATGGAGTAACAAACATCACAATCAATACAGGTACAAAAAGGTGAGGAAGGCCCTATGCATAGGCATACAGTCTAAAGGGGAGGGAGTAATACACAAGGTGTGGGAGTGGGCAAGATCGAAGTAAGTGGGTGAGAAATGTGGTACTGTATGTGGTGTTGTGTTTGGTAGTTAAGCAGAGTGAGGGTAGGCTTCTCGAAAGAAGTGCGTTTTCAGAGATTTTTTGAAAGCAGAAAGGTTGGGAGAAAGTTGGACAGACCGTGGGAGAGCGTTCCAGAGGAGGGGTGCAGCCCTTGCAAAGTCTTGAATGCGAGCATGTGAGGAGGTAATGAGAGAAGAGTTGAGTAGGAGGTCAGTAGAGGAGCGTAGTAAGCGAGTGGGTGAGTATATAGAGATGAGTTCAGAGATGTAGGGTGGGGCAGAGTTGTGAAGTGCTTTGAAAGTCAGTGTCATTAATTTGAATTTGATTCTGAAAGGTAACGGAAGCCAGTGCAGGGATTGACAGAATGGCGAGGCAGAGGAGGAGCGGTTGCTGAGGTGTATGAGCCTCGCAGCAGTGTTCATTATGGACTGGAGAGGTGACAGTCTCTGGCGGGGGAGGCCAATTAAAAGAGAGTTACAGTAGTCTAGACGCGATATGATGAGAGAGTGAATAAGAATTTTGGCAGCGTCTTGGGTGATAAATGATCGTATTTTGGATATGTTCCTTAGGTGGAAGTGACATGATTTAATAAGTGACTGGATATGAGGAGTGAATGACAGGGCAGAATCTAGAATAACCCCAAGGCACTGGGCCTGGGGAGAGGGGGTGATAGTGGAATTGTTCGCTATGATGGATACTTCGGGGATGCTAGTGGTGTTCGTTGGAGGAAAGAGAACCATTTCAGTTTTAGAGAGGTTTAATAATCAAATAATCCAATATTTTAAAAAAAGATTTCCTTTTTCTCTGTAATAACAAAACAGTACCTTCTACTTGATCCAAACTAAGATTTAATTAATCCTTATTGGAAACAGATCCAGTCTATTGGGTTTATTTAATGTTTACGAGTTTTTCTAGTAGATTTAAGGTATGAAGATCCAAATTACGGAAAGATCTGTTATCTGGAAAACTCCAGGTCCGGAGCTTTCTGGATAACAGGTACCATACCGGTATAGCAATTTTAGATTTGAGAAAACTGCCCCTCGTAACCTAAACTTACGGATTTTTTAAAGGGGGTTGCAAGATTTGGGTCAGGGCTTTTTTGCTTCCCTGGATGTTCTCAAAAACGAAAGACATTGGCTTTTATGGTAATCTTTATGTTCCAAATTTAATTAATAAGATAAGGTAAATCTGACCGAATACTTGACCTGGAAAAGGGGATCTACACCTAAGACATTTTAACTATTAAACTATTAAGCAATGCAGAAGGTATCCATGAGACAGAGGATAGAAATACTGTCCACAGATCCAATTTGATAATCACAATACCCAAGTTACAACCGTAAATGGTGTAACAATGTAACCCAAAATGAGGACTTGACGAAGCCCATGT